>OY804586.1:57957146-59200920 GCA_963680875.1 Bathymodiolus brooksi | reverse complement strand
CCAATTTAAAGCAAACATGGCAAGGATGGTCCTTGAGTAGTATACTTTCAAAATTGTGTCCGGTGACCACGACCTCCATCCAATATAGCTGCCATGAGCAGACATAGTTTTAACATACATTGTAGAACCCTATGGGATTTGAATAGTAAAACTTAGATGTATTCGGCATGCAGACATTCTTAAGAGGGATTATTTATGTCAGATGACGATACAGGCTCACCTGAGCCTCTAGTTTTAAGTTTTATATGAAATACAACAATGTATGGGAAAATTAGAAGTAACTGAATACTTTTGAGTGAGTTAGTGAGCGATTGTTGTTTAGCACCAATTCAGCTATTTTTCAGCTATAATATATCATGTAACAAGTTAATTTTCAATGAGATGATGAGGTCCGCTTTGTACTAGACTAACATGCTTAGTTGGATTTTTATAGTGCTAGCTCACTGAAACAATAGTCCGTAGATAGACATGTCGCTCCACTCGGATACCTTATTCTGATCAGTCTATATGGTCTTTCTCCTTAATGCTGCATGCTTAGCCGAGAAGCAACAAATACATTTGTTTTTGTACAATTTTATAGTTTTTGATTTTACCCGATGGGGTCTCGAACCCACGATCTACCACACTCGAGGCGAGCACGTTAACCAAACCATTACACCACCAATGGAAAATTAGAAGTTTCAGAATACTTTTGACCAGTGACTGTACATTGATCATTTTATTTCAGGTGGGATATGAGTCCTTATCAAGTCAATGCATACTACAACCCACTGTATAACAGTATAGTTTTCCCGGCAGGAATTTTACAAGCACCATTTTATGATCCAGATTTTCCTAAGTAAGTTCACAAATATTATAACCTGAATTTACCAATAAATACCCATTACCATATTTAGGGTTGCATAATGTGCATTGGTGCATAATCCTCTTGGCCTTGAAAATCTCCAGAAAAAAACTAGTTTGTGTCTATAATGCGCATGGACTTTTGAAAAAAATTGTCGTCGGAAATGTAAGAATTAAATATCAGTCATATATATGTTTCATTTGCTGGGAGAATTTTAGAACCATTTATCATTTTTCATCTTCAATAAAGTTGCAAAATATTAAATGTATTGGGTTTTATTGGCGTTTTCATATGATATTTTGTGGAATAGTGTCCAAACAATTTAAGAAATATGTAACTTTGCATGTTGACAATAGTAAACAAAAAAAACATGGTGGACATGTGATTTCCCGGTCTGGGAAAGAGTGAAGCACATTGTTCCTGTTTATAATGTGCACACCTCCTACCAAATAAAGAATCTGGGCAAAATCCTGCGCATTATACAACCCTAAATACGGTACATACACATATTGTGTTGGTACAAGACTTTGTATCAGGTCTTGCCTGTTGTGTGAACCAGTATCATTACGAGTCGTGTTAGTGATGAGTTGTGATGTGGTTAGTTCACACAACAGGCAAGACCTGATATAAAGTCTTGTACCAACACACTATGTATGTAATAAATTTATCTAACATTTCAATAAAAACACATTTTAAACAAATAACAAGGGTTGAATTAAAATGTGTACAATACTCTGAGGGAGACTACATTTTGTGCATGACGTCACATTATTTTTGCGGTTCATTCACCAATGTCATGTTACTGTGTTTTGTCTCACATTCCAATGATATGATGTCATGACAAAGTAGTTCGGCAGAGAAGGTCTCGTGCAACGTCGCAACCACATTTGATCCTATGTTCTCTTAGAAAGTCACTTAAGACAGGTTTGATAGACTTTTAAATTATTTGACTTTCCAATCTTTTGATTTTAAATGTACCTGACAAAGGCTATTCCGGAAAGGTGTCAGGTGCGCTAAATTTGACATCTACATTTTTATTACAATCACAGGGTCGATACCTCTATTGGTGAACTATTAGTCCCCAATGGTATCATCTGCTCAGTAATTAGTCCCCAATGGTATCATCTTCCCAGTAATTAGTCCCCAATGGTATCATCTGCCCAGTAATTAGTCCCCAATGGTATCATCTGCCCAGTAATTAGTCCCCAATGGTATCATCTGCCCAGTAATTAGTCCCCGGTGGTATCATCTGCCCAGTAGTTAGTCCCCGATGGTATCATCTGCCCAGTAATTAGTCCCCAATGGTATCATCTGCCCAGTAATTAGTCCCCAATGGTATCATCTGCCCAGTAATTAGTCCCCAATGGTATCATCTGCCCAGTAATTAGTCCCCAATGGTATCATCTACCCAGTAATTAGTCCCCAATTGTATCATCTGTCCAGTAATTTGTCCCCAATGGTATCATCTGCCCAGGAATTAGTCCCCAATGGTATCATCTGCCCAGTAATTAGTCCCCAATGGTATCATCTGCCCAGTAATTAGTCCCCAATGGTATCATCTGCCCAGTAGTTAGTCCCCAATGGTATCATCTGCCCAATAGTTAGTCCCCAATGGTATCATCTTCCCAGTAATTAGTCCCCAATGGTATCATCGGCCCAGTAATTAGTCCCCAATTGTATCATCTGCCCAGTAATTAGTCCCCAATGGTATCATCTGCCCAGTAATTAGTCCCCAATGGTATCATCTGCCCAGTAATTAGTCCCCAATGGTATCATCTGCCCAGTAATTAGTCCCCAATGGTATCATCTGCCCAGTAGTTAGTCCCCAATGGTATCATCTGCCCAGTAATTAGTCCCCAATGGTATCATCTGCCCAGTAGTTAGTCCCCAATGGTATCATCTTCCCAGTAATTAGTCCCCAATGGTATCATCTGCCCAGTAATTAGTCCCCAATGGTATCATCTTCCCAGTAATTAGTCCCCAATGGTATCATCTGCCCAGTAATTAGTCCCCAATGGTATCATCTGCCCAGTAATTAGTCCCCAATGGTATCATCTGCCCAGTAGTTAGTCCCCAATGGTATCATCTTCCCAGTAATTAGTCCCCAATGGTATCATCTGCCCAGTAATTAGTCCCCAATGGTATCATCTGCCCAGTAATTAGTCCCCAATGGTATAATCTGCCCAGTAGTTAGTCCCCAATGGTATCATCTTCCCAGTAATTAGTCCCCAATGGTATCATCTGCCCAGTAATTAGTCCCCAATGGTATCATCTTCCCAGTAATTAGTCCCCAATGGTATCATCTGCCCAGTAATTAGTCCCCAATGGTATCATCTGCCCAGTAATTAGTCCCCAATGGTATCATCTGCCCAGTAGTTAGTCCCCAATGGTATCATCTTCCCAGTAATTAGTCCCCAATGGTATCATCTGCCCAGTAATTAGTCCCCAATGGTATCATCTGCCCAGTAATTAGTCCCCAATGGTATCATCTGCCCAGTAGTTAGTCCCCAATGGTATCATCTGCCCAGTAGTTAGTCCCCAATGGTATCATCTGCCCAGTAGTTAGTCCCCAATTGTATCATCTGCCCAGTAGTTAGTCCCCGATGGTATCATCTGCCCAGTAATTAGTCCCCAATGGTATCATCTGCTCAGTAATTAGTCCCCAATGGTATCATCTGCCCAGTAGTTAGTCCCCAATGGTATCATCTGCCCAGTAATTAGTCCCCAATGGTATCATCTGCCCAGTAATTAGTCCCCAATGGTATCATCTGCCCAGTAATTAGTCCCCAATGGTATCATCTGCCCAGTAATTAGTCCCCAATGGTATCATCTGCCCAGTAATTAGTCCCCAATGGTATCATCTGCCCAGTAGTTAGTCCCCAATGGTATCATCTGCCCAGTAATTAGTCCCCAATGGTATCATCTGCCCAGTAATTAGTCCCCAATGGTATCATCTGCCCAGTAATTAGTCCCCAATGGTATCATCTGCCCCAGTAGTCATATAAGATAAATTTATTATTGAAATTTTCAGTTCCTAAATAATGTAATTATTATCAAAACTAAGGTTATTGTCCCTCAGGTGACCTTAGCCGATTTTGGCTTTCCTTTTTAGGCCCTTTGTTTTTTTAGTTCCAAACAATTTTCTGGCTTTCCAGTCTTTTTATTTTAAGCGTTCCTGATGAAGGTTATTCTAGAAACATGCCTTGCACACTCAATTTGTTATCTACATTTTTAATAAAGAGAATATTATGGTGAGACAAAGAAAACTTAATTATTAATTGTTTTTCCACAGAAACCTTGGGGTATAGAAATAGGACCTAGTTTCTCTGGCTGGTCATTCAGGTATCATAATACAGGCAAACCTGTCCATGCGGTCACCTCTATTATGCAGTCACTTGTATTAAAAGGTCACCTTTTTCTTATCCTGTCACAGAACATTTCATATGAATTCAACCTCTTTTAAGAGGTCACCTGTTTTATAAGGCCACTTTTTCTTTGTCCCAAAGGTGACCTCTAAATACCGGTTTGACTGTATATTTAAATACGCTCTGTTAGATAATCTAGTAGAGATCTCATTTAGCTCATTTGCGAAAGCGGTTCCTTTTTGGTGTAGAAGATACTTGGTTTAGTCCTAGCTTGGGACGTTACCATGGTGGCAGGTGTGGCAGCCTGAACCTGAAGTGATTTTCAGTTCTTCATGAGGTTGGACACTTCATCACCTTAGGTACCCTTGACTTAATAATTGCTAAGCCTCAGGCTAGATTGGATGGGATATAGATTGTAGCAAAATTATGTTAATAGCCTGGCCATTCAGGGAGCCGTCATTGTATGGTAGTTGGATTTATAAATACCTATGCAATCAGTGCCTATCACCACTAACGTTGTGAGTTTGAATCCTGCTCAGGTGCGGTGTACTCGATACAATATTATGTGATAAAGTTTGTCAGTGACTTGCGACAGGTCGGTGGTTTTCTCTGGACAGGTACTCCGGTTTCCTCCACCAATAAAACTGACCGTCACGATATACATGATATATTGTTGAAAGTGGCGTTAAACACCATACTGTTGCATTATCTATTATCATATACTTGTACAGGCCTCTACATTAACATATTTTTCAACTTGTCCCTTCGGACAACTAACTAAAAAAAGTACTTGTCCGACTCAATCTTTTATTTGTCCGAAAAAATTAATAAAAATTACAAAAACTAGAGAATAATTATCCAGGGCTCCCACTACTTTCAAATTAGAGGGAGAAGTGATTTCTCTTTCAGAGAGCTCACAGGGAGAAGTGGGAGACAACAGAGAGAAGTGGGGAGACTTCTGGGAGAAGTAAATTGCGATTAATCGAAACATTGTTTCACGACCCCTCTGATGTTACCCTGCCCAAATTTAGTAAATAGTTAAAGCTGCCTGAACTGATTTGTTCTGGGTTTTTTTTATTCATAACTACCTTAAGGACATATATTCAATGTCACATTTTTATTTCTGTCTACCTTGATTGGAGTCTTGCATACCAGTGATTTTTATATGTACCCCCCTTTTTCCTTTTGAAATATAACTGTGTTGTGATCCAATACCACACAAATTGTAATAACTCATATTTATGTTATATAAATCCTTGTTTCTGGTAAAAAAAAATATACCTAGATACTATATATACCAGTATCTAGGCATAATTTTTTTACCAGAAACAAGTGATATAAATAAAGCAAAGTATTTTATTTAAATTCACAGAGAAATAAAAATTTTAGTGGATCTTTTCAACCAGATCAGGAAAAAGCTTGTAATATTTGTCCATTTCAAATGTTTCAGTATTTCCCAAAAGCCTAAATCAAGTCCTCTATCGTATTTTGCACAAAAGACAAGTTTAAATTTGGCGCCAAATTGATATCCGATAATTTTTACGTGTCCGTTCTGGAGTGATTCTTGTTCTTATATTTCAAATATTGATATTTCCGTTCATTAAAGCGTTTCTGAGATTGCGACTTTAATTTTGTCGATGTCCTTGAACTTCATATGGAGGAACGATAAATGATACAATAAAAGAGTTTTGATCTGATGTTTCGCTTTAGTTTTAATCAAAATAAATTATGGACAAATTGGAGATCAAACAGGGCTCTTTTATACAGCAAACCCAGTATTTTATACCAGTGGAAATAGATTTGTCCGTTTTACCGGCACATTTGGGAATCTCTGGTTTTTTCACTTGTCCTGTCGGACAACCGTAATACAAGATCTACTTGTCTGACGTCAGTTTTCACTGGTATCGGACAAACGTTAATGTCGAGGCCTGTTGTAGATAATATAGCTTAAAATTTACCCTGTGATAAAACTTTGAGTTTTGTTTAGAATAATAAGAGGAATCATGATTATTTCATCCAGTTTCACAAGAATGGCCCAAATGGGCTGATAAAGCAAGTTTATTAACTGCTTCTGGAATGTATTACATACCTTTCTGTCAATGTTCGTGAATTTCCTGAACACTGTGTTTCCACTGTTGAAGTATATGATGAACAGATCATAACATGGCATATTTCATATCATACCCTTTCTCAACCCACGTTCATATATCATGCATGACCTAGGGCTTATAAAAGATATGATATGAAAAATTCCCTGTAATAATCTATACTTAATGTGTGCAAAGACCAAAGAAAAAATTATAAATAATTGATAGTGTAGTTCATCAGTGATTTTATTTATATTGTAGGTCATATTCGTTTGGAGCTGTCGGGGGTGTAATTGGACATGAAATGACCCATGGATTTGATGATCAAGGTTATATTAAAATTAGATATCTATAGGGGCCGTCGTTGTCATGATCATATGTAAATTATTGTAAATCCAACTACCTCTGCAATCAGTGTCTATCACTACTAAAGTTGTGAGTTCGAATTCTACAGTAGAAATTTCTTTGGACAACATTTAGTGCATTCATAGTTATCGTCAGTTCTGAATATTTTGGTGAGTCACATCATTGTAAAAATCAAAAATTTGAAAACTTTAGTGAGTCACAACTGAAAATGGGGAGTCCCGAACTCATCTTTGTTTGTTTGTTTTAATGCCACTTTCAACAATATTTCAGCTACATGTATATCGTGGCGGTCAGTTTTATTGGTGGAGGAAACCGGAGGACACGGAGAAAACCACCGACCTGTTGCAAGTCACTGCCAAACTTTATCACATGATGTTGTACTCCTCACCCTGATTGAGATTCAAACTCACAACATCAGTGGTGATGGGCACTGATTGCATAGGTAGTGTAAAATCCAACTACCATATGATCACGACCACGACGGCCCTCTAGAACTCATCTAGGAGAGATACAAGGATCTCTGTAGCTTTAGTTTAATCTGGTTAACTCGAATAAAATCATTGGTCGTTTCAGCTTTGACACAATGACTGTGGAATATACAGGAGGTGGGGAGTTGAGGGGATATCAAACCCCCAATCTTCTAAACATAGAAATGTCAGCAACAGAACCAATTGTGAATCTAGGTCCTAACTGAAGACAGGCACACTAATGTGGTGGTGACCTGGTAATTAGGATACCAACTGTCCACTATCAACAGTAGTAAGGATAGTGGGTTTCTATAAATTACAAAGGAGATATTTTAAAATTTAAATTTATAAGCACTTTGAAAATCAGCAGCATTGACTACAAGTATATTGTTAGAGTTATGTCCCTTGTTGATATATAACAAATAAGCTATTGTGAGTTCCTACCTAAAATAATAAAATCATATTTATATTGAAATCACATTCTAAAATGTGTATTGTTGTTACAAATGTTTAATGTAGCTATGACTATTTATGTAGTTCATTTTAGCACATTTGCATTTAACCGCATCGTTGGTGTAATAAATGGTAAGTGTGCTCACCGTGAGTCCTGATCAGGTAAAACCAAACACTATCAAATTGGTATTTGTTGCATCTCTGCTAAGCAGACAACTTTAGGAATAAGAGCAAATACAGGTTGGCTCAGAATCAGTATCATGTTTCCAAGTAGGGTGATTGAATTGAGAGGCCATTTGTTCTTACTATAGCATAACTGAAACATTACTCACTTGGCATTAAACAGCATTCACACACCCACTCGTGCTAGCATTTGTAGTCCTCGGCATAATTATGTCAAAAGGCCATGCAGTGTCAATATTTTTGTATACATTTATTATCCTTTAAACAAGTACAGCAAATGAAAAGTATGAATCCAAACACAAGATGAAGCTTTATTGATTAATAAAAAAAGACGGTTCAATTTTTTTGGTGGATTGAATCATAGATCCAGAAAATGATTAAAAAAAAAAATGTTGGTCATGACTAAAATCTTGACAAACATTCCGTAAATGAAAGTGAGAGGTCAAGCCTTTCGGTCATAATACTTCAGTGTATGATTTTGTTTTCATACTCCAAAACGCCAATCAGAAGAAACTATTTATTTCATACAGTGTTCCGATTGGCCTGTCTTTTCGAGTACAAGCACAAACTTATTATCAAAAGTTATATAACCTTAAGGCCAGCCATCAATGTGTGTTAGGTAATGAGGCAGATAAAACAAAAATTGTGCAGATTACTAATAAATGGTAGACAATAATCATTGTTTTTTGTTGTAGGACGACTTTATGACAAGTATGGTAATTTAGAGAACTGGTGGTCCAACAAGTCTACTTTGGAATTTAAAAAGAAATCTCAGTGCATGATTGACCAGTATTCAAAGTTTACATTCCAGGGTAATCACGTAAGTTGGACATTTTTTCTTTGATATTGTCAGTATTAACGAACTGACTGAGATTCTGAAAATTCTGTACCAAGTGCTAAGACTGGTTGGGTCTGTGTTGCTTATCTTTTTAGTTTTTTGTGTTGTGTTGTGCCCAATGTTGACTGTCTTTGTTTCGTGTCTTGTATCCATTGTTGCCTTTGTCTTTGTATTGTCCATTCTTAATTGCCCCGTCAGTTTTCTCTAAGGTTTATTTACACAAATGACGATACAATATTTGCTACAAAAGCTTGATTCCATTTGGCTGTTTATCATTGCAATGAAACATTTATCGCTTTTGGCATAAGAAAAAACATGAAAATATTTTGGTGGTTTCTATTTTCATTTGTATTTGTTGCTTCTCTGCTAAGCATGCCGTGTTAAAGAGAAAGAGCAAAGACTGGTTGGCTCGGAATCAGGATAATGTGTCTGAGTGGGGCGACATGTCTATCCGCGGAATGTTGTTTCAGTGAGCTAGAACTATAAAAATCCAACTATGCATGTTGATCTAGTACAAAGCAGACCACATTATCATCTCGTTGAAAATTAACTTATTCCCGCCTGATATAGCTGAAAAATTGCTGAGTTGGCATTAGACAACAATCACACATTCACTCATCAATAATTTGCAAGAAACCGGACATTTTCCAAACTAAACTTCCTGTCAATAGGATGAGTTGTATATTTGTTTCACTCATGAAATTGATTGAATAGCTCTTTAAAAAATGGGGCATTTCCCAGTAATAGAGGCACTAAGTCATATTTCTATAACCAGACACAAAATCAACAAAGCATGACGATTTAAAATATAAATGATTGTTTTTAATTTTAGATATTAGGGGAGAGAACTCAAGGAGAAAACATGGCTGACAATGGTGGTGTTAAGTCTGCTTACACAGCTTTCAGTAATTTGAAGTCTGATATAGATCAGAAACAGTTTCCAGGATTAGATTATACACCTGAACAGCTGTTTTTTATGGGTTTTGGTCAAGTGAGTATTCATTTTCAGCTCACCTTGCCTAAGGCAACGTGAGCTATTGCCATCACTTGGCATTTGTCGTTGTCTGTCTGTAAACTTTTCACATTTTAATCTTCTCCTCTGAAACCCCTTAGCCAAATGAACTGAAACTTGGTAGGAAGCAAATATGGAAAGTTCTCTATAAAGAATGTTCATTTCGTCCTGATCTGTAAACAAACATGGCCACCACAGGCAATTCTTGTATCTGATTGGTTGATTTACAAAAAATCTTCTCCTCTGACACTGCATGGCCAAATGAACCGAAACTTGGTAGGAAGCATATATGGATGGTTCTCTATAGAGATTGCTCATTTCATCCCGATTCGTTCACAAACATGGCCACCACATACATGCAATTCTTATTTCTGATTGGTTGATTTCTAAAAAATCTTCTCCTCTGAAACTGTTTCGCCAAATGAATGGAAACTTGGTAGGAAGCATCTATGGAATGTCCTCTATGAAAATTGCACATTTCGTCCCAATCCGTTAACAAACATTGCCGCCACAGGCAATTCTTGTTTCTGATTGGCAGATTTCTAAAAAATCTTCTACCCTGAAACCGCTTGGCCAAATGAACCGAAACTTGGTAGGAAGCATCTATGGAAGATCCTCTATAAAGATTAGTAATTTCGGCTCGATTCGTTAACAAACATGACTCCATAGGCAATTCTTGTTTCTGATTGATTGATTACTAAAAAATCTTCTCTGAAACTGCTTGGCCAAATGAACGGAAACTTGGTAGAAAGCATCTATGGAAGGTCCTCTATAAAGATTGCTCATTTTGTCCCGATCTGTTAACAAACATGGCCACCACAGACTATTCCTATTTCTGATTGGCTGATTTTTTTAAAAATCTTCTCCTCTGAAACCGAGTAGCCAAATGAACATCAATTTGGTAGGAAGCACCTATGGAAGGTTCTGTATAAAGTTTCCTCAAAACAGAATGAAAGGTGAGTGACACAGGCTCAGCCCACTGAGCCTCTAGTTTAAATTTTATCTCTGATGAGAAATCCAATGTCTGTTTTTTACCTATTTATTCTGTACATTTTTGTCAAAGAGATCTACTATGAGCTTATAAGTAACGAAATTTTCAAGACAAATTAAGTTGACAATAACTAGAAACTGACCGTAAACTTACTTAAGTATGTGTACTTACCGTAGGCTGTTTAAGAAAATGACTTATCACAGTTCAAGATAACCAGGTTTGATTGTATATGATATTATTATGTAAATACTATGGAAGTTTTATTATTTATGTGGTAATAATTTTATTTGATGTGAATACTACAATCTGATTGGCTGATCTGCCTGGAGCAACATTGGTTATACTTGATAACCTGGGTTGGTATTGTGACGTTGCCAACATATTATTCATTCGCCAACGACAAATTCAAATAGTCCCATGAAATAATTATGTCTCCCCTTCGAACGAAGGAGACATATTGTTTTAGTCTGATTTTTTCTTCCGCTTCTTCTGCTTCTTCTCAGCGAAGATTGTCCAGACCATACCTTTTTTGTCTTTCCAGATAGGTCAATTATATTTGGTATGTGGGTGCATGACCATAAGGCCGTGTGTCGCGTACCGTAATGACCTTCGTGAAACCTTGACCTTTGATCTCAAGATCAAATAATTGCTTTTTAAATAGTATTTTCTTGTCCGGGCTATAACATTTTTGTCTTTCGAGATAGGTCAATGATATTTGGTATGTGGGTGCATGACCATAGGGCGGTGTGTCGCGTACCATAATGACCTTTGTGGGACCTTGACCTTTGACCTTAAAGTCAAATAATTGTTTTTAAATAGTATCATTCAACTCATAATGTGTAACTTATTGTTGTACAGATGGCCTCATTAAGGGGAGACATAAGTTTTAGGTATCTAAAACAGTTCTTCCTAGTCGTAATTAAAATCAAGGAATCATTAAATTTTGTTGTAAAAATTTAATTATAAGGAATATTTAATTTTTGAACAGGTTTATTCAGGGTAAGCTGTTTTAAACTAGATTATATTGTATCAGCTGTTCAAAAATTGAACATATTTCTTAAATAATCTTTTTAGATTTCATGGTTCACTAAAACAATGTTAAAGCTGAAATGTCCTTTTTTCTGTCAGGATAAAACCGCATTATATTGTTTTTTCTGTGAGAATAAAGTGAAATTGTGATAAAACAAGATTATTATTTTTATCCTGCACTTGTTCTTGTTGAGCAACAGTAAGAAACGATAACAGTATAAGCTCTTACTTCATAGAGGACACCATAATAAAATCGATTAGAATGACACTTGTTTCTGCTCTTTAGACAATTTGGCAAAGGCTTGCTTTTCTACCTGTTTCTAAAGCTCATACAAATAAATTTTAAATTTTCGGAAAATGTGTATTTTGCCTATACATCTATCAAATATATCTATAATCACTCTACTTTGTCTGGTTTTTTTCAGATATGGTGCTCATATTATACAAAGGCTTATGCAAAAACATCAATACTGACAGACGTCCATTCTCCATCTCCTGTCAGGTATGTCTGTCAAAGTCAAATGAAAAAAAGGGGGAGGGGGACAGGATGATTTTTCAGGAATTGGAGATTTCACATTTGAAAGCTTGTCATATTGAAAAGTATGACCTTGAAATTTTGGAACCATCAATTTCCAATACCTGAGTGAGTGATTGTTGTTTAACACCAACTTTTTTTTTCAATTTTTCACTATATCATAGCAAGAACAAGTTAATTAAGTCTCCCAAACAACGTTTGGAGACTTATTGTTTTTGCTCCGTTTCTTATTATTATTATTATTATTATTATTATTCTCCTTTCTTTCTTTCCGTGGACCATGAACTTGTCCATGGCAGATCTCAGGAACTACTGGACAGAATTTCATGAAACTTGGTGGAGTTATAGATATATGTTTCTAGTTGGTTCTAAAGTTTTCAACTTTGTGGTAAAGGGGGTCAAAGTCATATTTTGAGGGGTTCAAAGGAGGTGGGGTTACTATAGAATCCTATGGGAAAGTTGAAATTTCGTACATTAATGTTGATAACTTCTAAATAGATAATGACAGAGACATAAAATTTGACATAGTGATAGGTCACCATTAGAGGAGCAATTCTGCGTTTTCAAAATTTTCGAGATGTCTGCCATTTTCAAAATGGCTACCAAAACACGGCATAAAAAATGGGCCGTAAAAATTCAACATTGTCCGATATCATCAAAATTTAATTTGTGGGTAGATAATGATGTTCGGATTGATTCCCGACATTGAAAAATTTCTACCGGTCGCCATTTTCAAAATGGCCACCACAATACCGCAAAAATTCAACATTGTTCGATATCATCAAAATTTGATATGTGGGTAGATAATGATGTCCCGACATTGAAAAACTTCTACCGGTCGCCATTTTCAAAATGGCCACCACAATACCGCAAAAATTAAACATTGTCCGATATCATCAAAATTTGATATGTGGGTAGATAATGATGTCCCGACATTGAAAAATTTCTACCGGTTGCCATTTTCAAAATGACCACCACAATACCGCACAAATTCAACATTGTCCGATATCATCAAAATTTGATATGTGGGTAGATAATGATGTCCCGACATTGAAAAACTTCTACCGGTCGCCATTTTCAAAATGGCCACCACAATACCGCAAAAATTAAACATTGTCCGATATCATCAAAATTTGATATGTGGGTAGATAATGATGTCCCGACATTGAAAAATTTCTACCGGTTGCCATTTTCAAAATGACCACCACAATACCGCACAAATTCAACATTGTCCGATATCATCAAAATTTGATATGTGGGTAGATAATGATGTCCCGAATTGATTCCCGACATTGAAAAATTTCTACCGGTTGCCATTTTCAAAATGGCCACCACAATACCGCACAAATTCAACATTGTCTGATTTCAACCCCATTTCATATGTGGGTAGATTATGATGTCCCAAATTGATTCCTGACATCGAAAAATTTCTACCAGTTGCCATTTTCAAAATGGCCACCACAATACTGCACAAATTCAACATTGTCCGATTTCAATGACATTTCATATGTGGGTAGATTATGATGTCCCGAATTGATTCCTGACATTGAAAAATTTCTACCAGTCACCATTTTCAAAATGGCCACCAGAATGCCGCACAAATTCCACATTGTTTGATTTCAACGTCCTGAATTGATTCCCGACATCTAAAAATTTCTACCGGTCTCCATTTTCAAAATGGCCACCACAATACCGCAAAAATTCAACATTGTTCGATTTCAAAGGTAGCTTTTGATTTATTTTTTAAACCTGTTGTCAGTGGCCAGTTTGGGAGACTCCATAATCGTTAGATTATAATCATATCTTGTTTTCAATGAGATGATATTGAGGTCTGCTTTATACTAGACCAATACGCTTATTTGGATTTTTATAGTGTTAGCTCACTGGAACAATAGTACGCGGGTAGAAATATCGCCCTACTTGGACACATTATCCTGATTCCGAGCCAACCAGTCTGCTCTTTCTCCTTAATGTTGCATGCTTAGCAGAGAAGCAACAAATACCAATTATATAGTCTCTGGTTTGACCCAATCTGGGCTCAAACCCACGATCTACCGCACTCGAGGCTAGCACGCTCCCCATTACAGGAATACACAATATATACTAGAACAGTATATCAAAAGAGGTGGGTGGTGGATGAGTTATGGTGTTTAATGCCACTTTCAACAATATTTCAATTATATCGTGGCAGTCAGTTTTGTTGGTGGAGGAAATGGACTACCCAGAGAAAACCACCGACCTGTTGCAATACACTGACAAACTTTACCACATAATGTTGTATTGAGTACACCTCGCTATAATCAGGATTCGAACTCACAACTTTAGTGGTGATAGGCACTGATTGCACAGGTAGTTGTAAATCAGGTTTTTCTAAATATTATCCTTTATTGGAGGTTTACAAATTCAGAGTTGTCAATCTGAAAAAGGTTTTTTTTTCTCAGAGGTCAGCTTTATTATTCAAGGAAACTGGAATATCAGATGAAAATCACTGATCTGTTGGTGTTACATTATGCTAAATCGTACATGGACTGGATTGATTTAATGATTGGTGTTTAACACCATATTTAGCAATATTTCAGCTATGTCGTGGCGTTACATGGACTAGAACAAAATTTTGTACTTAAATTGTGATAGTCACTAATTACATAGGTAGATGTAAATCCACGCTCATGTTAATTCTTAACGTTTAAATATCAGTACCCATTTCAAGCTGATTTTCGTAAAAGATCCCTTTGGAAATAAGTTAAATAGATTTCATGGGTTATCATTGGTTTGAAATTATTCAACATTCAAGAAGTGGTATTGAAATTTCAATCGTGTACCAAAATTTTACTTTCAGTTAAATAAAAATGAAATTCAATCGTTAACCAAATTTTTACTTTCAGTTGAATAAAAAAAAATTGAATCACTTGTGCATATTGCTGACACTTTTAACCTAAATATAGTTAACCTTTGACCTTTTTACCGATAATGTACATTATCTAACATTATGTACGTTTTCCTTTGAATTTAAAGAAAGTAGCCTGTCTGATACAAGATGTTGTATCATCACACTGTGGTGATAAAAGAATGGTGCGACGTTGCACGAGATCTTTTGTGCCAAACTATTTTGTCATGATGTCATATCATTGAAATGCGGGTAAAACACATCAATGTGAGCAACGTGAAAAAAGCAATAGAATGAATGGCAACAAATAATCGTGACGTCATGCACAAAATGTAGTCTCCCTCAGAATATTGTACAAATTTGTTCATCTTATTTCGACCCTTGTTATTTGCTTAAAATTTGTTTTTATTGAAATGTTAGATAAACTTATTACATACGTACTGTGTTTGTACAAGACTATGTATCAGGTCTTGCCTGTTGTGTGCACCAACCGCATCACAACTCGTCGCTATCGGGACTTGTAGTGATACTGGTTCACACAACAGGCTCGATTTGATACAGTCTTGTACCACCACACTATATATGTAATGGGTATATATAGATAGATTATGTATGTTATGACTTGTTTTTATTTTCAGACCAAATGGTATAGCTATCAATTCTAAATCATTTTCTGAAGCATTCCATTGTCCTAAAGGATCTCCAATGAATCCAGAACATAAATGTAAAGTTTGGTGACGGAATAATGTACTGAATTTTTTTTTCCTCTGTAATATCATATTTTTCAATATCTGCATTTTTTTTTTTTTTTTTTCAAACAGTACAAAATTTGAACATTTTTTCTTTTTTTTTTAAACAGTAAAAATCATTAGTTTTATTTAGATGGAATTTGATTAAAAAAAAAAAAAAAAAACAGTAAAATATTTAATTTAATTAGATGAAATTTGATAACATTAACTTTTCACAAAGATTTTAAAAAAAAATTCAGAACAATTTATGGTTGTTTTTTTTTGATAGAATATTATTGTTTTTACAGTAAATATTGTTACTTTATTTAATTGAAGTTTGATAACACTACTTTTCACAAAGATTAAAATACAAATTCAGAAAATTAATTAATGCTCATAATATGTTTTGTATCTAATACATTTTTATTTACCTGGTACTTATTCCTTTTTTTTTCTGTTTACTTTTTATTTTTCTTTGTTAATTTTTTCTATAATTTTTTTTATGATGTTTGCTCTTCCTAGAATAGTTTTAAAGTTTATAAAGACTTGTGATATCTCTACTGGGATGATATTTTTCAGTTATTTAACTGATTTCAGCTATTTTTCTCTGAAAGTTGCTGGACATGGTCAGAAAATGTCAAAAATGACAATTTTCAAAGGAGGTGTAGATAGTTTCAGCTATTTTTCATTGATTTCAGTTATTTTATTTTCTAACCAGGATCATCCCTTTCTCTAAGTGCAATTATGTCACACAAGAAAGCTATGCAAAAATTTGGGTTACAACCTAAATTATATGATTACAGTCAAACCTGTCTATAGTGGTCACCTGGGGGAGTTTGACAAAATGACCACTATATGCAGGTGACCTTTATATGAAGGGATTTGATTATTCGACGAAATATTCTACATTAGTTTTAAATAAACATTTTTAATTACATGTTATGTTTATCTCAATCTGATATGATTTGAATAAAACATACAAATAAATAAAGAAAGATATTTAATAAACAAAAGTACAATTTCCAGTAACACGATGTTGAACTGGAAACATTGTTTTCAAAATCGTCGATTGAATCTCACGTTTTCTTTAAAGAATGTTCATTATCTGGGTACAACCAACACCCTTCTCCTTGCCCACAGCCCAACAACTTTTCCCACTATCGATCACAACGATTTATAACCCGTTGTATTAAAACCCAGCAGGGATTCTACAACGTACTCATAGAGATAACTTTCACTTTGTCGTCTAATTTCAAAGCTTTCCTATTTACGGATGTTGATGATTTTGACATGATGCACTAGATACAAATTTTTTTTGGTGAGTGAATTTCTACTCTCGTCGTAATGAATAAATATCTCCAATAACCCCCGGGTATAAACTTTACTTTATGTAATTTATTACTCACAAAGTTTAATAGTGTTTGTTCATTTAGTTAATTAAATTAAGCAATATATTTTGCAACACCTCGGGACTTTTTGTACATTTGAGAAAAATACCGAACTTTCGAAATCACTTCCGGTATTATTTTTGGAAATGAACTTACCCTTATACAAAGGTTTTACACTGGAAATTACTAATAAAGGGTGACCGCTGACCACATTGAACATATCAAATTAAAATATATAGTAAAATGCACAGGGAGAGCACGAAAGTGACCGTTATGAGCAGGTGACCATTATACAAAGGTGACCGTTACGACAGGTTTGACTATTTGTTTGTCGTTTACCTATGCAAAATTTTATATAATTGGGTAAGATGGATGGAATTTATTAATTTTTTTCAAAACCCACTAAGCAAAGCAGTTTTGTATTAAAAAAATATTATTTCTGATCAAACATAATTTTTTTTATTGAAACTACAGTCAGTGGATAAATGTATTTGTACGATGTTGTATTTATTTGACGACCTATGATTGGATAAAATCATTCCTAAAAATAACGATAGCATGTATGGGAATCTAGAGAATAAGATTAATATGCTTTACTGGTCAGTGGAAAATTCCATTCATAAAAATAACATGCAAACGATAGATAAACGTGCAGTTACGAAACGATATCAGTGGGCGATGCTTAATCTTGACTAGTGACCATTATGTCTTTAGCCTTAGAACTTCCAAGAAAGTCCATCAAACATACTTCGTGGAAAAAACTCAGTTACTGTTTCACGTTATAGATCAGCAACATCGTACAAAAATGTTCTAAGCTCCTCGTGACCGACTATGATTATTTGGACGGTCAGTAAATAGTTGAAGGGTTTGCGCTAAAGCGCTCACCCTTCAACAATTTACTGACCGTCCAAATAACGATAGACGGTCTCTAGGGAGCTTAGAACTTATATTGCACGATTAATTGTTTGTATGTTTTGCTGGATATGGACTTTTTATCATATCTCTGGCTTTGCCTTCAGTGTGATATTGCTCTGAGTATACAAACAATGTCATACTGTATTTATAATTTTTGTTTTCCGTTTCCATAGCAACAAAAACAAATGTAATAAATATCAGAATTTAAGCGTATTAAATTGTCAAGACCTTTTCTTTTGAAGTATGTAAAATTTTATTTCCCATAATCCCAAGTCTTCCGTGATGACATCATAAACATTTGTTTCGTTTTAATTTGTATTTTTATTATATAAATTGGTGTGAAATTGCTGCAGAATTTAGTGAAATAAATCTGATATAATATTTCACATGTGAAATAACAACTTACTTTTGTACAATTTTTTTTGTATTTTTCACTTGTGAAATATATTCCTGATAATTGAAAATCAGGATTTGTTTTCTGTGTACCCTATTTATTCCAGTATTTTGAACAATTTTTATGTCTTAAAAGAAATTCCATTTTGTCAGAAGATTGTGATAAATAATGACAAGAGTTGTAAATTTTTGTATGTGGTTGCATAATATTTTACACTTTGTAATACTCATGTCAGTTTGTATGCTTCACAAATACAGTCAAACCTGTCTTAGAATACAGTCTAATCTGCCTTAGAATATAGTCAAACCTGCCTTAGAATACAGTCAAACCTGTCTTAGAATAGTCAAATCTGCCTTAGAATAGTCAAATCTGCCTTAAAATACAGTCAAATCTGCCTTAGAATACAGTCAAATCTACCTTAAAATACAGTCAAATCTGCCTTAAAATACAGTCAAATCTGCCTTAAAATACAGTCAAATCTGCCTTAGAATACAGTCAAATCTGCCTTAGAATAGTCAAATCTGCCTTAGAATACAGTCAAATCTACCTTAGAATACAGTAAAATATGCCTTAAAATACAGTCAAATCTGCCTTAGAATACAGTCAAATCTACCTTAGAATATAGTCAAATCTACCTTAGAATACAGTCAAATCTACCTTAGAATACAGTCAAATCTACCTTAAATACAGTCAAATCTGCCTTAGAATACAGTCAAATCTGCCTTAAATACAGTCAAATCTGCCTTAGAATACAGTCAAACCTGTCTTAAAATACAGTCAAACCTGCTTAAATGACACCTCTATACAAATCACTGTCTATAAATGACAGTATAATTTTCCCCAGTAATGCATAGTACATATAATTTTAACTGCTGATAAAGGGTTGTACATGTATTTTTAAGTTTTCTTGAGTGTTCTTTATATACAAGTTTGACTGTATAATTGATAAGTATTGAAATTGGGGTTTTTCTGCAATAGAAACTGAAAAAACTGATAATTCCTATGCAATAAAACATACCCTGGGTAGTGACAATTTTTTTTAAAATGATGTAAATTCTATGCAAACAAACCTGCTTCAACAGATCACATATATGTAGTCATTTTATGCAATTAAAACCATTTAAAAAATCCTTAAATTTCATGTACATGAACAATCCACAATAAATATTAAAGGATTTATTTAAATAGTATTGCATTTAATGTGAACAAGAAAAACGAGGATTAAATCTTTTATTGAAAACTAGTTGGTTCTTTCATAAGATGTTATAAGAGACGTTGGAACAATTTTAGGAGTGTTGGCGTGAGTGATTGTTGTTTAACCCCAACTCAGCAATTTTTCAGCTATATCATGGCAAGAACAAGTTATTTTTCAATGAGTTAATGATATCTGCTTTGTACTAGACCAACACTCTTAGTTGAATTTTTTATAGTGCTAGCTCACTGAAACAACAGTCTGCAGATAGACATGTCGCCCCACTCGGACACATTATCCTGATTCTGAGTCAACCAGTCTTTGCTCTGACCTTAATGTTGCGTACTTAGGCGAGAAACAACTAATACCAATTTTATAGTCTTTGGTTTGACCCGATCGGGGCTCGAACTCACGATCTACGACACTTGAGGCGAGCACGCTAACCATTACACCACCGGTGCAGTTATATATGAGTGTGGGAAATAATGTCTCCTCTCCAATGGTAGCATAGCTGAGCAAAGGTAAAATGCATTGAACTTCTCACACGAATGACAGATATTTAAATCACTAATTTTGGGCAAAAGTAAAAATCCATTTCTTCCGTAAATAATTAAAATAATGAGAAAGTAAATAAATGTTATATTTAAAAAAAAAATGATGGGAAGATAATTCCATTTCCTACATATTTTTTTTAAACTGACATATTCATAATTTCAACTTATCATTAGACAAGTGACCCCATAGTAGACAACATAATGTACAGCTATCTTCTCTGGGTTGTCTCCCTTGAGAATTAACCTCCATGTAAGGAAGGAAATATGTTTATTGGCAAATTCAACATTTTCCATTTGATGTGTGCTGCTGATAAAGTTTGAATCACAACTGACCTTGATCCACAAAAATATTAAGTCAATTCGTAACTCGCATGTGCAAGGTTATAGGTCAATCTGAAGTAAAAATACATTATGACATCACGGATAAAAACAATAACATCAGTGCTGAAGGCCTTGACAGACATTATCACAAATATCACAGCTCGTCTTTATGGACTCTCAGAGATATTAGCGATAATGTATGTCTCGACCTCCAAATTGCCGTTATTCTATATTTAGGCATAGCTTAGTTAACAGATATACAAATTTTATTTTTAGCATGTTTCTAAGTACATTAATTATTTATGAGATTATTTTTCATTTTTCACATTTTTTTGTGTATTGTCAACAAAAAATATTGTTGGATGACTTTGTGATACTGTTAATGTTTTGTGAAATAGATTTTTATTATCTTGGTTTGTGAAAGGGAAATCCAAGTGCCTTATTTTAAATAAAATTTCTACACAATTTATATGTTGTTCATTATTTCCATCAAGTTGTTTGCTGTTGTAGGGAGTTAGGGTTTTGGTGTTTAGTCCCACTTTCAACAATATTTCACTTATATCATGGCGGTCAGTTTTGTTGGTGGAGAAAACTGGAGTACCCGGAGAAAACCACAGACCTGTCACAAGTCAGTGACAAACTTTATCACATAATGTTGTATAGAGTACACCTCGCCTGAGCGAGATTCGAATTCACAACGTTAGTGGTGACAGGCACTGATTGCATATAGGTACCATATATAACTTAGTGTAATTGGTGGTTAGGTTATGGTGTTTAACACCACTTTCAACAATATTTCAGTTATATCATGGTGGTCCGTTTTATTGGTGGAGGAAACCGGAAAATAACCACTGACCTGCTGCAAATGACAGACAAACTTTATCACATAATGTTGTAGTATTGAATACACCTCTCCTGAGCTGGATTCGAACTCACAACGTTAGTTAGTACAAATGATGTACACAAATAGCTCATTTCATTATGATCAAATAAAAGCATCTTTGGAGCTATTTGCTAACCAGGTGAGCGATGCATGCTCCTATAATCCTGGGGTTTACCTACATTTTCACTAACTTGCAGATTTGCACATGTGTTATTTATATTAACCGGTTTAACCCTGCAACTTGTATGTGCCTGTCCCAATCCTGGACATGGATTTCCAATGTCAGATGTCTTGGTCTTTTTTATATGTTCATTGAGTTGAGGCAAGAAGTTATTGTTTGTTTTGTTGATATTGGTGGAGTTGTTGACCTTCACTGTTTAAAACTTTCTCTTCATATCCCCTCAGAAGTGTAATCTGCTGGCTATGCTGAAAACAATCATGTAAACAATTTGCCTTTGCTTGTAAAAGATAACTTGAGGCAGGTCCTAATAAATGATTGAAGTCTAACAGGAATTGTCACTGGGGACCCGGCCGTTGCAAGGCAAAATAACATTGAACTTCCCCTTTTTACTAGTGGCAATCAAAAGCATACTGGCGCCGTCGTGGTTATTGATCATGTGGTAGTTGGATTTTTAGCTATCTGTGCAATCAGTGCCTATCACCACTAACGTTGTGAGTTCGAACCTCAGTACAACATTATGTGATAAAGTTTGTCAGTGACTTGCGACAGGTCAATGGTTTTCTCCGGGTACTCTGGTTTCCTCCACTAGTAAAACTGCCCACCTTGATATAACTGAAATATTGTTGAAAGTGGTGTTGAACACCATAAACCAAGTCATTAAAATACATACATCAATTGGCTCATACCAGGTTCAACAATTTACTTACATAATTTACTGTTCTATGTTAGCTAAAGGAAAATGGAGGGGTGCAGCACCCTGCCATCAAAGTCCAGTGTTTCTGCCCCCTCTGTCCATCTGTACAATTTCAATGTGCTCTTAGGTATTCATTCAAGTATTTATTAAGCAGGTACACTAAAGCCAACATTGATAACTTAACCGCGGTGAGTCTAATTGAAGAATAATGAAGAAAAGAACCCAAAACTACTATTTGTGTTGTTTTATGTGTTATTTATAACAATATTATGCATTTAATAATCATTTTGAATACAAAAATAATAATAAAAATTAAGAAAAACGATATAGTCTAGCAAATATTATCACTGTTCTTCTTTTCCCAATCGCGGCGATTTGCAGGTCCACATGACACCGTCATGAGGAAAAGAAGCCATAACATACGATTTACTTAGTTTTAATTGTTATTTATATGAAAATCTGGATTTAATAATCATTTTCTTTACTTTATTACAAAAAAAAATATTTAAAACGATATATTTTAGCAAATATTGTCATTGTTCTTCTTTTCCCAATCGCGGCGATTTGCAGATCGACATGAAGAAAAGAATTCATATTCTTCCGTAAATGGCCGTTTTCGGGTGAAGACGACCGAGGTAAGACGAGTCCACGTGCACTCGTCTTTACTCGTTGTGACATCCAATCAGAACGCCTCTAACAAGAAAACAAATCGTTTAAATATATACCCTAATAGCAGAACCACGTTATCGCCACAATAGATAACCCCGGATAATATTCATACGTTTACCGATTTCACTTCGTTACTTATACACCAGAAAAACAAAAATATCAGAAAAGTCGAAAAGAAGATGATAATATTTGCTAAAATACATCGTTTTGAATAAAAAAAATTGTAAAAAAGTAAAGGAAATGATGATTAAATCCAGATTTTCATGTAAATAACACTTAAAACTATGTAAAATGTAGATTATGACTTCTTTTCTTCATGTCAATCTACAAATCGCCGCGATTGGGAAAAGACGAACAATGATAATATTTGCTAAAATATATCGTTTTAAATATTTTTTTTGTAATAAAGTAAAGAAAATGATGATTAAATCCAGATTTTCATGTAAATAACACTTAAAACTATGTAAAATGTAGATTATGACTTCTTTTCTTCATGTCAATCTACAAATCGCCGCGATTGGGAAAAGACGAACAATGATAATATTTGCTAAAATATATCGTTTTAAATATTTTTTTTGTAATAAAGTAAAGAAAATGATGATTAAATCCAGATTTTCATGTAAATAACACTTAAAACTATGTAAAATGTAGATTATGACTTCTTTTCTTAAAGTCAATCTGCAAATCGCCGCGATTGGGAAAAGAAGAACAATGATAATATTTGCTAAAATATATCGTTTTAAATTATTTTTTTTGTAATAAAGTAAAGAAAATGATGATTAAA
The DNA here is from genome assembly GCA_963680875.1 of Bathymodiolus brooksi. Taxonomy (NCBI): domain Eukaryota; kingdom Metazoa; phylum Mollusca; class Bivalvia; order Mytilida; family Modiolidae; genus Bathymodiolus; species Bathymodiolus brooksi. The sequence goes on along the minus strand of OY804586.1, from coordinate 59,177,160 downwards.
TCCAGATTTTCATGTAAATAACAATTAAAACTATGTAAAACGTAGATTATGACTTCTTTTCTTCATGTCGATCTGCACATCGCTGCGATTTGGGAAAAGAAGAACAATGATAATCCAAACTATATCGTTTTTATTATTATCATTATTTATTTCTATAGTCAAAATGATGATTAAATACATAATTCTACTATAGGTAGCATTTAAAACGACATAAATAGCAGAACCACGTTATCGCAGTGGTGTCTGGCCACAATAGTTAACCCCGGATAATATTGATACGTTTACCGATTTCACTTCGTTACTTATACACCAGAAAAACAAAAATATCAGAAAAGTCGCAAAGAAGAACAATGATAATATTTGCTCAAATATATCGTTTTAAATAAAAAAAAATTGTAATAAAGTAAAGAAAATGATGATTAAATCCAGATTTTCATGTAAATAACACTTAAAACTATGTAAAATGTAAATTATGACTTCTTTTCTTCATGTCGATCTGCAAATCGCCGCGATTGGGAAAAGAAGAACAATGATAATATTTGCTAAAATATATCGTTTTAGACAATTTGTTTTTGTAATAAAGTAAAGAAAATGATTATTAAATCCAGATTTTCATATAAATAACAATTAAAACTATGTAAATCGTATGTTATGGCTTCTTTTCGTCACGACGGTGTCATGTGGAACTGCAAATCGCCGCGATTGGGAAAAGAAGAACAATGATAATATTTGCTAAAATATATCGTTTTAAATATTTTTTTTGTAATAAAGTAAAGAAAATGATGATTAAATCCAGATTTTCATGTAAATAACACTTAAAACTATGTAAAATGTAGATTATGACTTCTTTTCTTCAAGTCAATCTGCAAATCGCCGCGATTGGGAAAAGAAGAACAATGATAATATTTGCTAAAATATATCGTTTTAGACAATTTGTTTTTGTAATAAAGTAAAGAAAATGATTATTAAATCCAGATTTTCATATAAATAACAATTAAAACTATGTAAATCGTATGTTATGGCTTCTTTTCGTCACGACGGTGTCATGTGGAACTGCAAATCGCCGCGATTGGGAAAAGAAGAACAATGATAATATTTGCTAAAATATATCGTTTTAAATATTTTTTTTGTAATAAAGTAAAGAAAATGATGATTAAATCCAGATTTTCATGTAAATAACACTTAAAGCTATGTAAAACGTAGATTATGACTTCTTTTCCTCATGTCGATCTGCACATCGCTGCGATTTGGGAAAAGAAGAACAATGATAATATTAGCCAAACTATATCGTTTTTATTATTATCATTATTTATTTCTATAGTCAAAATGATGATTAAATACATAATTCTACTATAGGTAGCATTTAAAACGACATAAATAGCAGAACCACGTTATCGCAGTGGTGTCTGGCCACAATAGTTAACCCCGGATAATATTCATACGTTTACCGATTTCACTTCGTTACTTATACACCAAAAAAAACAAAAATATCAGAAAAGTCGCAAAGAAGATGATAATATTTGCTAAAATACATCGTTTTAAATAAAAAAAATTGTAATAAAGTAAAGGAAATGATGATTAAATCCAGATTTTCATGTAAATAACACTTAAAACTATGTAAAATGTAGATTATGACTTCTTTTCTTCATGTCAATCTACAAATCGCCGCGATTGGGAAAAGAAGAACAATGATAATATTTGCTAAAATATATCGTTTTAAATATTTTTTTTGTAATAAAGTAAAGAAAATGATGATTAAATCCAGATTTTCATGTAAATAACACTTAAAACTATGTAAAATGTAGATTATGACTTCTTTTCTTCAAGTCAATCTGCAAATTGCCGCGATTGGGAAAAGAAGAACAATGATAATATTTGCTAAAATATATTGTTTTAAATATTTTTGGGAAAAGAAGAAGTGATAATATTTGCTATACTATATCGTTTTTCTTAATTTTTTTTTATTTTTGTATTCAAAATTATTATTAAATGCATAGTATTGTTATAAATAACACATAAAACAACACAACTAGTAGTTTGAGGTTCTTTTCTTCATTATTCTTCATTATTCTTCAATTAGACTCACCCACTTAACCGTCCTGTCGTCTTGTCATCATCAGTGATAATTAACCTAGAGAGAGTGATTGGTGTTGAACACCAAATGAGCAATTTTTCAGTTATATCATCAACAAGTTTCATTCAATGAAATGATAATGAGGGTAATGACCTCTTTGCACAATTAGAACAACACGCTTGACTGGATCTTTATAGACTAGTGCTAGCTTACTGAGCCAACCAGTATATGTTCTTAAGGGGGTACCATACACTACAGGGAGATAACTCTTTAAGATCAGTTGAATGTTTTGATCATATGATGCTTGTATGCAGATTTCAAGCATCTCGGTGATATCGAAACCACATAGAGAAAAGCTGTTATGTGGCTAGTGAATTTATAGCTCTGAGTCTGTTGGTTGGAATTTGTTAAAATTTTGATATTTATTACGGTGGATATATTCAAACACACTGCTAAAAAAGTAAGAAAATTAAACGAGCAGATCAAATTTTACCTTAAGTGTATGGTACCACCCTTAAAGATGTGTGCTTAGCGAGAAGCTGCAAATACAAATTTTATATTCTCTGATTTATCCGACTGGAGCTCGAACCAATGATCTACCGTGGTCTAACCATTAAATCACCGATGTGGTCAGTCAATATGGGCAAAATGTTTATGTAATGCAGATTTCAGAGGGGATGATCCTGGTTAGAAAATAAAATAACTGAAATCAATGAATATTAGCTGAAACCATCTACACCCCCTTTCAAAATGGTAAATTGTTACCTGTTCTGAACGTGTCCAACCACTTTCAAAAAACAATTTTTAGAGGAAAATAGCTGAAATCAGTTAAATAACACAAAAATTCATTCATGTTTCATGAAATTTTTAGATATAATCTATCCAGTCCTCACAATGCACACCGGTAAAACTTTGTTTGGACCAGTAATTTTTTTCAGTTTATATTTAGAATTATATAAAAATAAATTCAAGAATGTGATTCAGAACAGTAATTTCAAATTTTCATTTCGAGGACTGTGTAGCAAACCAGTTTGTTAGTGGAAGAAAAAACCCAAATGCTAAATTGTCTCACTTGAGATACAAGACAACCACATCTTCTCTGTAATCTCAGTGCCTCACTTGAGATACAAGACAACCACATCCTCTCTGTAATCTCAGCACCTCACTTGAGATACAAGACAACCACATCTTCTCTGTAATCTCAGTGCCTCACTTGAGATACAAGACAACCACATCCTCTCTGTATTCTCAGTGCCTCACTTGGGATACAAGACAACCACATCCTCTCTGTATTCTCAGTGCCTCACTTGAGATACAAGACAACCACATCCTCTCTGTATTCTCAGCACCTCACTTGAGATACAAGACAACCACATCCTCTGTAATCTCAGTGCCTCACTTGAGATACAAGACAACCACATCCTCTCTGTAATCTCAGTGCCTCACTTGAGATACAGGACAACCACATCCTCTCTGTAATCTCAGTGCCTCACTTGAGATACAAGACAATCACATCCTCTCTGTAATCTCAGTGCCTCACTTGAGATACAAGACAACCACATCCTCTCTGTATTCTCAGCACCTCACTTGAGATACAAGACAACCACATCCTCTGTAATCTCAGTGCCTCACTTGAGATACAAGACAACCACATCCTCTCTGTAATCTCAGTGCCTCACTTGAGATACAGGACAACCACATCCTCTCTGTAATCTCAGTGCCTCACTTGAGATACAAGACAATCACATCCTCTCTGTAATCTGAGTGCCTCACTTGAGATACAAGACAACCACATCTTCTCTGTATTGTCAGCGCCTCGCTTGAGATACAAGACAACCACATCCTCTCTGTAATCTCAGTGCCTCACTTGAGATACAAGACAACCACATCCTCTCTGTATTCTCAGCGCCTCACTTGAGATACAAGACAACCACATCTCTGTAATATCAGTGCCTCACTTGAGATACAAGACAACCACATCCTCTCTGTAATCTCAGTGCCTCACTTGAGATACAAGACAACCACATCCTCTCTGTATTCTCAGTGCCTCACTTGAGATACAAGACAACCCATCCTCTCTGTAATCTCAGTGCCTCACTTGAGATACAAGACAACCACATCCTCTCTATAATCTCAGTGCCTCACTTGAGATACAAGACAACCACATTCTCTCTGTATTCTCAGTGCCTCACTTGAGATACAAGACAACCACATCCTCTCTGTAATCTCAGTGCCTCACTTGAGATACAAGACAACCACATCCTTTCTGTATTCTCAGTGCCTCACTTGAGATACAAGACAACCACATCCTCTCTGTAATCTCAGCGCTTCACTTGAGATACAAGACAACCACATCCTCTCTGTAATCTCAGTGCCTCACTTGAGATACAAGACAACCACATCCTCTCTGTATTCTCAGTGCCTCACTTGAGATACAAGACAACCCATCCTCTCTGTAATCTCAGTGCCTCACTTGAGATACAAGACAACCACATCCTCTCTATAATCTCAGTGCCTCACTTGAGATACAAGACAACCACATTCTCTCTGTATTCTCAGTGCCTCACTTGAGATACAAGACAACCACATCCTCTCTGTAATCTCAGTGCCTCACTTGAGATACAAGACAACCACATCCTTTCTGTATTCTCAGTGCCTCACTTGAGATACAAGACAACCACATCCTCTCTGTAATCTCAGTGCCTCACTTGAGATACAAGACAACCACATCCTCTCTGTATTCTCAGCACCTCACTTGAGATACAAGACAACCACATCCTCTGTAATCTCAGTGCCTCACTTGAGATACAAGACAACCACATCCTCTCTGTAATCTCAGTGCCTCACTTGAGATACAGGACAACCACATCCTCTCTGTAATCTCAGTGCCTCACTTGAGATACAAGACAATCACATCCTCTCTGTAATCTGAGTGCCTCACTTGAGATACAAGACAACCACATCTTCTCTGTATTGTCAGCGCCTCGCTTGAGATACAAGACAACCACATCCTCTCTGTAATCTCAGTGCCTCACTTGAGATACAAGACAACCACATCCTCTCTGTATTCTCAGCGCCTCACTTGAGATACAAGACAACCACATCTCTGTAATATCAGTGCCTCACTTGAGATACAAGACAACCACATCCTCTCTGTAATCTCAGTGCCTCACTTGAGATACAAGACAACCACATCCTCTCTGTATTCTCAGTGCCTCACTTGAGATACAAGACAACCCATCCTCTCTGTAATCTCAGTGCCTCACTTGAGATACAAGACAACCACATCCTCTCTATAATCTCAGTGCCTCACTTGAGATACAAGACAACCACATTCTCTCTGTATTCTCAGTGCCTCACTTGAGATACAAGACAACCACACCTCTCTGTAATCTCAGTGCCTCACTTGAGATACAAGACAACCACATCCTTTCTGTATTCTCAGTGCCTCACTTGAGATACAAGACAACCACATCCTCTCTGTAATCTCAGCGCTTCACTTGAGATACAAGACAACCACATCCTCTCTGTAATCTCAGCGCCAAGTAAAATTTAACAATAATTACTATTTAGATGACAATATTTAGTGAATTTCTCTATGAAATAAATCTGATATTTCACATGTGTAGGGATTAATTTTGTTCAGTTATTTAACTGATTTCAGCTATTATTCTGTAAAAAAGAAATTCTGAAAATTGCAGGACACAGTCAGAACAGTTCAAAAATGACCTTTTTGAAAGGGGGTGTAGATGGTTATAGCTATTTTGATTGATTTTCAGTTATTTTATTTTCTATCTAGATCAACCATGCATGTGGTATAACAACAATAAGTTGCCACATCACATCAGTTCATATTTTTTCAATATTTCCACATTTTAAAAATCTTCAAGTGTCAAATGACATTTATACTATTCTTTACGATATTAACAAGAGTAAGAAAAAACTGATTTTATTTTATTTTTTTGTCGATGTCCAGCAATAACTAATAATTCCTGCATAATACTACAAGTAGTATAAATAACTGTTAGGAATATGCACGTAGCAGACAATAGCTATTTTAATTTGGCTACGTAACTGAACATTACAGTAATTAAGGTGGTACCATACACTTCAGGTCAAATTTGATCTGCTCGTTTAATTTTCTTATTTTTTGGCAGTGTGTTTGAATATATCCACTGTAATAAATATCAAAATTTTAACAAATTCTAACCAACAGACTCAGAGCTATAAATTCACTAGCCACATAGCAGCTTTTCTCTCTGTGGTTTTGATCACCGAGATGCTTGAAATCTGCATACAAACATCATATGATCAAAACTTTCAACTGATTTTAAAGAGTTATCTCCCTGTAGTGTATGGTACCACCTTAATATCTAGTTATTTCTCCAATTGGTTGCCATTGTGAGCAGATGGTTTTGGTCTAGCTGGATGTGTGGTAAATTTCAATTTCCATGTCAATAAAACATGTATTGTTTCTCTGTGGTTTAGTGCAGTATAATAATACCATTATGTCATAGGGGCCGTTATGATCGTTGGATTTATAACTACCTATGCTATATGACATTCATAAGTCATTACCTTCAGTGGTTTGTAAAAACATTTTTTTTTATAGTCTAGTGATGTCTGTTTTGTTCTAGTTCAAAACACAGTTGGATTTTTTGCATAGTGCTAGCTAGCTCACTGAAACAACAGTCCACAGGTAGACATGTAGCTCAACTCTGAGTGAACAATTTGTCAGCTCTATCATGGCGAGTGAACAATTTGTCAGCTCTATCATGGTGAGAACAACAATTTGTCAGCTCTATCATGGTGAGTGAACAATTGTTCAGCTCTATCATGGTGAGTGAACAATTGTTCAGCTCTATCATGGTGAGTGAACAATTGTTCAGCTCTATCATGGCGAGTGAACAATTTGTCAGCTCTATCATGGTGAGTGAACAATTTGTCAGCTCTATCATGGTGAGTGAACAATTTATCAGTTCTATCATGGTGAGTGAACAATTTATCAGCTCTATCATGGTGAGTGAACAATTTATCAGCTCTATCACGGTGAGTGAACAATTTATCAGCTCTATCATGGCGAGTGAACAATTTGTCAGCTCTATCATGGTGAGTGAACAATTTATCAGCTCTATCACGGTGAGTGAACAATTGTGCAGCTCTATCATGGCGAGTGAACAATTTGTCAGCTATATCACGGTGAGTGAACAATTTGTCAGCTCTATCATGGTGAGTGAACAATTTGTCAGCTCTATCATGGTGAGTGAACAATTTATTAGCTCTATCATGGTGAGTGAACAATTTATCAGCTCTATCATGGTGAGTGAACAATTTATCAGCTCTATCACGGTGAGTGAACAATTTATCAGCTCTATCATGGTGAGTGAACAATTTATCAGCTATATCATGGTGAGTGAACAATTTATCAGCTCTATCATGGTGAGTGAACAATTTGTCAGCTCTATCATGGTTTGTGAACAATTTGTCAGCTCTATCATGGTGAGTGAACAATTTGTCAGCTCTATCATGGTGAGTGAACAATTTGTCAGCTCTATCACGGTGAGTGAACAATTTGTCAGCTCTATCAGTTACTTTTTGATGAGATGATGATGATGATGATGTCCATTTTATTTTAGACCAAAACAGTTTTTTTATAGTGCTAGCTAGTTCACTGAAACAACAGTTCACAGGTAGACTTGAGTGAACAATTTTTAACCTATATCATGGTGAGAACACGTTACTTTTTGATGAGATGATGTCCATTTTATTTTAGACCAAAACAATTTTTTTTATAGTGCTAGCTAGCTCACTGAAACAACAGTTCACAGGTAGACTTGAGTGAACAATTTTTAACCTATATCATGGTGAGAACACGTTACTTTTTGATGAGATGATGATGATGATGTCTGTTTTGGAGAGCTTGATTGTACTCCTAATCTACAAAGGGCTGTCATGGTCATGATCATATTGTAGTTGGATTTACAACTACCAATCAGTGCCTATCACCACTAAGGTTGTGAGTTCGTATTCCGCTCATGGCGAGGTGTACTCGATACAACATTATGTGATAAAGTTTGTCAGTGACATGCAGCAGGTATGTGGTTTTCTCTGGGTACTCCGCTTTCCTCCACTAATAATACTGACTGCCACGATAAAACTGAAATATTGTTGAGTGGTGTTAAAACACCATAAACCAACCTAACCTACAGCACACAAGGAGAGCATGCTAACAATTACACCACCGAGGGGTAATGGATAAGTTAACTATATTTCCTTCATACATTCAACACAAACAATAGCAATAGATAACATTTATTGTGTAACAAAGGTGTACAATACACAAAACACTCAAATATAAAACTCGGGAAAATGTTAATAAAATATGACAGATTGGTACTGTAAAAAAAAACCTTGTTTCGTCTTAAAATAAATCACCGAGAAGTACATGATGATAAAAGATAACGGGAGGTTACAAAATTTCTGAGTAAAAGGCACTTTTTTTAATACAAATATATTAAAATGCAATAGTAAAGTCCTTGAAATATATAACAAGTTGTCTCCCTTATTACAGCTGGATCAAGGAGATAAGTTGTCTCCCTTATTACAGCTGGATCAAGGAGATAACGAATTGTCTCTCATTCAGTTGGACCATGGAGACAATTTGTCTCATTTAATTCATTTGGATCAAATTTATAAGTTGTTTCCCTTAATCCTGTTGGATCAAAGAGATAACGAATCGTCTCCCTTAATCCTAATTCATCAAGGATACAAGTTATCTCCCTTAATCCTGTTGGATCAAGGATACAAATTATCTCCCTTAATCTTGATGGATCAAAGATACAAGTTGACCCTCTTAATCCTGCTGGATCAAGGATACAAGTTATCTCCCTTAATCCTGCTGGATCAAGGATACAAATTATTTCCCTTAATCCTGCTGGATCAAGGATACAAGTTATCTCCCTTAATCCTGATAGATCAAAGATACAAGTTATCTCCCTTAATCCTGCTGGATCAAAAATACAAGTTATTTCCCTTAATCCTGATGGATCAAGGATACAAGTTATCTCCCTTAATCCTGATAGATCAAGGATACAAGTCATCTCCCTTAATCCTGCTGGATCAAAGATACACGTTATCTCCCTTAATCCTGATAGATCAAAGATACAAGTTATCTCCCTTAATCCTGCTGGATCAAAAATACAAGTTATCTCCCTTAATCCTGATGGATCAAGTATACAAGTTATCTCCCTTAATCCTGCTGGATCAAGGATACAAGTTATCTCCCTTAATCCTGATGGATCAAAGATACAAGTTATCTCCCTTAATCCTGATGGATCAAACATACAAGTTATCTCCCTTAATCCTGATAGATCAAAGATACAAGTTGTCTCCCTTAATGCTGATGGATCAAAGATACAAGTTATCTCCCTTAATCCTGTTGGATCAAAGATACAAGTTATATCTCCCTTAATGCTGATGGATCAAGATCTCCCTTTGTTTTTAATAAATAAGTCAATATTATACAGTACTTTATCAAGATTTCAAAGTAGGATGATTGTGGTGTGTCATTGATGTTTTAAAGTTTCTACTGCCCAATGACCTTAGTTTGAGACAGAAAGTTCTAAAATCTTAACATCACAGAGAAAATACAAAATGACAAAATGAGATGAACACGATTCAAAATTAGAATTGAAAAATAATACAAACTAAACAAACATAATTGCTGTTTAATAATATCAACGGATGTACCGGAGTATTTGTCTTGTTTAACATGACTTTTAACTGACACATGCTTTGACACTAGGGTAATATCAAGTTTTGACACTAGGGTAATATCAAGCTTTGACACTAGGGTAATATCAAGCTTTGACACTAGGGTAATATCAAGCTTTGACACTAGGGTAATATCAAGCTTTGACACTAGGGTAATATCAAGTTTTGACACTAGGGTAATATCAAGCTTTGACACTAGGGTAATATCAAGCTTTGACACTAGGGTAATATCAAGCTTTGACACTAGGGTAATATCAAGCTTTGACACTAGGGTAATATCAAGTTTTGACACTAGGGTAATATCAAGCTTTGACACTAGGGTAATATCAAGCTTTGACACTAGGGTAATATCAAGCTTTGACACTACAGTGTGGGAAACCAATTTTTTCAGACACTCGCCAAAATGGCGAGTGGACTGAAACTATTGCTCGCCAAGATGAAAAAGAGCTCGCCAAACAAACTTGGCAAGTGACATTTTTTTTAAACTCGCCAACAAATACCAAATAAACAAATGTTCAACAATTTATTTTGCAGATTTTGACAAGTCATTAACTTGGTCAAGAAGGATCAACACTCTCTTAAGAGCTGCGTCGATCTCTTCTTCCTCAATTTCGTTGTCTTCGTCTTTTAAATTTTAATGTGCGGTATAAAACATGTATGTCAAACTCGGTTCCGACACATATTTAACTTTATGTTTTCACGTAGGTTTTCGCTACGAATTCATTTGAAATATTTCAAAACTAAATTATTTTATTTACATTAATTTTAAAAGTCATTACATCTATTGGTAATGAAACAATATTTCATTTAATCGTGAAATCGACCTTGGCAAAATTATGCGGGGTCGGGATTGTATACTTAATTTTTCTGTTGACAGAAATGAAGTGTCATGACTCATGGCGGAATGTTTTCTTATCGAGTACAATGATTAATAAAATGTTGGATAAATGACACAGTTAACAAAAAATTTAACTGTTTGGGAGCTGATATTTTAAAGCTGTAAACCAGTTATCGTGGCGAGCGTTTTCAAGTTCCTACTCGCCAGACCATTTTCAAGTTCCTACTCGCCAGACCGGCGAGTAGAAAGTGGATGTTACTCGTCACCCGAAATTTCCACTCGCCTTTGGCGAGTTGGCGAACGGTGGTTTCCTACACTGCACTAGGGTAATATCAAGTTTTGACACTAGAGTAATATCAAGCTTTGACACTAGGGTAATATCAAGCTTTGAGACTAGGGTAATATCAAGTTTTGACATTTCAAGTAGTCTATAATAAAATAACTAGAGGCTCACCTGAGCCTGTATTGCTCACTTAGTTATTCATACAGTTCATTTTCAATCAAGTCTAGTTTTTGAGAAGAATCTTTTCATTCATTTTCACATAGGGTTCTATGTTAAAACTTTAACCCATATTAGCTTCTTTTGACCATTTTTCATATGTAAAACCATTCAGAGAAAGGCCCACATATTCTGAAGAAACTAGAGGTACTGCTGGAAGCAGGAGTCCCGCATTGACATATAAATGGAATAACTTAAATGTCCGCTACACGGGACTAATACCCCCCACGTCCCCATCATCTTAATTGAGCCAAAACATATTTGGAACACAACTTTTACTCATAATTCTGGGAAAACTTGAAAGACCAGGATATACTACTAATATGCACATCTTCATATTAGGATCTTGCAATGTACAAAGTTTCATGAACTTCCGAATAATCATGTAGGAGAATTTGCGATGACAATGTGAATACTGAATTGTCTCAAAATTTCTAAGTTCAAAGAAGCATAACAGGGGTAAAACTCAATGGACCGGGTTATCCTACTAATGTGCACATCTTCATATTAGGATCTTGCAATGTACAAAGTTTCATGAACTTCTGATTAATCATGTAGGAGAATTTGCGATGACAAAGTGAATGCTGAATTGTCTCAAAATTTCTAAGTTCAAAGAAGCATAACAGGGGTAAAACTCAATGGACCGGGATATCCTACTAATGTGCACATCTTCATATTAGGATCTTGCAATGTACAAAGTTTCATGAACTTCTGATTAATCATGTAGGAGAATTTGCGATGACAAAGTGAATGCTGAATTGTCTCAAAATTTCTAAGTTCAAAGAGCATAACAGGGGTAAAACTCAATGGACCGGGATATCCTAATAATGTGCACATCTTCATATTAAGATCTTGCAATGTATAAAGTTTCATGAACTTCTGATTAATCATGTAGGAGAATTTGCGATGACAAAGTGAATACTGAATTGTCTCAAAATTTCTAAGTCCAAAGAGGCATAACAGGGGTAAAACTCAATGGACAATAAAATCCTTTATACTGCAAAGTTCACACATCATGATCTTAAATTCCACAAAGTTTTGTGGAAATCGGATAAAAGATGTGGAAGTTGGTCTGTCGGACGGACGGACAGACAGACAGATTCCTATATACCCCCCCCCCTAAACTATGTTTTTGCGGGGGGTATAAAAACATGAATTGCCTGTAGGAACCATGTTTTTGTCCAATCAAATGAGGAATTTTTAATAGAAGATCTTATAAACATCATTCCTGCAAAGTTTAGTTCCAATTGGTCAAGTAGTATCAGAGGGGGTTGAAATGTGAAAAGATAACAGACGATGGATGCCAAGTGATGACAAAAGCTCAACATGGCCCTGTGGATCAGAAGAGCTAAAAAAATGGTCTGCATAATCTCCCTCTTTTAAATTAAAATAATAATAAAAAACACACACCCATACAAAATGGCTGTCAGTGCAAGTTCTCAAACAATGGCCAAATGTATGTCTATATATTTAAAATAAAACATATTCCTTATTTTTGTAAGGGAATAATTTAAATACAAAAGGTGAAGGATTTAAATACAAAAGGTGAACTATTTAAAAACAAAAGGTGGACTATTTAAATACAAAAGGTGAACTATTTAAAAACAAAAGGTGGACTATTTAAATACAAAAGGTGAACTATTTAAAAACAAAAGGTGAACTATTTAAATACAAAAGGTGAACTATTTAAAAACAAAAGGTGAACTATTTAAATACAAAAGGTGAACTATTTAAAAACAAAAGGTGGACTATTTAAATACAAAAGGTGAACTATTTAAAAACAAAAGGTGGACTATTTAAAAACAAAAGGTGGACTATTTAAATACAAAAGGTGAACTATTTAAAAACAAAAGGTGAGTACCGTAATTTAAAAACAGAAGATGAATGATTTCAAAGGTTTTTTTTTTCAATTTACCTTCAGAAATAATAATATTTAACATAGCATTATTATATTTTTTGAATTATTTGTTTAATTCCCTTAATTTTATTGTGTATTCAATCATCAAGGTGGAACGTTTTTTGTGAATTTCTAATCAGGAACCTGAAAACTGTTAAAAGTAAATGAATATTGCAGATTTGGATATAAGAACACACAAAATAAATGTTATAAATTGTATGAGTTACTTCCCTTGTTAAATGTTAATTTGCAACTTCTCTCAATCTCACTAACAGAAATTTCAGTACGGAAAAAAGTAAACATTCTAAGATTAAAGGTTGATAAAAAATTAATAAAATCAAATAGCATTTCAAAATAAAATGTATTTATCCTATATTCGTTGAAAATACTTATATTTGACAATATATATATATATATATATATTTTTTTTTTTTGCTTCTTGACTATAAAAAATTACTGTATTTTCTAGGCTTGGGGCCGAAAACCTGAGAAATGAGTTTGTTTGGTTGATGGTGTTTAACGCCACTTTGAACAATATTTCAGTTATCTCGTGGCGCCCAGTTTAATGGGTGCAGGAAACCGGAGAAAACCACCGACCTGTCGCAAGTCGCTCACAAACTTTATCACATGTTGTACACCTCGCCCTGATCGAGATTCAAACTCACAACATTAGTGGTGATAGGCACTGATTGCATAGGTAGTTGTAAATCCAACTACCATATGATCACGGCCACAACGGCCCCTGAGAAATTAGTATATTTCAGTAAATCATTTTTCACAACTCCAGAAAGGAAAATGGGCCAAGTCTAAAAATCAAACTTGACCTTGTGTATAAATTTCAAATGACGTGCTGAAGGGGAATTTAATCTATTGAACAAAAACCAAATACAGGGCTGATATACATATGGATGTACATACACGATTAGACAACAATGACCCTGACCTCTTGCGTTGGAAGCTAAGAAAACACATCAAACAAAATCATCCTCCAACACAATGAACATGGTGATCTCCTATGTGTTGGTCTTGTTACCAAGGTGGCATAAAACATAAAAACTATAAATAATATCTATTTTAAGATATTTGTCTCATTGTACAAGTGGATTTACAGTTTTGAGAAAAATACAAATATATAATATAATGGATCAAAAATAATATCACAAAAATCAAAATATTAAAAAGTAAAAATATTGAAATATCATTGAAAGTACCGGGACTGAATCTGTAAAATATGTTTGTGTATACATTATGATAATTGACTAAATTATGATAAAATATTGAAAATAAAACTAGGTTCTCACCTGGTAATTCATGCACTGTTTGGGTTTATGAAAGCTTTTTATTTTCTGAGACGAGAATTGGCCATCGCTACCATTTTTTTCACCGGAACAAAATTGAATGAGGAATTGTTTTTCTGGTGGAGGCCACATACATAATTTTTATTATAATTTACTATCATTTAGACTTAAGAAACTTAATTCCAAATGATAGTAAAAATTATGTATTATGAGGAGATCTAAAAAAAAATCGACCTGAAACAAAAATTTCTGATGATGGCAAATAAATATATAATGAGGCACTTTTATCGAGGAACTTCTCAAACATCAGCCCTAAAAAATTGTGCTAAGTTCCAATTGGTCCAGTAGTTTCAAATGAAATAAAAATGAGGCAATTTTGTAAAGGAACCTCTCAAAATCAGCCCTAAAGAAGTTGTCCCAGTAGTTTTAAATGAGATAATATAATTTGAAATTTCAATGATGATAATGATGGAAGGGGAAACAGACAACAGACACAAATTGATGGCAGTAGCTCACATTACTCTCAGGGTCAGATGAGCTTAAAAAAAAATCCACGATTGTTTTGATTGGATATCAGTATCACATGACTTCATCTTACAGCTAAATATAATACATTAATTTTTATCGGAGGGATTCCCTTGTCTAAAAACGAGCACAACTTCTTCAAACAACCTTTAAATCAAAACATTGTAACCGTTCTATATTTGATTTTACCTTTTTTTTAAAACAATTTAAACCTAAGAATATATTTAACTACAAAGTGAAAAGTGATTACATTTGAGTAATAATATCACATATATGATTTCAAAAATTTTAAATTTATAAAAATAAAAGTTCTCAATTTTCTTAATCAGTAGTTCAATCAACTTTCTCATAAAATTAGGGTTATCTCCCCTTTCGCAAATTTTATTGTCAAAATGCAGAAAAACATATAAATTTACATTGTATTCTGATGCCATCATATTTTTTTTTACATAAATAAGCCATTCATGACAAGAAAGCATGCTTTCATTTCAAAATATACTCAGCTCCCATAGAAATGCAACACAAAAAATATAACACTTGATAATATTTAAAACAGTATTGGAATTGTTTTATATTTGGTTATTTCTAATATATAAAACATAAAAATAAAAAATTTAGATTTTTACACAAAATTGAAAGAATCAAATCATGTCTTGTAAAACAAACTGATGAACATTTTGCAAATTTGTTCATTTATGATAAAAAAAAAAGCTTAGGGGTTAGGGTTGAGGTGTTTAATGCCACTTTCAACAATATTTCAGCTATATCGTGGTGGTCAGTATTATTACTGGAGAAAACCAAAGTATCTGGGGAAAACCACCGACCTGCCACAAGTCACTGACCAACTAATGTTGTATCAAGTATTCCACGCCATGAGTGGAATTCGAACTCACAACGTTAGTGGTGATAGATAAATCCAACTACCATACGATCACGACCATTACAGCTCTCTATACATAGAGGAAATTTAATGTTCAATAACTTTTGCAATTTGAAAAGATTGCATATTTTCATATTATGAAAAAGCTGTTGCATTTCTATAAGTGCTCAGTATATAAACAATAACAAATGTAATTAATTGGATAAAAAATACTCTATTACCAGTCTTCATGCTAACCCACTTGCCCGAAGCCAGGGACAAGTAAAACTTGATTCGGACAATTGAAAACTATGAAAGAATTTGTTTGAAAAAGTAGAAAATTTTTCTAAATTTGTTTTTGGGCAAGTAGGTGAAAAAAATTAAGGCAAAAACTACATTCCTGTGCTATATGTCTGCATGGAATATTGATATACATGACAATGAGAAAAAAACATTTGTTTTTCTTTTTTGAGTTACAAAGTTTTTATATATGCAAGACTCAGATCGACGTCCAGCCTCTAATTGACATCCAAACCTCAAATCCATACTCGATTTCTACGTTACAGACACCTCAGATCTATGTCCTGTTTTCAAATTCTCAAATTGGCATCCAATTCTCAAATATATGGCAGTTTCTCACTTTCTCAAAATGACGTTTAATGATGTCACTGACGTATGCCCTAATCCTAACCAATAAGTCAGCCATAGATCTGAGAAGTTGGAAAGGACGTCGATTTGTGAATGCTGAGTCTATTATATATAATCTGATGTAAACAGTACATAATCATACCAAATAAAACTTGAAAATCAATAATAATCAGGAAAAAAAAAAAAAATGAAAATTAATAAAAATCAGGGAAAAAAATCCTTTCATTCCATTCACTTATTTCTGACATGTAAATTGCACTGTTCATAATCAGTCATAATCATAATTAAAATAAAATTTTAATAAAAACATCCGATAATAAAATATTCAATTACACATACAGTCAAACATGCCGTGGCAGTCACCTCTATTTAAAGGTCATCTTTTCTTGTCCTGTCATGGAAAATGTCATATGAATTGAACCTCTTTTAAGAGGTCACCTGTCTTATAAGGCCACTTTTTTTTGTCCCAAAGGTGACCTCTTAATACAGGTTTAACTGTAATTAATATTTAATCTAATTTTCTGAGATTCTGGATTGGGTCATCTATAAAAAGCTGGTTATAAAAATATCACATACGTATTACACACGGTAACAAACATGTGTCTATAAATAGAATCTCATAGTACGAAATATCCCACCTCCTGTAAGTGAGATCAAATTAGAGTTATTTCTGGGATGATTCTGGAAAGAAAATAAAATAACTGAAAATTTATGAAAATAGCTGAAACCATCTACACCCCTTTTCAAAAAGGTCATTTTTAACCTGTTTTAACTGTGTCCTGCAATTTTCAGAATTTCTTTTTCACAAAAAAAAAAGCAGAAAAATCAGTTAAATAACTAAAAAAGCAAGAGGCTCAGGTGAGTCTGTATCGCTCACCTGACATAAATAAGTCCTCTTAAGAATGTCTGCATGCCGAATACATCTAAGTTACTATTCAAATCCCATACTGCCATAGGGTTCTATGTTAAAACTATGTCTGCTCATGGCAGCCATCTTGGATGGAGGTCGTGATCATCGGACACAATTTTGAAAGTATACTACCCAAGGACCATCCATGCCATGTTTGCTTTAAATTGGCTGACTGGTTTCAGAAGAGAAGACTTTAAAACAATTTTCCCATAGGGTCCATGTTAAAACTATGTCCGCTGACGGCGGCCATTTTGAACTGAGATCGGGATCACTGAACCTAATTTTGGAAGTTGACCACCTAAGGACCATCGATGACATGTTTGCTATATTGGCTTACTGGTTTCAGAGGAGAAGATTTTAAAACATTTTTTCCCATAGGGTCCTATGTTAAAACTACAGTATGTCCGCTGAAGGTGGCCATCTTGGATGGAGGTCAGGGTCACTGGACACAATTTTGAAAATTGACCACTTAAGGACCATCCATGCCATGTTTGCTTTAAATTGGCTGACTGGTTTCAGAGGAGAAGATTTTAAAACATATTTCCCATAGGGTCCTATGTTAAAGCTATGTCTGCTGATGGTGGCCATCTTGGATGGAGGTCTGGGTCACTGGATATAAGTTTGAAAGTTGATCATTTAAGGACCATCCATGCCATGTTTGCTTTAAATTGGCTTACTGATTTCAGAGGAAATTTTGCTTAAACATTTTTCCCATAGGGTCATATGTTAAAACTATGTCTGCGGTGGCCATCTTGGATGGAGGTCGGGGTCACAGGACATAATTTTGAAAGTTGACCACCTAAGGACCATTCATGCCATGTTTGCTTTAAATTGACTTACTGGTTTCAGAGGAGAAGACTTTTAAACATTTTTTCCATAGGGTCCATTGTCAAACTAAGTCGAGTCATGGTGGCCATCTTGAATTTCCGATCGGCAAACGATTCAAAAGTTTAGTACAGGACCACCCAATGATCATTCCTGCAAAGTCACAATTCAATTGGTTTGGTGGTTTCTGACAAGAAGATTTTCAAGGTTTCAACCAATCAGAACACGTTATTGGCCCTGGCAGCCATGTTGAATTTCCGACCTGGTAGAGAACCATCCAATGAACATTTATGGCAAGTTTGGTTGAAATCTGTTCAGCGGTTTCAGAGAAGAAGAGTTAAATGTGAAAAGCTAACGGACGACAGATGCTTACCCATGACAAAAGCTCACCTGGCCTATGGCCAGGTGAGCTAAAAACCATACCTGTTATTTAAATAACATAATTCATTTTGTGCTCAAGTAATATATATTAGTAAATATGTTATTTATCGCAGCTTAATTATAAAATCCTATCCTATGCTTCTGTATACATTAACATTTTATATTTTATAATGAATATTGCCTAACAAAAAAAACATTTAAAATTAACTATGGAATGTTCAGAAATTTTCAAAAAAAAATAATTCTATCACAAATATTGTTACTATGGCTAACAAATAACAATAACTATCACAAAAAAAAGTTATAAGTTTGCTAAAAAAACAATACAAACAAGATTTTGATGCTAAAAACCATACTACAACCAATTTAAATTTTCTAAGTCTACCCATTCATCTCTTTTTTTTTCATCCACAAAAAAAAATCCATCACAGGAGGTGTAGTGTCTATATTGTTATGGAGGTTCCTACTTCGTTCAGGCACCATTTTGAGACGAAAATAAATCTTGCATTTCCTTGAAGGTTTCAAACAGCTGATCCATAAATTTGTTAGAATCTGTTTCCTTGGTAGAGACTTTGGATGAGACGTGAAAGAACAGCTTCCTGTCTCCAGGAATCATGTAGGACACTCCGTATCCATCGTCTGCTACTGGCCCAAACCCTCCACCAGGACATAACTGTAATATACAAAATACATCATGTGCAATATTGGTTGGTTTACTTCAACAATAATTCAGCTATATCGTGGCGGTTAGTTTTATTGGTGGAGGAAACCGTAAAACCCGGAGAAAACCACCGACCTGTCGCAAGTCACTGACAAACTTTATTATATAAATGCCATGAATGGGGTTCGAACTCATAACTTTAGTGGTGATAGGCAATGATTACACAGGTAGTTGTAAATCCAACTACCATAATTATGATCATGACCACAATGGCCGCATGTGCAATATAAATCTCCACACAAAGCATTCTGGGAATACTATGTCAACCACCATTGGTTGACACTATTAGAGATAGCTCTCCAGGCAGATAAAACATGCCTTCTTATTTTGGCTTTTTATCTATCATGGCAGATAAACCACGCCTTTTTACTTTATCTTTGTTTACAAACATGACAGGCAGATGACACAGTAAATGTGTAGTCCTGAAGCAATTAGGAGGAGCCTATTTAAGATGAGTGGCAGATGTTATAACTTAGTAGTGATATGGAAACAGTACTTGATACAACATTTGTGATAAAATTTGTCAGTGACTTGCGACAGGTCTTTTATGCATAGGGGGCCATCATGGTCATGATTGTATGTAGTTGGATTTACAACTACCTCGACAATCAGTGCCAATCACCACTAATGTTGTGAGTTCGAATCTCGCTCATTGTGAGGTGTACTCGATACAACATTATGTGATAAAGTTGTCAGTGACTTGCGACAGGTCAGTGGTTTTCTCCGGGTACTCCGGTTTCCTCCATCAATAAAACTGACCGTCATAATATAACTGGAATATTGTTGAAAGTGGCGTTAAACACCATAAATCAAACCAAATAATAGAAAGAGTTATGTTCTCCATGTTAGAGAATGGTGTAATAAACGTCTGCATGGTTTTTATACTGAGTTATCTAGTTTCCTTAGAATGTCTTTATTTGAAAACAACAAAAAACCTAACCGATTGAAAAAATACACAAAAAATAGTAATATTGACAACTAATTACTATAAATACACATTCGGATGCAATTTTTGTGTAATATAGAATGTATTGTGTAAAATTTTAGGTTGAACGAGCTGCCATATTGAATTCTTAAAACTTGAACTCAGTCTTCAAAACAGTTTTTTATATGCAACATTGGCATGCAGATAGAAATAACAATTTTTTTTAAGAAAAATGATTCTGTAAATGTGTGATATCTGAATCTTACCACGTCATTAAACTGTGGTAGATTACAGTCAGGACTGGTAGCTATCTGTTGCTGTGGTTGTTGGCTGGTTGACAATGTCCATGGAGTAGTCAAGGCATGCTTCAAAAAATCACACTCCTAAATATAACATTAAATTGATTAGTGAGCGAGCGATTACAATTTAATAGAGAGACCGTTGTGATACTGATCATATGGTAAATGGATTTATAACTACCTATGCAATCAGTACCTATCACCAATAATGTTGTGAGTTCGAATCCCGTTCAGGTGATATAACATTATGTGATAAAGTTTGTCAGTGACTTACGGCCTGTCGCCAGTAAACTCAATTTGTGACCATCAAATCTCCAATTGATGCCATGAAATTTTCAAATACAATAAAGTTATCTCCTAATTTTACAGTGTGAAGAATTATAAGAATTAAATACATTTTGTTCAGAGTTTCTGTGTCTATGCTCACAAACTTTGGACATTTATGCCAAGTTTGTGATGGTGTCATCACAGTTAACACATGAATAAACGTTGAAGAAAATGTGTTCAACTGATTTATAAAGGGATTTAATGCCACTTTCAACAATATTTCAGCTATATCGTGGCAGTCAGTTTTATTGGTTGAGGAAACTGGAGGACACAGAGAAAACCACCGACCTGCAAGTCACTGATTGACTTTATCACATAATGTTGTATCAAGTACACCTGGCAGTGAGTGGGATTCAAACTCACAACTTTAGTGGTGATAGCACTGGTTGCATAGGTAGTTGTAAATCCAACTACCATACGATCATGACCACGACGGGTACCACTTTATAAAGGGAGATCATATTTTTTTTCAAAGACGATAAAAAATTATGTACATGTAGTCTGTTCCACTAAATACTTACATAGCTCATTCCTTTGCTGACAACATATAGAGCAAACAAATGACGATCAATAGCCTTCCCGTTCATAGCATCTCTGTACATGTTCTGGTGAATATCACAGGCACGCTTTAATAGAGTTATCTTTTCTTGGGCGGATTTCTTCTTATCAAAAAAGGCTCTGAAATACACAAAATACATATTAATGGTCCCAGAAAGAACTGACAGGCAGTCACTAAATACAGGTTTAATTAATATGAAATACACTGGGAAGGGAAATGAAAATTAAGTTGTTGCTTAATAGAGGTGCTCACTAAAGCAGGTTTAACTACAATGCCTTTTTCTTATTGTAAAAAAAGACATTTATTACAAAATTATAGAAATACCTTTTTTTTTTCATTATTATAAATAATGAGCTTGGATTTATACCAAAATCCTTATAAAAAAGCTGATAATTAAGACTTTCATTTTTGGTCAACAAATCAAGCCTAGACTGGTGTCCTTGATTGCTAAGAACTAGCTATCAGAACCAGATTATTAAAGTGCTTTTTACTATAGAATATCAAAATCATTTTCAAAAGTTTTTGTGATTTTGCACTTTACATTTTATTTTCAAGTCGACCTTAAACTACAAATCTGGAAATTTCCAGTCGCCAAAATGATAAAATTGACAATTTTGAGTCAACCATCAGATATTTCAGTCACTATGGCAATTTGATTAGATGACAATTGGAGCTCTGATATATATATATAATTTTTACATACAAATATCTGTATATTTTTGTTTTACAATTGATACAGTTCAGTCCACACAAAATCTTTTCATTATAACCAAACTTCGATACAATCAGACTTGACAAGGGAGTTAACTCATGTTTCAATGTGTATTTACATTTCAGTGGACTGTAAAAGGATTTCAATACAACCAATTTCATTGAAAACAAGCTGAATAAGCTTTAACGGGGGATGAATACTTTTTTTGATATAATAATTTTTCATTATGACTGATTTCATTATAAGAGGAATATTGCCATTCTTCCTATACAATTGTGAGTGAGTGAGTGATTGTTGTTTAGCGCCAATACAGCAATTTTTCAGCTATATCATGGAGAGAACAAGTTAATTTTCAATGAGATGATGATGAGGTTCGCTTTGTTCTAGACCAACACGCTGAGTTGGATTTTTATAGTGCCAGCTCACTGAAACAACAGTCTGTGGGTAGACATGTCACTCCACTCGGACACATTATTCTGATTCCGAGTCAACCAGACTTTGCTCTTTCTCCTTAATGCTGTGTGCTTAGCGGAGAAGCAAGAAATACCAATTTTATAGTCTTTAGTTTGACCCAACAGTTGCTCGAACCCACGATCTACCGCACTCAAGGCGAGCATGCTAACCATTACGCCACCGATGTGGTTTATACAATTGTGCAGGGTTCACAAAATTGCATATGGGTTTGGTGGTACTAGTGAAAAAAATGTCAGTCCTCATTAATTTTCTATTGCAAAATATCAATCTTGTGTCAGTCCTTAGCAAAATCTGCCCAAGTTTTGCTGGTCATGTCTGACAGGACTGACACATTTCGCTAACTCTGATTGTGTTATTTATGCTTAGTTTATCATTACTATACATTTGTACCTGACAAATTCTGCAGATTGAGGAGTTACAGATCGTACTGTATCTGTTCTTCCCATCAAGTACAAACGTGTCATGGACGATTCATATGTCAGCGCTAACTTCCCAGCATTCCTGTAATACGTTAGCTGTAGCGCCATCTGTATATAAGCATCAGGACTAATCTAGAAAAAAAAAAAGAAGTTATCGGTGTTTATTATAACTTTCAGCAATTGTTATGTAATGCAAAACTGTTATGAAATAAATATATCAGTATCTAATTACCTTCAAATATAAAACAGATAATATATACAAGGCTCACCACACTTGCAAAAAATAGGGAGACTTGACTTCTCCCTCAGAGAACATGAGGGAGAAGTGAAGACATTACAGGGAGACTTCCAACAGCTTCATAGAGACATGTTTCTGAAAAAATGCATTGTTTGATTGTTTTTAGATTTGGGATTTAATTTTTCACCTGGAATTTCGTCAGTACAAATATAGAAATTTGCTGTGATACTTTTGTCTCAATAAGATAAATTGCTAATATCTTGGTAATATATCCTTCATTTTTATCTTTAAATTCATGTTTTGTAATTTTATTATTGCTATTGATCTTATATTTGTTGATTTAAGATTTGATTAATTTCTCCTTAAAATCTGTAAGATATAATTTGACCTTGAAATGTTCATTTCCTTCCCTTATTTTCATAAAAATGTCCCCATGACTGCCATTTTTAAAACTTGACAAGTTGATTGTTTACCTTTGAAAAAGCTACAAATAATTCAAGTTGTGTTAAAATAATTAAAGTGTAGCACAATTCAACAACCAATTTAATACAGGAAGCTTCTGTTTGTATATTTTTTTATTTGTGATTTAATTTTCACCTTAAATTTCGTCACTACAAATTTAGAAGTTTGCCTTGATTCTTTTTAAATTTTTGTCTCAACAAATTAAAACTTCTTTATTGTTTGACTAAATCCTTTTTCTCTCATTCTTATGTATTTTCAAATGGATTACAACTTATTGTCAATCAGCTTTACCATAAAACAAATATTATTTGGAAGAAAGGAGCGACTTGCAAAAAGAAACAAGGCGACTTTAATTTCGCTTTTGGGCAGAGGAGGGCAACTTCAGCCGATACAGGGCAAGAATTTCGCCCACTTCGCCTGGTTTGGTGACCCCTGTACATAACAATTAATGCAACAGTTACTTAAACTTTGCCTCAGGCTTTGTGCAAACCTGTCTCCATTATATTTTATTTTCACTGTTAATCCCCAATAAGAGTATCTACCCACACTTCAGATATGAGACATTGTGTTAATC
The DNA here is from genome assembly GCA_963680875.1 of Bathymodiolus brooksi. Lineage (NCBI taxonomy): Eukaryota > Metazoa > Mollusca > Bivalvia > Mytilida > Modiolidae > Bathymodiolus > Bathymodiolus brooksi. The sequence continues at coordinate 59,152,923 of OY804586.1, read as the reverse complement.
AAATTGTTTTGTTTTATGGGTAAAATCGTAAAGCAATATTATTTAATAGACACCGAAAGATTAACATGTATTTAATTTTACCGGTACTTTGAAATATTACTATGTATATTGAGATAGTGAGTAGAATTCAAACGGCTCTTTGGAATAATCATAAGAATACGACACAGTTAAAAGTCTGTGTGATAATCATGTCTTTTGACTTTTGTTAAGTACCCCCTGTAATGTTTATTTTATTGTTATTTTTATCCGTGAAAAACAAAATCAAAATAATACTTTTTCCGTATCGATTTTGCCTCTTTCTACAATTTTGCTATTGGATTTTAGAAATATTACGACAGTGTGGTATTTTTTTTTTCATTTTCATATTACTAGCTACACAATACCTAAAACAATTGTTGAAATATCACACTGGATGAGATGGCATACCGTTTTTTAAAGATATTTCTGTGAGCCCAAACTTTGATTGACACTCACTTCATCATTCCTTTTCAATATGGCCTAGGAAGGCAAATCAAATTTAAAGATATTTCTGTGATCTCAAACTTTGATTGACACTTACCTTACAAGATTTCATAAATCCTTTACCATATAAATTATGTTCTCTAACACATATATCTAAATCACTTATGTTCTGTAAAAAAAACAAAAAAACATCATAAGTTACAGCTGTGAGTGATTGATTGATGCTGAATGCCAACTCAGCAATTTTTCAGGCATATCATGGAGAGAACAAGATAATTTTCAATGAGATGATGATAAGGTCCTCTTTGTACTAAACCAACATGCTTAGTTGGATTTTTATAGTGCTAGCTCACTGAAACAGTCTGCGGATAAACATGTCGCCCCACTCGAACACATTACCCTGATTCCGAGCCAAGCAGTCTTTGCTCTTTCTCCTTAATGCTGCCTGCTTAGCAGTGAAGCAACACATACTAATTTTACAGTCCTTGGTTTGACCACGATCGGGGCTTGAATCCAAGATCTCCCGCACTCAAGGTGAGCACGCTAGCCATTACACCACAGATGCATTTGTTTACAGCTGTCAATAACAAGCTACAAGTAGATTTCGATTCCAAAATTATACATTTTAACACATATTATTAGGAGTCATTCATTTCTCTGAAAGTGAGCAAAATGGTTCTCTTTCATGCAAAGTCCACAGAAATTGTTTTTTTTTTGTTTTTTTTTCATATTCTGTTAAAAATTTTAAAGTTGTAACAACTTGTGTATTTTCTTTTTACTTTAAAATCATTCTTTTATTTTTTAAAGGTTTAAATATCTAAAAACCGTTAGAAAATTATACTCAAAATTCTTTGTCCTTTTCAATGCTTTTGCTAGAATGGGTATCATTTTGCTTGTTGTAAGGGTTAGGGTTATGGTGTTTAACGTCACTTTAAACAATATTTCAGTTATATCGTGACTGTCAGTTATATTGGTGGAGGAAACTGGAGCACCCGGAGAAACACTTTGCTTGTTGTTAGAGAAATATCTCGTATAAAAGGGGTTTAAAAACGTATAATTTTAGAATCAAATCAGGAATGTACAAAAGGTCAACTATCACACATTTAGTGTAAACATATTTCATTAAGTAATTCATTAAGACAATACAAGCATAAATATGTACAAACTATTCGGATGAATCATTAATAGGATTCTGAAACAAGTTACAAAACTTATATTAATCCATTTCCTGAAGAAATTAAATTTACAAAGCAGAATATATGCTACTATCACACATTTATTATATAGATGTCAGGAAATACCAGAATTTCTGATTGAAATAAATCTGATATCTCACATATGAAATAAACAACTAACTGTAACGACATAATTTTCAATACTGTCATAATTGCAAATCCTGTGCAGATTGCAAATGCCCTTTTTTTTTAACATTTCTTGAGTCCCAAACAACGTGAATTTCTTTGTAATAAACAGTATAACTAATGCTGAATTTTGAAAATCCAATATTACTCACTCATGTGCTGTACACATTCGTGATGTTGATCAGTCACTCATGAAATCAGTCCTCAAAATGAAAATTTGAATTTACTGATCCAAATCAAATTTTTGCATTCATTTTTATATAGTTCTTAAAAAAAAAAAACGAAAATTTACTGGTCCGAACAATGTTTTACTGGTCTTTGGCCAGAGGACCAGTGCTCATCACGATGATTGTAAATTTTTTTTTTCCGAATACAAAATCTTGTTATGCCACAATAAAGCTGAAATACTGCTAAAGTTGGCATTAAACACCAATCAATCAATCGAAAATCTTGTTAGTTATAGTGGAAGCAAATCTGTACAGGTTTTCCATTGTTTGTTTATATCTGTATTGTTGTTGGAGATCCAATTTTTAAGAGGGAAGTGTTGGGATCTCATTAACCGGTTAAACCTCACCATATTTTTGTGCCTGTCCCAAGCCAGGACCTGGATTTCCATCAACATATGCCGTTGTCTTTTTTGTATTCAATGATTTGAGGTGAGAGTATGCTGTGTGTTTTGTTGATATTGGTCGAACTGTTATTAGCATCACTCTTTAGACTTTTTATTTTATTTTCCATTTTAGGCCCCTACTAGCCCCACCCATCGACGAACATCTTCATATGAACAAAGGCCCCTACTAGCCCCACTCATCGACGAACATCTTCATATGAACAAAGGTCCCTACTAGCCCCACTCATCGACGAACATCTTCATATGAACAAAGGCCCCTACTAGCCCCACTCATCGACGAACATCTTCATATGAACAAAGGCCCCTACTAGCCCCACCCATCGACGAACATCTTCATATGAACAAAGGCCCCTACTAGCCCCACCCATCGACGAACATCTTCATATGAACAAAGGTCCCTACTAGCCCCACCCATCGACGAACATCTTCATATGAACAAAGGCCCCTACTAGCCCCACTCGTCGACGAACATCTTCACATGAACAAAGGCCCCTACTAGCCCCACTCATCGACGAACATCTTCATATGAACAAAGGCCCCTACTAGCCCCACCCATCGACGAACATCTTCATATGAACAAAGGTCCCTACTAGCCCCACTCATCGACGAACATCTTCATATGAACAAAGGCCACTACTAGCCCCACTCATCGACGAACATCTTCATATGAACAAAGGCCCCTACTAGCCCCACCCATCGACGAACATCTTCATATGAACAAAGGTCCCTACTAGCCCCACCCATCGACGAACATCTTCATATGAACAAAGGCCCCTACTAGCCCCACTCATCGACGAACATCTTCATATGAACAAAGGCCCCTACTAGCCCCACCCATTGATGAACATCTTCATATGAACAAAGGCCCCTACTAGCCCCATCCATCGACGAACATCTTCATATGAACAAATCTGAATCTCCTTTACCTAAGAAAAATCATTGTTCGGTTCAATTTGGTTTTGCAGTTTTGCAAAAGAAGAGTAAAATTTTAAAAAATAACAAAGATGGTCGACAGACATATGCCTGGTGAACGCCAAGTATTACAAAAAGCTCACTTGTCCTTTACCCAGACAAACTAAAAAATTAAAACAGTGTATGGCTCCTAAAGTTAGGCAATTTAAGTGTAGATATCTAATTTAGTGCTTACAACACGTTTCTGGAATAACTCTCATCAGGTATGGTCAAAATCAAAAAATTGCAAGCCAACCATTGAGGGAAACGAATTGATATAAGTTTTCTTAAGGTGGTACCATACACTTCAGGTAAAATTTCATCTACTCGTTTAATTTTCTTATTTTTTTGGTAGTGTGTTTGAATATATCCACAGTAATAAATATCAAAATTTTAACAAATTCCAACCAACAGACTCAGAGCTATAAATTCACTAGCCACATAGCAGCTTTTCTCTCTGTGGTTTTGATCACCGAGATGCTTGAAATCTGCATACAAACATCATATGATCAAAACGTTCAACTGATTTTAAAGAGTTATCTCCCTGTAGTGTAAGGTACCACCTTAAGCTTGTTTTCACATCCCTTTAATTATGTGTATTAAATCATATTGAAATTTATCTTATAACATTATTTATTCATTAATAAAATATGCTTAAACTAAAGATTGGAAAGCCAAATAATTTAAATGTCTTTGGAAACAAGAAAACCAAAGGTCCTAAACAGGATAGGCACAATCGGCTAATGTAATCTACGTCAGAAGGAAACTGTATCTTTCCAATGTCAACAATAGACAAACCTGAGTCATAGTCACCACTGCTGATTGTATGGCAGTGGACAGTGTTTTGTTCATCTCCCATATAAGTCTCTGAGGTTTGACAAATTTCTGGTCAGGCTGAACGTTAGGTAAATGTCCCTCTTTATCAAAACCACACAGTTCTAATGACCTGAAAGTATTAAAAAAAATCTATGATCTGTTGTATGAAGATTATTTCCTGCTGACAACACATACAGTAAGACATGTGGGTTAAAAAACATTTGAGTACGATTTCTGAACTCATATCCCAAAATCATCCAATCAAAGCACAGTATTTATTGATTACAGTGTAAAGTAGGCTTAACTCAGGTTTGGCTATTCCAAACTTGTGCTCCAAACATTTATGACTGTAAGGTTGATTCAAAGAAATTTTGAATATCAAATATTTTGAGTGAGTGTGTGATTATTTTAATGTCAAATGAGCCATTTTTCAGCCATATCACGCCGAGAACAAGTCATATTCGATGAGATGATACCAACATGCTGAGTTGGATTTTTATAGAGTTGACTCAATGAAAAAAGTCTGGGGGAGACATGTTGCTCCATTCATTAATTATCATGATTCTGAGTCAACCAGCCTTTGCTCTTTCTCCTTAATGCTGCGTGCTTAGCTGGAAAGCAACAAATACCAATTTTATAGTATATGGCTTGAACCGATCAGGGGTCAAACCACAATCTACCACACTGGAAACAAGCACACTAACCATTTCACCACTGATGTGGTTGTTCATTTAATAATTACAATAAATCAGGGTGCCCACTGAGTTTTGAAACTGGGGTACAATGGGGTACAATTGCTGTTTTTTCCTTAACTTTGTACCCCTGCATATAGAAAGTCCCTACAATTTTGGGGGTAAAAAACTCTCTGCAGAGGGTAAATGGGCATGCTGTAATGTGAAGACAAAATGATATTTGTTATAGCCCAGTGTGTAATATAAAAAGCTTTTGGCTGAATATGTTACATATTCACATTCCTCATCACAGTACATTGCATGCAAAACATATGATTGATTATTTAAAGAAACTTTATCTATAACTGGGAAAACAGTGGGTTTTTTAAAAACGACATAAAAATCTTTCCCAACATGAGAATTTTCAAACGTGAAATCTGCTTCTTCAAGAAAGTTATGAAGTCAAAGTAAAAATGATGTCTGTATCCATGGCAACAGTAATATAACTGCTTACAAACATTTATTTCTTTTATCACTGAGTAAAGCCTACTTTACATGTAAAATTTCATAAAATTCTTAAATATATGTGTGCTTTTTCCCTAAGAGTCAATATGAAAAACAAAATTTTTAAGTACCCCTGTTTGGACCTAACTAATATACCTTTAGAAGCCCCAAAACGAAAACTGAATAAAGTCTCCAGGTGTTGTTTGAGACACTTATTTAATGAGAAACAGACAAAAAGAGTTTCCAAAACATGCTAGGGAGACATAATAAATAATAAGAAACGGACAAAAAAAAATAAAAAATGACAAAACTTGTTTGGGAGACGAAATAATAAGAAATGGAAAAATAATAAAGTTCCAAAACTTATACAACTCGTGCAGATGAAAGTTTACTCGTGAAGATGATAGTTTACTCATGAACTTGACAGTTTACTCATGAAGTTGATAATTTACTCATGAAGATGATTGTTCACTCATGAAGATGATAGTTTTACTCATTACTCACTCTTCTGTAATATTATACTCTGCTAAATGAGCTAACACAGGAGCATCAGCATGAGAATGTTCACAATTAACTCCCATTCTGGCATTAGGGAAACTGATGATATTAATAGACTTGTCAAACCAGATGGATTTACCATCACCACACAAAAGAAAATTGGCACGACTGGAAAAATCTAATCTATTTTCATGATGAAGAGTTACCTGTAAGTAAAATAATGTATATGATTAGTTTATACACATCTGTCTGAAATTAGTATAAGCATACAATCAAACCTGCCTTAAAGGGCACCTCTATATAACAAATCACTGTCTATAAAGGGCAGTCTTATTTTTCCCATTAATGAATAGTGCATATAATTTTAACCTGTATATAAAGGACAACTGCTCGTAAAGGCCAAAAGTTTCATGTTCTCTTGAATGGCCTTTATATACAGGTTTGACTGTATTGTATTCATCATTTTGAGTGAGCGAGTGTTTGGGTGATTCTTGTTAAACGCCAAGTGATAAATTTTTCAGCTATATCATGGTGTGAACAAGTTATGTTTTGATGAAGTGATGATCAGGGATACAGGAATAATTTGATCAGTCCACAGGGTATTACTGAAAATTTGGTAAAAATCTAAAATTTGAAAACTTTGGTGAGTCCCATCTGAAACTGGTGAGTCCAAGACTTATCTGGTTGAGTTGTTAGGATCTCTGGACGATGATGATGTCTGCTTTATACTAGACCAACACGTTAAGTTGGATTTTTATAGTGCAAGCTCACTGTAACAACACAGTCTGCAAATATACTCCTTAATGCTGAATGGTTAGTGCAGAAGCATCAAATACAAATTTCATAGTGTTTGGTTTGATCAGATCGGATCCAAAAAACTGGCTTAACTCTGCCACTTATTACTGAAGTGCCTATACCAAGTCAGGAAAGTCAGTGGTCCTTTATAGGTGTAAAGGGTATCAATTTCCTCTTAGTTTTTGCGAGTTTTCAGATTGGATTTTGGAAATGTTCTGAGTGTGATATTTATTTTGTTATTGATTTTATCTAAACTCGTATCAACATCTACAAAAGACAATAATTGTATGCCATGTAAATTAATAATCTCTAAGAATGGAAGAATGTGTCCACAGGAAACAAATGCTCCAGCTGTGAGCAAAAGTAAACAAGGGGCAGAACTCAAGAATGGAAAATGATTTTGAATCCAAAATCAAACTTGGCTTTCATTTCATTGTCCCTACCCTTGGGTATAAATACCAAATGATTTAATAATGGGAAACCTCAGTTATTGAGTGGTTGCATATACGGACATGAGTCAAACTTAATGTCTCCGATACCTAGTAGCTGGAGCATAAAATAGGGTACTGTTTGATACAGTCGGTACTTACACATAAAATAGCAGATTCTATAATCTGCAATGATTCCTTGTTGACCCCTGAAGAAAATTGCTGGGTTCTTATCTTGGCCCATGTTGATCTATCTATCCCTGTTAATGCTGGTATGGCTTTCTCTGAGTCTGTTATTGAATCTGTATAAAGTAAAATATCATGTATAGTCAAACCTTCCCATGTGGCCACCTCGATTAAGCAGTCACCTGTATTAAAAGGTCACCTTTTTCTAGTCCTGTCATCAGACTTGGGGTCAATTACTTTCAAATGTAATCGATTACATTACAATTACTTACAGGCTGTCATAGAAAATTTTAAATGACTTGAACCTCTTTTAAGAGGTCACCTGTGTTATAAGACCAGTTTTTCTTTGTCCCAGAGGTGACCTCTTAATATAGGTTTGACTGTATACTCCCTAACAATATGCTTGAAAATTTGCTTTGGCAGCCTGTGGTTTATTGGAGATTCTAATATGACGTCCTTCAAACGCTTTGAATCCAAACCTGTGGTAAAAATAATATTTATCTATGACCGTTTACGTCATAGATAGACGTGGTTTGTGCTTTATAAGCGGCTGTTCCATGATAAGTATGCAATACACAAAATAACTAAACATTCGTGTATTGGAAATCGGCTAAGGCGATACAGAAAACAGACCGGGAATATAAACCCACATCCCTTGCGAAGATCCCGAATAACATATAGTATTCTTGCATATCCCTGGGCCTAAAAATCACACAAATTAAAATTCTGCGAAATGTTGTTGACGTAAACAACATGACGTCATATTAAGACTTCCAGTTTAGAACATAAAGATCCCGACGTTTTTTGGCTTCGTGTATGCCTCCTTGTCGAAGTGGAATTTGTAGTATTTTCCCTTTCTTTTGAATTGATGTTCATGAATGATAACATTTAGTAATCTCAAAACATATTTGTCATCGGCATGAAACACCTTTTCGGTTGTCATTTCAAACATCTTTGGAAAAAAACGGAATATTATTGTAACATTTCAGTCAGAAAAATTAATGGAACAGCCAAAAACACTGGATGACCTAGGTTGCTTCGATTTGAAAATGTTCCGTAATTGTCCTATTAGAATCGAAATAATTACTGGTAGCCATATATTTATATTGTTTTTACCACGGGATGTCACTTTATGCCTTCATTTTACCCCTTGCTACCGCCCGTGGTAAAATATTCTGCATAAAGTTCCAACCTGTGGTAAAAACAATATAAATATATGGCTACCGGTAATTATTTCTTAATTTTACCACAGGCATGATAGGTAGGTCAAATATTTTGCAATTTTTTTTTCATGAGTGGAGCTTAGGGGAACGCGGGTTAAAATTTATCATAATATTAACCCTACTGCATTATTCATTTCGATTTTAGTAGGAAAATATACACTTTAAGCTTCAAACATTATTTAGGGGCTGTCATGGTTGTGATCGTATGGCAGTTGGATTAACAACCACATATGCAATCAGTGCCCATCACCACTTAAGTTGTGGGTTCAAACCCTGCTCATGGCGAGGTGCACTCGATACAAAATCATGTGATAAAGTTTGTCAGTGACTTGCGGCTGGTTAGTGGTCTTCTCCTGGTACTCCGGTTTACCCCAACAATAAAACTGACTGCCACGATATAACTCAAATATTGTTGAAAATGGCGTTAAACATCATAAACCATAAACCAATCATCAAACATTATTTCATCCTTCAGACAAAACCTTTTTATTGTTGATGCCACCTCATAGTTTTATACAGATGATGTCTTTACCCATCTTTCCTTATTTAATTTTCATGTTTTTGATAAAAAATTTTGTATCAAAACATGGCTGAAATGTTTTTACGGAGAAGCAAGTAAACGGACCAAAAATATTACTGTTTTCATCTATCCACCTGACATATTGGCATACAGTAATTTCCGTCTTATAAGGTCCCCCACACCACCCCTCTTATCAAGCCAGATTTCAGATGCACTGAAAGAGTTAAATCAGTCCTTGCCTAAATTTTTTTCACCTACTTGCCCGAAAGCCAAATTTAGAAAAATTTTCTATTTATTCAAGCAATTTCTTTCATAATTTTCACTTGTCCGAATCCAGTTTTACTTGTCCCGGGCATTGGGCAAGTGGGTTAGCACGAAGACTGTTAAATGCTAATAAATTGTTCCCCTCGTGATAGCCCACCTCTCTTATATTGCCACTTTTTCATTACAGAAGGGATGACCTTGTAAGAAGGGGTATACTGTATTCATATTTTTCCTTTAATCTTTGTGTGTATTTATTTTGTAATTATTACCTGTATCTAAATCAGCATCTTCTATAACCCACTTTAACAGTTTTTCTATGTTGTATTTATTTTGTAATTATTACCTGTATCTAAATCAGCATCTTCTATAACCCACTTTAACAGTTTTTCTATGTTGTATTTATTTTGTAATTATTACCTGTATCTAAATCAGCATCTTCTATAACCCACTTTTAACAGTTTTTCTATGTTGTATTTATTTTGTAATTATTACCTGTATCTAAATCAGCATCTTCTATAACCCACTTTAACAGTTTTTCTATGTTGTATTTATTTTGTAATTATTACCTGTATCTAAATCAGCATCTTCTATAACCCACTTTAACAGTTTTTCTATGTTGTATTTATTTTGTAATTATTACCTGTATCTAAATCAGCATCTTCTATAACCCACTTTAACAGTTTTTCTATGTTGTATTTATTTTGTAATTATTACCTGTATCTAAATCAGCATCTTCTATAACCCACTTTAACAGTTTTTCTATGTTGTATTTATTTTGTAATTATTACCTGTATCTAAATCAGCATCTTCTATAACCCACTTTAACAGTTTTTCTATGTTGTAGGCTTGCAAGACTTTGCCCTGAGTATCATATACATCTAATTTGTACATAAAACCTTTTCTATATACTACTATATGCTGTAGATAGATAAAATACATTGATTGTCATATAATTTCCATTGGCGAAAGCATATCTGTATATTGGTAATTTTTTTCAGCCTATTCTGAATATTGGATATTTTTTTCAGTCCATTCTGAATGTTGAATATTTTTTTCAGACCATTCTGAATATTGGATATATATTTTTCAGTCCATTATGAATATTGGCATTTTTTTCAGACCATTCTGAATAATGACATTTTTTCCAGACAATTCTGAATGTTGGCAATTTTTCAGTCCATTCTGAATATTGACATTTTTTTCAGCCTATTATGAATATTGGCATTTTTTCCAGACAATTCTGAATATTGGATATTTTCTTGAGCTCATTTTCAATGTTGTCATTTTTTTCAGAACAGTATGAATATTGGATTTTTTCATTCTATTCTCATGACAGTCTTCGAAATTAGGCGGTAGTCCGATGCCCGTGGCGTGTAAAATTGTACACGGGCGTATAAAATGAGTAGTTCCACAAGTCCGACGGGCCTGTGAACAAAAAGTCATATAGTTTCAAAAGTTGATTTCATAAGATATTGTGTGTAGATATTTAGTTTATTGTTCTCTGTTTTCAGTTGCTGCTGAGTCAATGCAAAAAATGGGAAGGCAAACAAGTCCTTTTAAGAATTTCCGATATTCGAAATATATTTAGGTGTGTCTGTTTTTTGAAATTTGATTGGTTGATATTTTAACATCATGTAGGTTTTAAAAAAGGACGAGAAGCAGGGCTCACGTTAGAGGGCGAAGTAGTTGCCTTGTGAAGTTTGACTTCGAATTCTCGTTGGTCAAAAGCGAAGTTCAAGTAGCCTTGTAATTTTGAAGAGTCACCCTATGTTGCCCGTGTATTTTTGCATACATGCCAACCTGCGAGAGACTAAAAGCGGTAGGGGATCTGATACCTCGAACAGTCGAACTTAATAAATGGTCCCATCAATAATAAAATCACGAGTTTTACCATATCAAACTCGAACATCGCAATTTAATTGATAGATGTACGTTGAATGTGCTTACATACAAATGTACATATATACATGATTAATCAATCTACTGGCTTGATAAATACACTTCAATGTAAAATAGCGGGGTTATGTTACTTAAAATCATTTAATCCACGTCATCTCTTGTGTGTGTTACAATAATATATCATTAATTATAAGTGCCTATTGTCAAGTATGTTTTACTATTAAAGCAGAAAAAAACATTTCCTGGTTTATTGTTGAAAACAAGGAAGATTTACTAATATATTTGAGACTAAAATAACTTATTTTACACAATTTGTTCACATTCACAGCTAAGTTGATAAAAATATATGCTAATATTCACATATGAAATTGTAAAGATGAAACTGAGTTTTTAACTCCAATATTAAATGTCTTTAAAACTATGTATATATTATATAATATATTGATTGATATTTATCATTGCTCTGACTGCCTATTGTTGCTATATTATAATAAAAATGAAACTGAATTTTTAGCTCCACAATGGAAAATAATTTAACTTTTTTATATTATAAAGCTCAACGTTAATTTAATTATACCGAATTAGTTTAAGAAATAAATCATGGAAGTCAGAATGTGTTTTGAGTTTTAACGTGGATTGGCAGATATGAGTATGTTATACCGAATCAGAAGTGAGGGGTATACAACATTTACTAATATCTGCCAAAAGTTGAGGGTGGCAAAATTAATTTATCCCCCTTTTTCGCATTATATTTATGAAAAAATCTTGTTTACTTATTAGTATGTAAGCATACATATTGTCCAATTAGCTAAAGGTATACGGATATTTGGATAAGGTATGCTTTGAAATCATAGTGACTATTTTTTATTGCTGCACAGTTTTGAAAATTTACCAGGTAAATAAGGAATACATTTGGTTTGTATATTTTTCATAAATATGTAAACCGAATGTAATGAGCACCCATTTAAATTATCATAATCCAAGCTATCATTAATTGACAGATGTACGGTTGAATGTGCTTACTGCAAGGTGTGATAAATGTCAGATTACCAACAGATATTACATTTCTCTGACGTCACACTATTGTTCGAACACCGGATTATTTTGAAGAATCTAGTTTATTCTTTTATTTTTGAATATATGAACACAACCTTTTACTATTTTAGGCTTAAAAACGTGTTTTACTTATATTGGGACTTTCGTGTCTTGAACCATTGCTAGGCTTTTCAAAGTCACTTTGACTTTCAAAACTTCCATCTTATCATTCGGCTAAGTTGACCACATTAATAAATTCTATAATTAGTATATATAACTCTTGATAGTAAGCTTTTTTTTTTTAAATATGAACAATTTGCTTTAAAAAAGCAATTGATTAATAGATATACAAGACACGATACAAGTAGATGAGTTCTGACATAATTTATGTTCAGAACTGACGAGTATTCTCGCTATACAAAAACAACCAACCGCAACTTAACAAATCAGACAGACCACAGGTGAACACCTGGGACACTTGAAAGACCTTGAAATATCTAAATATAAACGATTCTATTCACTTGAAAGACCTTGAAATATCTAAATATAAACGAGAATCTAAAACACGGATGCCGGAAAAAATGTGTTATTTGTGGATTATTTAGCTTTCTGAACATTAAAAAGGTAAACATATAAAATGAAAACACTGTTGCAGATAGAAATGTATTATGTAAGAGAATACATTCCAACTTGTAGATTCTTAAAAATAATCAACTCGACCCTTACGAGTCTCGTTGATTATTTTTAAGAAGCTACAGTTGGAGTGTATTATCCACTACATAATTGTTTACTTAACAATTACAGGTAGAGGGATAAACTTGTCATCATTTGTGTTAATAGGTCATTAAATTCAGTTGTGATTATTAACCATTAACTACGACTAATAAAGAACGATTATTGAACCCTAGACTCGTTTCGCTGATTGTACCAAGCCGAGTCATGATTTCAAAATATCGCCCCAAAATAATATCCGGAGAAATTTTTGGAACTTCTCTGACCCTATCGTTGAAGCAATGCATTCGGAATTCAGTGGTCGTAACCGGTCAGTTGATTTTGTATCTACTTCCGTCAACGAAGGGTACTATATGAACATTTTTTGGAACTTTCCTGAACCTATCGTTGAAGTTAATGCAGTGGTACGTCACTTTCGTCATCCGTGGGTCCTTATACGAAAAATTTGGCATTAAATGTATGAAAATCTTAAAATTCTGGAGAACTGAGCTATTGTATGCACAAAACAAAAACAGGCGCAAAACAATGCTTCTTTTAGGAATGGATACATGTCCTAGTTTGAATGACATAATGGAAATAAGGTGCAATAAATGTACTCGAAGCGAGCAGGGGTACGATTTTTAAACCTGTCGAGTTGCATGCCTTGTGGATTATTAATATCTATATAGGGTCGACAGTGACGACACATTCAATTTGTTGTTAACATAAGATTGTATGAATATTGACACGAACAAGTTAAAATAAGGAAAAAGAGATGAAATAATAAAGAAATAAAGAAATTTTATTGAAAATAAATTTGTAAACAGAAAGTTAGAAAAAAAGGGGGGTGATAAGTCCGTGCCACGAGCACCTGTGGTCTTACCTAATGCATAATTGACATGTCCACATAATATTTGGTACATCATCATGTTTTGAGTTTTGGTGGTTTGAATTAATGGTCAATAATGTAATCTTCAAATTCGTGCCTGTAGAATTGATGGTGGGCCTGTAAATATTTGAACTTACAGGCCAGGTGGGCTTTTAAGGTAAAAAGTTGAGCGTGAAGACTGTCATGATACTTTAATTTTGATATATCTGATATTTTTAAGTGGTGTTAAACAATTAATTTGTTCATCTAAAAGAAATCTATATTCACATTCACGATCTTCCCTAAAATATTGATTAATAAAAATTGGATACAAGCATAAAGAGTGATGAATTTTCTAAAAATCACAATTATCATTCTTTCATCACAATAAAAAAAAAACACATTTCTAATTAAGTGCACACAAAATGTTTCTGGAATAACTTTGTCAGGTGCACTCATAGTTAAAAACTGGAAAGCCAAATAATTTAATAGTCTTTGGGAACAAGAAAGCCAAAATGCCTAAACAGGATAGCAAAAATCAGCTAAAGTCACCTATGATAATGTCACAATGTCAACTCACCTTTGAGGATAGCAAAAACCAGCTAAAGTCACCTATGCTAATGTCACAATGTCAACTCACCTTTGAGGATAGCTAAAATCAGTTAGTCATCTATGCTAATGTCACAATGTCAACTCACCTTTGAGGATAGCTAAAATCAGTTAGTCATCTATGCTAATGTCACAATGTCAACTCACCTTTGAGAATAGCAAAAATCAGCTAGTTACCTATGCTAATGTCACCTCACCTTTGAGGACAGCAAAAATCAGCTAAAGTCACCTATGCTAATGTCACAATGTCAACTCACCTTTGAGGATAGCTAAGATCAGCTAAAGTCACCTACGCTAATGTCACCTCACCATTGAGGATAGCTAAAATCAGATAAAGTCACCTATGCTAATGTCAGCTAAAGTCACCTATGCTAATGTCAGCTAGTCACCTATGCTAATGTCAGCTAAAGTCACTTATGCTAATGTCAGCTAAAGACACCTATGCTAATGGCAGCTAAAGTCACCTATGCTAATTTCACAAGGTCAACTCACCTTTGATAATGATGATTCTACATGATATAATGTGTCTGTATCTTCACCAGGTATCCTGTAATATATCATTTTATAATTGGTGTTCCAGCTGACAAAGCATCCAACAATGTAGTATATGTTTGGTTGTGTTTATGGTGTTTAACGCCACTTTCAACAATATTTCAGTTATATTATGGTGGTCAGTTTTATTGGTGGAGGAAACAGGAGTACCCGGAGAAAACCACCGACCTGTTGCATGTCGCTGACAAACTTTATCACATAATGTTGTATTGAGTACACCTTGCCATGAGCAGAATCCAAACTCATAAATTAAGTGGTGAT
This sequence comes from Bathymodiolus brooksi, assembly GCA_963680875.1. Lineage (NCBI taxonomy): Eukaryota > Metazoa > Mollusca > Bivalvia > Mytilida > Modiolidae > Bathymodiolus > Bathymodiolus brooksi. Next base: position 59,137,678 of record OY804586.1, on the reverse strand, counting down.
AGGCACTGATTGCATAGGCAGTTATGAATCCCACTACCATACAATTATCACCATGACGACCATTAAACAACAATTACAGTAAAACCTGTCTAAACCGAACCCCTTTGGGACTGAAGAATTGGTTCAGTTTAGACAGGTGTTTGGTTTACACAGGTTCAAATTACATAGACATTAAGTAGATAGGATTGTAAAATTGTCTGGTTTCTGTTTACTCAGGGTTCAGTTTAGACAGGATTCACGGTATCAGGGTTTTATGTCAACACCTTTAAAAGCAAAAAATAAGAAGAAAAAAAGAAAGAAAATAGTGAGTCCTCTTGCATCCATCCCAAGAATCTTTGTTTCTACCAATTCAAGAAAGTTATTGGTATGGCTTGAGTTTTTCACTGAACAACCTTTCTTGAATTTGAACAAAAATTCAATCTGAAGTCCTAAATTGACTTTTTTTTTTCTCGAAGTTTGTCTTGTGAAATTATAAAGCAGTATCATAATCATAACATCTCCTCTAATTAATGACTTTTAAACAAACCTATATACAGTCAAAACTTGATTTAAGCAGCCACTTAAGGGCCGGCAAAAACTGGCTGCTTAATAAAGGTTCAAGGTTCACAATTTTTTAAGTATTACAAATATTCCGGAATTAAAACTGTTTCGAGAACTTTTCCCACCGTCATGTAGTTTGATGGCTTCAACTCTTTCTGATAACGTTAACACCTTGCGTGACATTTTTATGACTGACAAAACAATGTCGTTTTTCTTTATTTAAAGCCTTAAATTTTACTCACCTGTTGTGAACTTACCTGTTACACCTGTTCTGGACATCTTAATTAAATTAATCAACTTTAATTTAAACTTAATCATCGTTGATTGCCAAGTTCTAGCCTGGGGTTATTCTGTTGACATGTAAACTACGACAGGGGAGATAATTTGCCACATGATCAAATAAGATGTCACGTGACTGAAGCAAAAATCAATACTGTGTTAATCATGACTGCTATCCGCAAGCGACAACAAATATGTGTTTGTGACTGTTAAAATAGGTATTTTAACATTATGGGACAAATTTTTCTGGCCGCGTAAAGGAAGTGACCATTAATTTAAGTTAATTTATTACATAGAAATCCACGGGGGGACCTGGCAGTGACCATAAAAGAGAGGTGACCGTTAGGGCAAGTTTGACTAATTATATTTGCACATAAGGTGTATAGGATTTTGGCTCTTTCTACGATTGTGATATTTGTCAATTGCAATAATATTGTGAACATCACTGTAATATCAACTGCTCAACAATTGCATCGATGGTTTAATGGTTAGAATGCTCGCCACTAGGGCGTTAGAGCCTGATTTTGATATATGATTTTGGAATTGTTCCGACAGTGCTGTATTTTTTGTTTTTCATTTTTATTAAAGGTTTTACCTGGTTGTGGAGAAGATTTTCTCGTACTGTGCCATACAAACAGGAATGGTCTTCCTTATCAACAAAGGTTCCAGCTTTTCTCTGTCTACTAACTGTTTAAAAGTTAAGTAATTGAATAATGCACTGGCAGTTCTGTAAAACATTTTAAAAAACACTTTGTTTTCATACATCATATAAAAAATAATGTTTCCATGGTGATCTTTAAAAGCAAAATTTGATATATCGGGGAATGGGTGAAACTGGAACTTACATTCTATTTGTAACATTTATACAACTCACAACATTTTCTTCCCCATTTGATAGCAATTTTGTAAACTTTTTTTTTGTTAGTTGTATAAATAATAAAGAATCATCTTTAAAATCCAAACAATGATTGGCAAATTGCATATGAAACATCCAATCAAAATATTCAGTATAAAATGCTGCTAAAAGCCATCAACTTCTCATCACACTGATACAAAGTGCTAAGTTCGTGTCCCAATATGATTTTCAGTATATTGCACTCAAGGCCTTAACCATTCAGTTCTTTATAATCATTGTGGTTTTCTTCCTCCATCGAGTCTGGTGGTCACAATATGGTTGAAAAATTGCTGAAAATGAAATAAAACAATGCAACCCTAACCCAACCAAATTATTGATCAGAATATCACGAGAGAGCAACTACTACTCAAATTATCTCCCTTTATCTGGCTCCTGGTTGTGCCATTTTTCCTTACCTTGCCGTTTGTATATGGGTCGGCATAAAGTAGCTTTGGTCCATCATGTAATAGTTACTGTTGATAGGTAAAGGACTCCTTCCCATCAAATATACATACTTCTCCCTATAACAATAAAAGATATTAAATTGAGAGCTTCTCCACTACTGGTAAGCACACAACATTACAGAGAAAGAACAAAGACTGATTGGCTTTGAATCAGGATAATGTGTCAGATGGAAGTGACATGTCTAACCGTGGACGGTTGATTCATTGATCTAACACTATAAAAATCAAACTAAGTGTGTTGGTCTAGTACAAAGTAGACATGATCACATCATTATCATTTTATGGAATGTAACTTGTTCTCGCCATGATAGAGCTGAAAAATTGCCAAATTGGCATTAAACAACAATCGCTCACTCAAGTCAGTTTTCCAGCTTACTGGTACTTCATGTTCATGTTCAAACAGTTATTTCACGTTATTTGTGTTTGTTTACATGTAGTTGTGTCCAACACGTATTGTGTTGTGCTTTACTTCATCTTGTGTACCCTATGTTGCCAGTTTCTCTGGATTGTACATTTTTGATTGCCTCTACGGTATTGTCCATTTTTGATTGCCTCTACGGTATTCTCTAACAGTTATTTCACTATTATTATTGATGGATCATTATATTTTAAGATTATCCTGATCAATTTTTATCCAAAGCTTTTCAGTCTGCACAAAATAAACAGACAAACAAGCCCAAATAGCCAAAGTTAGACAACATTGCCTTTGCCTATCATATACCCATAAAAGTCCATTGTTGTCGAGCAACAAAAATGAAACATGTATCACTCCCCCCCCCCCCCCCACCTCTCCAAAAACAAGAATATACATGTACAAGACACATGTTTTAGGTGGGGTCCGAGTTGCTCATTTTTTTTTAGTTTTCTGCTTTGTTTGTTTCGTCCTTTGCCTTGTGTACCCAATGTTGTCAGTTTCTCTGGATTGTCCATTCTTGATTTCCCCTTCGGTTTTCTCTAACGTTTATATACATGTAATTTTAATTTGATTGACACATGTCAATAACCTTACCACCAATCAGTGACGTAGTTCGTAGACCACCATGACTTCAATATTAAAATTCTTTGTAATACAGGTGCCATATTCTTCTCAAAGTCTTTTGCATCTTGACACAGCTTTTTCCATTCTTCAGAATTTTCATCATACAAAGGTGAGAGAGAATTGAGCAATTTATTAAGAGTTTCATTAACTGTTGGGACAGGCATTCTGGGTAAACTCCGCTGACAGCTATATAAACTAGGACTATATCCACTGACGATTTTCACCAATATTCCCCATAATACTGTACTGACAGACTGTGTTTTAGGCTGTTCATCTGAAGTAGAGAACATAAAAATATATTATTTTTGCAAAACATCAAACAAAAATTGTGTGAATTTTATCTTAAACCATAGAAATAAATACCATAAATGTTTTTGTATTGCACACACCTTTTCTTTTGCACTTTTTTTTAATTACAAATTTTTACAGAATACATTTGTATTTTTTTTTTTTGTATAATACCTGTATGTATCAAGGATGGTTTATGGTTAGCGTAATGGTGTAAAATGCTACTTTCAACAATATTCCAATTATATCGTGGCAGTCAGTTTTAATGGTGGAGGAAACCGGAGTACACGTTTTCCATGAATTTTGAAAGGTTCTGACCCTCCTCCTATCGTACTCACTGTCACGTTGATGTTTGTCAGCGTCAACCTTCATTTTTTTATTGGGGTTTTGTACCCCTTCTATAAATCGCCACATTGTGGGATTCCGTATATTATTTTATCATCTATGAAGCATCAGTATCGGTATAACGTTTGATGTAACTTGTGAAAAGTTCACGATCTAAAGCGTTTAAGTGACTGGTCATGAAGACGCTTTAATGAACGATTATTTACGTGCTATTTCAAGCATATTTTTGACAGCTCCTACAAACGATGAAGTGATGATTTTACTAGTCCGACAGGCAAAAATAAAATGGGAATCGTTAGTCCGACGGTCTCTTTGCCAGCCACGGACTAGCGGACAATAGTTAATTTCGAACCCTGCATAATGTTGTATCAAGTACACCTCGCCTGAGCAGGATTCGAACCCACAACGTTAGTGGTGATAGGCACTGATTGCACAGGTAGTTGTAAATCCAACGAACACACGATCACGGCAGCCCTTCTACAATCATTGTAAAAAAAAAAACATTTTGTCTACAGATGGAAAACAATGATGATGCACCCATACCATAATATGACCCAAAAACTTTTTTTTTAAACAAAAGTAGATTGATTCCAACAATTTAATGACTTATCTATTCTGGTCTCCCGTGAAGACCAGTAATTTCTTGGGATGTTCATGATTAATTGATATTGAATCTGTAAGAGTAATGGTCTTTTCTTCCTAGCTGGTAATCAGTTAACTACGAGCATTCACTGACCCTGCTATTGTACTGTCCATGTGTACAGGCCTCTACAATAACTTTTTTTCAAACTTGTCCCTTTGGGCAAGTAACTTTCTAGATTGACTTGTCCGAATTAAAACATCACTTGTCCGAAAATTTTGACCCCAAGATCCAAAAAATGAAAGCTTTTTAGTTATTTGGTAGAAACAAGACAGGCTTTTCATGAATTTCTTGAAAATGTTCTAAAAGTACTCAGAATTTTGTTTTTTTCATAAATATGAATCAAAAGACTATAAAATGATTAGTACCCTGGTATTTTAAACAAAATTTGAAAGCATCTATAGATCCAGTGACCACCCAGGACTGAGGTTTTCCGGAATTTACTCATTAAGCAATTTGTTATATATGTTATTAATAAAGCTCAGTTATTTCATATTAATAAAGATATATATTGAACATCAGCAATTAGTTTTTATTAGATAGGCTTTCCTAGCCTATTATAATTATTAACAAAATCAATGATTCAGACAAAAATGTCTAGACAGTCATGATGGGTAACGGTTGATTGTGAATCCAGGTTCAAAGGTCAGTCCTCAACTGATTCATCATCATCGGAAGGCTCTGCCTGCAATGCATCAAGTCTCCTCTCATTTGGGTTGTACCCTGGTCTCTTTTGTCGTCCAGTTGACTACCAAAGATCAAATACAGATTGTCCATTGAATGAAGTCACAGTGGGTCCTTCAATAAAAATGTACATCAGCATCCCCAACATGTCAGGTTTTAAAGATGACCTCCAATCAGATTTTATCCGTTTCATGGCTGAGAAGCCCCTTTCACAAACAGCACTGGATAATGGAAAGGAAAGCAGCAGCTCCAATAGAAATATCATGTTCCTGAACCTACATCTCAAGTCTGGGAAAATGAAGAAGTTTTCAAACTTAACGGTTGTTCTGTGTCTGAAGACAAAAGCTTTGAAGTCTTTCCATTCACCATTTTGGTCCATAATTGCATCATGGTTGCACCCGTTTCTTTCAAGAATTTCATGAAAATGTTCTAAAAGTAAAGCTATTTCCTCATTACCAAAGACAGCAAGTTGATTTCTGTTTTCAGGCCAATCACTCAATGTCAAAATTGTAGTTGCTGCTTTCAGGATTGGGTCTTTCTCCATTGATTCAAATCTACTAGCAAGGGCAGCTAAAATCAAATCAATAATGACTTCCTTCTCCCTGCTGTGATCATCTTGGTTTACATTTTTCAATTGTATATCCTTGTAAGTGTCATTCTGGACAGCATTGATGAAATTAGATAGTTCACTCCCATTCAATGTTTTTAGTTCAACTAAGGATAAAGTGACAGCAACTAAGGCATCAAACAAGCGTGAAATAGTTAGGTCATCCTCCTGCATCTTCAAACTTAATACATTCAGCACTTTCAAAATATCAAGAACAAAAAACAGTACATACAAAAAGTTGTAATCCTTCAGTTTCTTACTGATAAATGTTGCTCTCCCTTGCACTTCAGCTGTACCAACCCTTGATTCCCTTATGTGTTCAAAGTGGGAAAGTAGTGCCCTATAGCCTCTCACCAACACATCTAGAGCCTTGTAAATATGTGGTAACCACCTAGTTCCTGATAGATTTGTAGGCTTTAGAATTTTTTCCTCAAGAGCCTCTCCAATCATGCGAAGTTCATGCAAAGCCTTCGGTGAGTATTGATAATGTTTATACAGAAAGTGCAGAAGATCCTGAATTTCATGATTATGTGATGCTTGATAGCACTATTGGCAGCAAGCTCAAGTCTGTGAGCAATACAATGGACAATAACAAGATGCCGACATTGCCTTTTGATAAGTGTAGCAATTCCACCACGAGAACCAAGATTGACTAAGGCTCCGTCTGAACCAAATCCTATGAGTTTATCTTTCCAGTTTTCAAGTCCCTTTTTCACAAAAGCCTGCTCTATGGTTTGTAGAATGCCAGCAGCATTAGCATGTTCCACATTTTCAATACTGAAATAGTGATTGACAGGTTTACCATCTTCCACAAATCTCAAGTAGATCAGTTCATTTTCAGTGACTGAACTGTCAGTAGCACCATCAATAAGTATCGAGAAGAAATGAACATCCTCCTGTAGGTGATGTTTTGAAGTAATGAATAGACTCTCATAGATGTATTTGATAAACCTACAAAAACAATTGTTGAGATAGAGAAAAAGCAAACTAGCACAAGCAGTTAATAGCTTCACGCCTTGAGCTAAATGTGCATTAATGTATATTAGTATTGGTTAAACTCTAGACAGTGCAGTTTCAAAATATATAGCAAGGTAAGTGCAGACTGTGGTAACAGTGATACTGAATGCTAAGTTTGTTCTATTATAAAATAGTCTAGTGGGCTAGGGAGGCAAACTAAATTAAATTTCATATACTTAGTATGTTCATTTTTTGTCATTCAAAATTCTAAAAAAAAGTGCCTCAAAATGAAGGGAAAATATCAATATAAAATACTAGTAGTTAAATTTAATTTAGTTCGCCTCACATAGTTAAAACATGCTTGGATACAGTAATATGTACATGTATGCTATGATGTTGTGAGTAGTGACTAACTCATGACAGTGAATATATCGAAAGCAGACCTATAGCATGGCTCAAGTTAAAAGCTTGAAGATTGGTAAAGTATACTTTTACATGTACGTGTTTACCAGTTGTAGCAACAAGCTGAATATAAGTATTGCTTTATAGATGTTAATCATATTCTATCTAGTTGAATGAATGTCAATATATAGATCATTCATTAAGCAATGATACATCAAGTATCTCACATTAACAGTCAGTAGTTGGTCTCTTCTTTATTTTTTGTTTGAATATCTGAAAGTGAATTTTGAATTATTTTTTTTTCAATTTTCAAATTCATCACTGGACATTTATCATTACAAATGGATCACATGTTTGTATTTTTCACAACTAATTTATTTAAATTTAATATGGATATCCCGAAATAAAAACAAAAGGGTTACAAGGGTCTCACCTTTGACAAGCTTGATGAATGATTGTGAAATATTGAACAACTTATTGTTAAATGTTTAGTACCTTCTACATGCATTGTCAGACCTATAGACATTTCCCATGTCTAAGCCATTTACTTCCTGCAGAAGAATCAGTCTGGGATAATCTGTAAAAGGTTTTTCATACTTTGCCACAAAGTAGGCTGTATTGATAAGTCTGATAAGTTGTTCTTGAAGGCCATGTTCCATCTTTTTCACAACTTCAACTGGCACTGGAAGATGCAGTACTATTAGTATCATCTGATTTGGATTTTGTCTCTAATTTCTTCTTGTCCTCGCATCGTTTATGAGATACACTTTTCCAGTGAGAAATTAATGTGTCCTTTCTGAATGCACTAGTATCAAGGTACATAGAACTGTTCTTGTCCGCCAAGTCTGGGTAATCACAACAAGTCTGGCAAAACATGACTTTCGGTGTTGATTTAGATACAGCTATGTTCCCCTCCTCGTCAAGGGGTACTGCATGCCTGACACCTGTGAACTCGTCTGCCCAATTTTCCTGGAAGTTCCTCTCCCTCTTTGTTTCATATTGTTTTTTCTTTTCTTTTTTTTCATCGTCATGATCCTCAGTCTTTTTCTTCTTAGATGTTGAAAATCCAAACTTCGTAAGATCCATGGTTTGTTTTTTGTTTATGTCTCGATGTCAAATTAATTGTAGATGTATAGCGAGAAGGTTCCGTTTCTGCAAGCGTTTTCTTGATCAGGAATCAGATTTGTACTGGTCCCGTCACAGTCAACCTATATGTCTACCATACGTAGTATCGAGGAAATATAACCAGTAGTACAAACATGTACCTAATTTACAAATACGTTATCGGCAATGAAAAAAACAGATTTTGGAACTATTTAATATGAAATTAAGTAAATCTATTGACCAAACTCGCATTTGCAAGAAAAGTTACGATGATCCTTTAGGGTATTTCTGTATGGGCTTATTTTTTTTTACTTGTCCCGACGGACAAGTGACCGACAAATTTCACTTGTCCAACAGACGTTTCCACTTGTCCCGCACAATCGGACAAACGTTATTGTCGAGGCCTGGTTTATGTTGTCATTCATTTTTTGTGGTAATATGTGGTCTTTTTATCGCTTGTTTATAGTGTATAGGTATTGTTGTTGAAGATTTAGTTATCAAGAGGGGTGGGTTGGGACCCCACAACCAGATTAACCCTGCCAGGACCTAGATTTCCAACGTCACATGTAATGATCTGTTTTGTGTTCAGTGAGATGTGATTGTTTGTTTTGTTGATATTGGTGGAATTGTTGACCGTCATCGTTTAGAACTTTCTTTTCATTAGAGTAACAAAAAAATGATGTCCGAAATATCAGCTTCAGTGCTAGACATTAGTGTCCAGAATCTAGTCCTAGCCATGTTTTTGTGTACTTTCTATATCTATGCTTAGCAATATATTTTCTATTTTTAGAATTATTATGTACTATAAATGACAGGAAAAGTTCTTATGGTCTGTGGGTCTGTGGGTTATTGTTAAGTGTTTCTGAAACTGTTGTGAAAAACTATTATTTTGTGGATTTATCATAAATCAAATTTTAATAATCTTGAATGCAATGTACAGTTAAACCTGTCTCAACCAAACATCCTTGGGACCAATTTTTGTGTTCATAATAGACAGGTGTTCATTATATACGGGTTATTTTAACCATGATTTCCTACATTTGAACTTTATTTAATGTTTGTTTATGCATGAGTTCAGTTTACATAGGTTTCACTGTATATCAATGTTTAGTTAAAAACAATAGCTTTATAGATTTATGGTGTTTAACGCCACTTTCAACAATATTTCAGTTATATCGTGACGGTCTGTTTCATTGGTAAAGGAAACCGGAGTATCTGTAGAAAACCACAGACCTGTCGCCAGTCACTGACAAACTTCATAACATAATGTTGTATCGAGTACACCTTGCCATGAACCGGGTTTGAACTCACAACGTTAGTGGTGATAGGCACTAATTGCATAGATAGTTGTAAATCCAACTACCATACGATCACGAGCACGATGGCACCTTAAAAACAATAAATATGGTCTTACACATCCAGCCTCTATATGCTAGCAGTCCTCTTAACATGAACCTCCTCACATACAACAAAAGAAGGAAAAATACAAAACCAATGACTGTTGAAACTATGAACGCTTTCAGGAATTCAGGACAGCCTGTAAAATAAATTATAAATATCAAATGTTAAATTTCATAAACTAAATTTGAAAATGTTTGTGATGTTTTTATTAATAAAAAAATCTTGACCAGACCAAGATCATCATAATTAAATCTACCACTTGTAAATGCAGTCTCTTGCACCAAGTACTAGTATTTGAGTGAGTGTTACTTAATGCCAAATGAGCAATTTTTCAACTACATCATGGCGAGAACAAGTGAAATGAAAAAATGATGTCTGCAGGCAGACATGTCTCTCCACTGGAACACATTATCCTGAATTCTAGCCAACCAGTTTTTGCTGTTACTCCTTAAACCTGTGTGCTTAGCTGAGGAGACAATACCAATATTAAAATCTCTAGTTTCAGACGAATGGAGCTTGAACCCACAATCTACCACACTTAAAGTGAGCATGCTAGCAATTACAACGAATGCGGCTACTACTAGCATTTGATCTGTCTCCTTTTGATTGTGCATAAACGTTAGCACCATGGTATGCATTAAGGTCATAATCTAGACTGATGTCAGCTAAGAAACAATAAAAGCGTCGATAACAGTTGCTGGCTCTATATCTGTGTTAATAAATGAAAATTGTATTGTTAATTTATCTGGAATGTCTTTTCATACTGATTATGTATCAATAAACTGGTCTGGAAGGTGTACAACAATGTCTACTTCTACTTCATAAGAGGCTGCCTTCAACTAATTGAAGATGCCACCAATTACTATAGGTACTGCACATCAAACGCTATAATTAACAGATTTTAGGAAAAGAAAAAATAATAATTTTTAAAAATTTAAGATTTTAAGATAAAACTATCAAAAACTACAAGAATTTATGATGAACTAATGGTTAATGACTGAAACAGCTGATTTGAATGACTCAACAGAGTCACTCTTCACAGTGTTCAGGGGGAGACTGTTCCAGTTTCGAATCGTTGCGGAAAGAATGATTGTCCTCTGTTGTACAAACTTCAACGTAAACCTAATCACTAATGTTTTGTCTAGGATACCTTAAATCATTTTTATTTATTTCAACATTGAATTCATTGCTCTTTTCATTAAACATCGATGAAAAACATTTTTCATCTGACAAGCATGGTCACATATAAAATAAACACAACCAAATAAAATATGCTTAATTCAAAATTAATTCTATATGTATCTATTTTTTTTTACAATTATAAAGACAATCAATATAATTTAACATTATATTATTGCCAGAAGTCTTGGGATTGCATTAAATAGTTGGCAAGGATATGGATGTAAATGAACATTATAGACTATCTAACATTACAATCCAAATTTAATCCAAATTAGATCTCTTACTGGCTCTCCTTTTCAGATGTGCCGTGGTGTGCGAGATCTGAGGAAATCCTATGCACCTTCCAACGAAAATGGTGATTGCTAGCTAGAATACGAAAGCATTACTAAACCGTTTTGCATGTTACAAGGAATGTGATTGGTCGAAAGGTTATAATGGTAGTTATTACAAAAAAAAATGTATCATATATTCACTCGCATGTGACCTGTAGTGTTGTTTCTTCAGATTTTCCACAACGTGACATATCTGTAAAGGGAAGAAGGTGAGATATCCGATTTCAATCAATTTATCTATAGTCAGACTTACAATTTTTGAAATGGGTAGGTAGACCGCCAAAAACATTTTTCACCAAATATTGTGAAAAAAACTTACTATAATCATGAATATGGAAAAAAAAACTTTCTAAAACTACAAATTAGTAAAAAAAAATGATTGCTGATTAATGTGTCCGATAGAATAGGCCATCCTTAATTAATTGTAAAAATATGCTGGTCTCTCAGAACATGACCCTGGTTTTTGTGACCCATCGGTCAGCAGACATATCCTGTTTTTGTTGTCGTAAATTTAAATACATTGTTTATCAAAACTGATAAAATTTATGTCTGACATATAATAAATCTAGAAGTAACACACTTTATAATAATACCAGGCCTTTCAATAAGGGGTGGTACCAGGTACTTTTACCCGCCTAATATGGTCTTTGGTACCTCCTCGGCTCCTGATTTTAAAGAGTGTTGTATAAGATATTCATGAAAATTGTTCCAATTTTAATAAAAAGTAGCACCTGTAATTAGTGAAGTTCTGGTAAACTTAAAAATATTCAAAGTCCTGAACATTAAAGTAGCATAAACAAATTTATGTGTTAGTCTAAACAAACAGATTTTATTGTTCATAACAACAAATGGATAATACATTTATTTGTTTTTCAAAGTACATAGTTTTTGGTACTTGTTCGTGTTACTTGATCTTTAGTTTTATATGTATGTTTTGTAGATCGCTGTTTGTCCTTTTGTACTTTTTCTTTTGGTTATTGTGTTGTCTGTTCTTTGATATACAGATTCTGGTTACCTCCCTTTGGCATCTTCAAACTCTTCTTCCACATGTTCTGAGCAAACACCTCCCCATGTTTCAGTGAATCACATAAAAAACAATTCTTATGAAAAAGTTTTTTTTCAAATTCACTTGTTGTCTTTCTGTATCAAAACAGAAAAGATGACATCTTTCATAGCATACATTTGTACCATATGCATGCCATTAGATTAAATAGGTCACTGAAATTTCCAGTTCCAGGTTATGTGTTGCGGAAAAAAAATGAAGTCTCAGTCTACATGTATTTGCACTGTCTGTCTTGTTCTGAGAAACAAGTTTATTCTTTATTGTTGGGTTTACGTAATAGACAGCTATAGAACAAACAATTGTTTATGAACATGATAAATGGTCTAAATAATTAGCTTATATAGTCTTTTTTTAATTGGTGATCATTGTCAAATGTATGTTTTTGGTAATACAATGTACAGTCAAATCTGGCTTAAAGGGCACCTCTATACAACAATTCTCTTTTATAGAATAGTGTATCATGTGAAGGACAACTGCTCAAAAAGGCCCAATTTTCAACTTTTCTTGAGTGGCCTTTATATACAGACTTGACTGTATTTGTACTCTACATTTCAAGATGCTGTCCCAAGAACTTTTGAAAAATTTAATCTCAATTTAGCAAACTTGAGATCTCCAAAGTGTTTTATGATCTGAAATACCTTCTGGGATGTATTGGTAAGCAAGGAATAATCTAACATTGATTGGTCTGACTAAATCCCAGTCACCAAGCATGCACATAGACAATACAACTACCAGTACACCGAGGTTCCATATAGATGCTGGCCACAATCCATTTTTCAATAAATTTCTGAAAAAAAAAATAATACTTAAATGTATTTTACTTTTGAAGCAGGGTTACTTGTGGTTTAGTTGAATTCATAACTTTGAATGTTTTATAATTGCTATCATGACCATACAGAATATCCTACCAGTGCTGTGGTAACCATGGTTATGCTCTGTTTATCATTGTCACAATCACTTCCTCCTTTCCTTTTTCATGACTTGTCAACAAATTTCTAACAACAATAACCATTTAGGTGCAACTAGTGGAGCAGGAACTGCTTACCCTTCCACAGCACCTGGGTTCACCACAGATTTGTTGTGGGGTTCATGTTGCTCAATCTTTAGTTTTTTGTGAAGTGTTTGTAAATCATTGTTTGTTCTTTTGGCCATAGCATTGTCTGTCTTTTTTTTATTTACAGCTTCTGATTACCCCTTTGGTAATTTCAAAACTGTTTTTCACACTCATTTACATGTACAGTGTAGTGCATTTATGACATTTAGGACCGTGTAACATTTATTTTGTATTCACTGCAATAATCAGATAAGAACAACTGAACATGTATACAATTAATGTTTTGTTTTCAGATATTTGACCTTGATAATTGTTATCAGTTTGTCCTCTGAGTTTGCATCATCGTGTGTAACCCACAACTAATGATGCTCCGATTACACTGACAAACTTTATCACATAATGTCGTATCAAGTACACCTCGCCTGAGCTGGATTCGAACTCACAACTTTAGTGGTGATAGGCACTAATTGTGTGGGTAGTTGTAAATCCAATAAACTTGTAAATGCCTCTTACAATATCGGAAAAAGTATTTTCGATTTTCTTCTGATAACAATTGACATTTCATACTTTGACCTTCAGTTTTGTACTTTCTGAGTTCACCAAACATCATCGGTGGTGTAATGGTTAGCGAGTTCACCCTCCATAATGGCGCATAGACTAAATACTTGTGTCATAAGAAATGGGCTTGACGGAAAATGCGACAATAAAGGAGTTGCAGGAGATTCCGAATATTAGCTCGGAAAATAGAGTTCGGAGTATTCGGACTTTTCCGAATGAGAAAAATAATATTTTCGTGAATTTCCATATTATTTCCGCATATAATTCGGAAATCAGTTCGGAATTGTCCGAATACTCGGAAAAAAATTCGGAATTGTCCGAATACTCCGAAAAAAAATTCGGAATTGTCTGAATACTCCGAATTGACCTCTGAAAAAAATTCGGAATTGTCCGAATACTCCGAATGACCTCGGAAAAAAATTCGGAATTCCGAATTAAGGTCGGAAACTACCACCCTTATTCGGAAAATATCGTCAGATTCGGAAATTATTCCAAGCTAGCACTGAGAAAATTTCCGCATTAGCTTTGCCACTTTTGGTGCAATTTCTGAGCTTCATTCGGAAAAAAATTCCGAACTGCATTCGGAAAAAAATTCCGAACTTCATTCGGAAAAAATCCCCAAACTACATTTGTTAAAAAGTTTCAGAACTACATTCGGACAAAAATTCTGTATAAATTTTTTTATACATAAATTTCCATAAAATCAGAAAAAGTAGATTTATGTCTGACAATGAAATCATTTAACATAATATACTTTTTGTTTTATTTTAATTCTTCAAAGAAAAAACAATGTCCACTATCTTTGTAAAAAAGTGTTTTTGGCACTATTGTCTAAGTAGATATCTAATTTTAAAGCTCCTTGAACAGGTTTGGCTTCAAGGCTTCTGCCAACTTCCCAGTATCATCCTTTTTAGTTACATTTGGCCACCTTTTACCAATAATATCTGAAAAAGAAAGATTTTTTGTAATGCATGTAAATATCAAAGCATGTTTTTTTTATTCGTGCTTATCACTATCAGTATCAGTTTATAATGTGATTTTGTTTCATATACATTTATTGCACATCCACTCAGATTGAAATATTATTTGTTGTTATTTTACACCATGTACAGGAATATCAATTATATTAATTAATATTTTTAAACATTTAAAAGCTTATATCAACTTCCCTACATTAACATGTCTATCTCTTTCTCTCATAATTTGTTTACGACTTAGAAAATGTGATGTCATTTAATCATTTGCAGCATAGAAGACAAATTCTGGACATTTTATTTCTATATGGGGCTATAATGGTCATAATCGTATGCAAGTTGCAATTACCTATGCAAAACTTGCAACCCTGCTTATGGTGAGGTGTCCTCGATAGAACATCAATATCAAATTCACTTGCAGTATTATGTCAATTTTCCCAAATAATTTTGAACGAAATAATGTTATGTTTTGGTAATATATTGTCTTTTTAATGATTTATATATAACAGAGAAGACATCGTAACTTTATAACTTGTGTCTAATTCATTGTCAATAAAATATGTCTTGAGTAAAGTACAACATTATGTGACAAAGATTGTTAGTGACTTATGACAGGTCGTGGTTTTCTCCAGGTCCTATGGCTTCCTTCGCCAATAAAAGTGGCCGCCACAATGTAACTAAAATACTATTGAAAGTGGTGTTAAACATCATGATCAAAACCCTCTTTTACTATATGCAAGTATTAAACTATAATAAATTTAACAAAAACTGGTTTTTATGGTAGATATTTTCATTCTTCTATCATTCATATTGCATTTATTAACATGATGGTTATCAAGAATTCATAATGGCAGCTCCCTTAGAGTAGAAGACAATCGAATGATAAGCAGATTTTGAACTTGACACCAAATGCATGCCAATGTATAATTTACCTGATGTTTATTCCACAACTAGTACTGTACCTAGTACCGCAAATTTACAAGTTGTTGCTGCATGTTCTGTGTGGTTATCTGTAAATACTGGTTCTCAATCTTGGGGGTATTGAGTTGATTCTGTAGATATTGTATTTGTTGGTTGTTGCGTGTGACCTCCTCTTGTAGAATGGTACAATCTACACATACTTCGTGATTTTGCGTGCTGGTTGAAGGCTCTGGAGACATTAGGATGTCCATGGATTCTTTGAAGAGTTGACTTGCTGGTAAGTAACTATAATATAATTGTATTTGCATTCAGTTTTAGGATATATAATTGTTAACAAAGCTAATAATCAATTTAGAAATACAACTGTCTTTTAAGTTTTTCTGAAATATTTGTTTCAATATTTAGTGTTTGACATAACTAGTTGCTGCTTTTTTACTGATTATTGGTTTCCTAAGTAAGGTGTACTTGTGCATTATTTTTTGTCAACAAGCTTGTTTTTTATGTTTTAGTTACTATATTGGAAATTGTTGGGTATGTACATGTATAGATACAGTATGGGTGGGACTAAAATTCACGAGAAAGCTTTGCTTTCGAGTTAATTTTGTCCTACCCATGCTGTATCTATACATACCCATCATTTTCAATATAGTAAGTCACATGTACCTTGGTCATTCGACTTTCCTTTGTTAAAAGTGTGATGATGAAATGACAAATGCCTTGACTCCTCCTATGTGATACATTTATGTGCAGATATCATCACACTTTTAACAAAGGAAAGTCGAATGACCATGGTACATGTACATTGGGTAATATAGGATAAAGTTTGATTTAACACATTAGCATGTCATTGGCTTAAAGACAAAATCAATGCCAGAAAGTTTCAAAATCATAATTCTTGTGCATATTCTGCTAGTACATGTATACTTTAAAATTTACATAATAAGAATAGTTTATATAAATTAACCCAGCTTATATTACAATATATACATAATATATATGCACGACCTCATTTTTAATTTTTTTTTACATGTTTCTTTTTTTTAACCTGGGTCCATTCGTCCCTTATTTTGGTCAATAAAGAAAGTCATGAGTCTCACTTGTAAAAAAATAGTGAGTTCTAACTTAGAATCTAAGCACAAGTAATGAGCACAGGCACTTTTTCTGGTAAAAATTTGTTTTACCTAGAGGCTAGATACTGTGGTAATGAGTCCAGGATTCGCCCATACGAGTTGCAAGCATTTCTGGTTGGGTTAGGGTTAGTTTTGTATTATTTTTTATGATAATCCATTTACTGGATTTTATATCAATAAATAATTTGAATTTGGTCGGGAGTAGTCCGAGATTCCTCTGTCGTTTAACGGCATTGATAATCTTGCTGTAGCCGTTGCCGTTCAACGGCTACAGCAAGATTATCAATGCCGTTAAACGACAGAGGAATCTCGGACTAGGTCGGGAGTAGTTCGCCCCCCCTTTTCCCCCCTAATTTGACCTAAATGACAACACAGGGTAGTTGCATTACATTTTAAGAAAACTTGTTGAGCCAGATGGGTGTGTAGATAGCTTTTGAGAGATAAATCCTCCAGTCCTTGGTCTATACATTGTTACAAATTACATATGATATATGATACTTACGACGAATCATTGATGCATTCCTAATCCTGGCCCTAGGCTAGCTATGTCTTACTGCCTTTACCAAATCTAACAAGAAGTCAAGATTTTGCGAGACTCTATTATGTTGCTGACATTAAGAAAGTTGCCGGTAATTGGGTTGTCGTTTGTCCATATAATAAATTCAAATATGCGTGATATCCATACTGAACGTAGCGATAATTTTTGTTGTTTACATTTTTTATATTCAAAATATTTACAAAATTGCCGCCTCCCACGCTTCTCGATGATTGGTCGTTGAATCGGATTCCCTGCATTTCGTTAATTTCCGATGCGTGTCTACGAAAGTTTGTTTAATCAACTCATAGATATGGATGTTTAAAGTAATGTTAAATTTGATCTTTAGTAAAAAAATAAATAAATAAAGAGTTTTAATTTGCTGGATTTTCTTTTTCAACAATATTTATTAAATATTTTTCTCCCATAATGCCATTTGTAAACAACCCGCCATCTTTAAATCTGTTAGTGTTAGATGAAAACACGAAATAGTACTAAAAACGTGTTCTTGGTAGCATTGAAGGTAATTTGTTTACAAAACGACTTATGAAGCACACAGTCAAGTCTATCCTTAGACATAAATTGAATCCCAAATGGATTCAAAGGCACTATAAACAACAGAAAATAGTACCCCCCCCCCATTTGAATGGCCAATGCAACCTGGCTAGCGGTCGTAGGGAATCTAATCATGCACAGACACCATTTGTAATTAGGTATCGTTTCTTTCCTTTGAAACTCTTTCTGCATTAAGGTAACATTTCAAGAGCCTATATATCATAACTTAACCCATTTTCGACGGTTTGTTTGACGTTAACTTATGATTGATCTTCTACATCCTACGATGTTCCATCACTCGTGATGATTATACATCGGTGCGAACAGACAAGATTAAAAATGTTTATCCATATTGGTCAAGTTCAGTGTTTACTATGATTATTTAGAAAGACATGACATTTCACTGTAATAATCTTTTATATATATATATATAGAACACCATAAGTTTTATGTAATATTTTAAATGTGTTTTATTTTTTTTCAGCTGGTACAAATTGTATGTAGCCAAAAGAAGATGTTCCCTTGCCCAAGACCCCTTATTATCGCAGGTATTTATTCATTGTGTATTTGTCTATGTTATGCCTGGTACATTTTCCACTGCTTCATGCTTAAGTGTATAGTGCATTATGGTGTGGTAGATCATGGGTTTGAGCTCCGGTAAGGCTAAAACAAAGACTCAAATTGGTTCTTGTGCTCCACTAATCACACAGCATAATGTTCCAGGTTGGAGAGGCATGCCTTATTCCAGACTGTTATTTCAGTGATCTGGCACTAAAAATCGTGTTGGTCTACAAGAAGCAGACACCATCTCATCAAATTGTAACTTGTTTTCGCCATGATATAGCTAAAACGTTGCTCACTTGGCATTAAACAACTAAACAACAATCATTCACTTACTAAATGTATAGATGTATAGTGTCTACAATTTTGGTTATTTGTTTCCATAAATATTTAAACTAGGACTTAACATAGAGCAAGGTAAAATAATTATAAAATCTGATGATTAAGAAAATAATTGAGTTGCTAAATCAATTATTTGTAACTTACACAATATGATTTCAAAATGGAACAAATATATTATGAAAAAAAACAACTTAATTAGTGCTGGTCATGCAGAAATAAAACATGCAATTTTTTTTTTAATATATTTAATTTCATTTTACCTATAAATTTCCATGTATAATTCTATTGTCTGAAGTTGTAATTTGACAGCAGGATACAACTGTAATAACCTACTATATTGTATTAATATGTGAAATCTTTACATTTTGTATATTTAAATGTAATAAGTTATTTTAAGGTTTGTTTTTCTTACATATTTTGTAATTTTATTTCAGGAAAATTGAAGAACAAGATGATCAGTCAGTCATAGAGGAACCACAACATACATATTTTCAATTCAGGGAATATTGACACGTGTGGATCAAGTGTAAATGTCTGTTGAAGACAGAAAAGCACGGCTAAATTTAACTGTAGTACAGACCAATCACTTGTTACAGATAGACATGGACATTTGAAGAAGAACTGGTTGAGAACTTTGTTGAGAGAGATTGAACTGGGACATACTCTTATTCTGAATGTTTGGGAGAATCTTGAGTTGGGGGAAAATCAATGAAAAATGATTAAGACACTTTATTATATTGAAGTGTTAGGGTGTTTATCGCCACTTTTAACAATCTTTCAGTTGTATCACAGTGCATGAAGCTCAGTTTTATTGGTGGAGGAAAACGGAAAAAACCACCGAGCAGGATTTGAACTCACAACTTTAGTGGTGATAGGCACTGATTGCACATGTAGTTGAAAATCAAACTACCATACGATCAAGATGGCCATTTTTATTATAATATTGAAAGCATGCAACAGACAATATAGTGACTATTCCTGAAGTCTTTTTTTTTTAGAAGCCTTTGTATTCTATTTATTTTCTACTTTGTTATCCTATGTTTATGTACTATAACTATGTAAATATTATTATCAGCAAGTAAAAGTTGCCATATTCAGATTTCTTCCTTTTGTTTTTATGAAAAAATGATTTTCTGTGCAATGAGGTTTGCTGAACAATGTTGAAAAGTGTTGTATATACAGTCATATCTGGTTATGTCAATATCAGATACACCTCGAGTGCGCTAGATTGTGGGTTCGAGCCCTGTTCGGGTCAAATTAAAGAATATAAAATTGGTATCTGTTGCTTCTCCACTAAGCAGGTTGGCTCGGAATCAGAATAATGTGTCCGAGTTGAGTGACATGTCTACCTGCAGATTGTTGTTTCAGTGAGCTAGCACTATAAAATTCAACTCAGCGTGTTGGTCTAGTACAAAGTGGACCTGAACATGTTCTCATTGAAAATTAACTTGTTCTCGCCATGATATAGCTGAAAAATTACTGAATTGGCGTTAAGCAACAATCACTCACTCAATCTCAGATAAGTGGTTTCTTTGGATAACTAAAAGTAAGAAGTTTGACATTATGAGGTTCGACTGTATACAATATTTAAACTTCAATCATCATTAGAAACCTCAAGACCTCAGTAATTGCATGTACATGATGAGTGATCAATATAGTACCTATTAACTTTCTTATGCATACTATGATGGAAACTTGATCTAATTTTGAATATTTGATGAGGAGTAAATTTTCAGAACCCAGAAAAAATGTAATCTGCATCCATCAAACTAATAACTATGTGTAGCACAGTGAATGCTCAATTTTCTGGAGAACACAAGTTTTCACTATTTTAGTGAAGTTCATGTTACTTGTTTTCAATTTTCTATGTTTTATGCTGGTCTTTGTCTAATTTTCTTTGAAAAAATTTGAATATACCAAAGAGTTGAACAGTTTTAACACCTGTTTCAGTGAAGATTAGAAACATCACTATTTATTAAATTTTTATTCTAACTGAAGACTTGGCAGTCAATTAGTTAATATTAGTTGATATTCTTCATTCAATTAGATATTAATTAAATTTAAAAATAAAACCTTAAGAAATGACTAAATCAACTTTTCCACAAAAAAATGCTTTTTTCTGGCCTAAAAAATGACAGAGTCAAACTTTCTGAACTTTTTCCAACATTAAAAAAATCAAAGTCCAACTTTCCAAGCTTTATCCAACATAAAAAATGACAAAGTCCTATTTTCCGAATTTATTCTAACCATAAAATATTGCAAAGTCTATTTTCCAAACTTTTCCGCCATCAAAAATGACAAAGTCCAACTTTCCGCATCTTTTTCCGCCATTAAAAATGATAAAGTTCAACTTTCCGAGCTTTTTCCGCCAATAAAAATGACAAAGTCCATCTTTCCGAACTTTTTTTGCCAATAAAAATAATAAAGTCCAACTTTCCGCACTTTTTCCAACATAAAAAATTACAAAGTTCAAATTTCCGCACTTTTTCCGACCTAAAAAATGACAAAGTCCAAATTTCCGCATCTTTTTCCGCCATTAAAAATGATTAAGTCCAACTTTCCGAGCTTTTTCCAACATAAAAAATGACAAAGTTCAAATTTCCGCACTTTTTCCGACCTAAAAAATGGCAAAGTCCAAATTTCCAAGCTGTTTCCGAATATTTCCGAATTATTTCATTCGGAATTCCGAACTCTATTCGGAATCTCCTGCTACGGGTTAAACAAATCTTTTTGAACAAGATAATAAAAATAGACTTAGTTCCGCATTAACTGATTAAGCATAAGACAAATACATGTCGCTCATTAATAAAAGAAATAGTCTGTTCTGTTGAAAATAACTAGTTTATAATCAATAATTGATATTTGTTACTAATCTATTTAGAGTTATCACCAGTCTGATATGATAGATAACATGTGCGTCATCAAATGGCCACTTATGTGTTTTATTTGTATTAAAATGATAATCATAGGCTAAATTTCACTAATCTTCTGATATCAACGAAACAACATATTTTTATGCAAATGTCGGTAATAGAAAAATTATCTTGTCCAGCTATACTCCCCTAAGCTGTGATATTATTGGGTACTCCCTTATACTCATTGAGAAAATGACGACCGTTCCCATTACTTAGCTCTGACATTCGAAAATGGCTACAATAAAAACGGTACACATACATAAATCTACTTCATTAAAATTGTAATTAACTACAATGATTTTATTAATAAACATCAGGAAAACATATTTTTAGTCTCCAGCGATAATGACTTCCGTTGACACCGAAGAAAGGAGATACAGAGCAGATCATTTCTTTGAAAGTCAAATCTCAATGAGATTATGGGGCACGAAAGCGAGGTTTAACTTTATTCTCGTGAAGTCTTGTGAGGTCTCTGTATGGCATGGTTTTGTTGCTTGAATTTGCTGGCTATATTGGGAAGATACATCATCCTGTGTAATAGTACATAAAAAAGATTCTGAAAAGGGTTTATTTTAAGGGGCCTATTATAAAAATTGGGGTGTGGCTTTTTGGGGGATAATATTAAAAAAAAATTGAAGTTAAAAATATCTTTGGTTCTATTTTTTTTTGCTCAGTATCTTTTGACACCTCCATTTTACTTTGGCACCCCCAACCTAGTTTGGGATCATCATTTCTTTCATCACTCATCCAGTGAGACTCGAACCAACACCTTCACTGAGCTACAATGAGTTGATGACAGATGGCAATAAATTTGAGGTCATACTTGGTAATGACTCATACCAGAGCAAAGACATTTGACAAACACATGATGGAATATATGTTGAGGACACTCAGATAAAAGTAACTTGTTTGAGCATTTCTTACATAACATTTGTAAAGTCTACCCACTTGATGATTAAATTAAAATGTGAATATTTTTGTATATGTTTATGATATGTATTAAATATTGGCACTATTGCATTCTATTATATTGCTAATTTAACCTCCATAGCAACATGGCCAAAATATACCATTTTTGGATGGGGGTGCCATATGGTCTAGTACATGCCCTAAGGCACAACTTTTTACATGACTTTGTCAAATAGTGAAAAAAATTACATACAATGACAATAACTGTCAATGTATTCAATGGGATATTTAAAATACAAGATGGACAATGTCACTCAGTTGTCACTCTATTATTGACATTATTATGGCTGATCATAAATAAATAACTTCACAAAAGGACAAAGTCCAAAGAAAACAACGTTTACACAAGGTGATGGTGTAGTGTCGCAATGTCATTGATCCTAATTAATGATTGACAATAAATGTCAAATGATTCCAAACCTTGTTCGAAAGAATCTTCGAATGATTGATCGTCTCCATTCTCTAAATATGTCTTCCCTGTATTCCTCGCCAGATTGAAGTGGTTGAACTCTAGGTTCCTTTACAGCATTCCTTGCTTCTGCCATCTAGAAAATCTCGACGCTGTCTGCTACAGGTGGTTGTTTTTCAGATTACTAAAGAAAACGAACTTACAAATTTAGTAAATTATATCAATTAAAAAATCTGTATTTCCATAAATAAAATCATATTTATACAATTTCTAGATATTAGATAGACATATGTATTCATAATACTTAATTTAATCCCAAAATTGCCACAATTTTGTCATTTCGTTTTGACATTTTTATCAATCTAGAAAATTTTAAGTTGCACAGAAATTAGGTTGCCCCGGTTGAAAGAATGTTTTTAACCAAGATAAAATGCGTTATATTTAAAGCTTCTCAAAGACAAATTTATTCATCATAATATACCCTCGATGCCAAAATAAATCTTCAAAAAATGTTTTTGTGTATCCCTTCTATAAGTGATGAGTTTCAATACAGTCATCCATATTAATATTTTAAAACGCATAAAATTGCCAAAAAACCACACATTTATTTACGTCTGAAAAAATCTACATGGGTAAGCTTTATTGTCACGTGACTAAACCAAAACAAGGCACTGTATTTGCGAAAGAATACACCACCGAACTCGGTGTTGAAGCACAATGTAAGACAATTAGGTCCAAATAAGCGTTAATAATAGCTGTCCTATCGACAGTTTATGAAACCCTAGTTGTAGTTTGTGCTTCACAATATCCATCTTTGTTCTACATTGTCTTGATGTTCGCATGGCGGCCATTAATGCGATTGATTACCGCACGCATACTTATATTAATGGCTCGTGTGGAATAAATCAAATGCCTAGGTGGAAATTATTCTGTTACATGACAATTCATTATTTTTTAAACTATATATAGTAACACTGAGTTTGCATCTAAATGCAATTATTATTTATTTGAAGGCAACACTAGTCACTAGACTCCATGTTGGGGTATCAAAAGGAGATTCATTTAAATAATGCATTGTCAGATTTTTACTTTTTATGTAACGTGCATTCTCAGCTGATTGAAAATCACTGAACTGAATATCGTAAACTACTTATCATTTAATGCAAATTCTTTCAATTAATATGAGGCAAGTGCAACCTGAAACGCTCCTGAAGAACAGTAATTTTTCTTCCTGTTTACAAAATATCAAGCTTAAAAATAACACCACCTAAAACTCCAAACTCCGGACAGTTTTCGTATCCGCTACCGAACATTGTTTCATTTTTATTTGAAAAAAAATTGACTAGAATTCCGGTTTAGGTCACGTGATTTTTCTTTTAATTTATTTCCGGTTTAGCAGCCATATTGTTGAAGATTTTGAAATGCCATAGTACCTTTTCATACTAATACCATTAACGCTCCTTTTGGGAGCGTATTAATCGGCATCATAATTCCAAGATGGCCACCACTTTTCAACATGCTATGCATCTTATTAACGTGTTATTATTCCTATACTGCATAATAAAAATGTTATTTGTGTTTTCAAATGACAATTTGATTATCTTATTATGATAAATCATTTATTCATCTTGACTTTTGTCTAAAAGTTGATTCTGTATTTTTTTTAAGTTTCAGCAAGGATTTATATAGTAAGAAGGATACATGTATGAAACTCGTATTTTCTCACTTTATCTCGCGTGGCGAGATTTTATGCTACTTGCGTTGATTTTTTCTTTATCACCCCCTCATACACGTAAAATAAAAATAAAGTAGTTTCATACAGCTAAAAACATATAGAAAATGATAAAACAAAGCAGCTAATCATGCTAAGTTTTGTGGTATACATTGAATACACTCTAAACTACACATTTATGCACTTTAGTATGTCGATTTCATGTAAAAAATGAAGTTTATTGATTTCTAAATAGGCCACCCCCATTTCTGCCCAGAACGCTGTAAGCATTCCTTAATAAATACAAATCGGGAGCACTGTTTTCAATAAAACTCCTACTTAACATTGAAAAATATTATATTATCACAAAAATGACGGCTCCGCTTCAATATTCGGTATGATGAGTGAAGAGGAGTCTGAAATTTAAATTCGAGCTTTGACAGCCCATGAAGGTCAAAAGGGCAAATCGATTAATATCAATTATTGATGAGATACATGGGTGATACATCTACAAAAAGTCGATACTTTATCAATGATTGGTATTTAGAACAAATATTTTCATTTTTTTCCTGTAATTATGGTTTTATATACTTGCAAATACTAGTTTAAAATGTTGAAGCGATGAAAATTTCCACCGTTAATCAAGGCATGCGCATCGTCAACGAATTGCACTATGGGTAATCTCGCCACGCAACATGCTTACATACAATCTATGTTAAATCCCCCAAGATTCATATCCTTCTTACTATATAAATCCTTGGTTTCAGCAATTAAAAAATATATATATTCCAATCACATTTTTATCTCAAAAAAAATTGTTGAAAATTTAAAATCCTGTTTTTTTTTTATAAATAGCCAACCGTGATGGTTGTTTGTATACCTCAGTATTCTGCATAGGTTCAATATAGAGACTCAGTATATAAGCTCACATTTATTACGAAGATGTTTTTTATTTTTTGAGCATGCACACAAAAATATAGGTTTGCATGCCTATCAAATTGTTCCTATTCAGTTCTGAATGCATATATTCCGTTCTGAATGCATATTCAGTGTTTCAGTTTGACTTCAGGACATTCTTTAATAATGAGAAACCAAACTTTGAAAGTCAGCAATTTCCCCTGATAAGAATTCCAGGTGGCAGCACAACATACTACGGTCCTACACTGATTTCCTGTTGATAAGCAATTCACTAGATAATTAGAAGAATTTAAACAATGCCATCAACTTGCTGTTCTGTACCTCATTGTTCCAATAGAGGAGGCCATTTATTTCCAAAAAATGAAAAATTGAAAAAGAAATGAATTGAGGCAATCAAAAGAAAGAAGGATGGAAATAAATACCAGCTTTGGAAGCCAACAAAAACAAGTGTTGTGTGTAAACTGCATTTCCTTCCATCAGATTACATATCTTTAACTACATGTGGTGAGTAACTTTTATCTTTATCAAGATTATATTGTGTATACTCTGCAGAGTGTAGTATTACCTAATTAGATTAACTCATCAGTACAATGTTACACATAATTACTTAATCCATGAAGGAAAAACCATCAAGTATGTCAAAATATGTAAACAAAGAGGTTCCTGCTAAATTAAGTTATAATAACAAGAAAATGTAAAGAAAAGTTTTAATTTTTGTATGAAGTACAATGTATTAATTGTGCTAAGACAGATACATCACCTTCCTTAAAAATTAAATGAAATATAAAACAAATCCAAGTTTTTTTTTAATTTTTATTTTATTCATTTATTATTTTTTTAAAGGAATAAACATCCTTTTAAAGTTCATGCCTGTATGTCTAGTAATAATATTTTAATATTAACTGATGAAATGTTCATTGTATGACTTGCTTTTAAATATTACAATTTTTCTCTTTAACAGGTACTGTTGCACTTTACAACAGATTGAAAATGGATGCTATTCCCAGTGTCTTCCCTTGGATTAGCACTTCTAATTCAAAAGAAAGAGGTAAGCGACAGGCCAAACGGAATGAAGCCAAAGAAAGTTTGGACTCTGACAGTAGTTCTGAGAGCAGTGACAATATGTCATCAAGCTTACCATTTGATGATGATAATGTTGACAATGAGATAATTTATACTGCATGCTAAACCATGAGAAGATGTGGAAATGAGTGAATGTATTGTAATGTACATGTAAATGTAAACATTTCATCTTTAGATAATACAAGTACAGAAACTTCGACTTGGCCATCACTTTGTGTAGAAAAGTTTATGTATGACCTGCTGGAGATTATGTTTTATACAGGACTGCAAACATATGAAGTCTTCATATTTGTTCTTGCAACCTTAGGAAATGCTGCTTATGAATTGAACTACTTGTACTACAGAAGTGAGCAGCTTTCAGTGGAAAACAGTTTTTTTTAACACTGATCAAAATTCGGCAACACAAGACAAACTTTGAGCTCAGCCACTTGTTTAACATTTCTGAAATAGCTGTTGTCAATATCTGGGTAACTTGGGTAAATTTTATGGCAAAACAATGGCGTGAAGTGAACATGTTCCCTGACCAAGACATTGTAAGTTTTTTAGTCCTCGTGATTTTAAAGCCAAATTTGTGTCAACAAGAATAATAATTGATGGGACTGAATGCCCTGTGATGAAGCCAAAATCTCCTATACAATGTAGCTCAACAGGCCACATTTTCAACATACAAGAACAGGAATACTATCAAACTGTTAGTTGGTGCAACTCCTGGTGGGTTACTAGTAAATTATGTTTTTCCAGCATATGGTGGTTCTACAAGTGACAGACAAATATGTGAGCGAAGTAACTTACTCACTCTATGAGGGCCCGGGTAGCTCAATGAGTTAGGTAGTTGGATTACCTAACAACTTATACTATCACCAATATGGCATTGGTTCGCACCTGGCTTTGTAGTTTGTAAATTGAAAAAAAGGGTGCACTCGGCTCGCAGCCGCAAATGATAAAGTTTACCAGTTGCTTGCCAATGGACGGTGGTTCTTTGCGGCTTCTTCCACCACTAAAACTGGTCGCCATGATATAGCTGAAATATTGCTGAAAGTGGCATTGAACACAATAAATCAAATACTTACTCTATGTGATAAAGAAGACTCAATAATGGCAGACAAGGGATCCAATGTCCAAGATTTATTTGCACCATGTGATGTAACAATTAATATTCCAATTTTTTTCGGAAAAGAAATAGAATGACTGGCGAAACTGTTTTAAAAGGTAACAATTAATATTCCAATTTTTTTCGGAAAAGAAATAGAATGACTGGCGAAACTGTTTTAAAAGGTAACAATTAATATTCCAATTTTTTTCGGAAAAGAAATAGAATGACTGGCGAAACTGTTTTAAAAGGTAACAATTAATATTCCAATTTTTTTCGGAAAAGAAATAGAATGACTGGCGAAACTGTTTTAAAAGGTAACAATTAATATTCCAATTTTTTTCGGAAAAGAAATAGAATGACTGGCGAAACTGTTTTAAAAGATCATGCAATTTCAAGTAAAAGAGTTCATGTAGAAAGAATAAAAGGACTGGCAAAAACATACAAAATCCTAAAAGAACCTTTAAATGTCACGGAAACAAAACTAGCAAGTGAAATCACATTTGTCTGTTTTATGTTATGCAATTTTAAAACTTGCATCATTCCAGAAACAGCATATACATATATGAAAACTACTTCCCGACACATTTATATGATTACAGATTTATTATTATTTTAATCCACATTTAGTGTATATTTAATCCAACAGGTTTATTCAAATGAATATTTGCTATACTCCTTGTAAAACAATCTTTGCAGAACAGCACTTTTAAAATATTTTTCATAAAATTCTCGTAATTTTTTTACCATGTTGTTAATAAATATTTCATCATGTTTTACACGAATACATTTGAAATCCTTAAAGGTGTATATCATAAAGTGGTACCAGTACAGAATAATTGTCCCTGTATTTGGTAGAAATAGTCATGGTTGTTGTCAAGAAATAAGTGCATATCCTCCTCTTTTAAGAATGGTACTGTTTTTTATATTTATCATCTGATTTCTCACAACAAAAGGACATTTAATTTCAAGGACAGTTTCATGCTCTATGATTGCATCTGGGGATGCCCCAATTAATAAATGGGTGACTTTTACTGGCAAAAATGCCACATCGTCTGGTTCCACGACCATGTTCCGAATCATATTTGGCTAGTGCAATTGATTCATATTTGTGTTCACGCAATATTGCAGGGGTTTTAATTTCCCTGAAAAAACAGTTAATGAATCTGCTAAATTGATGAAGTTTGTTCTCTCTGTTGCTTTGCATATACGGCCAAAATTTGAAGCCTGTAGTCTTTTACATCTCTCCTGTTTCCACATTTTATTTTTTGATTGACCGGTTGTTGAAGATTCAATTAAGAAATAAATCATGAAAGCCAGAATGTGTTTTGAGTTTTAACATGGGTTGGCGGATATTAGTATTTTATCCAGAGCCAGAGACGAAGGATACAATTTACTAATATCCGCCAACCCATTTTAAACTCAAAGCACATTCTGGCTTCGATGAATTATTTCGATTATGATATGTCTAAGAGTACAAATACGGTAGTATACTTTGATTGGAAGACGGTTATTTATATTTACGTTTACGGAATATGTTGCACACAATTTATGCTGCCAAATTCATCAACATGAACATTTACGACGAAAAAGTCAGTCACATGCACCGGTGCATGTGCTAATGAGATTATACCCAATCGATAAATCGCTCGTTTTTTACATACATGTAGCGAAAGAAGGACGTCATGTTAGAATATATTTTATTTCATCTTCAGATATGTGTGAAATGTTGGCATCTTTTAACCACCTTACTGCTGGGTGCCCTTGGAGGTAGTCATGATCTGAAGCTACTGCATACATATTTGCAGGTGGATACAGTTGAGATATTGGAAACTTTGAAACACCTTTGTGATTTAAGACAAATGTTGCAAAAATAGTCATTGTAACTGGCACTATTTCTATATTTTGCTGGATGTGGGTCAAACTGAACTTCACTTCCCTTCTTAACTGTCAGAGGAAGTTTGTAAGCCTTAATGGGTGGCCCTTTTTAAGGTTTACTATGGTGAAAAGTCTGTAACCTCTGTGTACATGTTTCCTCTGTAATTATTTCGCCATTGACTGAAAAATTGTGAAGGGACAAACGATGTGCATTTGGTCCCCACATCACATTCACATAGACATTAACTATGCTCCCATGTTCGTCAATGGCAATGTCTATTTTATATGTAACTGCCCTCTTCATCGGAGCTCGACATTCAGTTTTTACATACATAAAAAACACTGTTAAATTTAGCTCTAGGCGAATATATTTAAAAAAAAACTTTCTTTGTATAAGTTTTTTGCATCAGAGTCTATGACCTTTTCCATTGGCTTTAAGTATACCTCAATATTATCCATTTTAAGGTCAACAAAATCTGTTTCACTGTTGAAATCCTTATAAAGAGAAGTTCAAGAATCTGATGGTACCATTGAGTATTCCTCTCCAACTTCATCCTGATTCTCAGTCTTGGTTCCTATCATATGCTTCTAATCTGAAAAATAAATGATTTTAAAATTAGAGTTAAAAAAATGTGTAAAGTGCATTTAAATATAAATATATTATTTATTTATTTTTAATTTGTCACAATACAAATCAAGATTAAGATGTTAAAGCATATTTCATTTTAAAAGTAATAAATATTTATTAAAAATATAACTTATATTTACAAATAATTTCAAAATAGTACAACTTGTAAATATTTACCTTTCTATCAACTCATGTGTTTATCCAGATGTTCTTACTTTTCTTTTCCTCAGTTCATCTTTTAATTGTGGAAGATTCCATGATCCATAATTAGACATTGTCATAAAAATTAAATTATTTATTTTGTGAATACAAGATAGTTTTGTATTATATGTACTTGCAGACTGGTTGAATGTTAATGTAATTAACAATATGTGTGCAGACTAACAATAATCTACTGTAAACATGTTTGGGATTACCAGCTAATGCTGATAAGGATTGCATTATGTTGTGTGCCACCTGGATTGATGAGGAGATAACTCTGACTTTGGTTTCTCATTAAACTAATTTAAATAAAGTTCTTCAGTACAATTTGAAAAATAGGTGGGCAAATGTCGTGAGACTGGTGCCTACGTGTAGCTGAATCACTGCATATTTTTTACAGGTAGCAACATTCTGCTAGTAGAAATTCTAATCACTAGCAAAAACAAGGAAATTTGAAATTTCAGCTATAATTTTGCCTGCGGACTTGTTTTAATTTCAAGAGCTATTTATATAATACATGTATATGTCAAGTAGGAGCCGTCATATATATACAATATACGTTCATTGTCTGTAAATATAAAATTTATTTGTACGAGCTTTAGAAACAGGCAGAATAGCGAGCTTTTCAGGCCTGTTTCGCAGCGAGTACAAATGAATTTTATATTTAACGACAATGTACGTATATTGTGTTTATCCTGCAATGTCAAAAAAAGTCAGAAAACTTGTCAGATTTAAACAAAAAGGACAGAAACAAGCGTCATTCCTCGCCTTTCATAAATGTTGTCAAGGGTGTCTTCTTCGTGGTCCGCGTTACATTAGTACCAGTTTCATACTTGTCTGCGCCCTCCGCTGTACATAGCTACAGGGTACCAGGAAAGTTTATAAGTAGGCTGAAAAGTTTATTCGTTTAGCATATTTGTACAGCAAATGTACTGATTGCAGGATAAATAGCTGTAATCGTCTGGTATCTGAATTTAGATACATGATCAAATTTGCAAGTGGCTTCCAATAAGTCAGTGGATTTCTCTAGGTATCCAGTCTATGCCTAACACCATTAGCCCTATGCCCCAGTCTAGAAAAAATTGGGTTTGTTTGGGCTTATAGAAATTGCATAAAATTTGTTTAATCAAATAGAAAAAATTCTTCTAAAATGCAGTTGGGGCTAGTTTGTCAAAATGTTTTTGGCACAGACCGTATTTCGGTCTCCTTCTCCAATAAAATTGACAGCCACAATATATGTGAAATATTGTTAAAAGTGACATTTAAAATTAATACCCAGAACTCTATATAACAATTTATGATATCATGGAAGTATTTCAAACAACTAAAATGATTAATAATTTGGATGTAATTTTGTACAAAACAAAGAATCATATGTACATAAAAACATGCACAATGCCAATTGTTGTTGTATGAAATTTATCTACTTTTGCACATTTTCCTCTTCGCTCCAAAAAGTTGTAACTTTCCACACAAGGAAAACATATCTATATCTCTTTTAATGTCTTGGAAGAATGCATTATTATGGTAGTGTTATTCAAATTTCTTTCATATCAGTTCTAAATTCGACTTTTTCATTGGTGTAGACATGGTCATGTGTCATTTATTAAAGAAATTCACCAATCATTAACATGATAATGCCTCTCGAGGTATTAGAGTTGTGTCCCTTTTTTAAGCAACATTTACATGTACTAAAATGAGCAAAATTACTTAGAAAGTCTTATATCCTGCAGCTCAGGCATTATCAATGTTTCAGTCAATACTACTGTCCCTTGGACAGTCTATATAAATCATGAGAATGCCCTATGCATAAGTAACTACATATATATACTATATAAATATAATATACTAAAGTACAAATGTACATGTATGTACAACGTTAATCGTAAAAGATGTTAGTTTCATACTCGGTTGAATTCTGATTTGCATTGTTTTTTAATTTAGAATCTGTGAAAATGGTGAAGAGAAATCCCACTAGAAATAGGCGTGTGCCTGGCATAGAGCTCTTTATGGAATGCACAGAGGAGGCTTTGTCACCCAGTCAAATAACAGCTCAACAGGTTGCCCGGTACCAGTATGATCAAGCTATTGCCAAAATCCGAGATGCACAAGCAAAAGCGAGGATAGGAAAAGCTACGATTATTAATAAAGTCGATAATGTGGGGAAAGTTACTCCCCAGATACCACAGAAAACTACACCACAGAAAGTTCCTTCACCAAATCAGAAAGATACAGGTAAAAGAATGCTGGAGTTATCATGAGGAGTTACAGTGTATATGTCATCCTTACGATTCACAAATTTTTCAGTATTTATCTCAATATAAAGTATATATATAAATAAATTCAAGACTTTGATTCGGACCAGTAAATTCAAATTTTCAATTCAAGGACTGTATAATATGTATAAGCTGTAATGGAGAAACTTTTCCAAAATCTTTTATTTTAAGAATTAAAGTTATGGAAGTGTAATTATAAATTTCTTAAAATTAAATCGTTAATATATGTATGATATACAGATTCATACTATTACAAACTAAGAATCTCTGGGGGGGGGGGGGGGGGTCTTGTCCTGTGTGTCCAATACTTTAGTAGGTTGAATTGCAGAAACTCCCCCCCCCCCCCTCCTGTGTGTCCAATACTTTAGTAGGTTGAATTGCAGAAACTCCCCCCCCAAATAAAAATGTCACGTATGCCTGAGGGAGAATACCTTAGTTTTATTAATAATTACATTATATCATGTACATTTTTGAATGACATTAACTTTAAATTTTCATTTCCAGTTGACAACAACACTCCAATACTTACAAGATACTTTATATTATTCTGATATTGACATGTTGATTTTAAATGTTTTATTATTTTTTTTTTTTTTTAAGAACGATCATCAAGTCCAGATATAATCTTTGTTGGTGAAACACCGCCATCGAAACCAAGACCACCAGTTCAACAACAACAACAACCACAACCACATCCAAGGTCATTGGTTGTAACATCAAGGTCACCAGCGTTAACAACTATTAATGGTCAACCACAACAACAAAATGTTTCCCAACAAGTGTATAAATTAGTCAGTGTTACCCCAGACAACAGAGGTCATCAATGGGTCATGAAACCGGTAGCCAATGTTATGGTGAGCCCAATTTTTTTTTTTTAATAATTTAAAACATTTCACTAATACATGTTCTGTGAAATACTTTTTATTATATATGCAGGGAACCAATTTTTGTGGATTTCATGACTCTACCAATACATATATTAAGAATCAACTGAAATTTAATGTTTACTTTCCTCTTGTTGTACTGCAGGGTTGATTGTTTTCAGTTATTTAACTGATTTTAGTTATTTTCCTATGAAACAAAAATTCTAAAAGTTGCAGGATACAGCCAAAACAGGTCAAAAATGGCCTTTTTGAAAGGGGGTGTAGATATCATTGATTTTCAGTTATTTTATATTCTAATCAGAATCATCCCTGCTGTAGGGACTCTATTGTCATGATATTACATGGGAATGGAAATATTGTTGAAAGTGGCGTTAAATACCATAACCACTACATTAGAATGGGAAATTTTGGAAGGGTTAGGTAATTTGGAAATTGGGATCCACTAATTTATTTCTTTCCTAGTAAAATGTCGTACAGTCTAGATCTTGTACAGTTTATTATCACTGATAATCATTTATGACGTCTATTAGGATTACAGTCATGATGTCTAACAAATTGGTTTGTTTGATTGACCATTAACCCATAGGAGACACTCAGACAGATTCAGTCCCTGTCTCCTATAAAGTCCGTCCTCACATCTTGTGTACGCAACTAGTCATTTGTCTTTTGTCGCATTTTATTCATATTTGGTATCTTGATTGGCCATGATCTGAGCATGCGCATATTATACTGAGTTCACGGATGGTTGATTTTTGCGAGAGTTATAGCCCTTTTCATGTTCCCTTACGAGCTGCTGCTATAAATTATTTCCTCAATTAGCTATGTATAATATTTATATCTAATAATCTGTAATACATAATTTTTCATCATTCCAAACGTTTACTAGCCAACTGCCCTGGGAGGATACACATCTCTTGATTCCAACACCCTTTACACTCCTTTATGCCTCTCCACCACATTAAGTCCCACTATAATCTAATACTTTACTACACATCAACTTATGTAGAGCGAGTGGGGGTATCACAGCATGACAACGCGTGCAGTTTCATTGAATCTAGAACAACCTTTAATGTAGGTTTTGCTCTATAGCAACCCATGTGCATGCTGTATATTCATGTGTGTTTATACTGACTCTTCTATTCTTTTTAGGAGCCATGTTGGCCGTCATTGTATGGTAGTTGGATTAGTAACTACTTATGCAATCAGTGCCTATCACCACTGATGCTGTGAGTTCGAATCTCGATCAGGGCGAGGTGTAGAAAATTATGTGATAAAGTTGGTCAGTGATTTGCGACAGGTACTCCGGTTTCCTCCACCAATAAAAGTGACTGCCACGATATACATGTAACTGAAATATTGTTGAAAGTGGCATTAAACACCATCAAATAAAAGTCTTAATAGCGAGCACAGAGAGCTCTACAGCAACATGGGCATGCAACACACAGTTGGGTCTGCCTAATGATGAGATTGAAATCCTTTCATCCGGAAGTTGATAAAAGTTGGCGTGTAATATATTACAAAAGTCAAAGTATATAGATGGTTGTCTTATTAAGTATTTTTTCCGGAATTTATTTTTTATGTCAACAATAAAAAACTTATTATTTTGTGATATTCAACTTTCACTCAAATATATACACACTGGCTAGACAGAAATGTTGTGCTCGCATCTAGGCAATGCCTACTCCATATTATTTGCCCTATAGCAACTTGTATGCATGCTGTATATTCATGTGTTTGACTGACTCTTCTATTTTTTATTTTCAGCCTCAACAGCAGGCAGTGAACAGAATCAGTCTTCCACAAGGTATGAATGAGTACTACAGTATTTAATTAATAGACGATTATAGAGTCTGAAAATAAAATTGTTAATTCAGTGGTCAGTGATGACAATTGACATATACAGGGGTAAGGGTTATGGTATTTAACACCACTTTCAATAATATTTCAGTTTTATTGGTCGAGGAAACCAGAGTACCCTGAGAAAACCACAGACCTGCCGTAAGTCACTGACAAACTTTATAAATAAATGTTGTATCGAGCACACCTCTCTGTGAGTGGAATTCGAACTCACACTTTTATAGTGGTGATAGGCACTGATTACATATGTAGTTGTAAATCAAAATACCATGCAACCACGACGACCCCTTTTCATATATTAATGTTAAGTTTTTGTGATAAAGTTAATTTGCATCCTTTAGTTTACCATAGTCGAATTTTCTGCTTTTCTGATGTCATTGTTGGCGTGCTTGTCTTCATTGTTGTAGATCTGGTCGAGTCAATCCAATTTACCAATAAAATGTGTATTTTCTGCTTCTTCACTATTAATCATGCAGCATTCAGGAATAAAGACATGTTGACTCATACTCAGGTTAATGTGTCTTTGAGTGGTGCAACATTACTGTAGCTTCATGTGGACTGTTGTTTCAGTGAGTTAGTACAATAAAAATCAAACTCAGTGTGTTGGTCTAGTACAAAACAGATATCATCATCATCTCATCTAAAAGTAACTTGTTCTAGTAATAATGATCTTCCATGAGGGAATTTCTTATTATTTCCTGAGAGAATTTCTCGTCAACAAAATCCTTTTTTTCCCCCATAAATATACATTGTCATATTGATATTGGTTCGAGCCTCGATCTGATCTAACCAAAGACTATGCAAATTAGTATTTGTTGTTTCTCTACTAAGCACGCACCATTAAGGAGAAAGAGCAAAGACTGGTTGGCAATGTGAGCTTTGGCCATCACTTGGCATCCGTCGTCTGTCGTCCGTTAACTTTTCACATTTTAATCTTCTCCTCTGAAACCCCTTAGCCAAATGAACTGAAACTTAGTAGGAAGCATCTATGGAAGGTCCTCTATAAAGTTTGCTCATTTTGTCCCGATCCATCAACAAACATGGCCGCCACAGGCAATTCTTGTTTCTGATTGGCCGATTTTTAAAAATCTTCTCCTCTGAAACTGCTTGGCCAAATGAACCAAAACTTGGGAGGGAGCATCTATAGGAGGTCCTCTGTAAAAATTGCTCATTTCGTCCCGATCCGTTATAAAACATGGCCACCACAGACGATTCTTGTTTCTGATTGGCTGATTTTTTAAATTCTTCCTCTCTGAAACCGTTTGGCCAAATGAACCGTAACTTGGTTGGAAGCATCTTTGTAAGGTCCTCTATAAAGATTGATCATTTCGTCCCGATCCATTAAAAAACATGGCCACCACAGACAATTCTTGTTTCTGATTGGTTGATTTCTAAAATATCTTCTTCTCTGAAACTGCTTAGCCAAATGAACCAAAACTTAGTAGGTATCATCTATGGGTGGTCCTCTATCCAGATTGCTCATTTTGTCCCGATCCATTAACAAACATGGCTGCCACAGGCGATTCTTGTTTCTGATTGGCTGATTTTAAACATTCTTCTCTTCTGAAACCGTTGAGCCAAATGAATCGAAACTTGGTAGGAAGCATCTATGGCAGGTCCTCTGTAAAGATTGCTAATTTCATCCCGATCCA
Source organism: Bathymodiolus brooksi (assembly GCA_963680875.1). Classification (NCBI taxonomy): domain Eukaryota; kingdom Metazoa; phylum Mollusca; class Bivalvia; order Mytilida; family Modiolidae; genus Bathymodiolus; species Bathymodiolus brooksi. The sequence continues at coordinate 59,100,355 of OY804586.1, read as the reverse complement.
TTAACAAACATGGCCACAACAGGCAGTTCTTGTTTCTGATTGGTTGATTTCTAAAAATCTTCTGCTCTGAAACCGCTTTGCCAAATGAACCGAAACTTTGTAGGAAAGATATATGGAAGGTACTCTATAAAGATTGCTAATTTTATTCCGATCCGTTAACAAACATGGCTGCCATAGGCAATTCTTGTTTCTGGTTGGTTGATTTCTAAAAATCTTCTCCTTAGCCAAATGAACCGAAATTTGGTGGGAAGCACCTATGAAAGGTTCTGTAGTAAGTTTCCTCAAAGCAAAATGAAAGGTGAGCGACACAGGCTCAGCTCACTGAGCCTCTAGTTTTATTTCAAGTATCTTTTTGTACTGCCATCACAACAAAGTATAAAACATTCACTAATATTTACATACATTGTATATAGTATTACAGTTTTCATACTTGACTATCTATATTTCAGCTCAACAGTCTGCCCAAGGCGAGCTGGTCAGTGGAACATCAGGGATTGGAATTAAAAGACCGCCATTCGCTACATTTCAACAGGACCAAATTGCCAAAAAGAAACCTAAGAAATCAAACTATGAAAATGAAGGAAATGTACCAAAGAGACCTCTAGAAAGTGACGAAAGTGGTACGATTAAAATCTCAAAAAGTTCCCATGGCCATAATGCATTTTATACAGATTTTCACCAATTTTTTTTATCGATTTTGGAACTTAGAATTCTATGATATTTCTTAAGGGAACGTATTTTGGAATCGTTAAATCAACACTTGATATCATGAAAAATAATCGGCACAATGCAATTTAGATCACTTGTGTTACCATCATGTAAACATGGTTACGAGGATAAGCACTCTTACACATCAACTGCATTTTGTACATTGTATTTTTATGTTTTCATGATTCCCTATTATATTCTTTATTTAAACGATTTTTTTACCAAAAATACAGTGAAAGCTGTCTTGGGCTAAGAATACAGTGAAAGCTGTCTTGGGCTAAGAATACAGTAAAAGCTGTCTTGGGCTAAAAATACAGTGAAAGCTGTCTTGGGCTAAAAAATACAGTGAAAGCTGTCTTGGACTAAGAATACAGTGAAAGCTGTCTTGGACTAAGAATACAATGAAAGCTGTCTTGGGCTAAAAATACAGTGAAAGCTGTCTTGGGCTAAGAATACAGTGAAATCTGGCTTGGGCTAAAGATACAGTGAAAGCTGTCTTGGGCTAAAAATACAGTGAAAGCTGTCTTGGGCTAAAAATACAGTGAAAGCTGTCTTGGGCTAAAGATACAGTAAAAGCTGTCTTGGGCTAAGAATACAGTGAAAGCTGTCTTGGGCTAAAAATACAGTGAAAGCTGTCTTGGGCTAAGAATACAGTGAAATCTGTCTTGGGATAAAAATACAGTGAAAGCTGTCTTGGGCTAAGAATACAGTGAAAGCTACAGTGAAAGCTATCTTGGGCTAAGAATACAGTGAAAGCTGTATTGGGCTAAAAATACAGTGAAGGCTATCTTGGGCTAAAAATACAGTGAAAGCTGTCTTGGGCTAAGAATACAGTGAAAGCTGTCTTGGGCTAACAATACAGTGAAAGCTGTCTTGGGCTAACAATACAGTGAAAGCTGTCTTGGGATAAAAATACAGTGAAAGCTGTCTTGGGCTAAAAATACATTGAAAGCTGTCTTGGGCTAAAAATACAGTGAAAGCTGTCTTGGGCTAAAAATACATTGAAAGCTGTCTTGGGCTAAAGAATACAGTGAAAGCTATCTTGGGCTAAAAATACAGTGAAAGCTGTCTTGGGCTAAGAATACAGTGAAAGCTATCTTGGGCTAAAAATACAGTGAAAGCTGTCTTGGGCTAAAAATACAGTGAAAGCTGTCAGATTAACTCTTGTTATAAAGGACCATTCTGAGTTAATTCATGGGACTGCTTTAAAATGAACCATCTCTTTGTTATTTACAGTCATTTTTTGGACATTTGCATGCACAAATATTTCTATATTTAGCATTTTCATATCTCCTGTGGACCATTCCATTTTTCAGATAATCCAGATGTTTGTGTCAATGGTAAGTCCACCCACTTCCTGTTTCCCCCATCATGGAACGTTCCATTTGAATAATGGGTATTGTGACGGTGGGGTTCATGTTGCTTGATCTTTAGTTTTCTGTGTAGTGTTTTGTAGATTATTGTTTGTCCTTTTTCTTTTGGCCATTGTATTGTCTACTTCGTCGATTTAAATTATGATTATCCCCCCTTTGGTATCTTCAAACTTTTTAACGGAATGGTATAAATGGTTAGAGAATGATACTTTTGAAGATTGCATGGCCCCATAAAATATATGCATGTTTTTCCTTCAAAATCTCACCATAATTGGTCATATTTCTGTCATTGTTCAACATTAATGACTGTGAACAAAACATTGTATAACATTTACAGTCAAACCTGCCCATGCAGTCACCTGTAGTAAAAGGTCACCATTTTCTTGTCCTGTCATAGAAAATTACAAATGACTTGAACCTCTTTTCAGAGGTCACCTGTCTTAGAAGACCAGGGCTCATCAAACCCGACAAAGTGGGCGAAATTCTCGCTTTGACTCCAAAGTGAAATTTGAGTTGCCTTGTTTCTTCTTCCAAGTCGCTCTTTTTTTGCAAATAATCCTCTTTTTTAATTAAAATTAAATCCCAAATCTAAAAATATGCAAGCAGACGCTTCCTGTATCAAATTGGTTGTTTGATTGTGTTAGATTTTAATTATTTGTAGCTTTTTCTAAGCTAAGCAATCAACTTGTCAAGTTGTAAACATGGCAGTTTTCAATGGAAATAAAGGAAGGTGAGCCGTGGAAGAGCAAAGGTGACCTCTTAATACAGATTTGACTGTATTTATAAGTATTATTGTCCATCAATTCACAATTATTCGTGAATAATATCCTTAGCAGAATATTTTATTTCATAAGCTTTCCAAGTGCAAATATTAAGTTGGATTTATTTCAACTACCTGTGCAATCAGTACCTATAGCTACTAACATTGAGAGTTTGTACCCCGTTCATGCCGAGATATACTCGATACCACATTATGTGATAAAGTTTGTCACTGACTTGCGGCAGGTCGGTAGTTTTCTCCTGGTACTCCGGTTTCCTCCAACAATAAAACTGACCACCACTATATAACTGAAATATTGTTGAAAGTGGCGTTAAACACCATAAACCAAACCAAGACCAACTATTGCAATTATTATACTGCTAGAGACAATGTTCATGAAATATTTGTGAAATATCCCTTTTATTGTAATGTATATAGCAAACCCAAAAAACAATTACGAGAGCTCCATTTTATCTTGTTGATGACATCATGATTTGAAGCAATATTGCATGCTGGGGAAATAATGGGGGCAATTATCACATGCTATCCTCTGAATATACAGTCAAACCTGCCTTAAAGGGCACCTCTATATAACAAATCACTGTCTATAAAGGGCAGTCTCATTTTCCCCATTAATGAATAGTGCATATTATTTTAACCTGTATATAAAAGGCAACTGCTCATAAAGGCCACATTTACAGGTTCCCTTGAATGGCCTTTATGTACAGGATTGACTGTATTTTGCATGAAATAGTATAAGGCCAAATAAAAATATATGTGTGGTTCTGGTTACATTAAAATAAAAAACAGGGTAGGTAGGTAGGGATTTTATTTTATTTTATATATTTTTTTTACATTGATTCTATGGGAGAGACATTGTGACTTTAACGGTGCTTATTGCAAAATGTCAAAAAAATCTTTTGGGTAGGGGCTAAAAATTAGGGTAGGTAGGGTAACCGGAACCACACATATTTTTTTATTTGGCCTAAGGCTATGCAATGAATTTATATATTGCACATAATGTCTGTTAACTGCCACGATATAACTGAAATATAGTTGAAAGTGGCGTTAAGAACCATAAACCGACCTGATTTTGATGTCCACTGTTACTAGTTTTTCTTATTGTGTATTTGTAGGTAATTGGGTGCCACTCGACGAGTATTATTACGGCAAAATGGAGGGTGATCCGACATATGAGGAAGAAAAAAATGAATTTAGATTTAAGGTATTTAGTTTCCATGGTTACAAAAAACTAAATAAGGCGGAAGAATGGGATTTTATTTTTGTATTGAGGGTTGAAAATGTCCATGCCTATTAATTCGTAAATCATGACAGGTATGAAGTTTGTGTATAATTATCGACATTCGCTTAGATATCCCTGATATCTTTTAATGAAGGGGGCAGTCACGGTCGTGATCGTATGGTAGTTGGATATATAACTACCTATGCAATCAGTGACTTGCAGCAGGTTGGTGGTTTTCTCCAGGTACTCCAGTTTTCTCCACCAATAAAACTGACCACCACGATATAACTGAAATATTGTTGAAAGTGGCGTTAAACACCATACCCGCAACCTTTTTATCAGCCACATTTTAAAATATCTAAAAGTGAAATTTTTTTCAAAGAGTTGAAATTTAGTTTTCTTATGTACAAAGAATGCAAAAATGCGTTTGGAAAGGATTTAATTCACACACAAAATACAGAAAAAAAATCTTCTTGAATTTATATAGTTTTCTCTTCATGGTTTTATATCAAAATGCATTTAAGCAAAATATGAAATTACTTTTGATTGTATCCTTCAGTTAGTTTAAAATCTGATTCAACCCACCATTTCTTTAGAAATGCCTGTACCAAGTCAGGATCATTACGGTTTTCACAGTTTTCCGGTTGTTGACTGATTTTGTCTGTTTATATACTTATGAGTTTTGACTTTCCCTTTGTAAGATTGTTCGGAGTTCGGTAATTTTGTTATTACCCTTATTTAGTAAGAAATGGATGTAATTGAACATGATTGACATTCAAACATTACACTTAGACATAAATTAAAATAAAAGAACAGCACTTGTATTGCTGTTTTTCATTACACAGTCACAGTAGGGGCTGCATGAACCAAATTTTTTTTTACTGGAAAAGATATAATTTTGTATTAAGAAGTGGCCATCTTGGTACATTGTAGTACCAGATAAGATGGCTGCCATTCTTGGAAGGTTGTTGTAAATGGACCAATGTATCAAAATGTACAATTTTCCGTCAAAGTTAAAACCAGTGACAATGTTAATAGAATTGTAGTAACTAATTTTTCTGACTATTAAATTATGAGAAATATATGATAGATGGTAGACAGACAGTATTGTATAGTAAATAAAATGTCATAAATGCTTTAGAACAATTTAAATTTATTTCAGTTATTTTATGTCCCCACCACTAGTCGACAGCGACATTAAGTTTTAGTCATGTCTGTATGTACATTCTTCCGTCTATATGTCCAACATTTGGTTTCCGTTCAATAACTTAAGTTCACCATAAACAAATCCTGTGAAATTAATGTACAGAGTCAAGGACCATTAAAGGAAGGCCATCTTCGATTGCAAACGTTATCAGTTTTTCGGTTGAGGAGTTATGCTCCTTGATTTGCCGAAAAATACCCATTTACTTTAACTGGAAGTGTAGGGATCTGTATTCTATGGATGTATTCTTCCAGTATCTTTTATTAATTAAATATTTTATTAAATATATTATTTCTTTGTTTGTAGTGCTGGTATTGTAATAAAATGTTGTACAACAATGTCAAGGCCATGATGCACATCCAAGGTCATATAGACAGCAGCAAACAACAAAATATTGACCTTAGTGACCTCACACAATGTAAACATTGCTACAAACAGTTTGATACCCCATTTGAGATGCAGACTCATGTAGACAAGGTTTGTAAACAACTAATTGACCTCTTACATCAAACTGTAAACAAAACATTATCATTGACCTTCCACATTGATAGCTTATTGACCTCTCACCTCAAACTGTAAACAAAACATTAACATTGACCTTCCACATTGCTAGCTTATTGACCTCTCACCTCAAACTAAACAAAACATTAACATTGACCTTCTACATTGCTAGCTTATTGACCTCTCACCTCAAACTGTAAACAAAACATTAACATTGACCTTCCACATTGATAGCTGATTGACCTCTCACCTCAAACTGTAAACAAAACATTAACATTGATCTTCCACATTGATAGTTTATTGACCTCTCACCTCCAATTATGTAATCAAAGCAATCTGTCAACCTTGACTTGACACAATGGACAGTTTGATACTCTGTGGAATGAAGAATCAAATTGATATGGTTGGTAAACAACCCTTGACCATTGACCAATGAACTAAGTATTGAATACAGAAACTTAACATTAACAACACAGGTTTTTTTTTTATTTCCCAGGTTAAAATGAATAGCTTTATGCAAAATAAATGACTGATATTTATAGTCAGCAATTAAGACCTTTTTAAAAAAAAAATTATTTGTTTGCAATTTTCTGTAAATTCATTAAGAATATTGAAATTTCAATAACTGTTTGAACCATATCAATGGTGAAATGTTGCCTCGAGTGCGGTATATTGTGGGTTCGATTTAAACTTATTTTATTGTTCATAATAACAACAAATGGATCAGACACAAGTTTTACAACTTAGAAATGTGGGTTCGAGTCCTGGTCGTGTCAAACCAAAGACTATAATATTGATATTTGCATCTTCTCCGCTAAGCACGCAGCATTAAGGAGTAAGAACAAAGACTGGTTGGCTTGGAATCAGGATAATGTGTCTGAGTGGGACAACATATCTCCCCATGGGATATTGTTTCAGTGAGCTAGCACTATAAAAATCTAACTAAGCGTGTTGGTCTAGAACAAATCTGACACCATCAACTCATCGAAAAATAACTTGTTCTCATGATATAGCTGAAGAATTGCTCACTTTACATAAAACAACAGTCACTCACTCACTCATTTTTGAGTATTATTCACAAGTAGTTACGGAAAGTGATTGTGACCTACAATTTTGGGAAATTTTTGATCAACAAATTGGCCATTTGGGAATCAAAATAAGGAGGTAAGAATGAAAATTTGGGGAATTTTGCATGATTTTAGAATATTTTTCATTGGGAAAGGGTATTTTTAACGAACTCAAGGCTAGAAATATCCCTGTATGATGACTGCATGAGAATTTTTGTTGTTCTATTTATAGGTTCACATGAGTAACACTAATGTTCTACTATGTAGAATATGTGATCGTGACCACGAATCTCGTAATGCTTTAACATCTCACATGAGATTACACCACAATGCTTGTGAAATGCCTTATACCTGCCAACTATGTAAATTTAGATCTTCTATGTATAGCGATGTGGTGGACCACTTCAAAAAGGTTAGTATTGTTAACTCGCTAAACTTTAATCGAGGCCGTCTTGGTCGTGATCGTAAGGTAGTTGGATATATCAGTGTCTATCACCACTAAATTTAGATCTTCTGTCTACAGTGACGTGGTGGACCACTTTAAAAATGTTAGTATTGTTAATTCTCTGAACTTTAATCAAGGACCGTGAAATTTTCAAATACAATACAGTTATCTCCATTCTAATGCAATACTGAAGATAAAAATGTATTTTTGCATTTCACTGGGTCTAAAAATCACACAAATTAAAATTCCACGAAATATTGTTGACGACTTTGACGCATAAACAACATGATGTCATATGAAGACTTCCAGTTTAAAATGTAAAGATCAGACGTTATTTGGCTAAAATAAGTTTTCAAGGTAGGCATTTTAATTATTTTTGTGTATTGTTGTAAATATGTCATGTAGTATTTCAAGTTTTCAAGATGGCAGATCCTTCCAGCTGAACCCCTAATTCTAAAAATATCTCATGCTATTTCAACTGTGGAATTGATCCCATGAAAATTACAGCATTGTCCAATCACAAACCAGGAATATTAAACAACTACATTAGAAAGTTAATTCTCTAAACTTTAATCGGGGGTCGTCTTTGTCGTGATTGTAAGGTAGTTGGATATGCTATCAGTTTAATCGAGTGCCGTCGTGGTCGTGATCGTACGGTAGTTGCCGTTGGATATGCAATCAGTGCCTATCACCACTAAGTTTAGATCTATGTACATTGACGTGGTGGATCACTTCAAAAAGGTTAGAACTGTTAATTCTCTAAACATTTTAAAGGGACTTTAGCAGGAATTTGTGATTTTACTGCTATTTTTCACCAGAAGAAACATTTAGTGCCATTTTTAGCAATTTTTCATCCATATCAAAGGTGACCAATTTTTCCGGATCATATAAACTGTAGTAGTTCCAGGGAAGTAGTTCGGTAGTGTGGGAAGTCAAAGGGACTGATTTTTGAAATATCTGCATATTTGAGTTATAATCCTAGAAGATTAAGCAAAAAAGCACTAGGAACAGACCAAATGTTTTACTTCAAGGGGTCCAAGGGAAAAACCTTTCTAATTTCAAGATAACAAACATCCATATCTTATCCTATAAAATGTATCGATTGTATTTTTTTTACATTTATTTACAGAAACACGAAAGTTTTCAGCATATATTATGTTTATACTGCTTAAGGTCATTTTTCCTTTGTCAGTTCAATACTAGTTTGACTGTAGTTTGAAATATATGCAGATTTGTGTTTTAATTCTGGAAAAATTGAAGTAATAACTACTACGAATGGAACAAATGTTTACTTCATAGTAACCAAGGAAACGACATGTGAGAGTTTAAGATAATGAGGTTCTATAACATATCTATTAACTTTCGTATTAGATATGTTTGATTTATTTTTTTTAATTTATTTACAGAAACACGACAGTTCTCAACATTTATTATGTCTATACTGCTTACGTGTTTTCGTGGTCAAGTTCGTATCGCAAGGTTGGGGCACGACGCAAACATATTACGGACATCTGTTAAAGCACCAGTCTAAGGCCCAGAACAAGAAATGTGGCTTATGTCGTTTAGCGTTTTTTAATATTCATGAAGTAAAGGCCCACAAACAGAAGCATCATGGACCCAATCAGAAAGCAGTATTAGGTAATAAGTAGAATTGATTGGATGAAAAATGTCACATGGTTATAAAAATAATGCACATAAATGTCTTACTCAGGAAAAATGTTGTTTGAAGGCATGTCAGCTAAAAACTATGGCTATGCAGGAGTGAGTGAGTGATTTTTGTTTATTCAGCTATATCATGACGAGAACAAGTTAATTTTCAATGAATTGATGATGAGGTCCACTTTGTACTAGACCAACATGCTCAGTTGGATTTCTATATTGCTAGCTCACTGAAACAACAGTCCGCGGATAGACATATTGCCCCACTGGGACACATTATCCTGATTCTGAGTGGAGAAGCAACAAGTACCAATTTTATAGTCTCTAATTTGACCCGATCAGGACTCGAACCCACATCTACTGCACTCGAGGCGAGCACGCTAGCCATTACACCACCGATGTGGTTGTGGCATATACAATTACAGGGTAACTTTAAAAGTACACACTCATTTTAGAGTAAGAGTTATGCTCATTATTTGAAGCAATAAAAACACTATTCCTTTACGTTAATTTGTGTCTAATTGTAATGTTGGATAATCTGTTTGTCGCAAGTCACTGACAAACTTTATCAAATAATGTTGTACACCTCATCCTGATCGAGATTCGAACCCACAACACCAGTGGTGATAGGCACTGATTGAATAGGTAGTTGTAAATCCAACTACCATGCGATCACGGCCACGACGGCTTGAGTAACCCATGAATATAAATTCTAAAATTCACGAGTTATTCATGAAAATCATGAAAGGTAAATTCACACAGTAATTACATGTAAATAATGATTTTAAGCATTGGGGTCAATTACTTTGAAATGTAATCGATTACATTACAATTACATCCATTTTCAAATGTAATTGATTAAATTGCAATTACTTTTAAAATGTAATTGATTACATTACTGATTACATTTAATGTCATGACATTTTGGATATGTTTCTCATCTTTAAATATTTACAGGCACTGCTGCACACAGTTCTAAACCAGACCAAGTTCTGATCAAGGTACCAGCATCATCACAAAGTAAACATTGTGTTAAATCTCTGAATGCTCCAGCGGTCAGTAAAGTCCTGGACTTTGGAGGGACAACGTTCCCTGGAGAGGTTCATTATTATAACTGCTTTGAGTGTAAAATGTCCATGGGAACACATGACCATTACAGGTATGTAAAATCGTAGAGTTTGTAGCATCATCATTCCCTGGAGGAATCCTTTATTAAGAACACATGACCACTACAGGTATGTAAAATCGTAAAGTTTGTAGGGTCATCATTACCTGGAGAGATCCTTTATTAGGAACACATGACCATTATAGGTATGTAAAATCATAGAGTTTGTAGGGTCATTATACCCTAGAGGGATCCTTTATTAAGAACACACTTTTGTAGATTTCTTCAAATATTTTGAACAAAGTTCTAATATATTTGAGAATTTTTATAACAACAGTGTACAGTCTATGATAAAGTGTTGTTCATCTTCAATTTCTTTAGATGTTGTACATGTTGCAGAATATCTTGCAAAAACGTAATACTTAGAAACATGATTTATATGTTATTATTAAGTGGTGCTTTGTCCAATTGATGATCAGAAAGAAAATGTTCAGGTGAGCCTCAGGTTGTATTTTAATTGATCTGTGCCAAAAGTCAAAGTTCATGCAGCATAAACAGTAATGTTGTAAATTGTAGGTTAGGGGGAGAGGGGAAGGGGGTAGGGTTATGGTACTAATGCCACTTTCAACAGTATTTCAGTTATAAATTGTAATGATTACATTACATAGATGTACATTTCATTTAGAAAGCCTTAGGTGATTGAAGGGCCAGGGTGGCTCAATGAGTTAGGTAGTTGGATTACCTAACAACTCATACAAGCCTATCACCAATCCGGCATGGGTTCGTGCCCTGCTTTGTGAATTACAAAAAAGGGTGTACTCGACTCGCAGCCGCAAGTGATATAGTTTACCAGTTGCTTGCCCATGGTCGGGTACTCCAGCTTCTTCCACCACTAAAACTGGTTGCCATGATATAGCTGAAATATTGCTGAAAGTGGCGTTAAACACAATAAATCATTTTATCCTTATGTGATTGGTCAAAAGGTTGACATGACTTAGGAATGGAGACTTCAGTCAGTGAAGTGCACAACCATTCAACCGGAAACTATTTTAGATTGTCATGAAAACTAATTACTATGTACAATAACAACAGGTGAAAATGTGGAAATGATAATTTTAATAGTTTAAACATATTTTATTGTCCAAAGACATGACAATAGGATCAGATACAAGTTTTTCAACTTAGAAATCTTCTCCTTAATATAAACAATATACAGATACAGTTGAACAAAAATTCACAAAAGCTACAGTCTTCATTAATAATTAAGAAAAACAACAAAAACAAACATGAAATATACGAGTGCAACACAATTTACTATTTGCTAAATGACAAATCAAACAGACCTTTTAATACAATAATTGGACTAGTATATAGAACTCATCTAGAGTGAAGAAAATCAATGTAGTTTGATTATTAATTCGGTAAAGGTAGGTTCTTATAGAATTTAGTTTCAAAATATATAATAATATCATTATTTATTCATTAAGAATTTTTTACATAAAGTGCTCACATAGTATTAAATTATGTAAAAATATAATTTTAAGTATCACGCTTCATACAAAATGTACTTCTGTCAATGCTTCTTCATGCCAATAAAGCTACAAAAGATTGGAGACAGTTCTTAAAGTGAATTTGATTGTTTTACAGGAAATATGTGGAGTGTTCCATGTGTCGTTTTGCTACTATCTGTAGTATAGCCTACGCTAACCACATGATGGGATTCCACTCGGGACAGATGTCTAGTTTAAATCTTAACATTCCCTGGGAGAGGAAGATGGCAAAACCTATGTACTGTCTGTGTGGTTTTAACAGTAGATATGGAAATAAAATAGGTAAATAATTCATCTAATCCTAAGCACTCAGATAGCTTTGACTGGATAAATTTTTGGTATTATATGGTCACTGACCAAGATATAGCTTTTCTGGTACCTGATTCATGTTGAGTGACGGTAAGAAACGGTAACAGTATAAGCATGAATAAATTAATTTTAGAGTAACATGTCATTTTATACGTGTTTTGATTGGTTTAAAAAGTTGAGGTTATTTGTCAATGTACTGAATCTGAAAATAGACGTCGTTCTCAAGGCATTGAGGCACCTTTGGGGTTATTTAAATTGATTTCCGATTATTTGCCTTATTTTGAAAAAAATTAATATATTTTTCAATATCATATTAACAAAAAAAGTTTGAATTAATTTATAAGGATTGATCGAAATTATTTGTTCGGTTCATTCAAAATAACCTCAGTCAGGTTGTACACACCCTTCCATAACCCGGTGTGTACAACCTGATTGAGGTTATTTCTTCATGAACCGAACAAAAATTGCAATCAATCCTTAAATGTTTATAGAGAACGCCGTTGAAAACGAATAGACCAATTCTTGTTTCTGCTCTTTTCAGACAATTTGGCAGTTGTTTTGGACTTTGATATTGCAGGATAAACACAATATACATACATTGTTGGTAAATATAAAATGTATTTGCACTGGTTGCGAAAGAGACCAGAAAAGCTTACAAAAGGCTCACTTTTCTACCTGTTTCTAAAGCTTGTACAAATAAATTTGATATTTCCCGACAATGTACGTATATTGTATATATACTATCTAACCTGCATACAAAGGACACTGAAAAGAACCCGAAAATGTGACCTTTGTGAACTGTCGCCCTTTATATACAGGGTCAAATTATATTCATTAAATGCAAAAATTGAAAATGCCCTTTATAGACTAAAATGGCTATTCACTGCTAACCACACATCATTTATATAAATAGTAACAGCAAAGACTGGTTGGCTCGGAATCAGAATAATGTGTCAGAGTGGAGCAACATGTCTACCTATGAAGTGTTGTTTTAGTGGAATCAGGATAATGTGTCAGAGTGGAGCAACATGTCTACCTATGAAGTGTTGTTTCAGTGGAATCAGGATAATGTGTCAGAGTGGAGCAACATGTCTACCTATGAAGTGTTGTTTCAGTGGAATCAGGATAATGTGTCAGAGTGGAGCAACATGTCTACCTATGAAGTGTTGTTTCAGTGGAATCAGGATAATGTGTCAGAGTGGAGCAACATGTCTACCTATGAAATGTTGTTTCAGTGGAATCAGGATAATGTGTCAGAGTGGAGCAACATGTCTACCTATGAAATGTTGTTTCAGTGGAATCAGGATAATGTGTCAGAGTGGAGCAACATGTCTACCTATGAAATGTTGTTTCAGTGGAATCAGGATAATGTGTCAGAGTGGAGCAACATGTCTACCTATGAAGTGTTGTTTCAGTGGAATCAGGATAATGTGTCAAAGTGGAGCAACATGTCTACCTATGAAGTGTTGTTTCAGTGGAATCAGGATAATGTGTCAGAGTGGAGCAACATGTCTACCTATGAAGTGTTGTTTCAGTGGAATCAGGATAATGTGTCAGAGTGGAGCAACATGTCTACCTATGAAGTGTTGTTTCAGTGGAATCAGGATAATGTGTCAGAGTGGAGCAACATGTCTACCTATGAAGTGTTGTTTCAGTGGAATCAGGATAATGTGACAGAGTGGAGCAACATGTCTACCTATGAAGTGTTGTTTCAGTGGAATCAGAATAATGTGTCAGAGTGGAGCAACATGTCTACCTATGAAGTGTTGTTTTAGTGGAATCAGGATAATGTGTCAGAGTGGAGCAACATGTCTACCTATGAAGTGTTGTTTCAGTGGAATCAGGATAATGTGTCAGAGTGGAGCAACATGTCTACCTATGAAGTGTTGTTTCAGTGGAATCAGGATAATGTGTCAGAGTGGAGCAACATGTCTACCTATGAAGTGTTGTTTCAGTGGAATCAGGATAATGTGTCAGAGTGGAGCAACATGTCTACCTATGAAGTGTTGTTTCAGTGGAATCAGGATAATGTGTCAAAGTGGAGCAACATGTCTACATATGAAGTGTTGTTTCAGTGGAATCAGGATAATGTGTCAGAGTGGAGCAACATGTTTACCTATGAAGTGTTGTTTCAGTGGAATCAGGATAATGTGTCAGAGTGGAGCAACATGTCTACCTATGAAGTGTTGTTTCAGTGGAATCAGGATAATGTGTCAAAGTGGAGCAACATGTCTACCTATGAAGTGTTGTTTCAGTGGAATCAGGATAATGTGTCAGAGTGGAGCAACATGTCTACCTATGAAGTGTTGTTTCAGTGGAATCAGGATAATGTGTCAGAGTGGAGCAACATGTCTACCTATGAAGTGTTGTTTCAGTGGAATCAGGATAATGTGTCAGAGTGGAGCAACATGTCTACCTATGAAGTGTTGTTTCAGTGGAATCAGGATAATGTGACAGAGTGGAGCAACATGTCTACCTATGAAGTGTTGTTTCAGTGGAATCAGAATAATGTGTCAGAGTGGAGCAACATGTCTACCTATGAAGTCAGTGTTGTTTCAGTGGAATCAGGATAATGTGTCAGAGTGGAGCAACATGTCTACCTATGAAGTGTTGTTTCAGTGGAATCAGGATAATGTGTCAGAGTGGAGCAACATGTCTATCTATGAAGTGTTGTTTCAGTGGAATCAGGATAATGTGTCAGAGTGGAGCAACATGTCTACCTATGAAGTGTTGTTTCAGTGAACTAGCACTATACAAATTCAACTTAGTGTGGTGGTTTTGTGCAAAGCAGACATAGTCATCATCTCATCGAAATACCGGTATAACTTGTTCTTGTAATGATATGCATTTTGTAGCTGAATAATTGCTCATTTGGTGTTAAGCAACAAAGTTTTCTGTGTAGTGTCTTGTAGATGGTTTGTCCTTTTTCTTTTGGCCATTGTGTTATCAGTCTTCTTCATTTTACAGATTCTGATTACCCCTGTAGTAATATTCAAACTTACTCATGAGTACTGTGTTTAGCTAATTACAAATATTTTGTCTTTTGCAGCAAACCACCTTGTGTTCTGTATGAAGACCTCATGTTATGAAAACAAACCTGAAGGAGGATTTGAAGGTCAAAAAGAAGAAGGTATGGAGGTTAAAGGTTAAATCGTGTGTTTATGTTTCTATTTCAGTCAGTGTACGAATTATCTATAGATACAACTATTATTAAATATTATGAGGATTTTTTGGGGTGGGGGATGAGGGGAGGGAATGGGTGCTTTTTCAGACAGTATGGATTATATATACAATTATTATCCCCTCACCAACGAAGTTGCGAAGGGATATAGTAACGCTACCGTCCGTCCTTACGTAACATCCTTGTGAACACTCTAGAATCAACATCCTTCAATGGATTTTGACCAAACTTGGTACATACTTAGTCCTTAAGAGAATTTGGAACCCTATTGATTTTCAAGGTCAAAGGTCAAGGTAACCGGGTCAAATTTTTAGGTGAGGGGATAGGCCACGCTTTGCGTTGCCCTTGTTATTAAATATTTTGAGGATTTTATTTGGCGGGGGAGGCGGGGCATTACACTAATATCTAATATTATGGATCATAATTTTCCTGTTTTTGCTCATTAAAGTCATGTTCTTGTTTTCTTAAATTCATGGATTTCAAATTTTTAGAATAAATAATAAAAAAAATAAACGAAATTTCATAAATGCTGTTATTAGAGGAAAGAACACATTATAAAATAGTCCTCCTTTTATAAAGTCACTCTCTTATAAGGTCACTCCCACTAAAGGCCACCCTCTTATGAGGCCAGATTTAAGATATAGTGAGATAGTTAAATACTACTACATTGTAACCCTCAAGAGAGGCCACTCCTCTTATAAAACCACATTTTCATTGCAGAAGGCAGTCCTCGAAATGAAAATTTTGAATTTACTGATCTGAATAAAATTCTTGAATGTATTTTTATATACAGTAGTTCTAGATAAAAACTGAAAAATTTACAGGTCCGAACAAAGTTTTACTGTTCTTGGTTGGAGGACCAGTGCTCATCGTGAGGACTGAGAAGGAGTGGCCTTATAATATGGGGACTACCTTATTTTATTGGATTCTTAAATTCACGGATTGATTGACCTGTGAAATCCATAACAAAGTGGTTCACCGCGTCGAATGAGAAGTAGCTTTAGAGTAATCAATGGTATCTTTTGTAATTGTAGAAGAATCAGATCCCCGTCACAAACCAGGAGCTTCACTTCTTGATGCATTAGGTCTAGTTAAAAGAAGGACTGTTACCCCAAGTAAGTTCATATTTAAGTTAAGTCATTTTTAGATGTGAAAAGAAAGTAATGGTCATCAATTACACCAATATCAACAAAACAAACAACTACCCTCTAATCTTAACTGAACTCACTGAACACAGAAGAAACTACAACATATGACATTGGAAATCCAAGTACTGGCTTGGGACAGACACAAATATGTGGTGGGGTTAAACCGGTTAATGGGATGCCAACCATTCTCTTCTTCATAACTAGTACATTTTTTACATTGAAATATTAATGAAATATTTGTTCATACAACAATAGATGTGTGTGATGATACAGAAATTTGTAATGAAGAGCTTTGTTTGTATTATGAAAAACATTTTTTTTATCAGAAAACCACGAATTGAATTGTCTTTATTCACTATCACTATTTTTTTAATTTAATTTCCAAACAATCGGTGTTAAATTTAGTGTGCACAACAGGTTTCTGAAGTAACGAGGTCAAAAGATTAAAAAGCCAAATAACTTAAGATATTCCATTCTTCCATAAATGGAGTTTTTCCATGTTACGCAGGCCATGGAATTGAGCTGGTCTTGATATCGTCTTTTTAAAAGTCGCTTGTCCAATGAAATGTTGGAATTATAAATATGTGAATCACTGTTAAGACTATGTAGAAAATTGCAGTAACTTTTCCATAATATTTTTAATTATATTAAACTTTTTCATTATCTACATATGGAAAAAAATTGTTCTTCCATTCAGCTGAAATAAGAGATTTGGATATCTTTCACTTGTGTGTGAAATTTAACATTTTGTACCCTCGTTCTGCTATGCTACAATCAAGAAAAGAAAGAAATTCCCTCTGAAGTTTAATTATTTTTTTTTATATGTCATGGTATGCACCAAATGAAGTTTCACTTTCGAAAATGAAAGTAGAAAAAAATAAAGCTGTACATATTTATCCCATTTTTGGGGCTTTTGAAGCAAATTATTACAACAGTTGTGATATGACTTTGTTCCTCCTATTGGGATAGATGTGAAAGATGGCGGTAGCTGGGAGATAGAATCTCTAATATTTGACAACTCGTATGAAAAATAAGAAAAGGGAGATAATTCTTTTCCCCCCCCCCTTTTTCTCATGAAATGTCTATGGAGTGCTAAAATGTAAAATATATATACCTTTAGGGTCTGAGGATGAAGGTAAGATTATTTTATGGTTGTACTGCATAATAACTAGAGGTGTCCTTAATGTTACGTGTTGTACCGATGGCTTTGCTTGAGCTTTGTTTACATAATATTTATAACATGTAGATAATGCTGTCGGCTTTTGACCTTGATCAATATTTTAGAAATATCTGATGTAGCATGGTTTTTTATTTTCTCGATTTTTACGACTCGACTGGCTTGTGATTTATTAATACTACACATATGTCATTTCATTGCACACCTCAAACAAGAGAAATTAATAAAATTAATGATAATATTAAATTACGTCGTCGTGTATTTCAAGTTTTATTGGAGTTACAATGTATTCATCTTTTTGATAGAACTGCTACGATATTAACTGAAATATTGTTGAAAGTGGCATTAAAAACCATAACCCTAACCCTTTTTGAAAGGTACAGTCAAACCTATCTTATGTGAGCTTCCAAGGGAACATTTAAATAGGGTAACATAAGACAGGTGGTCGCTAAATACAGGTTTAATTAATATAAAATGCACTGAAGGGAAATTAAAATTAAGGTCACACAATACAAGTTATTGTTTAATAGAGGTGGTCACTAAACCAGGTTTGACTGTAACTTAATAGAGATGGTCACTAAACCCGGTTTGACTAACTTAATAGAGGTGGTCACTAAACCAGGTTTGACTGTAACTTAATAGAGGTGGTCACTAAACCAGGTTTGACTAACTTAATAGAGGTGGTCACTAAACCAGGTTTGACTGTAACTTAATAGAGGTGGTCACTAAACCAGGTTTGACTAACTTAATAGAGGTGGTCACTAAACCAGGTTTGACTAGCTTAATAGAGGTGGTCACTAAACCAGGTTTGACTGTAACTTAATAGAGGTGGTCACTAAACCAGGTTTGACTGTAACTTAATAGAGGTGATCACTAAACCAGGTTTGACTGTAACTTAATAGAGATGGTCACTAAACCAGGTTTTACTGTAACTTAATAGAGGTGGTCACTAAACCAGGTTTGACTGTAACTTAATAGAGGTGGTCACTAAACCAGGTTTGACTGTAACTTAATAGAGATGGTCACTAAACCAGGTTTGACTGTAACTTAATACAGATGGTCACTAAACCAGGTTTGACTGTAACTTAATAGAGGTGGTCACTAAAGCAGATTTGACTACATATTTCTAAATAGTTTGTCAGGACATTTTTTGTCAGTTTAATATTTTCGCTCTAATTTCAACCACATATTTGCTGATACATGTACATAAAATTTTACCTATCGTTCAGAATTGTAATATAGGGGCCATCGTGGTCGTGATCGTATGGTAGTTGTAAATGGGTTTCCGTTGTAAATTCAACTACCTATATGCAATCAGTTCCTATCACCACAGATGTTGTGAGTTCGAATCTCGATCAGAGCGAGGTGTACAACATTATGTGATAAAGTTTGTTAGTTACTTGCGACAGGTCAATGGTTTTCTCTGGGTACTCTGGTCTCCTCCACCAATAAAACTGACCGCAACGATATAGAAATATTGTTGAAAGTGACGTTAAACACCATAACCTTAACCTTAACCTCTAGATAGTTTGTCAGGAAATTTTTGTCAGTTTAATGTTTTGGCTCTAATTTCAACCACATATTTGTTGATACATGTACTGATAATTTTCTTATGTTTTTGTGTTATCTTAAATACATGTAGCTTTATTTTCCTTCGCACAACTATTCTTTCATTCCATAGAAAATGCATATTTACATAGTTTCCACAAGTGAAATTGAGTCATGACACCTACCAAAGAATGGGTGAACAAGCTTGATATTATTAAGAGTGTACAAACTTGCATTGACTACATTGTAAGGGCTTTCAATATAGTCTAGTCTACCAGTACCTCACTATTTACAGGCAGTTTTTATATAAAGTTTGAACAATTTTCATGAATCTCTTATATAACACTCTTTAAAATCAGGAGGTATCGAAGACCATTTTAGGCAGGTAAAAGTACCTGGTACCGCCCCTTATTGAAATGCCTGCGTTGTATGTACTATTTACATATCTTCATTTAATACTAACATTTGTCACTGTTTCTGAAGTGTAATGGTTAGTCTGCTCACCTCAAGTGCCGTAGATCGTTAGTTCAATTCACTTTCCGGTCAAACTAAAGACTTTAAAATTACTATTTGCTTCTCCGCTATTAATCCTGAGCATGGAGAAATAATGGCAAGGGGTGTCAGGATAATTTGTACAAGTGGCATGGAGAAATAATGGCAAGGGGTGTCAGGATAATTGGTGTGAGTGGCATAGAGAAATAATGGCAAGGGGTGTCAGGATAATTTGTACAAGTGGCATAGAGAAATAATGGCAAGGGGTGACAGCATAATTTGTACGAGTGGCATGGAGAAATAATGGCAAGGGGTGACAGGATAATTTGTACGAGTGGCATGGAGAAATAATGGCAAGGGGTGACAGGATAATTTGTACGAGTGGAGTGACATGTCTATCTGTGGACTTTTGTTTTGTTTCAGTGAAATAGGACTGTAAAAATCCAACTCAGTTAGTACAAAGCAGACATTATCATCATTTCATCAAAAATAACATGGTCTTATACCACGATATAGCTGAAAAATTGTCCTCCTGATGAAAATTTGCATTTACTGGTCTGAATCAAATTTTTTAATTATATTTTGCATATTTCTAAATAAAAAACTGAAATATTTACTGGTCTGAACAAAGTTTTACTGGTCTTAAGCAGGAGGACCGGTGCTCATTGTGAGGACTACATGGCATTAAGCAAACTTTTGTGTCCTGCATCCTTGATGAAATAGATTTATTATCATGGTTTAGTTTGCCTTTAGTATTCCTTTATTTGAGTTGTCAGTGCAAATTTAGCTAAATAGCAAAAATAAAAATAAATAAAATAACAATAAATAAAATAAAAATAAATTGATTAAAATAAAAAATAAATAAAATAAATAAATATAGATATGAATAGAAATAAAATAAAATGTTCTTTTTTTTTTTGGAATTAGCAAAGTACTTCGAGTTGTCGGCAAAGTTAGCTAAATTAAAAAAAAAAAAATAATGAAATAAAATAAATATGAATAAAAATAGAATTTAATTAGCAAAATTTGTGGAATTTTTAGCTGAGTATTTGAGTTATTGGGTCAAATTTAGCTAAATAATGAAAAAAGATAGTAAAATAATAAATAAAATGGAAATAAATAAAATAAAAATAGAAATAAAACAAATAAAAACAAATAAAATAATAGAAATGAATAAGATAAAAATAAAAAATAATAACAGTTGCTATGGTGGACCATATTCTTATTTCTAATTATTCAAGAGAAAAAAATCTTATGTGAGTTTGAGATAGCAAGGGTTGACAGCTAAGTTTTTATTATTTCCAGACGTATATAATGAACTTTTTTTTTTCAAGTCCTAAAGAATTAGCACGACACAAGCATTGCACTTATAGCGCATGCTTAACTTATAATTGATATTGTGGCAATTTTTAGTTTTTTGGTAAAAAATATTTTTTGTTTGTTTGAAGTTTGAAGTTTTGATTTTAGTCAATATTGTTTACCAGCATAAGTTAATCTGCAAACATAAATATTTTTTTAAGTTTATTGTAAATTTTATTTTCGTTTGAAATTTGAAGTTTTGATTTTTGTCCATATTGTGTATCAGCAAACATAAATATTTATTTTTATTTTGCCATAGACTTGCTACTTGCTAGATGGGCAAATATCATAGAAATTAGATAGAGTTATATTGGTATTTAAAACCACTTTCAACAAAATCTCAGATAATATTATATTGTGGAACCACCATGATATAACTGAAATATTGTTGAAAGTGGCATTAAACACAATAATCCATCTGGTCAGTGTTTTTGATAGACTAAACCGGAGTACCCCAAGACTATGTTACATAGTCAAAACTAATACTACGGGAGACATTCTTCTGCACTGAACATGCTAAAGCTTAACACACTCTAACCATTGCATTTTTTAGCTTACTAGGCATAAGGCTATGTAGGGGCCATCATCGTATGGTAGTTGGATTTACAACTACCTATGCAATCAGTGCTTATCACCACTGATGTTGTGAGTTCGAATCTCTATCAGGGCGACGTGTACAACATTATGTGATAAAGTTTGTCAGTGACTTGCAACAGGTCGGTGCTTTTCTCCTGGTCCTCCGGTTTCCTCCACCAATAAATCTGACCGCCATGATATAACTGAAATATAGTTGAAAGTGGCGTTAAACACCATCAAACAAACAAGCAAGCGTAAGGCTATGTGAAATTTTGTCGTCACTGTGCTCCCTCATTGTTAGTATTTTCACATGTTAGTAAAGGATTAGGGTTATGGTGTTTAACACCACTTTCAACAATATTTCAGTTATATCGTGGCGGTTCTCTTGTAGTTAAAACAAAAATTAACCTTCATCAGGTACACTTGTTTTTGCTTTTTTCAATCAAATTTGTTGGAGGTTTTGGACTTTTTGACATTGCAGAATAAACACAAATATAGATTGAATACCATGATATAGATGAAAGACTACAAAAGTTGGCATTAAACAACAATCAATCAACCAATCACTATACATTCATTGTCGGTAAAAATACAAAATGTGAAATAGACCAGAAATACTTGCCAAAGGCTCACATTTTAGCCTGTTTCTAAAGTTCTTACAAATAAATATTATATTTTCTTGACATATTATTTTCGCTCAGTAACTCAAATTCCCCTTAAGCAAATCATTTAACTTTTACTCACAAGATCAGAGACCTTAAAAGGAAGGCCAACTTTGATTTAAGACTTTACCACTTTTTCTGTTCTGGAGTTATGCCCCTGTTGGTTTTTTAGCTCACCTTGCCAAAGGCAATGTGAGCTTTTGCCATCACTTGGCGTCCGTCGTCTGTCGTCCGTTAACTTTTCACATTTTAATCTTCTCCTCTGAAACCAGAAGCATCCTTGGAAGGTCCTATATAAAGATTGCTCATTTAGTTCCGATCCGTTAACAAACATGGCCTCCACAGGCAATTCTTGTTTCTGATTGGTTGATTTCTAAAAAATCGTCTCCTCTGGAACCACTTGGCCAAATGAATCGAAACTTAGTAGGAAGCATCTATGGAAGGTTCTTTATAAAGATTGCTAATTTAGTTCCAATCCGTTAACAAACATGGCCACCACAGACAATTCTTGTTTCTGATTGGTTGATTTCTAAAAAATCTTCTTCTCTGAAACCGCTTGGCGAAATGAATCAAAACTTGGTAGGAAGCATCCTTGGAAGGTTAGCTATAAAGATTGCTCATTTAGTTCCGATCCGTTAATAAACTTGGCCACCACAGGCCATTCTTTTTTTTAATTGATCGATTTCTAAAAATCTTCTTCTCTGTAACTGCTTAAACAAATGAACCGAAACTTGGTGGGAAGCACCTATGGAAGGTTCTGTATTAAGTTTCCTCAAAGCAGAATGAAAGGTAAGCGACATAGGCTCAGCCCACTGAGCCTGAGCCTCTAGTTTTTTTTGTTTTTTTTTTTAAATGTATCTTGATCACTAGTATTTCTACTTGTGTTTTATTCTCATGATGAATTTTACAATTTATTTGATGTATTTTGTTTAAAGTGTACAGAAAGGTAGAAGAAAATTCTCCACCGAAAGATGAAACTCATTCCAGTCCAAAGTCGAAGCCTAGTCCATGGGAACCGGAGTACGTTCCCCCCGAGTTACAGGGGTCACAGAAATGGAAGACGGTCAAGTTGAGTGACCCTAACACACCTACCAAAGAGTCTGTATTTATCGGAGATGGAACAGATGTAAGTTAAATGATTGGTTCACTGACTAGATATGCAAATATCTATCATGAATATTCATATATCAAGACAGTTAGTGTTATTAGACTGGTGCACTGACTAGATATACAAATATCTATCATGAATATTCATAGATATACAAATATATGTATCATGAATATTCATAGATATACAAATATCTATCATGAATATTCATAGATATACAAATATCTATCATGAATATATTCATATACTGTATATAAATATTCATATAACTGTATATACAAACATCTGTCATGAATATTCATATATCAAGACAGGAAGGGTCCAATGCCATCTTTCTTTTTAAAAATGAAGGTTGTTGTGTAGAAATTGTTATGTCATTAATAGGTATGTTTTCTCCCAGCATGCACTTGTACAACGTTAACAATATATAACAAGGGAACTATGACACATTCATCAAATTTAAACACACTGCAGACATATAGCTAAAATATATTTGAAAGTGGCATTAAACACCATAACCCAACCCAACTGTGACATCAAGCAAATTGGTACGTTTGATTGGACATTTATCCATGTAAGGCAGCTTCAAACGATTGTCTTCTATGGGCTGTCTAACATGGAAAAGCTCTATTTATGTAAAACAATATTTAAAATAAAATTCATATAGAGGTAATAAAAAAATGTTGACTTCAAGTTTATGAAAATTAATTGTACACAGGTACATGTAGACATGTGATGCCACTCCTGACACATTCATCTGACTCCACTAGTGGCAACCATCATGTTAATCTAGGTACAAACCCGGTGATAGGCCATGAATGCTGCGTGATTAAAAATAAAACCTCATTTTAATCTACCTAAATTGTTGGTGTGCTTGGTTGGACTACCTCATGATATCAGTTTGTAAGGTTGTAATGAGGTGTTATTTGATATTCACTCATTTATGTAGGGGCCATCGTGGGCGTGATCGTATGGTAATTGGATTTATAACTACTTATGCAATTAGTGCTTATCACCACTAAAGTTGTGAGTTGGAACCCTGTTCATTGCGAGGTGTACTCGATACAACATTATGTGATAAAGTTTGTCAGTGACTTGCAGCACGTCTGTGGTTTTCTCCGGGTACTCTGGTTTCCTCCAGCAATAAAACTGACTGCCACGATATAGCCGAAATATTGTTGAAAGTGGCATTAAGCACCATAAAACCAAGCCAAACCAAATCACTCATTAATACTTGTTTAATTTTTATGACAGAAATCTAAAACAAGTGAGGAATTGGAAGATGCTTCTATGACAACAGATGAACAAAACAAAACCAGAATTTCAGAAAAGGGAGATAATTCAGTTAGTAAATCGTCTGAGGTGGATACTGATGAGATGAGAGAAGAAAACAAATTATTGGAATTGGACGATGAAACTAATTGTAAGGGAGATAAACCTGATAAAATGAGGGACGATGAAAATCTGAATGTGTCAGAGGAAGAAAATTTGTTGAAAGATGAAAATGAAGACAAAAGTGACAAGGATAATGTAGAGGAAAGTGACCACGATAATGTAGAGGAAAGTGAAGAGAAAAGTGACAAGGATAATGTACAGAAAAGTGACCACGATAATGTAGAGGAAAGTGAAGAAAAAGAAGATAGTAAGTCATGCAGTGTTGCAGAAAGGAAAGGAAAGGAAAAGGATGAAGATGTCGATGAAAACATCTCAAAGGACAATGACAGTGAAAATGTTCTTGCAGATGATGAAAAGAGCAATGAAAATGAGGATGTTTTAAAAGACGGTGATAATATCAACAGTGAAAATGAAACGATCGATGAAGATAAAAATGAAACAAAATCAGAAAACATTGAAAAAGTGACAGAATCAGAAGACAATAAACATCTTAATGAATCAGATGAACAGAAAGAGGAAATGGAATTATCTCAAACCAAAGACGAAAATCAGTCGGAGGAAAAGAATGAAAGCTTTACAAGTCAGGATGAATCTGGAGATAAGGAAAGTGAAAATGTCAAAAGTTCAAACAATGAATTATTGAAAGACGAAAGCAAATTATCTAAAAACAAAGAAGGATCAGATAAACAGGACACAACTGAAGCTGGAGTGAAAAAAGCATCTGGCGAGACGCAAGAATCAAATGACACTGAAAAATACAATGAGGGTCAGTCCGACGAGAGAGAAAATACCTCTAAACCAACAAAACAAGAGAATGAGGAGGGGTTATCAAAGGTAAGAACTGTATTTTTTTTTTCAGTGTTATAAAACATGATAAATATTGTTATCGCTATTTTGTTTATTTTCCCTTTGATGGTTAAAACCAATATCTTTCATATCACGTAAGCGCTGAGATGATTCCAATTATCGCTAAGCGTTGTCAAGGATGCACATAGTAATATTGCTGTTTTCTAATATGACGTTATAATGACGTCACATTACCAAATCCTTGATAAACATACTATCATACCGATGAAATAATTAAAGATGTTTTTTAAAACTCGAGGACGTTTCTCAGTCATCTCGTTTAAAAAAAACATCATTAATCGCTTATTATTGTACGTGTGAGGACATGATTTATGTTATCAACTTTTACTTCAAAACAGTTTTGTTTTAGCTAACAAGCTTTTCATCAAATTGTAGGAATTTCAATCCAAACATATTTTTTTTATAAATCTCAATTTATTGCTCAACTTCAGAGCACAGATTTATTAGTTTATTTAGCAATGCCTGTAAATACATTTGTTTCGAATCATTTCCATTCTGTCAAAAGTTTTTTATTTTCGTCTGCCAGACCACATGATTTTGATGGAATGTTAGGCACTGGGCTTCCGGTGTCAATGTACACAACGAAAACTCCAATCGATATGTGGCGTTTTAACGTTCCTCAACTTAAAGAATTCTTAACATTTTCTGTAGAAGACAGATATCAATTAAATATTTTTATTTGTATCAAAGACTTCAATGCATAGACAATTACTTCTTTAAAATTAAATTTGTTTTCTTTCTTTATTTACTGGAATACTGCGGTCAGCATCATGAAATAAAAAAAGATCTGTCTTGATATATTTCTGTTATCAAACAGACAGTGGGGTACCGAACACCAGCATTTACTCTGTCGTTTTCTTGGCGTCTCCATATTACAATTACTTATATTCTACCACATCTGTGACTATGATATATTGACGTTGTCACAGTAATAGCGTAAACACCAGAAGTCGTCTGCCTAACATTTCAGACGTCAAGACATGAAAAAGACGGAACATGGTCGGAAGCGACATGTTTCGAAACAAGCGTATTGGTAGTACAGTAGCTGCTTTTCCACTTAGCTGAATGAAGGAATAAGAACAAAGATTTATTGGCTCAGAATCAGGATATAATGTGTCTGAGTGGAGCAACATATCTACTGGAGGACTGTTGTTTCAGTGAGCTAGTACTATAAAAATCCAACTAAGAGTGTTGGTCTAGTACAAAGCCAATATCATCATTATCTCATCTAATGTAACTTGTTCTCACCTTTGATATACTGTAGCTGAAGAATTGCTCACTTGGTGTTAGGCAACATTTACTCACTCACTCATTCAAAATTTCTAATAAAAAAACTAAAGAATTTTTCAAATCAATGGAACTTGAAAAAATTAATCCATTTATTTTATTTTATTAGTATTAGTTTTTTTAACTTCAGAAATCTGACAACAGGGAAGATGATAAAGGTCACCATGGCAGCAGATCACATGATCATAGGTCACACGATGACAGGAAGTCACATGATGATAGAAGGTCAAATGACCGACATCACTATGATGACAGATCCTACCATTATCAGGGAAGACAGGACGATAGAAATAGTTACAGAAGACAGGACGACAGGTAAAGTTCAATTGAAATGAAATTAGAAATTAAAATGGTAGAATGTGTCCATAGAACATGGATGCCCCCACTTCCAGTTAAAGATATTCTTGTGACAATTCTAGGCCAAGAAAAAAAATATGTGTGTTTCCGGTCGACCGACCGACCCTAACATTTTTATGCCAAAAAAAGAGTAGATCGGCAAAATCCGGAAATTCGTCTCCGTTTCCGTGTTTGTTTCTGATTTCAACAATTTTCTTCATTTCCTTGTACATTTGATCGATGTTTGGAACCAAAAACATTGTACTACATGTCAAATAATTAATAAGCTGTAGTAAGAAAGAAACAAACAAGTTTGTGTGATTTTAGAGGAAGGAGAATACTTGTAGGTTTCAAAAAACAAAAAACAAAAATCCATACCTACCGACCCTAATTTTGAAGACCATGCAATCGGAAACACACCTTTTTTTTTTTTTGCCCTATATGTAGAGATCTTCAAAACACACTTTTTTTTTTTTGCCCTATATGTAGAGATCTTCAAAACAAACTTTTTTTTTTTTGCCCTATATGTAGAGATCTTCAAAACACACTCTTTTTTTTTTTGCCCTATATGTAGAGATCTTCAAAACAAACTTTTTTTTTTTTGCCCTATATGTAGAGATCTTCAAAACAACTTTTTTTTTTTTTGCCCTATATGTAGAGATCTTCAAAACAAACTTTTTTTATTTTTTGCCCTATATGTAGAGATCTTCAAAACACACTTTTTATTTTTTGCCCTATATGTAGAGATCTTCAAAACAAACTTTTTTTTTTTTGCCCTATGTGTAGAGATCTTCAAAACAAACTTTTTTATTTTTGCCCTATATGTAGAGATCTTCAAAACAAACTTTTTTATTTTCATCGTTTATGTCATAATGTGTTTGATAACACATGCCCCATAATTTTCAATACGGTATTTTTTGGATACCGACAATATCACTCGGTGAGATAAAAGGAAAAAATGTATAAATTATCGTTAAAAATAGTTATCTGTAGTCAAGATAATGTGGTTGTACTGTATAGGATTAATTATGTACATTGGTTTTATTATGGTCCAAATGATATAAAATTAAATTTTTATAAAGTTTGAATAACCCACTGTTGTTTGGTAAAAAAAATTGGTAAAATTGTACATTTTATACTCTGTTGATTAACAGAATTTTACCACTTATGAAAATTTGTGACATCGAAATATTGAAAATTCAACAGTTTTATTTAAAAAAGGTAAAAAAAAACACTGCATTCGTTGTTTTTTTTTTTCTCGCACAGATTTAGAAAATAAGGTAATTTTCATTATAATCTGTTGAAAATGGCTGTATGTCGTGTAATATTTTAATCTGTATTCAAAAATATAATGTTGTATTCGTATCGCATGATGTCCCAAGCGACCAACCCTAAATACAGTCAAACCTGTATTAAGAGGTCATCTTTGGAACAACGAAAAAGTGGCCTTATAAGACAGGTGACCTCTTAAAAGAGGTTTAATTCATGTGAAATGTTCTATGAAGGAAAAAGAAAAATGTGTCCTTTTACTACAGGTGACTGCTTAATAGAGGTGACAACATGGGCAGGTTTGACTGTATGTATGTCATCGGTTCATTTAGATAATAAAAAGAAAAGAATAGTGCTGTTATAAGAGTTTATATAATTAGATTGATTTATTGTGTTTAATGCCACTTTCAGCAATATTTCAGCTATATCACTTGCGGCTGCGAGTCGAGTGCACCCTTTTTTGTAATTTACAAAGCAGGGAGTGAACCCACAACGTAATGGTGATAAGCTTATATGAGTTGTTACCTAACTACCTAACTCATTGAATCACCCCGGCCCTATATAATTAGTATGGTAGCAGAAAACCAGAAAATGGCTCGTGAACATTTGTTGTGAAATTATCCTTCACTTTCTTGCAAAATTATGCTCTGGCTAACAAAAAAGAAAATAGCTCAAAGAAAAATCTATTTAACATTGAAATGTGTATATTGTTGAAGATCAAGCATGCAAATAATCCCTGGTAATGTTTGACAGTTATTTATTTTTGTTCATGGTTTTGATGTTGTGTTTCAATGTCCAATATATACTTTTTGTTACCATGAAAAAAACTCGGAAATTTTGTCACAAGGGGAAAAAAATTTAATTTTTGTCAAAGGAAAAGTCGGAAATTTGTCACAAGGGAAAATAGTCTGAACTTTTGTCACAAGGGAAAACAGTCAGAAATTTTGTCACTAGAAAAAATAGTATGAAATTATTTCACATTGGAGAATACATTGTAGTATGAAATTATGTCATAAGGCAAAAAAATCTGAGAGCATGTCGTCTGTACATTTACCGAGATAATATTTAGAAACTATATTTAGAAACACTCCATGCCATTGTAATCTGTTAGGAAATCATAAAAAGGTAGTTATGTGGTTTTTAAAGGACACCATGTTATAAACAAAACATTGGAAAATGAGTTGTAATTTTTTAAAAGTAGTTAACAGAACTAATTTTTTTACAGTATGAATGTATGAAGGTTATACTTTAATTGATAAGTAAGTGAAAATATTAGAAATAATGTGTTCTAAAATTGTGTGTTAATGTCACACATCTAGGACCAATACCATATACGTGTATAGTCATAACATAAGATCAAGAAAAATAATATCTGTGTTTTCGTTAACATTCTTGAAGAAAAAAATAGAGTGCATATAGGTCATATAGGTCGGTAGACAAAGCGTTTTTTAAATTTTTTATCAAGGATCTGACTTTTGCAGTTTTTGTCTAAAAATGGTTGGTTGGTTTGTTTTATGGTATTTAACGCCACTTCCAACAATATTTCAGTTGCATCATGGCACTCAGTTTTACTGGTGGAGGAAGCCAGAGAAAACCACTGACCTATCGCAAGTCACTGACAAACTTTATCACATAATGTTGTATCAAGTACACCTCAGGGTTTGAACCCACAACTGTAGTGGTGATAGGAACTGATTGCACAGGTAGTTGCAAATCCAACTGCCATACGATCACGACCATGTAAGGGTCTGTGGGGTCAGCAGAAATACAGGTAGTTTTTTTTTTTGCCTAAATAACTTACAAGAAACACCTACATGAAGTAATTGTTGGTTTGCTGTTAATAGGTGGGTAAAAATTTTATAAGTTGCTAGGGAACATTTTTTTAATTTAAAAAAGAGTAAAAATGTTTTTGTAAAGGAAATTTCATTGTTGATTGTCTTTTTGTAGAGATTATGATCGTGGATATCATGACAACAGAGGTTACCATGACAACAGGAATTATCATAGAGATGACAGAAGATCTAACAATAGAAGTCAAGGTTCTTATCAAGGTCATAGTGGGTATGGTGGAGGAGGTTACCATGGAAGATATTGATGAGGACAGCTTAATGAGTTGCTTTCAGATCAGTTTGTTGTGTTAAACAAAAATGAGAAATTGAAAGTGTTTTGGTGATTGTGAATTAAATGCATGATTGAACATGTTAATTAATTTGTAAATGATTGACATGTAGGGGTCAAAGTTGATGACATATAAGTTATGGTTGGTCAGATCTTTCAGGTCAAGGTTAGAGGTCAAGTGTACTAATGGTGGCTGTAGTCACATTTGCAATTGTAGATAAGGCAGCTTCAAACTAAATGTTTTTTTATATCTAATTTTGTACAAGAACAAAACATTTCTAAGATGGTGAAATCTGTGTATCTATTGTAGATAAATAGTTTTTGTTTAATTTTTTAAAACTTAAACGTGTACATTTGAACGTCTTCTTCTTCTATAGATTTTCAGTAAGCCATCAGCACTTGATGATTATTTACTGTGGCATGCATGAACAAGAATAAATTTATAATACAATATTTACATCCCAATAAATGTTGTTTGGCTCAGATGCTTACACAATTCTGGATTCTATGGAAAATTAAATTGCATCCATTTGTTAATTTTTTAGAAAATGTTTTGGGCAAGATCAAATGTTTTGTTTACCGTTCTCAGATTTGTATAATTCCCATTTTTTGCCCAGCAACCTGGGTGAGTATTACACACAAGAAATTATAACAGTAATTGACTTCCATTACAATAAAATTTGACAGATGAAGCGTATTATACATCAGTGCACACTATGCACAACCAATTACGGTATGAAAAACAGGACAATGTTTTCTTTTAGATGCGTATGATACATCAATGCATACTGGGTTTGGGTTTATGGTGTTTAACGCCACTTTCAACAATATTCCAGTTATATCGTGGCAGTCAGTTTTATTGATGGAGGAAATCGTAGTACCCGGAGAAAACCACTTGTCTCAAGTCACTGACAAACTTTATCATATAATGTTGTATCAAGTACACCTTGCCATGAGTGTGATTCGAACTCACAACTTTAGTGGTGATAGGCACTGATTGCACATGTAGTTGTAAATCCAACTACCATATGATCATGACCACGACGGTCTCTTCAATGTGTACTATATGCAACCAATGACGGTATGTTGATAAAACATGACAAGGTCTTAGTCTCAGTTTTGTTTTAAATACATTGGATAAAGAAAAGATTTTGTCGTACGACAAAAATTATTTTCGACGGTTGAAATAACAAAGTTTAATTATCATATACTTTATAAAAAAAATTGTTCTGCACTAGGAATTAGATTTTGATATTTGAAAGGAAAAAAAAAAAAAAAATCAAAGATCGACTTTAAATTTAATTTTTAAACAAATGAGTACCAAATTATCATATGGGATTCATATTTTTAAAGAAATTTCCCTTTTAAAAAGTGAAAAATTCTCAATTTTTACTTAATTATTGAAATGTGCTATCAATTTTTTTAAATTAAAATAAAAAAAGTGGGATGGAATTTATCAAAAATATTTTCATCCCAAAATAGACTTCCGGAAAAATCAAATCAATTCTATGTGACATATAAATATACAGTAAGCATAATTTAACATAAGGCTTTTCGAGTCTGAAATAGCGAGGTTAGACTATAAATAGACAATATTAGTGCAGGGTCTTAAAATATAAAGTTTGTGTGTATGAGGCTCAAAAACTGGGATAAAGGTCAGGTTCACAGAGCCTTTCCCCAGTTTTGTGCTGAATACATATAAGCTCTATATTTTTAGACACTGCATTAATATTGTGTTTATCCTGCAGAAAAATCACATTAATCCATCGACGTTGATATTTTAAATTAAATAATAAAATTATCCCTTGATAGCCCCTTTGCATATTTTCTGTCAGCAGGAAGTGAACTGGATTTACAACTAGATTCCCAAAGCTCAATATGTAAAACATGTGAAAGGGGTACCAGAAAACAGTGCCGGATTTCCCTATAGGCTTGGTAGGCTGAAGCCTAAGGCCTCAACATCCATTGTCATTGTCATAGACCTTTCTTACACATGCTGCCATAACCCTTCTGTAATTTTCCTTGCACTCCATTTCAGAATAATAAGCCTAATAAGTTGACACTAGCATTGATTTCTGTGTTTATTGTGTCCTTCCATAAAAGCAGTGAGATAGATAAGTTGAAAAAACAAGGTGTTGTCAGACATCAAATTTGTTTCAATGCTGTAGCTAATTTTCTTTAGATGAGGAATTGTGAATTGAGAAATTTAAAGCATCCATCATCATCCTCGGCTTCATTGAATTTTGTGTTAACAACTCTATTATCTTCCTCTATTCACAAGGGTGGGGATCGGGAGGGGCCTCACAAGTAGAATAGCCTAGGGCCTCTCTTCATCTAAATCCGGCCCTGCAGAGAAGCTATATTTTGGTCAGTGCCCATATTATATAACAAAGATTTATCCTGTCAATGCAATATGACTGCTCAAATAGAACAAGTATATAATTATCATTATCATATACTTTTAATGGTTTACATCTCCGTCATATGATTTCTCATTGTTAATTGTATAGTTACGATTTTGTACTTTTATTGAATTGTTGATAAATAACGCATAGTAAATACAAATAAATAAATAATGATAAAAATAAAGTCATATGATGTTATTATTATACCCACACTCATAGAGAGGGGGCTATATTGCAATCACCTTGTCTGTCCGTCCATCCGTCCATTTTTCCGTCCGTTCACACTTTCTCGTAACAGATATCTCAGCTTCTACTGGAAGAAATGATTGCACATCTACTTCCTCTTTACCGTGTGACTTACAAATGAACGAGTGGGGGTATTCTTAGCACGACGTAGCATGCAACATCTTGTTTATAGTACAGTCAAACCTGTATAAAGAGTGTTTAACGCCACTTACAACAATATTTCAGTTATATCGCGGCGACCAGTTTTATTGGTAGAAGTGACTGGAATACACATAGAAAACCACAGACTTGCCGCAAGTCACTGACACATAAAAGTTGCATCGAGTACACTTCGCCATGAGTGCGATTTGTGGTGATAGTCACTGATTGAACAGGTAGTTGTAAATCCAACTAGCATATGATCACTCCCCCCTCCCCCTCTAAGCTGTGAAGAGTTTGTTTCTCTTTTCTATATTTAGATATTAAGTGGTATTCAGAAACATTTATCAGAATGTACATAAGAAAAGTTTAAAGATACCAAAAGATGAAATAAGAAATCAAAGGACATACAAAATAATGGATAAAAGAAAAGGGAGTAAAAACACAAACAATAGGCCACAGAACATTAAACATTGAGCAACACGAACAACACTAAAACTGGCGGGATTGAACCCAGTGTTAAATGACAATCAGGAACCCCACTAAAACTGGTGGGATTGAACCCTGTGTTAAAGATGACGAGCATGAACCCCACTAAAACTGGTGGGATTGAACCCAGTGTTAAAGATGACGAGCATGAACCCCACTAAAACTGGTGGGATTGAACCCAGTGTTAAAGATGACGAGCATGAACCCCACTAAAACTGGTGGGATTGAACCCTGTGTTAAAGATGACGAGCATGAACCCCACTAAAACTGGTGGGATTGAACCCAGTGTTAAAGATGACGAGCATGAACCCCACTAAAACTGGTGGGATTGAACCCAGTGTTAAAGATGACGAGCATGAACCTCACTAAAACTGGTGGGATTGAACACTGTGTTAAAGATGACGAGCATGAACCCCATTAAAACTGGTGGGATTGAACCCAGTGTTAAAGATGACGAGCAGGAACACCACTAAAACTGGTGGGATTGAACCCTGTGTTAAAGATGACGAGCAGGAACCCCACTAAAACTGGTGGGATTGAACCCAGTGTTAAAGATGACGAGCATGAACCCCACTAAAACTGGTGGGATTGAACCCTGTGTTAAAGATGACGAGCATGAACCCCACTAAAACTGGTGGGATTGAACCCAGTGTTAAAGATGACGAGCATGAACCCCACTAAAACTGGTGGGATTGAACCCAGTGTTAAAGATGACGAGCATGAACCTCATTAAAACTGGCGGGATTGAACCCTGTGTTAAAGATGACGAGCATGAACCCCACTAAAACTGGTAGGATTGAACCCAGTGTTAAAGATGACGAGCAGGAACCTCACTAAAACTGGTGGGATTGAACCCTGTGTTAAAGATGACGAGCAGGAACACCACTAAAACTGGTGGGATTGAACCCAGTGTTAAAGATGACGAGCATGAACCCCACTAAAACTGGTGGGATTGAACCCTGTGTTAAAGATGACGAGCAGGAACCCCACTAAAACTGGTGGGATTGAACCCAGTGTGAAAGATGATGAGCATGAACCCCACTAAAACGGGTGGGATTGAACCCAGTGTTAAAGATGGATTAGTATAAGCTTAGCTTGTTTCCGAATCCTGTCATGTTCAAACACATTTTGTGTGTATTGTAACATTATACCAGTTTATCATGAATAAATATGTTTATACCAAAGATGACGAGCAGGAACCCCACTAAAACTGGTGGGATTGAACCCAGTTTTAAAGATGACGAGCATGACATTATAAATATACAGAATCTGTAACGAAATAGAATAGAAAAAGACAATTATATTGGTTTTAATTTATTATATATGGTGTTTATAATATATAAACTTGTGTTGTGTGTTCTGTGCGTTCCTGAACAATATCTTGGCCATGGTTAATCTTGATGTCAGTCTGAAATATACAAAAAATAATTTGTTTTAAGACAACGTTTTTAATGTGACCCAAGTCAAAATGGCCTAAAAATGAAAGTAAAATCGGTCACATATTTCAAATTGAATAAAAAATTATGTATTAATACAAGGATTTGAATAGTAGAACTTCTACTATACAAATCCTTGATTAATATGAATTAATATTTTTATTAAAAGATTTATGTATAATTGTATGATATAATTAATTAAGTGATTAGTAATTTACAGAAAACATGATTGGCGACAATTTTATACCGGTAATAATCTTTATATTGATCAGGAACATTCTTTGATGATTATTCTCTGTTGTCTATTAACTACACTAAACACAAATCAAATTCCTTTAAATAAACAACTTTATATTTAAGGTGTAAAACCACTAATTAATTTCTTTTAGGTTTTCTACTAAATTTGTGTTTTTTCGAGCCTACCTGGCCATTTTATCTTAAGTTTAACCTTTCCAAGACCATATATTTTCGGAAACGTACATGATTCCTCTACGTTCTGTCAAAATATCAGGGCATGTTTAAAATCTTGCAGTGAAATACCGTGCTACGGAAAACACCTACTCATCCCCCAAGAAATTCAGTATTTATAGGTCATGAATAAAATCATCCATAGAGGTATTAAAATACAACTAAGTCCATCAAATTTGGGCTCAAAATAATCTCTATATATTTAACTTCAATTATCAATTTTAATTAGTCCATTCCATTTAGTAGTTTTCACAATGCTACAAAGTGAAAGGAACTTTTTTCTTGAAAAGGAACAGAACAATTGAAAGTTAAGGATTTATTATAATTAACAGTATATTTTGAATACGATTGTGACAATGTGGTATATTATTGTGTCTCTACCTTACAATTGACCAGAAATAAATTAGGTACACTCTGGTACAATAAAAATATGGGAAACGGTGCAGGCGTAATTTAAGTGTATATATATATGTTACAGTAGGAACTACGGGTAATTACAAAACATTTCAGTAAATACTCGTAATTACTGATGGATTAAGGAATCACGTATAATTCCTAATAAATAAATTACGCTGCTTCTGAAATATCCTTGGATACATAAAACATTTGATCTCACATAGTTACAATTTTTTCTTGCACAACCCGTTTTACAACTGCATTTCACAAAGCCTTGTCTGTCTCCTATTGATTCAACACGGTTCACATGATTAATACCTTACTATAGTGTCTTTACGGCGACACAGTATAGCTTCTGTTTTCTACTGACAAATATTCTACAGGTTCGTGGCCCTGGTACCAAAGATGATTGGCGTATGCCCACTTCAATATCTCATTTGATCTGGGGACGATTTGACGGTCCCGGGTCCGTTCGCCCTATTACCTGTTCGCTCCAATTCAAGTTCGCCCTAATACACGTTCGCCCTGATACATGTAGGATATCAAAAATAAATGAAGTATACATGATATTTGATGGTTTATAGATAATAAATTGAGAAATTCTTTGATGTTTGCAATTTGTTTCAATGATGTTTTACTCATACCAAGCTTGCATCGAAAGTGCATAATTACAGAACCAAAGCCATCAATTAATGAAAATTAAGAGATCAAAATATACAATAATCCCCAATCAATAATTGTAATGATGAAATCAACAATCAATAATTTCAATTAAGCATTTCAAACAACATACCTGATAATTGCTTGAAAAGAACTTAATTAATTTCCAAAAGCTCATATTTTTTCTTTAAATTAATACTTTTCTATATCATTACTTCTTTACTTTAAATTAAAATATGCATTATGTTCATTAAAATACTTTTTAATTATCGGGGCGAACGGACCCACTTTAAGGGCGAACGAACTCAGGTCGAATGTGTAGTTAGGGCGAACGGACTCGATACCCGATTTGACCTGTTATCGTTCGTATGTATTACATTGAGCGGTATTTTCATTGTAGGTAAACATGGTATGCTGTTTGTATTACATTGAGCGGTGTTTTCATTGTAGGTAAGCATGGTATGCTGTTTGTATTACATTGAGCGATATTTTCATTGTAGGTAAACATGGTATGCTGTTTGTATTACATTGAGCGGTGTTTTCATTGTAGGTAAGCATGGTATGCTGTTTGTATTACATTGAGCGATGTTTTCATTGTAGGTAAACATGGTATGCTGTTTGTTTTACATTGAGCGGTGTTTTCATTGTAGGTAAACATGGTATGCTGTTTGTATTACATTGAGCGATGTTTTCATTATAGGTAAACATGGTATGCTGTTTGTGTTACATTGAGCGATGTTTTCATTGTAGGTAAACATGGTATGCTGTTTGTATTACATTGAGCGGTTTTTTTCATTGTAGGTAAACATGGTATGCTGTTTGTATTACATTGAGCGGTGTTTTCATTGTAGGTAAACATGGTATGCTGTTTGTATTACATTGAGCGATGTTTTCATTGTAGGTAAACATGGTATGCTGTTTGTATTACATTGAGCGATGTTTTCATTGTAGGTAAACATGGTATGCTGTTTGTATTACATTGAGCGGTATTTTCATTGTAGGTAAACATGGTATGCTGTTTGTATTACATTGAGCGGTATTTTCATTGTAGGTAAACATGGTATGCTGTTTGTATTACATTGAGCGGTGTTGTCATTGTAGGTAAACATGGTATGCTGTTTGTATTACACTGAGCGATGTTTTCATTGTAGGTAAACATGGTATGCTGTTTGTATTACATTGAGCGATGTTTTCATTGTAGGTAAACATGGTATGCTGTTTGTATTACATTGAGCGGTGTTTTCATTGTAGGTAAACATGGTATGCTGTTTGTATTACATTGAGCGGTGTTTTCATTGTAGGTAAACATGGTATGCTGTTTGTTTTACATTGAGCGGTATTTTCATTGTAGGTAAACATGGTATGCTGTTTGTTTTACATTGAGCGGTGTTTTCATTGTAGGTAAACATGGTATGCTGTTTGTATTACATTGAGCGGTGTTTTCATTGTAGGTAAACATGGTATGCTGTTTGTATTACATTGAGCGGTGTTTTCATTGTAGGTAAACATGGTATGCTGTTTGTTTTACATTGAGCGGTATTTTCATTATAGGTAAACATGGTATGCTGTTTGTATTACATTGAGCGGTATTTTCATTGTAGGTAAACATGGTATGCTGTTTGTATTACATTGAGCGGTGTTTTCATTGTAGGTAAACATGGTATGCTGTTTGTATTACATTGAGCGATGTTTTCATTGTAGGTAAACATGGTATGCTGTTTGTATTACATTGAGCGGTGTTTTCATTGTAGGTAAACATGGTATGCTGTTTGTTTTACATTGAGCGGTATTTTCATTATAGGTAAACATGGTATGCTGTTTGTATTACATTGAGCGGTATTTTCATTGTAGGTAAACATGGTATGCTGTTTGTATTACATTGAGCGGTGTTTTCATTGTAGGTAAACATGGTATGCTGTTTGTATTACATTGAGCGGTGTTTTCATTGTAGGTAAACATGGTATGCTGTTTGCATTTATTTGAGTGGTGTTTATATGCTAAGTGTTTTCGTTTTGTGTAAACATTGTGTGCTGTTTGTGTTTATACATGGAGTGTTATTTTTGTTGACGTGTTTATCCGTTAAGTGTTTTCTTTGTGTGCAAACATTGTGTGCTGTTTGTGTTTATACATGTAGTGTTATTTTTGTTGACGTGTTTATACGTTAAGTGTTTTCTTTGTGTGCAAACATTGTGTGTTGTTTGTGTTTATACATGGAGTGTTGTTTTTGTTGACGTGTTTATACGTTAAGTGTTTTCTTTGTGTGCAAACATTGTGTGTTGTACTTTGTATTTATATATGGAGTGTTTTTTGCATATTCATACATGGAGTGGTATTTTTCATGGACATGTTGTGTTTCATTGGCGTGTTTTCTTTATCGAGTGTCGTATTCTTTGTATTTGAGTGTTGTCGTTAATGCCTCGACTACGAAATAAAATACTCTCACTATGTTTCTACCTTGATTATTGTTTTGGTTTATGTGTGCAACATTACCTTTTTTCAACTTGTTTATATAAATTAATTTTAGAGTCACGTGTCATTTTATACGTATTTTGATTGGTTTAAAAAGTTGAGGTTATTTTCCAATGTACGGAATCTGAAAATAGACGTCGTTCTCAAGGCCTCACGTGCCGTTGTCATCAGGTGATTTTCTTTAAATGAGGCACATTTGGGGTTATTTAAATTTATTTCCGATTATTTGCCTTGTTTTGAAAAAATAAATATATTTTTCAATATCATAGCAAAAAAAAGTTTGAATTAATTTATAAGGATTGATCGAAATTATTTGTTCGGTTCATTCGAAATAACTTCAATCAGGTTGTACAGACCCTTGCGTAACCCGCTACGCGCGTTACACGGTGTGTACAACCTGATTGAGGTTATTTCTTCATGAACCGAACAAAAATTGCGATCGATCCTTAAATGTTGAGTGTTGTTTTCGATGACGTGTTTCTAAGGATTGCAAGTGTGTTTATATGTTAAATGTTACTTTCGTCAAAATTATGTATTTCCATTGTGTTTTATTACTCGAGTGGTATTTTCATATTATCATGGCATGCTTAAGTTGAATTTTGTTTTCGTTTACGATGACGCGCGTGTATCTTTTGGATGAAGTCTTTGCATTTATAATTTTAGTCATGTATGTTGCGCATGCGCTTTCAGTGTTTTTATCTCGTGCTATAAATTGATTATGCACATATATTGACATAGAAAATAAAATCTATAACAAATGTTCTACTTGCATTTTGGATTAACACAAGCTGAGTTACAACCAGATCTACAACACTTCTGAGACCCATGGCAGTCAGCATCTGATTTACATGCAGACTGGAAACCATGGTAACACACCGGATGTGGATTGTAGTTTACAGGACAGTTTCCAGGCGGTGGCGGTCCTCCTAAAACAATAGGATTATAGACGAACAATAATAAACAATCAAACTACAGTCAAACCTGTATTAAGAGGACACCTTTGGGACAAAGAATAAATTGGCCTTATAAGACAGGTGACCTCTTAAAAGAGGTTCAATCCATATGGAATTATCTATGACAGGGCAAGAAAAAGGTGACCTTCTAATACAGGTGACTGCTTAATAGAGGTGACCTCATTCTTAAACAAACTTGTAGTAGTACTTAATTTTAATGTGAAGAAGACAAACAGTTCAATTTACAAGGCAATATTTTGGACTATCTGTCACGTTTGTGATAATATTAGGCGCTAACCAGGGCTGTGTCATGTCTGGCTATTTCCCCTAATGCTGCAGTATTATTCCCCTCATTTTTACAATTTGTGGCCCTTGTAAATTATTAATAAGACAGTAAAGTATGTGTGGATCA
Organism: Bathymodiolus brooksi; assembly: GCA_963680875.1. Taxonomy (NCBI): domain Eukaryota; kingdom Metazoa; phylum Mollusca; class Bivalvia; order Mytilida; family Modiolidae; genus Bathymodiolus; species Bathymodiolus brooksi. Next base: position 59,059,836 of record OY804586.1, on the reverse strand, counting down.
AGAGATGGAAAACAATCTGACAAAGCAGGAAATCCTAGCCACCAGCACCAGTTTGGTTTGGTTTATTAACGCCACTTTCAACAATATTTCAGTTTTTGTATATCGTAGCGGTAAGTTTTATTGGTGAAGAAAACCACCGACCTGTCGCAAGTCACTGACAAACTTCATCACATAATGTTGTATCGAGTACACCTCGTCATGAACGAGGTTCGAACTCTAAGCTTTAGTGATGATAGGCACTGATTGCACATGTCGTTGTAAATTCAACTACCATACCAGGGGCGGATCCAGGATTTCAAGCTGGGGGGGGGGGGGGGCACTTTAAATAATTGCGTCGAGCGGAGGGAGGCGCGAACATTTTGGGGGTATTTCGTGTGAAAAAATCAAGATTTTACGCCAAAAAAATCATATTTTTTCAAATTTCGGAGGGAGGCGCGAAAATGTTTGGGGTATTTCGTGTGAAAAATCACGATTTTACGCCAAAAAATTATATTTTTTCCAATTTTATTTTCGTCAAACGACCACGACGGCCACCAATGAAAATGACCGGTGCCTTATTTAATTAGAATCTGAAGAAGACATGCAGTGCTATAAACGAGAACAATGTTGACTTTATTACAAAGTATTTACTTACTGATTGCATTTGTCATCATTGATTAGTTCTTAAGTTTAAATTGTTTGAAAAATTTCTTTATTTTTATAAATTAATTGATTATTGAATATTAGCGTTTTCGCTAAAAGTCATAAGTTAGTGAGGGGCCCGTGTGGCTCAATAAGTTAGGTAGTTGGATTACCTAACAACTCATACAAACCTATCACCAATACGGCGTGGGTTCGCGCCCAGCTTTGTAAATTACAGCCGCAAGCCATAAAGTTTACCCAGGCTATTGAAACGATGATCTCCTTTGGCTATATACTCAGCCATTACAAAATATAGGGGGGTGCTAATGTGTGTATCGTGTTAGGTAAATGAGTTTGCCAGACATTTATTTATGGATATATTGTGACAAAATATGGATGTAATTGTTTGAAATATATATTTCCCAAGGAGGTTTGTATTATTTTACATTCAACATACGTTTTTATGTAAAATTTTGGATGTGAAGTAAAATACAATCAAAATTTGGGCCAAATGTTACCAGCGAGCTGCTGGTAAGATCAGGATCAGAATCAGGAAGATTTTTAGTTTTTGACAAATTTTTCTGAATGGCTTTTTGTTCTTTTGTAAGGTATTTTTACCTTAATAATTATATATAAAAACAGAAAATATAGGTTATATATTTTTATGAAATAAATTAATTAAAAAAAACACGTGTTTTCTTAGAATATGGTAAATCCGAGGATTTATGATATGCAAAGCAGATGTTTGTTTACAAACAATAATTATATATATAAGTGTATGTATGTTGTAAACAACTAATGGTACGTAGATACATTGTATCTAACATAGTTAACACTTAATCCAAATTGTATTTAGCATACATAAGCATTTTGATTATTTTATTTTATGAATATAAATTGTTATTAGATACAGAGGATCTATTTAGATCATAGATGGGCTTCACATTTTTTTACAAAAAGTTTTTCAGTAGTAATTTTATAATACTATACAGTACTATGATTATCTCCCTTTATTTATATTCCTTAAAAGGCATTTTCCCAAATAATTATTGTTAATTCAACTTTTTGCATTTAATTGTTATATTTTGAAATGGTTATCAATATTAAACAATAATTTTTTTTATGTTCATATTTATATGAATATTATAGTTGCAATTATTTAAATTAAATATACCTACCTTGAAGAACTTTCGATTTATTTATATAATCAACGCCCACTTTATTATGAATATATTGCCGAATTCCCTTCGATATTTTTCGTATATTACAATTATACTTCGGTACTTTCCGGTTTATTTCGGTCGATTCTAAATTTGCATAGACACTTCAAATACGTCAAAAAATTATCCAATGAAAAGTTTCTCTGTATACGAGAACTAGACGAGAATTTCCATACTTATTATAAAATCCCGAGATACATCGAATGGTAAAATCGGCCATTTTCTAGCATCATTATTTGCTGATTCCATCCCCTTTCCCTATGACATCCCCTGGTTTACCAGTTGCTTGCCCATGGTCGGTGGTTCTCTCCGGGTACTCCGGCTTCTTCCACCACTAAAACTGGTCGCCATGATATAGCTGAAATATTGCTGAAAGTGGTGTTAAACACCAAAAATAATAAAAACATAAGTTAGTGATAAAAATGAAAAAAAAATATACTACACTGTCAGGAGAGCTCCAAAATCTAATCGAAAACCGGTGTCATATAGTAAACCCTCCGCATAGCAAACCTTCCTCCGGAATGTTTCCCCCTCGGAATATTTGCTATATAGTAAACCTTCCCCCCTGATACTTTACTATATAGTAAATATTCCCCCCGGGGGAAAATTTACTATATAGCAAACATTCCCCCATCCATAGCCGATCATCCCCCCCGGATATTTTGCTATATAGTAAATGTTCCCCCTAAATCCGGATAATTACTATTGATTCGGAATATAACACCTTAGGGACCGGTCATTATTTATCTCCAGGGGAGGGGGCGGCAAATTATTTTGAATGACCGGAAAAAATTAAATGATCCCCCTTTCCACTTTTGTGTAACATATGTGACCCCTCCTCCTAATAGTGTCAGAAAAATGTTGACTCCCCCAAATATTCTGCAGATTTAACAATAAATGTTCACAAGAAATGTGAAAAAATCAACAAAAATAGAAATATCTACAATCTCTAGCCAAAAGTATTGGCACGCAAAGATTTTTCTCTATATAAATCATGCAAAACCAGAAATTTTTCCAAAATTCTCCTGAAGTCATTTGTGGTCGGATTTTCATGAAACTTGGACCAATAAAAGCAGAATTAAATGAAGTTTTTAGAAGTATTTCCCAACATGTGCAGTTAATACAGACAAAAAAATGACTCCAGATTATTCAGACATTCAAAATAAGGCAAATAATGTATATTGATCAAACAATGGGAAGCATTACTGGTATATCGACCTATCTTGGTGTTTCCTTTGAAAAGAATATTCTATCAAAAACATTTTTTGTCAAGAATATCTGAAACATATCAGTGTTCTCCCAAGGATTTTCAAATAGTACCATGGAAATTAAGATAGTACTGTTTTTTGTTATTGAAAATTAAAGCACCATTGCCCTAATACATTCTATTATAAAATTTCACAAAATAGCACCATGGTACCATGGTGCTATATGGGCCTTGGGAGAACACTGCATATCCTATGTTCATGCATTGATCTGTCTCTCTGGGTTGACTCTGGAACTGTAATGTAGTGAACCAGAAAGCCTCGTTCCTATGTACTCTATACATATATATTTATTTATATATAGTGACAGTTTGATATTCGGCAAAATGTATGACAAGGAGACATTTTTTTCGGCTGAATATATTTATTTTCATTTTACATGCAAATAGATTTTATCTATAGTGTATGTTTAAAAAAAATCATGACCCCCTCCCCTGCTTGATCAACCAGAAAAGCAATGACCCCCACCCTCTATAAATTGCCAATTTTTTCATGACCCTCCCTACCTTCCCTCCCCCTGGTGATAAATAATGACCGGTCCCTTAATCGTGTTAATTTTAATTGTTATATACCATTAATTATTTCCGGTTATGATTAAAAGGTTAAAAAAAATGTACGGAGCCATTTTGCAGTATTTGAGTAGGTAGGAAGGTTTACTATGCGGAATAAATACTATATAGTAAACCTTCCCCCATGGGGGAAGGTTTACTATTTTGTAAATCTTCCGAGGGGTTAATCTACTATGGGGGAAGGTTTACTCTATGACACCGGAAATAAAAAAAATATCTTCCGGAAATCCCCGACAACTTTTTCCGTATACATTGGATGACTGGCGTGAGTTCACGCTCCTATGCCAAATTCAAGTGCCTAAATTTCCAGACACCTACCTGTTGTCGGGTATTTCACTGCTTAAGTTCGTTATCTATACCTGTCCGGGAATTCGTCGGCCCTAAAGTTTGATGGTCATAATAATATTGCTGAAAATGAGGATAAATACCATAACAACAGACACGTTAAGATTATGGTGCTTATAACGCAACCTTCAACAATATGTCAGTTATATCGTTGAACTTTAAACATATATACTTATAGTTATATACCTTTACATTTGCAGATATTGCAGCCATTGGTGTCTTTTTCATATCCAACACTACAATGCAGTAAGCATGCAATAGCCGGACAAGCGTATGGTTTACATTTACATGCTTGGCAGCCGTACGAGTCCTTCTGGTATCCACCTGGACATGGTTTTATACAGTATACCTTAGTACAGACATGTGGATTGCAGTCACATGTTTTACAGCCGTACGAGTCTTTCTTATATCCACCGGAACACGTGTTGTGACAGTATGGTTCTTTACAGATGTGTGGATTGCAGTCACATGTTTTACAGCCGTACGAGTCTTTCTTATATCCACTGGAACACGTGTTGTGACAGTATGGTTCTTTACAGATGTGTGGATTGCAGTCACATGTTTTACAGCCGTACGAGTCTTTCTTATATCCACTGGAACACGTGTTGTGACAGTATGGTTCTTTACAGATGTGTGGATTGCAGTCACATGTTTTACAGCCGTACGAGTCTTTCTTATATCCACCGGAACACGTGTTGTGACAGTATGGTTCTTTACAGATGTGTGGATTGCAGTCACATGTTTTACAGCCGTACGAGTCTTTCTTATATCCACCGGAACACGTGTTGTGACAGTATGGTTCTTTACAGATGTGTGGATTGCAGTCACATGTTTTACAGCCGTACGAGTCTTTCTTATATCCACTGGAACACGTGTTGTGACAGTATGGGTCTTTACAGACTATTGGATTGCAGTCACACGTTTTACAGCCATACGAGTCTTTTTCATATCCACTGGAACACGTGCTGTGACAGTATACAGGTTTACAGACGTATGGATTGCAGTCACATGTTTTGCATCCGTACGAGTCTTTCTTATATCCACCTGGACAGGGTTTTATACAGTATACCTTAGTACAGACATGTGGATTGCAGTCACATGTTTTACAGCCATAAGAGTCTTTCTTATATCCACTGGAACACGTGTTGTGACAGTATGGTTCTTTACAGATGTGTGGATTGCAGTCACATGTTTTACAGCCGTACGAGTCTTTCTTATATCCACCGGAACACGTGTTGTGACAGTATGGGTCTTTACAGACGTATGGATTGCAGTCACATGTTTTGCATCCGTACGAGTCTTTCTTATATCCACCTGGACAGGGTTTTATACAGTATACCTTAGTACAGACATGTGGATTGCAGTCACACGTTTTACAGCCATAAGAGTCTTTCTTATATCCACTGGAACACGTGTTGTGACAGTATGGTTCTTTACAGATGTGTGGATTGCAGTCACATGTTTTACAGCCGTACGAGTCTCTCTTATATCCACTGGAACACGTGTTGTGACAGTATGGTTCTTTACAGATGTGTGGATTGCAGTCACATGTTTTGCATCCGTACGAATCTTTCTTATATCCACCGGAACACGTGTTGTGACAGTATGGGTCTTTACAGACAATTGGATTGCAGTCACATGTTTTGCATCCGTACGAGTCTTTCTTATATCCACCTGGACAGGGTTTTATACAGTATACCTTAGTACAGACATGTGGATTGCAGTCACACGTTTTACAGCCATAAGAATCTTTCTTATATCCACCGGAACACGTGTTGTGACAGTATGGTTCTTTACAGATGTGTGGATTGCAGTCACATGTTTTACAGCCGTACGAGTCTCTCTTATATCCACTGGAACACGTGTTGTGACAGTATGGGTCTTTACAGACAATTGGATTGCAGTCACATGTTTTGCATCCGTACGAGTCTTTCTTATATCCACCTGGACAGGGCTTTATACAGTATACCTTAGTACAGACATGTGGATTGCAGTCACACGTTTTACAGCCATAAGAATCTCTCTTATATCCACTGGAACACGTGTTGTGACAGTATACATTTTTACAGATGTGTGGATTGCAGTCACATGTTTTACATCCGTACGAGTCTTTCTTATATCCACCGGAACACGTGTTGTGACAGTATGCATTTTTACAGACGTGTGTTGGTGGCGGGGGTGGTGGATGGTAGATTATTGGTTTACATTTACAGAGAACACACCCATATCGATCTTTATCAAACCCATTAGAGCAACTCAGATGACAGCTAAACTTGTGGCATGTGTGTGGTGTTGTTGGTGGTGGCGTCGGTGCATAATATATTGGTCTACATTTACAACCTTTGCATCCATATTTGTCTTTGACATATCCATTTGAACAACTTAGATGGCAATTAAATGGTGGACAAACATGTGGTTTATCTGCAACACAAAAGTATGCTTCTTAATGGTTGGTTGGTTTGGTTTATGGTGTTTAATGCCACTTTCAACAATATTTCATTTATATCGTGGCAGTCAGTTTTATTGGTGGAGGAAACCGCGGTACACAGAGAAAACCACCGACCTATCACAAGTCACTGACAAACTTTATCACATAATGTTGTATCGAGTACACCTCACATAAAGAACGGGGTTTGAAATCACATCTTTAGTAGTGATAGGCACTGATTGCACAGGTAGTTGTAGTAAATCCAACTACCATACGATCACGACAACGACGGCTCCTGTGTATTTAATGAGAGGTATTTAAATGCAAGGAACCGATCATTCAACTTGGTGGCGGCTATGTTTTACCCCAGATTTTTTTCACACGATGCAAACGTCAAGTTATTTTTGTTTGAAATGGAAAGTCAGTATTTTTTCTTAAAATTTCCCAAAAAGTTTTGTTAAAAAGCATATCTTTCAGGTCAAGATGTTTTTATCTATAAAATTAGGCGACACATTTTTTTTTCAATGGAAAAAAACCATAGCCCCCATCCTAAAAGTGAAATGATCATTCCCTAAGTGATTTGAAACACGGACAAAATCCAAGGGTACAGGAACAGTGCCTTTAACGTATACACAATATTCACACATCGCAGCGAGTATGAAAGCTTATCAAATCTTGATGTGTTACATGGCGAGCATACTGTGAGAGCTGTGGTCCGATTGGACAATATATGTAATTGTCTTGAATATGATTGGTCGGTCAAAGACGAATGAAAAGTTACCTGATATGATTCCAAATAAAATTAAAATATTAAAAAATAATAATATTAATAAAAAGTGAGCATACTCAGAGAGTTTGTTGTCCGATTGGACAATACATTTAATTGTCTTGAATATGATTGGTCGGTCAAAAGCGAATAAAAAGTTACCTGATATGATCCCATATGGTATGCTGTTAGATGCTACCCACGTACTGTACATCAAACAAACAAAAATCTAACAACCATCAAATATTGAATTAATTGTCCGTTTTGTGATGTCATGAAGAGTTTGAAGATACCAATCAGAATTCGTATATCGGAGGACAATGCCCAAAAGAAAAAGGACAAATAACGATCTACAAACATTACACATCAAGCTAAATATCGAGCCCCACTAAAACCTGGGGTTAACTCGGGTGCTCCGGAAGGGTAAGCAGTTCCCGTTTCACTAGTGGCACCCGTCGTGTTAATCTAGTAACAAACCCGGTGAAAAGTCACGAATGAGGAAAGAACCGGAAAGTGTTTACTACAATGGAACATGACAAGTGGAACATATCCGTGTTCATTTGTGACACAGATGTTCCGTAACAGTTAACCAAGTCATGGTGGAGACTAAAACTTTCGAAGTGATGACTTCACCTTAACTAACTAACTAACTTACAATGCCTTTTACAATAGGATCTACATAATCTTCTAGTATGAAAATTATTTTTGTTGCCTCCACATCCGTTGTATGTGAATCTGTGACATCTTCCTGTTCTACTATTGTAGGCAAACCTTCTAGTTGGATTATGGCAGGTCCCTGGATCGACTGGAGCGTTACATACATGTGCTTAAAATAAAAGAAAAAACAACTAAACACGTGTTTCAGCGAAAAGATCGTTAGCATGAATGAATGATGACAGCGGCTACAATGCCCCTACTCTGTTTCTAAATTTACAATAGAGGTCTAACGTGCAAGGAGCGTGGCAATTGTTGTCAATAACGGTTTGACTTATTGTGTTTAACGCCACTTTCAACAATATTTCAGTTATATCGTGGCGGTCAGTTTTATTGGTGGAGGAAAGTGAAGGAAACCACCGACCTGTCGCAAGTCACTGATAAACTTTATCACATAAAGTTGTATCGAGTACACTTCGCCATGAACGGGGTTAAACCTCACGACTTTAGTGGTGATAGGCAGAGATTGCACAGGTAGCTGTAGATCCTACTACCATACGATCACGACCACTACGGCCCCCTGTTGTCAATGAAGAGGTATGGAAATAATAAAGCAAGAATGCAAACTTATTCAAATTCGTTTGTCTTCATTTTCCGGTTACAAGAAGAACAAGTATCTATTAGAAAATAATCCAAACTGCTAGGGAGTTCTTTGGATATAAAGGATGTCAAACAAGCAATGGGCGAGCTATATATATACAATATATATATTTTCTGTACACCCATTTTATTAAAAGTGGCTAGGAGTAAAATATATTGTGTGATACTTATATCTCAACTCTTTGCAATGAAACAGAACCACTGTTTTCTTTCTTTTTTATTTTTAATTATTGGAGCGAGCAAATAAAATTATTATTAGTTGGAAGTAGTATATGGGCACGGACAAAACCACATTTGCGGAGGTGGTGTGAGGTAGTGCTACCGGAAGTGACGTCAGTCACGTGACCGGAAGTGATGTCGCCGGAAACGCCGTCACCGGAAGCCATTCTGACCGGAAGTGATCGTGCGCAACAGTTTCCGCTGTTTTTTCTTACTATAGTAGTACAAAATGTGTCATTGCGCATGACCGACAGGTATCGGAAGTGCCCCCAAAGGAGGTTCCCTTGTGTGTGTGCATGCGCAACCGGAAGTTGCGCAATATCCGCCCTAGTGGGGTCTTTTGACCGGAAATAACGTCATCACCCATTTGGCTTCCCCTGGAAGTTAGGGTTTCCTCTAGGACGTCCGCGTCCTATATTTAGCATGGTTACCGGAACTAGTCACCTGCGTCCTATATTTAGCACGGTTACCGGAACTAGCCCTTATCATTATCTTCCCACAATTTTTCATAATTACATGTAAAGTTTGCTGTTTTCGGATATGTTGTGTAGTACTCCACGTCCACATTCTCACTGTGGGGGGGGGGGGGTACTAAATAATCTAAGAGTTCTGTTTCTGGTACGTGTATTCTGGTACGTGTAGAATCCCAAAAAGGCTTTTATACACGGTAAGAGAGAGCGCCGGCTCTATGGGCTGTATTCCTGCAGGGCGGTCTTGAATGCCTCTACGGAATCTGCACAAACGACTTTTTCTGGCAGTTTGTTCCAGTGGACGATTGTTTCCACGAAGAATGAATGCTTAGTTTGCTCTGTATTACAATCTGGGACCTTGAGGCCCTGTGAGTTCTTTATTAAGCGTCTTTCTATGATGTTTGTCGTTTCACAGTCTTTATACACTTTGGCTTTAATGTTCCTCTTAGGTTTGGCTGTTGTGACGAAGTCAGCAGTTGGTAGTGCCAGTACCAACCCCTCAACCACCTTATACAGCAGGATCAGGCGGAAACTGTGTCGTCTTTCTTCTAGCGTCTCGAGCTCTAATTGTCGTTTCATGGTGGTGATTGATCCTGGCCCCCGGCTCCTATAGTCCTTTTCTATGAAACATATTCCTCTGTTTTGGATTCTTTCTAATTTATCTATATCCCCTTTTAGGTATGGGTTCCAGATGGTTGCTCCATACTCCATAGTTGATCTTACGAGGGATATATAGGCTTTCTTTCTACATGTTTCTGGAACATTTCTTAGATTCCTTCTTAGAAAGCCCAAGGTGGCATTTGCTTTCTTACTGATGTTGTTTATGTGCATGCTCCATTTAAGATCGCTTGATATCTGTAGACCTATGTATGGGTTGTCTTGAACTTCTTGATGGATGTGATTATCAAGAGTAGAATTTATTCAATTTTTTGTTGATGGATAATATATAGCATTTTTTGGCGTTAAATCTAATGCCCCAGTCTTTTGCCCATATTTCAAGTTGTTCCAAGTCTGCTTGCAGTTTTTGGTGGTCTTTTGCTGTTTTGATTGTCCTGTATAGCAAACAGTCATCTGCAAATAGTCTAATAGAGGATGTAACACTATCCGGAAGATCGTTTATGTGGCAGAGAAATAGTATTGGTCCTAGCACAATGCCTTGGGGTACTCCGGAGTCGACAGTGGTTTCATTTGATTTTTCTCCTTCTACGATTGTTCGCATTGATCTGGCTGTCAAGAAGTTTGTTAGCCACTTGTGGATTTTGCCTTTTATTCCATATTGGTGTAATTTATGGAGGAAGTTCTATGTGGAACTGTGTCGAAAGCTTTTGAGAAATCTAATATTGCAACGTCTAATTGGTGTCCTTTGTCGTGTTCTTGTAGGAAGTCATTTATTGTCGTGAGAAGTTGTGTTTCAAAGGAGTAGCCTGATCTAAATCCATGGTTTAAGTTTGTCAAGATCTTGTTTTTTTCCAAATGTTTAAGCAAATGTCTACAGATGATATGTTCTAGGATTTTACTGGTGACAGATGTTAATGAAACCGGTCTGTAGTTCGCTGGAAGGTGTTTGTCCCCCTTTTTGAATATGCTTGATATATTTGCATCCCTCCAGTCTTTTGGAAGATCACCCGTATCGAGGGACTGCTGCAGTATTGGTACTATAGGTTCGGCACATTCCTTGAGAATACGATTTGGTATAGAATCTGGTCCAGAACCTTTGCTAGGGTTGATTTGTCTCAATAGTTTTTCTAGACCTTTCTGCTCTATCTTAATTGGGGGGATGTCGGTTTTTGCTTGAATCCTTGTCTTTGGTAGTGTGTTATCTGTTGTTTTAGCAAAGACTGACTTGAATTGGTCTAATAGGAGTTCTGCTTTCCCTTTGCTGTCGCTGATCAAGTTTGCTCCCTTTTTCAGAGGTGCGATTCCTCCTGCATCTTGTCGTTTTTATTTTATATATTTCCAAAATGGTTTGGTGTTGTTGATTTTTAGCCCCTCGAAGATGTTTTGGTTAATATATTCGTACTCTGCTTTCCGTAGGTGTCTTTTGCATTCTTTCTGGTATGACCTGTAGTTGGACCATTTCTTCGTTTTCCTAGTTTGTCTGTATAGCCGTTGTTTCTTTTTTAGCATTTTCCTTTCCTTTTTTCTTATCCATGGTATGCTGTTTCTAGATTGTATTTCTTTATGTGGGATGTTGGTGTTCATGGTGCTTTCTAATTGTGTTTTGAATGTATCCCAGAGATGTTGTACTTCAGCTCCTTGTTCCTTTTTCGCTTTGATCTCATCCAGGGTGGGTTTTTTTTAGGTCCTTTGTGATTTCTTCCCATTTGACCTTTTTGTATGCATAGCATTGTCTTCGTGGTGTCTTTCGGTGGTGTACTTTAGCTTCGAAATCTGTAATTACTATTTCGTGGTCCGATATACCTGGCACGTTGGTTGATGTTTTGACTAAGATCGGGTTTGTAGCGAATACAATATCTAAAAGGTTTTCCTCTCTAGTTGGTAGGATATGTATTTGTGTCAAGTTGAATGCTTCTGTTATGTCTACCAATCCCTGCTGTATTTCTCTGTCTGGACCAGTTACTGTTAGAATGTTCCATCTTATGTCAGGGCAGTTGAAATCTCCTGCTAGTATAACGTTCGAGGTTTTGTGGTTGCTAATCTTTGTTAATGATTTTTGCAGCTCGTCTAGGTGTTTTTGTTCTCTGTGTGGCATGTAGAATGATCCAATAAGAAGGTCTTTTTGGTTTTTCATTTTGATTTTTACCCACTCTATTTCTCCGTCTGTCATGAGGGATGCTTGCTCAACTGATGTGATTGATTTCTCCGCCTCCTCCTGGAGTTCCTCTGTCATTCCTGTATACATTATAGTTGTGTGGGAAAATTTCACTGGATTTGATGGCATCTTTGGTTGGGTTTGACCCTGGTTTAACTCCTTTAGCCATGATTCATTTGCACATACCAGGTCTGGTTTTAGATAGTGAAGCGTTGTTTTAGATTCTTGTTGTTTATCTCTTATGCTTCTGCAGTTAAACTGTCATGATGCGCAGGTTTTTCTTGGCTGACACTTCGTAAGGATTGCTACTTAAATGATGGGATCGCCTAGAGTTAAATGTTAACTCAGAGTTCGGTATGTTGAATGTTTCTCTCTTCTTTGGGCTGCTTGTTTTGAGTGAACTGAAGAAAGGTGGTATGGAGTCCAAAGTTAGGTCTATTCTTGTGATGTGTTCGTAAATGTTTGATGTTTCTAGTTCGTAACATCTGAAGGTGAAGGTGCTGATGTTAATACCTTCGCATTTGCAACAGATCCATCGTACATTGGATTTTTCAAGGAGTTCATAATCTTGTGAGCACAATTCTATGCAGGATTTATGGTGCCATATATTGCATCCATCGCAGCATACTCCTCGACAGCTCCATGTGACTGGGTACTCACACAGTCGACAATGGTAGACTGTGTCTTTTTTTGCTGGTCCTGGGTTTGGTTCGATGTCTCCACTTAGTGATATCAGTAGTATAAATATGTATTTAGTTTTAGTGTCATGTGTAGGGAGGCAGATTGGCTGTCTTTTAGCGTAATGTAATTTCCAGTTCATAAGGTTGTAGGTGAGTTGCTGATGGGTCCAAGATTTTGAGGTATGAACTGAGATCGTGAGTAAGATGTATACCAGAGTAATGGTAGCTACAAACATGGTGATTTAGTATAGTGTGGAAAAACCCACGCTGATTAAATCTGATTGCAGTTACTTCTAGTTTATTGAATCAAGTTGAAAGTGTATCAGAGTAGTGGTAACTACAAACATAGTGATTTAGTATAGTGTAGAAAAACCCATGCTGACTAAATCTGTGTGTAATTACCTCTAATTTGTTGGTGGTGCATGTACCTCTTCCCAGCAATCTCTCTTCGATTGTTTCGAGATTTTCTTCAGCCAGCTTTTTGCTAGAAGGTTTCCTGGATGTATGCCATCGTTATATAGTCCGAAGTCGAAGGTTTTTGTAGATTTCAGCTTTCTGTCCTTTCCACAGTGATATTTAGTGTTGTTGCTAATATCAGAAGAGAATTCCGGTGAGTGGCTACCAATGCGTTTGTTTATCACTCTTATCTTGTCATTTAGTAGATAGATTTGTCGCTGTAGGATTTTATCTTGTTCGTCAAAACTGTCTGAGTCGCTGTGTTCTTTCTTTTTGTTCCAATGTTTGATCGAGTACACATGGACTTCTAGGATTGTGATTTTCGATCCTGGGTATTTGTTAATGATACGGATAATTTCTTCGTATTTCTTTGTAATTTCGTCTATTATTGTATCATCTTTTTCTGTTGTCAGCGCTATGTATTTTTGCTTGTTTATTGTTGTTAGGCTGCAAGTTCCGATCCAAGTATATAGCCAAATGTCGCGGTGGTTTATGATTTGCCTAGCTATGTTTCTTTCTAGTCAACTGTCGATCCGGTCTTGCTCCACCAGAGAAGATGTCGTTCTGCTGGGTGTGTTACATGTCTGTTTATTTGCCCTTTGCTGTCCGTTAATATCACCGGTTGTGATTTGCGATCTCCTATTGGGGTGAGCCTAGGTTTGATGAGGAATTTTCTAAGTTTGCTGTTGAACTTCTCAGTCATTTGCTTCCAGTGGTTGATATGTTGTGGTGGGCCGAGTTGGGATTTTCAAGATGGCGGCTGATTTTGTTTTCTCTGGGAAGGTGGTGTGTTGGGGTTGTGTACCGACTTACCATACATTTGTATGTTTCTAGTAAATAGTTATGACTTTGTTACAATTTCACTCATTAAAAAGTCAAATGCACAGTGGAGACCTTAAGATTATGATTTTTCTCAGAGCTGTTTCAGTTCGACTTTCGTGATCGCGCATGCGCTCTCTCTCCCAGAGTACATTTGAAAATTTCCATCTGCAAAAAGGCTTTTATATTTTTACACTTTTAATGTTTAGAAAAACAAATAAGACAACAATTAACAAAAATAAAACGATAAATTCCTATACGTCCTTTCGATTCTCGTTTATATTTAGATATTTCAAGGCCTTTCAATTGTCCCCAAATATTCACATATGGTCGGTCTGATTTGTAATTACTTGCGGTCAGTTAGTTGTTTCTTTTTTGTGGTATTGTGAGGATCTATTTCAAAAGTTCACGTACTCGTTTGCTGCTGCTGCTGTGGTGGTGGTGGTGGTGGTGGCTGCTGCTGCTGTGGTGGTGGTGGTGGTGGTGGCTGCTGCTGCTGTGGTGGTGGTGGTGGCTGCTGCTGCTGTGGTGGTGGTGGTGGTGGTGGCTGCTGCTGCTGTGGTGTTGGTGGATGAGGAGGAGATGGAGGGAGGGAGGGAGGGAGGGAGGGAGGGAGGGAGGGAGGGAGGGAGGGAGGGAGGGAGGGAGGGAGGGAGGGAGGGAGGGAGGGAGGGAGAGGATTAGGTCTCCTTGGGTGTAATTATGACTAACACAGAAATCAAGTTTCATATTTTATTGTTCACTTTACATTAAGTTCAAGTTCTGTTTCTCAGTCTCTTTCATTTAAGCTTCTCCAATCATTTTATTGTCCATTGTCCTCAGTTCTGGCTCTCTGTCTTCAAATCTCTGGCACCAATCGGGTGGTCAAACAGCTTGTTGACGTTAAACGTCACATTGGTCAGCAGATGAACGACCCATTTGGTATCGGGTCTCTGTTGGCGAATAAACTCCAATATGTCTTGACCTTGCATCTCGTCTAAAAACCTCAACAAGTCTTCTTTAGTTCTGATGAGGTGTGGAACATAAAACAATTTGGAGTTGTTCTGGCTGGAATGGTAGTAGCGTAGTTCACCGGTTTCCATATGTCGTAGGAGAAACCAAACGACACGTTGATCTTGAAGGCTGTGGTCTGTTCTCTAAAGATCCGACGAACCACCTCTGTAAATGTGGACGCTGTCATCTCATGCAAGGTAAAGTTGTATCTGTCTTGGACACGGTTGCCGGTCGCTTTCTCTGTCTGAATAGACTGCCAATGTTTTATATACAAGGGTCTGGTCTCGGGGTCGTCAGGTAGAACCTCCGTGTCGGCTGCAACTCGGCTCTTTTCTTGATGGGTGTTTGTTGGTGGTGACACGGTACGTCGCTGTTTCGTCACGGGTCCTAGTTCAGGTGCTACTAGTATCTTCGTCAGTAGTCTCTGCTTGGCCTCTGGTCTCTAATGCTGGGCACGATGGCGTGCTAGGTTGTCCAGTTTGTTGAAATACTGACCGCAAGTAATTACAAATCAAACCGACCATATGTGAATATTTGGGGACAATTGAAAGACCTTAAAATATCTAAATATAAACGAGAATCGAAAGGACGTATAGGAATTTATCGTTTTATTTTTGTTAATTGTTGTCTTATTTGTTTTTCTAAACATTAAAAGTGTAAAAATATAAAAACATTTTTGCAGATGTACCCTCCCCCCGCCCCCCCCCCCACAGTGAAACGGAGAACGCGGACGTGGAGTACTACACAACATATCCGAAAACAACAAACTTTATATGTAATTAAAAATAGTGGGAAGATAATGATAAGGGCTAGTTCCGGTAAGCATCCTAAGCATAGGACGCGGGTGGCTAGTTCCGGTAACCATGCTAAATATAGGACGCAGACGTCCTAGTGAACAACCCCAACTTCCAGGGAAGCCCTATGGGTGATGACGTTATTTCCGATCAAAAGGCCCCACTAGGGCGGATATTGCGCAACTTCCGGTTGTACATGTGCACACCCTTCCAACCCTTCGGGTGACCTTCGGTCACTACGGGTGATGACGTCACTTCCGGTCAAAAGGCCCCACTAGGGCGAATATTGCGCAATTTCCGGTTGCGCATGCTCACACCCAAGGGAACCCCCTTCGGAGCACTTCCGATAGCCCTGTCGGTCGTGCGCAATGACACATTTTGTACTACTACTATAGTAAGAAAAAAGCACGGGAAACGGTTGCGCACGCGTACGCGATCACTTCTGGTCAGGGCCGCTTCCGGTAACGTCACTTCCAGCCACGTGACTTCCGGTGACGTCACTTCCGGTAGCACCACCTCCACAAATGCGGTTTTGTCCGTGCCCATATACTACTGTTGGATAATCCATAAATATTTCTTAAAGCCTTGTTCAGGTAAACATTATAGTGGGATAATCATAAACTAGAAATAAATTTTGTATGGCCTTAATCGATTTTTTTTTTCTCTCAAAAAGATGCGGGGATTTTTATTTCTTAAAATCTTCTTCAGGCAAAAATTATGACGAGAAAATCACAAACTAAAAATCAAATTTGTATGGCCTTAATTCAAAAATAAACATACAGTGTACTTACAATCACATTTATTTTCACAGTCTAGTAGTGTCTGGAAATTGTTTCCGTTCCCTTTACATCCTCCATAATAAAAACCGTGACACTTTCGCTTCTTGTAATCGAAGTAATACCTCCTCTTATGATGGTGGCAATGACCTCTTACTTTTGGCAGTTTACATACATCTAAATAAAAAACGTACAAACACTTATTTTAAAACTGTTCTTGCTCGTCAATACATTCTTAACTCTAAAAGATTTGTCTAGTAAATAATACATCAGACGACAACGACCTTGTATATACGTTCCCGTATCTCTGTTTAAATATACCAAACTGATTTTTATATTCTAGAACTGTTATTATCTTAAATTTTTTCAATAGCATATAAATTAATTTTAGAGTCACGTGTTATTTTATACGTGTTTTGATTGGCTTAAAAAGTTGAGGTTATTTATCAATGTACGGAATCGAAAAATAGATGTCGTTCTCAAGGCGTCGCGTGCCGTTGTCATCAAGTGATTTTTCTTTAAATGAGGCACTTTTGAGGTTATTTAAATTTATTTCCGATTATTTGCCTTATTTTGAAAAAAATTATATATTTTTCAGTATCATAGCAAAAAAAGATTGAATTAATTTATAATGATTGATCGAAATTATTTGTTCGGTTATTTCTTCATGAACCGAACAAAATTGCGATCAATCCTTAATTGTTCATATTATCTGTATTTGTAATACATAATATTGTCATTGCTAATGTTTATATGTACTTCATAAGTTTACAACTTGTGTCTTTCCCATTTGCTTTGTTTTGTATGACAATAAAATATGTCTAAAGCAATAAAAATGGTTAAAAAAAAATAAACAAAACTATTACAGCGAGATTGATTGTTGTTTAACGCCAAATTATGCAGTTGAGCAGTTTTTTTCAGCTCGCAACAACAAGTTACATCTCGATGAGATGATGACGATGCCCCCTTTGTACTACAATAACACGCTTAGTTGGATTTCCATAGTCAGTGCCGGATTTAGGACAAATGAGGCCATGTGCTAGTTAAGCTATGAGGCCCCTTACTTGAGCCCTTAAGGAAGTAGACCCGTTAGTCCTACACAGGCAGTCAGGCATCTGGAATCGCCCCGAAACAGAACGTTTTCAAATTTAAAATTGCACCATCATCGTAAGCAAATTTTTTGGCAGGAAGAAGGGCCCCCTGGCTAACGGGGCCCTGTGATCAAGCACACCTAAGCATAATGGTAAATCCGGAACTGTTCATAGTGCTAGTCCAATGAACCAACAGTCCGCAGGTAGACATACATATCGCTCCACTAGGACACAGTATCCCGATACCCAGACAATCAGTCTTTTCCTCCATAATGATGCGTGCTTAGCGGACAATCAGTCTTTTCCTTTCCTCCATAATGCTGCGTGCTTAACGGACAATCAGTCTTTTCCTTTCCCCCATAATGCTGCGTGTTTAGCAGACAATCAGTCTTTTCCTTTCCTCCATAGTGCTGCGTGCTTAGCGGACAATCAGTCTTTTCCTTTCCTCCATAATGCTGCGTGCTTAGCGGACAATCAGTCTTTTCCTTTCCTCCATAATGCTGCGTGCTTAGCGGACGATCGGTCTTTTCCTTTCCCCCATAATGCTGCGTGCTTAGCGGACAATCAGTCGTTTCCTTTCCTCCATAATGCTGCGTGCTTAGCGGACAATCAGTCTTTTCCTTTCCTCCATAATGCTGCGTGCTTAGCGGACGATCGGTCTTTTCCTTTCCCCCATAATGCTGCGTGCTTAGCGGACAATCAGTCGTTTCCTTTCCTCCATAATGCTGCGTGCTTAGCGGACAATCAGTCTTTTCCTTTCCTCCATAATGCTGCGTGCTTAGCGAACAATCAGTCTTTTCCTTTCCTCCATAATGCTGCGTGCTTAGCGGACTGTCAGTCTTTTCCTTTCCTCCATAATGCTGCGTGCTTAGCGGACAATCAGTCTTTTCCTTTCGTCCATAATGCTGCGCGCTTAGCGACAATCAATCTTTTCCTTCCCCCATAATGCTGCGTGCTTAGCGGACAATCAGTCTTTTCCTTTCCTCCATAATGCTGCGCGCTTAGCGGACAATCAGTCTTTTCCTTTCCCCATAATGCTGCGTGCTTAGCGGACAATCAGTCTTTTCCTTTCCTCCATAATGCTGCGTGCTTAGCGGACAATCAGTCTTTTCCTTTCCTCCATAATGCTGCGTGCTTAGCGGACAATCAGTCTTTTCCTTTCCTCCATAATGCTGCGTGCTTAGCGGACAATCAGTCTTTTCCTTTCCTCCATAATGCTGCGCGCTTAGCGGACAATCAGTCTTTTCCTTTCCCCATAATGCTGCGTGCTTAGCTGACAATCAGTCTTTTCCTTTCCTCCATAATGCTGCGTGCTTAGCGGACAATCAGTCTTTTCCTTTCCTCCATAATGCTGCGTGCTTAGCGAACAATCAGTCTTTTCCTTTCCTCCATAATGCTGCGTGCTTAGCGGACAATCAGTCTTTTCCTTTCCTCCATAATGCTGCGTGCTTAGCGGACAATAGGTCTTTTCCTTTCCCCCATAATGCTGCGTGCTTAGCGGACAATCAGTCTTTTCCTTTCCTCCATAATGCTGCGTGCTTAGCGGACAATCAGTCTTTTCCTTTCCTCCATAATGCTGCGTGCTTAGCGGACAATCAGTCTTTTCCTTTCCTCCATGATGCTCCGTGCTTAGCGGACAACCAGTCTTTTCATTTCCTCCATAATGCTGCGTACTTAGCGGACAATCAGTGTTTTCCTTTCCTCCATAATGCTGCGTACTTAGCGGACAATCAGTCTTTTCCTTTCCTCCATAATGCTGCGTGCTTAGCTGACAATCAGTCTTTTCATTTCCTCCATAATGCTGCGTACTTAGCGGACAATCAGTCTTTTCCTTTCCTCCATAATGCTGCGTACTTAGCGGAAAATCAATCTTTTGAGTTTGATATGACCCGGGCTCCAACCCACGATATATCGGACTCTAGTTGAGTACATTTACCACAGAGGCGGCTCAAGACTATTACCAAGGATGATATTTTTCAGCTATTTAACTGATTTCAGCTATTTTCGTCTGGAGGGAAATTGCCGAAAGTTGCTGGACACAGTCAGAACAGGTAAAAAAGGATCATTTGAAAGGGGGTGTAGTTGGTTTTAGCTATTTTTCATTGATGTACAGTTATTTTATTTTCTAACCAGGATCATCCCTTCATTACAAATCAAGTGGTCATATAAAGGTAGGTTAAAAATATATAGACGCTGGTGTTGTCGTTGGCTCCACAGGCGCACCCACACTGCATGATTACAAAAACTAAAATTTATATTTAAGTGAGTTAGCGCTTTGCAATATTTTTGTTATTTTCTTTGGTCATTTTTTTGTAGTGAAAATTAAAATATCGAAGAGTATTTAGAAGCCATAGTTAATGAGGATGGAAATGGACTATCTTGTTGGAATTATATTGGTGAAGGCATCCGGAATACCGGGATAAAACCATTGGCCTGCCACTGACAAACTTTATCACATAAAGTTGCATCGAGTACACCTCGTCAGTAGGGAGTAATCAAACTCACTACTTTAGTGGTGAAACAAATTGATAACACCAGCATAAACGTTTTATTTAGAGTGAATGTATTTATGATTATATCAACATATGCTATGAAGAGGTTTTTACACCTACATAGACTTTCTTTTCATAATGATATAGACACATATAAATGTGTATAATATTGACACATATACATGTGTATAATATAAACACATATACATGTGTATAATATAGACACCTATATATGTGTATAATATAGACACCTATACATGTGTATAATATAGACACCTATATATGTGTATAATATAGACACCTATACATGTGTATAATATAGACACCTATACATGTGTATAATATAGACACCTATACATGTGTATAATATAGACACATATGCATGTGTATAATATAGACGCATATACATGTGTATAATATAGACACATATACATGTGTATAATATAGACACATATACATGTGTATAATATAAAAACATATACATGGGTATTATATAGACACATATACATGTGTATAATACAGAAACACATACATGTGTCTAAAATAGACACATATACATGTGTATAATATAGACACATATACATGTGTATAATATAGACACATATACATGTGTATAATATAGAAACATATACATGTGTATAATATATACACATATACGTGTGTATAATATAGAAACATATACATGTGTATTATATAGACACATATACATGTGTATAATATACACATATACATGTATATAGCATAGACAAATATACATGTGTATAATATAAAAACATATACATGTGTATATTATAGAAACATATACATGTGCATAGCATAGAAACATATACAAGTGTATAATATTGACACATATACATGTGTATAATATAGAAACATATACATGGGTATAATATACACATATACATGTATATAATATAGAAACATATACATGTGTATAATATAGAAACATATACATGTGTATAATATAGACACATATACATGTGTATAATATAAAAACATATACATGGGTATTATATAGACACATATACATGTGTATAATACAGAAACACATACATGTGTCTAAAATAGACACATATACATGTGTATAATATAGACACATATACATGTGTATAATATAGACACATATACATGTGTATAATATAGAAACATATACATGTGAATAATATATACACATATACGTGTGTATGATATATACACATATACATGTGTATAAAATAGACACATATACATGTGTATGATATACACATATACATGTGTATAATATACACATATACATGTGTATAATATAGAAACATATACATGTGTATAATATAGAAACATATACATGTGTATTATATAGACACATATACATGGGTATAATATAGAAACATATACACGTGTCTAATATAGACACATATACATGTGTATAATATAGACACATATACATGTGTATAATATACACATATACATGTATATAGCATAGACAAATATACATGTGTATAATATAAAAACATATGCATGTGTATATTATAGAAACATATACATGTGCATAGCATAGAAACATATACAAGTGTATAATATAGACACATATACATGTGTATAATATAGAAACATATACATGGGTATAATATACACATATACATGTATATAATATAGAAACATATACATGTGTATAATATAGATACATATATACATGTGTATAATATAGACACATATACATGTGTATAATATAGACACATATACATGTGTATAATATAGACACATATACATGTGTATAAGATAGACACATATATATGTGTATAATATACACATATACATGTGTATAATATAGAAGCATATACATGTGTATAATATAGACACATATACATGTGTATAATATAGACACATATACATGTGTATAATATAGACAGATATACATGTGTATAATATACACATATACATGTGTATAATATAGAAACATATACATGTGTATAATATAGAAACATATACATGTGTATAATATATACACATATACGTGTGTATAATATAGAAACATATACATGTGTATTATATAGACACATATACATGTGTATAATACAGACACATATACATGTGTATAATATAGAAACATATACATGTGTATAATATACACATATACATGTATATAATATAGACACATATACATGTATATAATATAGAAACATATACATGTGTATAATATAGAAACATATACATGTGCATAGCATATAAACATATACATGTTTATAATATAGAAACATTACATGTGTATAATATAGAAACATATACATGTGTATAATATATATACATATACATGTGTATAATATAGACACATGTACATGTGTATAACATAGACACATATACATGTGTATAATATACACATTTATATGTGTATAATATAGAAACATATACATGTGTATTATATAGACACATATACATGTGCATAATATACACATATACATGTGTATAATATACACATATACATGTGTATAATATACAAATATACATGTGTATAATATAGAAACATATACATGTGTATAATATAGAAACATATACATGTGTATAATATACACATATACATGTGTATAATATAGAAACATATACATGTGTATAATATAGAAACATATACATGTGTATTATATAGAAACATATACATGTGTATAATATAGACACATATACATGTGTATAATATAGACACATATACATGTGTATAATATACACATATACATGTATATAATATAGACACATATACATGTGTATAATATAGAAACATATACATGTGTATAATATAGAAACATATACATGTGCATAGCATAGAAACATATACATGTGTATAATATAGAAACATTACATGTGTATAATATATATACATATACATGTGTATAATATAGACACATATACATGTGTATAATATAGACACATATACATGTGTATAATATAGACACATATACATGTGTATAAGATAGACAGATATACATGTGTATAATATACACATATACATGTGTATAATAGAGAAACATATACATGTGTATAATATAGAAACATATACATGTGTATAATATAGACACATATACATGTGTATAATATAGAAACATATACATGTGTATAATATAGAAACATATACATGTGTATTATATAGACACATATACATGTGTATAATACAGAAACATATACACGTGTCTAATATAGACACATATACATGTGTATAATATAGACATATATATGTGTATAATATAGACACATATACATGTGTATAATATAGACACATATACATGTGTATAATATAGACACATATACATGTGTATAATATACACATATACATGTGTATAATATAGACACATATACATATGTATGATATACACATATACATGTGTATGATATACACATATACATGTGTATAATATAGAAACATATACATGTGTATAATATAGAAACATATACATGTGTATTATATAGACACATATACATGTGTATAATACAGAAACATATACACGTGACTAATATAGACACATATACATGTGTATAATATAGACATATATATGTGTATAATATAGACACATATACATGTGTATAATATAGAAACATATACATATACATGTGTATAATATAGACACATATACATGTGTATAATATAGACACATATACATGTATATAACATAGACACATATACATGTGTATAATATAAAAACATATACATGTGTATAATATAGAAACATATACATGTGCATAGCATAGAAACATATACATGTGTATAATATAGAAACATATACATGTGTATAATATAGAAACATTTACATGTGTATAATATACACATATACATGTATATAATATAGAAATATATACATGTGTATAATATAGAAACATATACATGTGTATAATATAGACACATATACATGTGTATAATATAGACACATATACATGTGTATAATATAGACACATATACATGTGTATAATATAGACACATATACATGTGCATAAGATAGACACATATATATGTGTATAATATACACATATACATGTGTATAATATAGACACATATATATGTGTATAATATAGAAACATATACATGTGTATAGTATACACATATACATGTGTATAATATAGAAACATATACATGTGTATAATATACACATATACATGTGTATAATATAGAAACATATACATGTGTATTATATAGAAACATATACATGTGTATAATATAGACACATATACATGTGTATAATATAGACACATATACATGTGTATAATATACACATATACATGTATATAATATAGACACATATACATGTGTATAATATAGAAACATATACATGTGTATAATATAGAAATATATACATGTGCATAGCATAGAAACATATACATGTGTATAATATAGAAACATTACATGTGTATAATATAGAAACATATACATGTGTATAATATATAAACATATACATGTGTATAATATAGACACATGTACATGTGTGTAATATAGACACATATACATGTGTATAGTATACACATATACATGTGTATAATATAGAAACATATACATGTGTATAATATAGACACATATACATGTGTATAATATACACATATACATGTGTATAATATACACATATACATGTGTATAATATATAAACATATACATATGTATAATATAGACACATATACATGTGTATAATATAGACACATATACATGTGTATAATATAGACACATATACATGTGTATAATATAGACACATATACATGTGTATAATATAGACAGATATACATGTGTATAATATACACATATACATGTGTATAATAGAGAAACATATACATGTGTATAATATAGAAACATATACATGTGTATAATAGAGAAACATATACATGTGTATAATATAGAAACATATACATGTGTATAATATAGACACATATACATGTGTATAATATACGCATATACATGCACACAATAATGTCATAGAGATAATGAATTGAATACAATTCATTAATCAAAGCAGAATGTTCACAAATAGATGTAAATCAAACTATTATGTGATACCGTTCATGACGACCCTCCTCCAAATCACGCCCCACCCGGCCCAGCCCATCCCCTTTAACTGGTCAATTAAGTAACATTATATCAAATACAAATAACATTCCACTTGATCTCTTCGAGTCAGGTGCGCTAACTATAAATAGATAATCTTACCTATTAGTGGTAGTGGTGGTGGAGGTGGCGGAGGTGGCAGGGGGTGGACGCCAACATTTACACAATGTTTTCCACACTCAGTAAAACTGGCGAATGGACAACACGCCTGTCCTGCAAACAAAAATAAAAATAAAAGAAAATTTGATTTATTTTAAAAATATAATGTCGTTGATTTTGTTAATTTTTTGTCCAGTTACAAGTACATTAAAAACATAAATTATCACTAATTATCGAGTTTGGTTGTTGTTTAACGCCTGCGGATGAATTTTTCAGCCACAAGAAGTTACTGTAGTTTCTTAGTGATTTTCGTTTATATCGACATACATTCGTATACTTTCTGTTGTATACATAACAGCTGTAAGAAGTAAAATGCTTACAGATACTAAACGAGTAATCAGAAGACTGTAACTCGAAGGACAGGCAATACAATGACCAAGAATAACAAAGGACAGGCAATACAATGACCAAGAATAACAAAGGACAGGCAATACAATGGCCAAGAATAACAAAGGACAGGCAATACAATGACCAAGAATAACAAAGGACGGGCAATACAATGACCAAGAATAACAAAGGACAGGCAATACAATGACCAAGAATAACAAAGGACAGGCAATACAATGGCCAAGAATAACAAAAGACAGGCAATACAATGACCAAGAATAACAAAGGACAGGCAATACAATGACCAAGAATAACAAAGGACAGGGAATACAATGGCCAAGAATAACAAAAGACAGATAATACAATGGCCAAGAATAACAAAAGGCAGACAATAAAATGGCCAAGAATAACAAAAGACAGACAATACAATGGCCAAGAATAACAAAAGGCAGACAATAAAATGGCCAAGAATAACAAAAGACAGACAATACAATGGCCAAGAATAACAAAAGGCAGACAATAAAATGGCCAAGAATAACAAAAGACAGACAATACAATGGCCAAGAATAACAAAAGGCAGACAATAAAATGGCCAAGAATAACAAAAGACAGACAATACAATGGCCAAGAATAACAAAAGGCAGACAATAAAATGGCCAAGAATAACAAAGGGCGGACAATACAATGGCCAAGAATAACAAAAGACAGACAATACTATGGCCAAGAATAACAAAAGACAGACAATAAAATGGCCAAGAATAACAAAAGACAGACAATACAATGGCCAAGAATAACAAAAGACAGACAATACAATGGCCAAGAATAACAAAAGTCAGATAATACAATGGCCAAGAATAACAAAAGACAGACAATACAATGGCCAAAAATGACAAAAGACAAACAATGGCAATGGTTCACAATATACCACAAAGAAAACTAAATTGAGCAACTCGAGACCTGCTAGAAACAGGGGGTGAACCCAAGTGCCCCGGAAGAGTCGACAATTCCTGTTACACAATTGGCATCCGTCGCGAGAACAGACAAAGACAAGTAATGGTTCACAAATCACCTAAAAAAAACCCACAATATTGAGCAACTCGAGACCTACTAAAAACACAGGGTGAACTCATGTGCTCCGGAAGAGTCAGCTATTTCTGTTACACAATGGGCACCCGTCGCATTAAAAGACAAAAGACAAGTAATGGTTCACAAATCACCCCAAAGAAAACTAAATATTGAGCAACTCGAGACCTGCTAAAAACCGGGGGGGGGGGAACTCAAGTGCTCCGGAAGAGTCAGTAATTCCTGCTACACAATGGGCACCCGTCGCATTAAAAGACAAAAGACAAGTAATGGTTCACAAATCACCACAAAGAAAACTAAAGATTGAGCAACTCGAGACATGCTAAAAATCCGGGGTGATTTCATGTGCTCCGGAAGAATAGGCAATTCCTGTTACACAATTGACACTCGTCGTGTTAGTATATCTAATAAACCATCTATGTAGCTTAACCTGCAACGTGTAAATACATTGTACATTATAATATTGTATACATCCTATGTGCAATATACCGGTACGTAAATTGTGGTAAACAAATTTTGCTGACAAAAGCAACAACCAATAACTAGATATACATTTTCCGACATCATCATTCTTTTTCATCCATTTTCCCCTAGAAAAATTATTTCAAAACGTTCATGAAAACAAATCATCAGTAAAGTGTAGCTTTGCTGACATTGTGTTGCTAAAAACATGCACATGCATTTTGAAGCCCGGTGCATCTGAAAGCATTGAAACTGAAATAGATGAATTGGTGTTTAACGTCAAGCGAGCTATATTTTGTGGTATGCATATACATATGACAAAAACAAAACAAACGGTTCTAACGTTCTTTTTCAATTTTCCATTATAATACTTCTATTTTTTAAGCTATTGCTTGACGAGGTGTAATTCATCCTTCTATTTTTTAAGCTATTGCTTGACGAGGTGTAATTCATACTTCTATTTTTTAAGCTATTGCTTGACGAGGTGTAATTCATCCTTCTATTTTCCATGGTAACATTTGTGTAACATTTCCGTATAACATTACTAACAGTACAAGATGAAATGTGTATGCACTTACCTGCAACCGCATCGGGGGTGTCCGGAGTGCGGTAGCTCATGGGTTCGAGCCCCGGTCGGGTCAAACCAAAGACAATAAAATTGGTGTTTGTGCTTCTCCGCTAAGCACGCAGCGCTAAGGAGAAAGAGAAAAGTCTGGTTGGCTCGGAATCAGAATAATGTATCCGAGTGGAGCGACATGTCTACCCGCGGACTGTTGTTTCAATGAGCTAGCACTATAAAAATCCAACTCAGCGTGTTGGTCTAGTACAAAGCGGCCCTCATCATCATCTCAATGAAAATTAACTTGTTCTCGCCATGATATAACTGAAAAATTGCTGAGTTAGCGTTAAACAACAATCACTCACTCACTCACTTACCTGCTGGGCATGCGTTTTGATGACCACATTTATTGACAGAAACTGATCTACAATCCATAGCAGCTATTGATGGGCAGATATATTCCGGCTCGACTACAGGTGGTGAGGTGCACTGAAAGAAAAAAAAATTCCAGGCCCAATTAATACAAGTACCGGTTTGACAACAGGTGAGGTATCCTAGAGAAATAGAAATATTGATATTCAGTTTTATTCTGAATTAATGCACAAGGGAATAACCATTTGATTTTGATTTTTTTGGTGTGGGGGTGGGGATTTGGCACTCAAAGAAAAAGAACAGAAATTCAAAGAACGTCAGAACCGGGACGTTTGACTACAGGCCTAGAGAAACAGAAACATTGATATTCAGCTTTGTTTTGAATTAATGCATAAGGGGATATCCATTTGATTTTGATTTTTTATTGGGGTTAAAAAGAACTAGGAAAGAACATATCACTGTTAGCTTTGAAGTCAGATTGAAGTATTTGGGAATATGTGCTATTTCATAGGGAATTATATTATTTCAGTGGGAAAATTGTTATTTCAATTGGACTGCTAGAAATATGTTATTGCCGTGTGAATTATTTCTGTCAGAAGTATTGTGCTGTTAATTATTTCTGTCAGAAGTGTGCTATACTGTACTGTTAATTATTTCAGTCAGAAAAATGTTATTGTACTGTAAATTATTTCAGAAAGAAATATGTACAAGTGTATTTTTTTATTTTTAATATGTGTCTTTGAGTTTTGCTTAATCTAAGTGTGTGGGTTTTTTTTTTATTTCGTTGTGCCTCTTTTAAATATCAATGTGTCTTTTATAAAATCTAGGTACAATGGAGCTGTATTTTTTTAATTCCCAGCCTGATTTTTCTTCTCTCTCGTCTTTTTCATTAAATCGAAGTGTATATGTCTTTTTTTTTAAATCTGTGTGTAAATATTTTCCCCCCAAAAAGTGGCTCATAGATAGTTTTGACGAAGACGGCTTGCCATACTAATCAAACAGTCTTAGTCTGTGATTTTTGGGATTTATGTTAAATTACAAATTAATATGATCAGTTGAGCTTAGTAGTTTTTACTGCTCGACAAACTTCTGTGTGAAATAAGATTGCTATAATTCTATGATTTTTCATTAGTGTTATTTAATATAAAGAAACAACCCTAGACTAAGATGGTATTATTATAATGTAACAGGTTGTTCTGAATATATAACATTGTAAAGTTCTAATATAAAGGGGGTTAGATTTGGGAAGGATGGGTGTATGTCAATTAGGTAAAATACTGGTATGGGTATGAACCATTTAAATCTGTTATTAATACAGCAATTTGATGGGTGGTTGGGGGGGGGGGGGGGGATTGCGGTGAACAGTCACTCATTGAAAATATGTGATACTTTCCTTGTTGTTCATATTGCATGAAGTCATGTGTCTGCATATGACTCGAGTCATACAGAACAAAAAATACAAAATTTATTTGTACGTCGCGTCTGATTTAAACTAAAAAATGTTTTTTAGGTGTAAAACCACTAATTAATCTCTTAAAGGTTTTCTTCTAAATTTATGTTTTTTCTAGTCAACTGGCCATTTTTTCTGAAGTTTAACCTTTCAAAAACCATATATTTTCTCAAACGTACATGATTCCTCTACGTTCTGTGAAAATATCATGGGATGTTTCAAGTCTTGCAGTAAAATGTCATGCTCTGGGACACTACCTACTCTAAAAATAACAACGTCATTGCCGGAATTTCAGTATTTATATGTCATGCATCAATATCCCCATAAAGGATCAAAATACAGGTAAATGCAACCAAATTTGGACTTAAAATAATCCTTATATATTGACATTTTCCAATTTTGTTTTTGCCATTACATTTAAAAATTTTCAAAATACGACAAAGCGAAAGGAACATTCTTTATTTGCTATCAAATTAATTTCTGTTATTTTACAAGATTCAAATATCTATACATTTTATTCTTTTGAGCAGTATATCAGAGCTATTTAGAAATAATATAAAATCATATAAAAGGGTGTGGTTGATTATTATATTTTGGTATGTGAATTTATGTCATTTTTTTTATGAAATAAATAATTTAAAAAAGCATAAATGAGACCATTGAAGAGAAGTATAAAAAAAAACAAGATATAAAACCACAAAGAAAATGAAAACAATACAATGTAAGAAAAAAATAAAACTCATATAAAAAAAGACAAAAAAAAACCAAGAAAAAACAATAAAAACAAAAACGGATAACGTAGAAAACAGTAAAAGTTATCAAAATATATCATCGTTTCATTTAAAAACATCATGCTAATTTCGACCAACTGGACTTTGTTTTCCCAATTAAAAATTATATTAATTCCTGATCAAGAAATTTTGCCCAGTGTTGTTGACTATATAAAGCAATCGTTAGAATTGCGAAAATGAGGTTCACATTGGTCAATGTATAACTTTAACTATGAATATATGACATTTCTTTATGTTGTTCATGTATATATGTTTTGTAATGTTATATTGTATTGTATTACCCGCAAGAGGGTTATTTGCAATAACGATTATATTAATATCTTTTTATGCAGTATATGAATAACTTTACCGGTCATAAAGAAGATGTGGATATAGGGTGTTATGGTGTTTAACGCCACTTTCAACAATATTTCAGTTATATAGTGGCGAGAGGTGGATATAATAGTTCCCTGTGTTGTATTCAAAATACATGTACATGTAGTTAAAATGAAAACTAGAACATCTCTACAGGAATATTTATAGTCAGTGTAAAAAAAACCGTAGATATCTAATTTAGTGCGCACGACGCGTTCACTTGTAAAGCTCATAGTGAAAAGATTGGAAGCCAAATAATTTAAAAGTCTTCGGGAGCAAGTAAACCAAAGGGGCCAATAAGGATAGTAAACATCAGCTAAGGTTACATCATGGCTCAAGAAAAAGAGGGAACCGTCGTGGTCGTGATCGTATGGTAGTAGGATTTACAAAAAAAAATGCTGTGCAATCAGTGTCTATCAGTTCGATCCCCGTTCATGACGAGGTGTACTCGATACAACATTATGTGATAAAGTTTGTCAGTGACTTGCGACAGGTCGGTGGTTTTCTACGGATACAACATTATGTGATAAAGTTTGTCAGTGACTTGCGACAGGTCGGTGGATTTATACGGTATTCCAATCTCCTCCACCGTAAAACTGACCTCCACGATATAACTGAAATATTGTTGAAAGTGGCGTTAAACACCATAAACGAATCATCCATATACCTCAAGAAAAAGAAATCAATAATAGTTTTACTCACTAGTCCAACTTTCCATAAGCAACCAAAAAGCACAATGATGAAGACCGCGGCCATTTTAGAAATAACACGCAGCCACCGTCCCTAATATTTGTAATATATATAGGTATATTATATATACGAGCTTTTTATATATTAATTTCTAATTTACATGTTTTTCCACCTGACTTCAATCGCTTAACCAATCAATGAATTATATATATACCGTATTCGTCTTTATAATAAAATCGTTTTTGAGCAAAATCTGTATAAATAATATAAGGAAGCTTACAGCAAAAACTAGTCAAAATCCGTTAAATTATCACAAAAACTGGACTTTTAAGTATAATGCTAATGTTTCTTCAGAAAACTGCTCAGTTTTATAGGAAACATAAAAGATGCAGTAAAAAATTAATATCAGTATTTTTTAAGGTTTTACTAAGAATACGACAGGAAAGTGTAAAAAAAAGTTGCGTGGATTAACATGATTTTGCGTGGTGGGGTTAATCCTGTATTTATTTTCGACACCAATTCATTGACACCGATAACAAGGCGAAGACGAGGCAATGTAATGACAATGTAAACAAACAAAATGTCAAATAGAACAATCCGAATCTGAAAAATGATGCTTCCGAAGGATAAAATGCTTAGCACATGAGTACGAATGCGGAAAAGGAAACCCGTTATATCCAATACGGGCAACTTCTTTTGTTTCAATAGTAATGTTTCTAACTTGTACAATAATGATGTTATAATTTATAAAATTAAAAAAAAAAGTCGCCAGAACAGTTTTGTTTGTGAACGAGTTTACATAATTTTCCTGTTACACCATTGGTCAAATTCTATAGCTCGTTCTTAAAAGCATCGGCCTGTAACATCGGTCTGTAACATCAGCCTGTAACTGATATTAGAGTCCGCATTTACAATAGCATTGCTGGAGTATTATTATACAAATATATCATATCGTAAACAGGGGCGGATCCAGGATTTCAAGTTAGGGGGGGGGGGGGGGACGCACTTAAAAAAATTGCGCCGAGCGGAGGCAGGCGCGAACATTTTTGGGGTATTTCGTGTGAAAAATTACGATTTTACGCCAAAAAATCATATTTTTTCCAATTTTAGGGGGGAGCCCCCCCCACCCCTGGATCCGCCCCCTGGTAAAGTTTATTTGTATAATAATCGCCATTATCGGCTGTCATTTTTAAATATATTTGTATAAGAAAGGCAAAGGACTTCACTAATGTTTTAATAACTTGTGTCCAATCCCATTTGTATTTCTTAAAATATTTCTGGATATTTCCCCCCTGCTCCCAAATATAATCTTCGGACCATATGGTACATCTTTATATACATTCAAATACGTGGTAAATCTTTTTATAATTCAACCGCTTAAAATTGTATTGCATTATTTATAGCATTTTTTGGTTAATATTGTTACATGTAAATTGTAATATCGAAGAAAATTTGTATCACTTAAAAAAAGGGGGGTAGTGGTGTTTAACGTCACTTTCAACAATATTTCTGTTATCTTGCTGTTCAGTTTTATTGGTAGAGGAAACCAGAGAAAAACACCGAAAAAAAAACTTTATTACATAATGTTTTATCGAGTACGCCTCAGCGTGGGCGAGATTCGAACTCACAGCTTTAGTGGTATAGTCACTGATTGCATAGGTAGTTGTAAATCCAACTACCATACGATCACGATCACGACATCATCCTGTATCACTTAAATTGTTGAACTCTTGCAGACAGACTTGGTAAAGGCGCATTTCTTGTTGTAATGCATAAGAGACAGCTGCAATATAATGTTCAAATGACAAAGATATATAAAAAGAAAATGTAAAAAAAAACCGTATTGAAACATGTAATATTTAGTCTTGAATAGAGTAGACGTGTTTTTGTTGGTCGCTTTTATGATTAAAATCTTGGTTATTTTGTGTTGTGAGTGAATGAGTGAGTGAGTGATTGTTGTTTAGCGCCAATTCAGTAGTTTTTCAGCTATATCATGGCGAGAACAAGTTAATTTTCAATGAGATGATGATGAGGTCCGCTTTGTACTAGACCAACACGCTGAGTTGGATTTTTATAGTGCTAGTCCACTGAAACAACAGTCCTCGGGTAGACATGTCGCTCCACTCGTACATTATTCTGATTCCGACCCAGCCAATCGTTTCTCTTTCTCCTTAATGCTGCGTGCTTAGCGGGGAAGCAACAAATACCAATTTTATTGTCTTTGGTTTGACCCTACCGGGGCTCGAACCCACGATCTACCGCACTCGAGGCGAGCCCGCTAACCATTACGCCACCGATGTTGTGTGTTGTTGTCAGACAAAATTGATATGGGTACACTAAGAAGAATAAACATGATTATTGTTGGGATCGCTTGTGATTTTTCGTAATCGGATTGATAAGATTTGAGATGGATTGTCTTTTGTATCTACAGTTAGACGTAATGCTTATCGTTTTCCGACGCCAGTCATTACTGGCGATGAGCACCGGGCCAAGACAAATACAACTTTTCATTTTTCATTTTTTATCTATATATACATTGTACCGTATATGTAATAGTTATGCACTGAGTAATAGGTGTATAACTAACTTACATTCCAGGTTCTTTGTTAAACATCTCAGGTTGAAATATAATATTTTAAAACTTTAATTTTTTTATTTGTATGAAGTGTTTAACCAAGAATTGAAAAACACAATACATTACATTCTTTGAAAAACCCTTTAGCAACCTCTTACTTAAAGAAGTATGCTGGTGTTTTGAAATGTGAGTAGATTTCACTGAAGTCAAGGTTGACGCTTCAATACACGTGAAATTTGCTGTCGTCAATATGGATGGGTATGAAACGGACGAAATTTTGAGTCGAGCTTTGGGTCTAGCAGAAGATGTGGAAAACGATATCATATTCATAACTCAGAGTACATTCCAGAATAATGAAAGTATTTTACATGTATTGAAAAAAGCGAGAAATCTAGCAAACCTCAAAATATACGTAAAAAATTAAAAGACAAAGATTACAGTTCAATGTGTGTGCTATTGAAATAAATAAATAAATAATAAAAATAAATAAACAAATAAATGTGCTATTGAAAATAAATAAATAAACAAATAAAAATTTGTCTCGTCCAGGCTTATCGGTAGCTTAGTAGCGCCTGCCTGCATGATTTATTTATAACTTGTTCTTGTTATGATATAACTACAATATTGTAATCTTGGTGTTAAATAACAATCAATTAATCACCCCAATTCAATAAAAAAAAAGGAATAAATAAGAATAAAAAGTAAAACAAACAAAAAGGGCAAAACAAAAACAAAAAACAAATAAAAAACAAACAAAACCAGAAAAGCAAAAACGAGAAAAAAAGAAAAAAAAAGAAAAAAGAAAACGACAGTCAACAGGTGGAATATCTGTATCTATACTGAGCAACACAAGAAATGCACCACTTCTTTCCTGTTTCATTATTTTCACAATTTCTAATATCTGGTTAATTTTTTTTAAATTATCGTTAATCATTTTTAATCTTATTTCATGGTGTCTGAAGGTGAGTTTTACTCAATAGAAGTGTTGTTACAGGAACAAAGGTAGTGTTTGTGCATAGGGTGTGACAATAGGTGTTTCCAGAAACCCCTGTCGTCACACCCTATGAACACAACCTATAGAAAGTATATGGTTTAACAAAGAACTTGGGGTGTAAGTATAGGATACAGTACTATTGAAACAAAAGAAGCGGCCCGTATTGGATATAACGGGTTTCTTTTTCCGCATGAGTACTCAGTCTCACTTACCTCGGTCTGCTGCAAGATAATGGAACACGTGTTGGCGAGTAACATTATGCGACACGGAGAGGATAATGGCATCCTATACCAGCTACAGCACGGCTTCCGGAGGAACAGATCCTGTGAGACACAGCTGATCGAGTTTATCGACGATCTCACCAAGAACCTCCAGGAAGGCCATCAAACGGACGTGCTCATGGATTTCGCCAAGGCTTTTGACAAAGTCAACCACAGCCTCCTCATCCACAAGATACACCAGTATGGCAACCGGGGTAAGGTAAACAGCTGGATCAAAAGTTGGCTCTTCGGAAGGAACCAGACAGTCGTTGTCGAGGGAGTGAACTCATCACAGGTCGATGTAGACTCCGGAATACCACAGGGATCAGTACTTGGACCATCCCTCTTCATCTTTTACATCAATGACTTCCAAGACCGGCTACGATCCACTGTTCGACTATTTGCGGACGACACTATCGCCTACCTCACTTATAACATCTGAGGATGATGCAGAACACCTCCAGGAAGACCTCGACAAACTCGCACAATGGAGAGAAGACTGGTTCATGCAGTTCCATCCAGCAAAATGTACAGTCCTCACCGTCACCAACAAGCGGAACCCCATAGTGACAGAGTATACCATTCGAGGACAATTACTTGTAGCAGTGACATCAGCCAGGTACCTGGGGGTTACCATCATCGACAAAGTGAACTGAAGACAACACATCGATTCCATCGCAAACAAGGCGAATAGAACTCTAGGCTTCCAACGCAGAAATCTGAAGATCTCATCAATATCGATCAAGGAGCAAGCATACAAGACCCTAGTCCGTCCACTGGTGGAGTATGCCAGCCCCGTATGGGATCCTCATCACCCGACAGACATCAGGAAGCTGGAGTGTGCACAAAGAAGGGCAGCAAGGTTCGTCTTAAGTAGCCAACACAATAGGTCTAGCGTCACTGCTATGATCCAACGCCTCGGTTGGAGGTCATTAGAGGACAGGAGAAGGGACGCTAGACTTACCAAGCTCTATAAGATCGACCACGAACTAGTCGCCATCTCCAAGACAGACCGCCTCGACAGACCAACACGAAGAATACGACAATCAATCTCACGACAATGCCTATCAAGTACCACACTGTAGGATTGACGTCAGGAAGATGTCGTTCTTCCCAAAAACTGTCCGAGATTGGAACGCCCTGCCACCTGACAAAGCCAGCCTGGACACACTTGAAGCTTTTAAAGCTTCAATCTGTGTCCAATAAACCGCCTCGACTGCTTTTATCCTTTAACCTGTTTTTAACTTATCCCGATGCGAGACTTCCCTTGATGCATAGCACCTATTCAAATCACTGCATGATCTTCGACACGACGAAGAAGGCAGTTAATCGGCAGAAGCAGAAGCAGAAGCAAATGTTCATTTCGAGGACTGTGATACAGTAGAAGGTAATTCTACTCATTGTCATTTAATGTCGCCTCGGGCAAATCTATTGACATTGACCAGAACAATAGACACTAAGTTGATTAAGGTTACAATGACGTCACACTTTGGCGGTAGTTTAATTTTTTCTGGCAATCAACCGTATCGGGGGTGCAATGGTTAGCGTGATCGCCTCGAGGGCGATAGATCGTGGGGCCTTCAATTTACGGCTCTGGTTGCCTCTTTTGTATCTTCAAATGTACGACAGTCGTGTTCATAGATATGCCTATATATATATTTGAACCCGATATTTGTGTAACAGGAACGCTCCCTACCTAAGGTTATAGGAACCGTAGTAGGTTCATAGCCACCTTTGATAACTGCGTTAGTATATATCTTTATTCTCATAAAGTCAATGTATAACAATGGTACAGAGATATTACCTCTCGGTAAATTATTGATAGATATCTATATATGAATGGAATTAACATAATAATGTTTGGATTGAATGTTAAATGTGATCATCTGCAATTTTCGAGAGGGACATTTTGTCGCCATCTTTTTTTCATTCATAGCGTCCTCAACCGATCAACATTAAAAATGAAAATTTGTAAAATCTGTCGGAGACTTTTCCTATCCCTTTTAGTATGACATAGATCAATCATGGTGCTTCCAATACTTTCTTAAGTCTCCTTAAATCTCCATCCATTGCGCCACAATTGGCCTTGAAAAATCTCCCCAATTTTTCGTGATTTGTGTTGTATCAAACATCTCCTGTGACAATTTGAATCCACAGAATATCATATTTTAGTCTTTTTAATGGTGATTATACGATTTCACACTAAAACATTGAGGATCACGTGAACTTTATGTGTACAAATATATGATAAAAAAGTACAAGTATTGTCGAAGTATTGCTACCTGTATTTTACCTGAGAACTAATTAGTGCATACACTGTATGTGATTTTGATCAGAATGTTTTAGTATTGTTGCGTAACTAAATGTAATTAAGTTTAATGATCTTTAATAATTATGATAAATGTTGTAGATGTGTATTGCAGAGACATGTTTGTGTATTGTGCAATAACTAAACTATAACCGTTTTTTTATAAAAAAAAAAGGCAAATAAGTGAAAAAAAATATGTATTTGGACAATTAATTATGATTTTTTAAATAAAAACACAATTTCATTTAAACTCCATAACAGAACAAAAATAATCATAATCAATAGGGAGAGGGAATAACAATACTTGTACACTTTTTTATACAACTTGGTATTGTTAACAATACTTGTATACAAGAATTGCGATCATACATTTCAAGAGATCCCATATTGAAAATAAATTTAGACAGCTGGATAAATTCACGTTTAATTTAAGTATTTTTTTTAACGAGATGTTTTCACTTCAAAGTCCAGTTTCAAACTGAATCGTAAACATCCGGTTGCCGATAATATACTTGCTATATGCGTGTCGTGTGCAAAGGCTCGCGTCTCCTCTGTGCGTAAACATTGTATGCAATATATTATTTTAATTCAATATGTTTTTTAACTTAGTTAGCTTACTGTGCATTTTTACAAATGTCTCTTATATTTGATCTTTAAGTATGTACATCAAAGAAACAGAGTGTTACAACTAGCCAAAGCCGTATTACGCATGTATATTACAACTCTATCCATATGTTTCAATAGTTCAAAACGTTAATGTGAATAACTTTCATAAATGATCGGAACACCGGTACCATGTATATTTAAGATCTACAAAGTTATTACAGGGTTAATAATAAACTAATAAGCTACTCGACAAAATATTTTTTTTAAATTAAATTGGGATTATACCTTTCTTTATATATATACATTCCGACAAAAGTTAAGCACCACCCTATATTTTTATCGATATATTTTTTTACATCAATACTGTTAAAACAATCAAATAGATATCACCATTTTTCTTACACTTCTTAAAAGACTACACCAAGGGCTCTAAAATTACCAATCTACGAAGTATTTATCATCCTGAAATAGGTTCCGACCCTTTACACTCTACAATGCACTAAATATTAGATAGGCTCCTCCCCTTTACTGTTTCTGCTTCATTGCACTTAGTTAAAATAGGCTCCGCCCCTTTACACGCTTCAATGCACTAAATATTAGATAGGCTCCTCCTCTTTACTGTTTCTGCTTCATTGCACTTAGTTAAAATAGGCTCCACCCCTTTACACACTTCAATACACTAATATTAGATAGGCTCCTCCCCTTTACTGTTTCTGCTTCATTGCACTTAGTTAAAATAGGCTCCGCCCCTTTACACGCTTCAATGCACTAAATATTAGATAGGCTCCTCCCCTTTACTGTTTCTGCTTCATTGCACTTAGTTAAAATAGGCTCCGCCCCTTTACACGCTTCAATACACTAAATATTAATTAGGATCCTCCCATTTACTGTTTCTGCTTCATTTCACTTAGCTAAAATAGGCTCCGCCCCTTTACACGCTTCAATACACTAAAAATTAAATAGGGTCCTCCCCTTTACACGCTTCAATACACTAAATATGAAATAAGCTCCCCTTTACACGCTTCAATACACTAAATATGAAATAAGCTCCCCTTTACACGCTTCAATACACTAAATATTAAATAGGCTCCTCCCCTTCACTGTTTCTGCTTCATTGCACTTAGTTAATATAGGCTCCTCCCCTTTACACGCTTCAATACACTAAATATTAAATAGGATCATCCCATTTACTGTTTCTGCTTCATTTCGATTAGCTAAAATAGGCTCCGCCCCTTTACCCGCTTCAATACACTAAATATTAAATAGGCTCCTCCCCTTTACGGTTTCTGCTTCATTGCACATAGTTAAAACAGGCTCCGCCCCTTTACACGCTTCAATACACTAAATATGAAATAGGCTCCTCCCCTTTACGGTTTCTGCTTTATTGCACTTAGTTAAAATAGGCTCCGCCCCTTTACACGCTTCAATACACTAAATATTAAATAGGCTCCTCCCCTTTACACGCTTCAATACACTAAATATAAAATAGGCTCCTCCCCTTTACGGTTTCTGCTTCATTGCACATGGTTAAAACAGGCTCCACCCCTTTACACGCTTCAATACACTAAATATTAAATAGGCTCCTCCCCTTTACACGCTTCAATACACTAAATATAAAATAGGATCCTCCCCTTTACGGTTTCTGCTTCATTGCACATAGTTAAAACAGGCTCCGCCCCTTTACACGCTTCAATACACTAAATATTAAATGGGCTCCTCCCCTTTGCTGTTTCTGCTTCATTGCACTTAGTTAAAATAGGCTCCGCCCCTTTACACGCTTCAATACACTAAATATTAAATAGGCTCCTCCCCTTTACACGCTTCAATACACTAAATATAAAATAGGATCCTCCCCTTTACGGTTTCTGCTTCATTGCACATAGTTAAAACAGGCTCCGCCCCTTTACACGCTTCAATACACTAAATATGAAATAGGCTCCTCCCCTTTACGGTTTCTGCTTTATTGCACTTAGTTAAAATAGGCTCCGCCCCTTTACACGCTTCAATACACTAAATATTAAATGGGCTCTTCCCCTTTGCTGTTTCTGCTTCATTGCACTTAGTTAAAATAGGCTCAGCCCCTTTACACGGCTCCTCCCCTTTACACGCTTCAATACACTAAATATGAAATAGGATCATCCCATTTACTGTTTCTCCTTCATTGCACTTAGTTAAAATAGACTCCTCCCCTTTACACGCTTCAATACAATAAATATTAATTATGCTCCTCTCCTTTACTGTTTCTGCTTCATTGCACTTAGTTAAAATAGGCTCCGCCCCTTTAAACGCTTCAATACACTAAAAATTAAATAGACTCCTCACTTTTACTGTTTCTGCTTCATTGCACTTAGCTAAAATAGGCTCCTCCCCTTTACACGCTTAAATACACTAAATATTAAATAGGCTCCTCCCCTTTACTGTTTCTGCTTCATTGCGCTTAGTTATAATAGGCTCCTCCCTTTTACTGTTTCTGCTTCATTGCACTTAGTTATAATAGGCTCCTCCCCTTTACACGCTTCAATACACTAAATATTAAATAGGCTCCTCCCCTTTACACGCTTCAATACACTAAAAATTAAAGGGACTCCTCCCCTTTACTGTTTCTGCTTCATTGCACTTAGTTAAAATAGGCTCCTCCCCTTTACACGCTTCAATACACTAAATATTAGATAGCCCCCCCCCCTTTTTTGCTGTTTCTGCTTCATTGCACTTAGTTAAAATAGGCTCCGCCCCTTTACACGCTTCAATACAATAAATAGTATATAGGCTCCTCCCCTTTACACGCTTCAATACACTAAAAATTAAATAGACTCCTCCCCTTTACTGTTTCTCCTTCATTGCACTTAGTTAAAATAGGCTCCTCCCCTTTACACGCTTCAATACAATAAATATTAATTATGCTCCTCTCCTTTACTGTTTCTGCTTCATTGCACTTAGTTAAAATAGGCTCCGCCCCTTTAAGCGCTTCAATACACTAAATATTAAATAGGCTCCTCCCCTTTACTGTTTCTGCTTCATTGCACTTAGTTAAAATAGGCTCCGTCCCTTTTCTTAAAGTATGAATAAGAATATTATTTTAAGTCCCGTAACGGCCAAAATGGTCGTGTGACTAAATGTTTTCTCTGTTTCCATCCATCCTTTCCATTTTAATGTATTGATCTTTTTGTGTAAGAGGTCTTAAATGATGCTATGAGAAGTAAGAGATCTAGATTGAGTGACGTTCTGGTTGATTTTGTTACGAAAGTATGCGCCTTGGTACAGAAGCATTGAAGACATATGGGGAATATTTGTTTATTTATCTCATGGCCACGAGATACTACCGCGTGGTCAGTACTGATCGCGGCATATACCAACGGATGACAACGGGATAGCCAAATCATGGTCACGATTTATCATGACCATGGGATACTAGTGGTTAACGCGTGGTCACAAGATAGCTAAATTGTTGCCACGAGATACTAAAGCGTGATCACGCAATAGCTAAGTCTTAGCCACGAGATCAATCTAAGTCGTTGCCACGAAATACTAAACGTGGCAACGCGTTAGTATCTCGTGGCCACGAGATCAATAACAATTTCCGCATTTCCCTTCCATGCTTCCGTAAAGACCCACCACACATGAAAAATAACCTTGCTTTATTTAAAGTCGATGAACCTAAGCTGCTATGCAGTTATATGAAGATTAACATTATACGGTTTTTCCATATCAATCACGTACACACGTTTATTTATTGTCTTCTCGTAATCTGTTCAATGAATTCTAGTATCAAAAACGATATCATGGTCATGGGTGGTTGAATAAAGATCGACATCTCTAGCACAACTAGTTGAACAGGAACTGCTTAAACCATTCCGGAGCACCTCGGTTAAATCCCGGTTTTTAGTGGTGTTCGTGTTACGCGATCTTTAGTTTTATGTGTAATGTTTTGTATATCGTTGTTTGTCCTTTTGCCATTTTTCTTTTGGCCATTGTGTTGTCTGTCCTTCTGTCTTTTGGCCATTGTGTTGTCTGTCCTTCTGTC
Organism: Bathymodiolus brooksi; assembly: GCA_963680875.1. NCBI lineage: Eukaryota > Metazoa > Mollusca > Bivalvia > Mytilida > Modiolidae > Bathymodiolus > Bathymodiolus brooksi. The sequence goes on along the minus strand of OY804586.1, from coordinate 59,017,687 downwards.
TTTTGGCCATTGTGTTGTCTGTCCTTCTGTCTTTTGGCCATTGTGTTGTCTGTCCTTCTGTCTTTTGGCCATTGTGTTGTCTGTCCTTCTGTCTTTTGGCCATTGTGTTGTCTGTCCTTCTGTCTTTTGGCCATTGTGTTGTCTGTCGTTCTGTCTTTTGGCCATTGTGTTGTCTGTCCTTCTGTCTTTTGGCCATTGTGTTGTCTGTCGTTCTGTCTTTTGGCCATTGTGTTGTCTGTCCTTCTGTCTTTTGGCCATTGTGTTGTCTGTCCTTCTGTCTTTTGGCCATTGTGTTGTCTGTCCTTCTGTCTTTGGGCCATTGTGTTGTCTGTCCTTCTGTCTTTTGGCCATTGTGTTGTCTGTCGTTCTGTCTTTTGGCCATTGTGTTGTCTGTCCTTCTGTCTTTTGGCCATTGTGTTGTCTGTCCTTCTGTCTTTTGGCCATTGTGTTGTCTGTCCTTCTGTCTTTTGGCCATTGTGTTGTCTGTCCTTCTGTCTTTTGGCCATTGTGTTGTCTGTCGTTCTGTCTTTTGGCCATTGTGTTGTCTGTCGTTCTGTCTTTTGGCCATTGTGTTGTCTGTCGTTCTGTCTTTTGGCCATTGTGTTGTCTGTCGTTCTGTCTTTTGGCCATTGTGTTGTCTGTCGTTCTGTCTTTTGGCCATTGTGTTGTCTGTCGTTCTGTCTTTTGGCCATTGTGTTGTCTGTCGTTCTGTCTTTTGGCCATTGTGTTGTCTGTCGTTCTGTCTTTTGGCCATTGTGTTGTCTTTTTTCGATTTACGGATTCTGATTACCCCTTTGGTATAAACATAATTTATTGGTATAACAAACATATATAAACAGAACAATAGCAATTATACAATAGGATTCAGAAACTTTACCCCTTTGATATCTTCAAACTCTTCTTTAACTTTTTTGGATCATTTTGTTGATTTATATATTATATAAATAACCAAGACATGTGTGTTGTTTCCTTTAGTTATCAGTCACCTTTTCGTCAATGCCCATGCACTCAAGTTTGTAAAAATGGACTTGAAATAAACTGGTCCATCTTTACTCATAATTATATGGTACAGATTTCAGAGTAATTTTTCATTACATTAACCTCTTTCAAACTGATAAAAGAGAGGAAACAACCCTTTTGATCACATGAACACTGCCTTGAACCAAGGATTTGTATAGTAAAATGAATTTTAATTCCTTGTTTGAACCCATTATTGGCAAAATTAGGATAATTATATTTATGGCATGATGAACGATCTTTGGTTGGTTGTATAAAAATCACCTTGATGTACTAGTAATGAACCCTTGTTTTTTGGTCCAGAATACAACCATTATATCAAATGGAATTAAAAAAAACATAAAATCGTGATCATATTATCATAGTGGGATTTACAACTACCTGTGCAATCAGTGCCTATAACCACTAAAGTTGTGAGTTCGAACCCCGTTCATTTCGAGGTGTAATGGGACATATTGATTTGTTCATTGCCTATATATTGTTTGTTGTTTGTTTGATGGTGTTTAACGCCACTTTCAACAATATTTCAGCTATATCGTGGCTGTCAGTTTTATTGGTGGAGAAAACCGGAGTATCCGGGATCCGGAGAAAACCACCGATCTGCCGCAAGTCAGTGACAAACTTTATCACATAATGTTGCATACCTCACCCTGATCGAAATTCCAACTCACAACATCAGTGGTGTTAGGGTCTTTTACAATGAGGAAAACACATATCCTAAAATGAGTGTGAAATGACCGTTAGCCTGCATAATGCATTCCCAAGAAAGAATTCTTTGCAAATGCAATAGTATCAAGTCAGAATAATGTTTTAATAGTATGCCAGCATATCACGCATATCTTAAATCTATGGTCACCAATAAAACTGACTGCCACGAGTTAACTGAAAGAATGCCGGACAACTCGGCCCGCGGACAACTCGGACCGAGACAAGTCGGCCCGTAAGCGAGGACAAGTCGGCCCGTAAGCGAGGACTAGTCGGCCCGTATGTTAAGACAACTCGGACCGTATTATTGTTTTATAATATTGTTCAATATTTATATGTGTATAATTATTGATTTATTTAAAGGACAATTATTATCTTTTAGTGAAAATGAATTATTTATTAAATGATAATATTAAGTGACCAAAAATGTGATTAGGACGTGATTTTGTTCTCATAACATGGTCTATTACGTATCATTTACAGGAATAAAATTAATATAAAAAAATTAAAAATAGATAATTTAAGAAAAAAATATTTAGAGCTTATAAATTATGAAATTTCATATTTATATAAGCATTATGTATTATTTTTGTTTGTATAAGCTTCATGGTTGTTGGAAACACCTTGTGAATCAAGAGATTTTGAAAGTTCAAAAGCCTCTTTCAATAATGGATTTAAATTGTCAGTATGTAATCTGGCAAGATATAAAATTGCTTGCAATTAATAAAATTTTCAACAGGAAATCTACCAAGTTCTGCTCTCACTCCTATATTTGAGGAAGTCCTCTTTGTTCCCAGGAGATGCTTACAAAAAATCAAGTGAACTTTTTCGAAGGGGGTTCTATCAATAAAGGTGAAATGGCCCATGTTACCATTTCTTAGTATAGCTCTTTGCTTTGCCCTATGGTAAACAAGAAAATAATCCCTAAAAGATATTTCAGAATTGTAGGTCAAAATAGGTCTAACCAAACATATTAAGTTTATTAACACTAGACTATCTATCAAAATCCTTGAAATGAAGTTGCACATAGTCATCTGTCAAAAGTATTGGGAAATGTAAAAAAACAAACATATTTTATCAAAAAATTATTGTGAAGTCATTTCTGGATAGATTTTAACAAATTTTACACCAAAACATTCGGAATTATTTATATTTTGTTTGCTTATTTGCTCATTATTTTTATATGAGCGGTTTTTATTTGTACATAATTTTTCCCTTATTGTCAATTTTTAGGATTTATTTTTAGTTGAAATACATAGGAAAATCAAATTTTATTTGTTGTGTTTAAATTATGTACAAATAAAAATCACTCATAACAACATAATGAGTAAATAACCAATCAAAATATAGACAATTCCGAATGTTTTGGTACCCAACTGAAATATTGCTGAAAGTGGCGTTAAACATCATAAACCAAATCAAACATATCTATATAGTTGCAATATATACATGCATTTTATTTTACATATACTTTCATACATTCATATTCACTAAAATATGGTTCTCCTACCTCAGGTATAGGTGAAAATAGACGATTTTGGCTTTCATGTTTGACACATGAAAGGAGATCAGAACCATTCTGAACTAATGTAGTTTATCTATTAGATTTGTCATTCTCCTTTTCGTTACACACCTAATTTCTAAATGAAAATAAGCTTTTATGATCACTGTTTCTAGATCAGACTCTGCTCAAACGCAACATTATAATGTATATACTGTGGACTGCGTTTGTTTGTTTGACAATATTTCAGTTATATCGTGGCGGTCAGTTTTATTGGTGGAGGAAACCGGAGGATCCGGAGAAAACCACCGACCTGTCGGAAGTCACTGACAAACTTTATCACATAATATTGCACACCTCGCCCTGATCAAGATTCAAACTCACAACATCAGTGGTGATAGGCACTGATTGCATAGGTAGTTGTAAATCCAACTACGATACGATAACGGCCACGATGGGCCCCTGTGCACTGAGTGTTCCCTAATATGCTTTGAAGTGTAGCATTAAAATAAAATAACAAAAAAGCACAAATAACAAAATAACAAAATAACAAAAGCACAAATAACACAAATAACAAAAAAGCACAAATAACAAAAAAGCACAATATCCACTGGGCCTGGGTGGCTCAATGAGTTACAAGCCTATCACCAATACGGCGTGGGATCGCGCCTGGCTTTGTGATAAAGCTTACCAGTTGGTTGCCCATGGTCGGTGGTTCTCCGGCTTCTTCCACCACCAAAACGGGTCGCCATGATATAGCTGAAATACTGCTGAAAGTGGCATTAAACACCAAAAATCAAATCAATCACCAATATCCACTAGAAAAATCGTAGGAGAGGCAAAAGCGATACACATAAAGACATGACCGCTCGATCAATTTCCTGGCTTGGTACAGGCAGGTCAATAAAAAGTGTCTGGGTTAACCTAGGTCAATGGGCCCAAAAACCTCCCCTTTCGGGCGAATGATGCGGTCATGGGTGATCATACATCTACTGGTCTTTTTAACTTTGCTTTCAATGCAAAGTTTTGTTTAAGTGAGTGAGTGAGTGATTGTTGTTTAATGCCAATTCAGCAATTTTTCAGCTATATCATGACGAGAACAAGTGAATTTTCAATGAGATAATGATGAGGTCCGCTTTGTTCTAGACCAACATGCTAAGTCACTGAAATAACAGTCAGCGGGTAGACATGTCGCTCCACTCTGACACATTATTCTGATTTCGAGCCAACCAGTCTTTGCTCTTTCTCCTTAATGCGGCTTGCTTAGCGGAGAAGCAACAAATACCAATTTTATAGTCTTTGGTTTAACTCGACTGTGGCTCGAACCCACGATCTACCACATTTGAGGCGCCACCAATGCGGTGTGTTTTATTTAAAATTTGGCAATTCAATGGAATATGTATGCAAAACACAAAACTAAATAATTTTTAGTACAATTTATTAATGGTAAATCAATGAGTTGTTATTTAAATAATAAAATCTGCTAGATGCATCACTCGTCTATTTCTAACATTCGACGTCCTACACCCGTGTCATAATGGGACAATTTTATTGTCATTGCAAAAACTACATCTATTAATATTCATTGTATACATGTAAATGGTCTGGTGCCCGTCCCTCCTCATACCAGTACTTGAAGAGCTATGGAACCACAGAAGATACCAGTCAAAGAATATGTCAAAATATTTTTCCAAATAAACGGAATTTGGGAAAAGACTCTAAAAGAACCAGCAGATTATACATTTTTCAACCTCGTACCAGTACTTGAAGAGCTATGGAACCACAGAAGATACAGGACAATGAAAGACTTAAAGAGTATATCAAAATATTTTTTCCAAATAAACAGAATTTGGGAAAAGACTCTAAAAGAAGCAGAAGAATACACACGATTTAAAAAACACTCAAAAATATTTTGCCCAAATAAACAGAATTTGGGAAAAGACTCTTAAGTGAAATGGCAGAAGAATACACACGATTTAAAAAACACTCAAAATAATTTTCCCAAATAAACGGAGTTTGGGTTAAAGACTCTAAAAGAACCAGCAGATTAGATATTATTTAAAAAAAAAAACAATTCACAGATATTACACAGCTTTAAGACATTTATAAGAACATCCTTGTTTACAGCATTTCCTTTGTTTAGGACAAGACGAATCGTCCGTACAGTCTTTGATGAAGTGGTAACATGTAGTATTTGGGCGTGAATCAGCGGGACATTTTTGTGGTGGAGGAACTCCTGAAATATACATTGTTTTATATATTAGATTTCTGTTAATATATACAGTCAAATCTCTCCATGCGGTCACCTCTATTAAAAGGCAACCTTTCTCTTGTCCTGTCATATAAAAAATTCATATGAATTGAACAGGGGTAGAATTTAAGCAAAAATTTCAACTAGCCAGCAGGACTAGTAGATATAAAAGTTAACTACATGTAGCCTGACCATCATGGGGACAATTAATAAAACCTGTTTTTCATTTCTATGTTTCCCCAATGCCAACACCTTTAATTTCATCAAGTTCACACATCCATATAAAGTCTGTGAATGGATGTCTCTTTTTTATCAAAGCATGGACATTACTAAATAGATTTGTCATTCTGTTAAATACATTTTTATTCAATGACTGTACAATCTTTGCAGCTGCAGAGTTTACGGTCAAATTTTCTTTTGCCGATTGTTTACCAACTGACCTTAGATGCTGCTCTGAAGTTTCATGGGAAATCAGATTCCAGCTTGAAGTTGGAAGACCCCGTCACAAAGACTGCCTTTTTGTCTAAATCGGAAGAAGCCTTATGCTGCATATTGTATGCAAACTGAACATGTCATTCGGTCTATTTCACTGTTGTGAACTAACCAGTTGCGGTTTTTCTGCCAGCTTGTTTGAATTTTTTTGTTCTTTTGACCTGATCATACGTTCTTTTTCTCTCCAATTTTTCATTATTATCTAATTTAATTTGTTTCGCTGGTTGCTCTACACCGGTAATGTGTCGCCACATTTCTTGAACCTTAGATTATGTTGTTAAGAACGCTTACTGAGTTACCCGGATTACCGAGTAATTTGATCAATTCCGCGTAAGCCACCCTCTAGGATCTAATTGCTATTGAGGGAATTCCCCACAGGTAAATTGTGTAGAGTAAACAAACACAGTAATATGAATGACTAATTATGATTTTCAACTATGCCATTAAAATTAATGAAGTGGAAACAATAATTGACAATTGGAAATTTTAACTAGCCCATTGGACTAGCTTCTAAGAGAGTTCTTCTTAAGCCCGACGCTGATTTTACTAGCCTCGGGTTAGCGGACCAGTGTTAATTTCGTGCCCTGGAATTGAACCTCTTTTAAGACAAGTGTAACTATATTAGATTTACGGTAATATATGATATAAACTCTGTATACCAAGTATTTATTTGGTTTCCATTAACAGACATTCACATTATAACAAATTGGAAGTGGATGTTTTTGCATCCATACTGAAACCTTGCATGAGATCTCTCGCATGGTAGACAGCAAAACTTGTTTTTATAAGGGAAATTATGTTAGTACCTACTGTGAAATCATAATTAATCGTGGGGTTCTAGTTTTCGTGGAGTTCGTGGTTTACTTACTTAATCTACGAAGATTAAAATCCAACGAAATACAATTTACCCATTGACTGTAGCATGTAGTATTTGAAACCACAAATTGAAGAATCTAGGGATCAATGCAATTTGTAGAAACCACGAAAATTGGTGCCAACAAATAAAAGTACTTTAACAGTATGTAACGCAACTACTGCCAATTTTTATATTTGACTTCAACTTTTGAATGCTGTCCAAACACATTAATTTGCAATAATTGGGATAAGGTGTTTAATGCAGCTTTCAACAATATTTCAGTTATATTGGAGGAAACTGGAGTACCGCATAAAACCACCGCATTGCTGCAATTCACCGACAAACATTATCACAATGTTGTATCGAGTACACCTCGCCATGATCGGTATTCGAACTCACAACTTTATTGGTTATATAGGCACTGATTGCACAGGCAGTTGTAAATCTAACTAGCATAGTTAATTTTAATGAGATGATGATGAGGTACTAGACCAACACACTTAGTTGGATTTTTATAGTGCTAGCTCACTGAAACTACAATTCACGGACAGACATGTCGACCTACTCGGACACATTATCCTGATTCCGAGCCAACCAGTCTTTGCTCTTTCTCCTTAATGCTGTGTGCTTAGTGGAGAAGCAACAAATACCAGTTTTATAGTCTTTGTTTGATGCGATTGAGGCACAAACCCAGGATTTACAGAACTTGAGACGAGTAGGCTATATATCCATTACATCACTGATGCCGTTTTTGAGATAAAGGAAAACTATGCTTACCACAAGTATTACAACATGGAGGTGGCCCACAGCAATGTAAGCAACGTTTAAGTTCTACAATAAAAAAAACAATTCATTATTTGAAATTAAATTTTGATTTAAAAATGATTGATATATTTGTATGTACAGTTTATATGTGCTTTATTCGCGTAGACAAAACTGAGAAATTTGTTATTTTGTAGATTGCTAAAAAAAGAAAAAATTTGTTGGTCCTTAAAATCACAGATTCCGAATCGCCAGAATGTAAATATCAAAGTATCAAGAAATTATGTTATATATATACACTATCATTTATTTGTTTTGTGAACCAGAGATGTGAGATGCGGCCTTGATAAAAATATATCAATGATGGGATGTTTATCGAGGATTTGGTAATGTTTAAATCAAACATAAACACGGATACATCTATAGGTTTCGATATTTGTATTTTCGCGGGAAAAATCACATGATTCCAAATATTCAAAATACGCTTCCCCAAATCATAAGTAGCTTGCAAATATACCATTCATTTTTACAGGTTTATATAAATGTTAAGATTGTTGAATTTTTCCCTTCATTATTTTTTTTTTATTATTACAAACATCAAAGTCGGCAATAGGATTCACCCATTTTCATTAAAGATTTTGTTTACCAATTCCGTCCCAGTTTAGAAAACACAAAAGGTCATGACCTCGCTTATGATGTAAACATAACGTAGTTTCAGCAGAGGTTATCAAGAATTGTGTCGAGTACATTTTTGTAGGACGATGTTTGTTGATATTGCTGACACCACAGTTCCTAATTAGATATATGTTCAAAAAAATAAAATGTTAACTAGCTAATGGTGTTGATGAATTTTATTTACTTTTGTCATCTTCACAGGAATAATGGTTTAAATGTTGGGAGAATTTGGTGATAACCCCTGCTGACTGTTGATAAGTCCAGCTCAGCTCACACGAACTTTGATACGAGTTTTGTTTATGGAGTCAGCAGGTAGATATAGTGGGAGGGAAGGATGATAATAATTATCATCACATGTAAAGATCAAAGGTAAAGTGTACAAATAATTAATTAATTAATTAATTATCAATACTGTATATGTGGTATACAAAACAGACATATGGTGCGACAAGTATTATCAAATTCTTAATGAAATTATGATTTTTTAGAAATTTTCTACATTGTATGATTTGACACTATGATCCCTCAGGCAAACATGATCTCAGCCGATGTTGGGCTGTCCTGTTTAGGTTATTGATCCCTCAGGCAAACATGATCTTAGCCGATGTTGGGATGTCCTGTTTAGGTTATTGATCCCTCAGGCAAACAAGATCTTAGCCGATGTTGGGCTGTCCTGTTTAGGTTATTGATCCCTCAGACAAACATGATCTTAGCTGATGTTGGGCTATCCTGTTTAGGTTATTGATCCCTCAGACAAACATGATCTTAGCCGATGTTGGGATGTCCTGTTTAGGTCATTGATCCCTCAGGCAAACATGATCTTAGCCGATGTTGGGCTGTCCTGTTTAGGTTATTGATCCCTCAGACAAACATGATCTTAGCTGATGTTGGGCTGTCCTGTTTAGATTATTGATCCCTCAGACAAACATGATCTTAGCCGATGTTGGGCTATCCTGTTTAGGTTATTGATCCCTCAGACAAACATGATCTTAGCTGATGTTGGGCTGTCCTGTTTAGGTTATTGATCCCTCAGACAAACATGATCTTAGCCGATGTTGGGCTGTCCTGTTTAGGTTATTGATCCCTCAGGCAAACATGATCTTAGCCGATGTTGGGCTGTCCTGTTTAGGTTGTTGATCCCTCAGACAAACATGATCTTAGCCGATGTTGGGCTCTCCTGTTTAGGTTATTGATCCCTCAGGCAAACATGATCTTAGCCGATGTTGGGCTGTCCTGTTTAGGTTGTTGATCCTTCAGACAAACATGATCTTAGTTGATGTTGGGCTGTCCTGTTTAGGTTATTGATCCCTCAGACAAACATGATCTTAGTCGATGTTGGGCTGTCCTGTTTAGGTTATTGATCCCTCAGACAAACATGATCTTAACCGATGTTGGGCTGTCCTGTTTAGGTTATTGATCCCTCAGGCAAACATGATCTTAGCCGATGTTGGGCTGTCCTGTTTAGGTTATTGATCCCTCAGACAAACATGATCTTATGCGATGTTGGGCTGTCCTGTTTAGGTTATTGATCCCTCAGACAAACATGATCTTAGCCGATGTTGGGCTGTCCTGTTTAGGTTATTGATCCCTCAGGCAAACATGATCTTAGTCGATGTTGGGCTGTCCTGTTTAGGTTATTGATCCCTCAGACAAACATGATCTTAGTCGATGTTGGGCTGTCCTGTTTAGGTTATTGATCCCTCAGGCAAACATGATCTTAGCTGATGTTGGGCTGTCCTGTTTAGGTTATTGATCCCTCAGACAAACATGATCTTAGCCGATGTTGGGATGTCCTGTTTAGGTTATTGATCCCTCAGGCAAACATGATCTTAGCTGATGTTGAGCTGTCCTGTTTAGGTTATTGATCCCTCAGACAAACATGATCTTAGCCGATGTTGGGCTGTCCTGTTTAGGTTATTGATCCCTCAGGCAAACATGATCTTAACCGATGTTGGGCTGTCCTGTTTAGGTTATTGATCCCTCAGACAAACATGATCTTAGCCAATGTTGGGCTGTCCTGTTTAGGTTATTGATCCCTCAAACATGATCTTAGCCGATGTTGGGCTGTCCTGTTTAGGTTATTGATCCCTCAGACAAACATGATCTTAGCCGATGTTGGGCTGTCCTGTTTAGGTTATTGATCCCTCAGACAAACATGATCTTAGCCGATGTTGGGATGTCCTGTTTAGGTTATTGATCCCTCAGACAAACATGATCTTAGCCGATGTTGGGCTGTCCTGTTTAGGTTATTGATCCCTCAGACAAACATGATCTTAGCCGATGTTGGGCTGTCCTGTTTAGGTTATTGATCCCTCAGACAAACATGATCTTAGCCGATGTTGGGCTGTCCTGTTTAGGTTATTGATCCCTCAGACAAACATGATCTTAGCCGATGTTGGGCTGTCCTGTTTAGGTTATTGATCCCTCAGATAAACATGATCTTAGCCGATGTTGGGCTGTCCTGTTTAGGTTATTGATCCCTCAGACAAACATGATCTTAGCCGATGTTGGGCTGTCCTGTTTAGGTTATTGATCCCTCAGACAAACATGATCTTAGCCGATGTTGGGCTGTCCTGTTTAGGTTATTGATCCCTCAGACAAACATGATCTTAGCCGATGTTGGGCTGTCCTTTTTAGGTTATTGATCCCTCAGACAAACATGATCTTAGCCGATGTTGGGCTATCCTGTTTAGGTTATTTGGTATTGATGCTACCAAAAACTTTAAATTATTTTGGTTTTCCAATCTTTTGACTTTGAAACATACCTGATAAAGGTTATTCCAGAAATACACTGTGTACACTAATTAAACTACACATCTATGTTATCTTTTGAATTTGGTAATATTTCAGATGAGCAGGACCTTCAGAATAATTTCAACCGTAAATATTTATACAATTCCAAAATGATAGTAAAATTCCTGACAAAACTCGTTGGATGCGCTAAAAAAATTATCTACGGTTTACGAAATATTTAGATTTTTCCGTTTTCTAATCAACAAATTATTACTTTACCTGTACAATCAGTGCCTATCACCACTAAAGTCATGAAGTCTAACACCGTTCATAGCAAGGTGTACTTAATTGATACAACATTATGTGATAAAGTTTGTCAGTGACTTGCGACAGGTTCCGTGGTTTTCTCAGAAATATGTCGCACACTAAATTAGATATAGATCTACGTTTTTATTGATGCAATAAAATGAAAAAACTGAAAGGTTAATATTAGGGACATTGTTACAGAAAATCACAAGAACACACTGGATCAAACACCATTAAAGATTAGTAATACGAGACAAAGGTAAAATAGAAGAGTCGTTAAATCACAGTCCAACGACAAAACAACACAAGTGTATGATAACAGCAAACAGATATAAATGAATGAACAAATGTTAGGGTTACAAATGTTGACAGGTACAGAAACAGGAACTGATTACGATATATGAGCACCTAGGTTCACCCCGGTGTCATATGGCATTTCGAATCCCTGAAAAATCGACCTCGGGGTCAATATACCATATTTTAATTTGACCACAGGGTCGATTTTTCAGGGGGTCAATATACCGTATTGTATTTTGAACCCGGGGTCAAAATACCACATGGTATTTTGACTCAGGGGTAGATTTTTCAGGGGTTTAAAATACCATATGACACCTGGTTTACGGTGAGGTCTGTGTTGCTCATCTTTTATTTAATTTTTGTATGATACGTATTTTTGCTTGGTGTTGTGTGCCCAATATATATAATTTAATATTTGTAGATAACATAATTATTATCAAAGCTTTAAATTATTTGGCTTTCCAATCTTTTGATTTTGAACCTACCTGATGAAGGTTATTCCAGAAATGTGCCCCATGAACTAAATTAGATAAATACATTTTTATTACTATCACTTGGTCGATCGATACCTCCGCTGGTGGAATAATATGATAAATATATCGAATAAACCATGTCAATGCCGAATCACTAACTACAGGGTGGATGATACCGTCAGAACAAAAAGTCCACTAAGGACTATTGGGTGTATAATACTGTTGGGACAAATAGTCCACTAAGGATCACTGGGTGTATAATACTGTTGGGACAAATAGTCCACTAAGGATCACTGGGTGTATAATAATGTTAGGACAAATAGTCCACTAAGGACTACTGGGTGTATAATAATGTTAGGACAAATAGTCCACTAAGGACTACTGGGTGTATAATAATGTTGGGACAAATAGTCCACTAAGGACTACTGGGTGTATAATAATGTTAGGACAAATAGTCCACTAAGGACTACTGGATGTATAATAATGTTAGGACAAATAGTCCACTAAGGACTACTGGGTGTATAATAATGTTAGGACAAATAGTCCACTAAGGACTACTGGGTGTATAATAATGTTAGGACAAATAGTCCACTAAGGACTACTGGGTGTATAATAATGTTGGGACAAATAGTCCACTAAGGACTACTGGGTGTATAATAATGTTAGGACAAATAGTCCACTAAGGACTACTGGATGTATAATAATGTTAGGACAAATAGTCCACTAAGGACTACTGGGTGTATAATAATGTTAGGACAAATAGTCCACTAAGGACTACTGGGTGTATAATAATGTTAGGACAAATAGTCCACTAAGGACTACTGGGTGTATAATAATGTTGGGACAAATAGTCCACTAAGGACTACTGGGTGTATAATAATGTTAGGACAAATAGTCCACTAATGATAGTAACTAACCTGGACAGCAGATTCCATATTTATATTTACACTGATAACCAGACGGACATTTTTTTGTATGATGCCCACAGCGAGTATTCGCTAGAGCCGTACCACTGTCACATTCTGTAAAACAATTTTAATCTTCCTTTACCTTGCAATTTATTTTACATCTAGGTTTGGTTTGGTTTATGGTGTTTAACACCACTTTCAACAATATTTTAATTATATAGTGGCGGTAAGTTTTATTGGTGGAGGAAACCGGAGTACCTGGAGAAAACCACTGACCTGCCGTAAGTCACTGACAAACTTATTTTACATGTAGATTTGGCTTGGTTTATGGTGTTTAACGCCACTTTCAACAATATTTCAGTTATATAGTGGCGGTCAGTTTTATTGATGTAGAAAACCGCAGGACCCGGAGAAAACCACTGACTTGCCGTAAGTCACTGACAAACTTATTTTACATGTACATATAGATAAACATCTAAATAAGGTGATTGGTTCCTTTTTGTTTAACTTCATGTCAAGTGTGCCGTATTTCAGCTATCTTAATAATTTCTATTTACCATAATACACAAGTATGAGTGAGTGAGTGATTGTTGTTTAACACCAAATCAGCAATTTTTCAGCTATATCATGGTGAGCACAAGTTAATTTTCCATGAGATGATTATGAAATCCGTTTTGTACTAGACCAACACACTTAGTTTCATTTTTATAGTGCTAGCTTACTAGAACAACAGTCTGCGGATAGACACGTTGCCCCACTCCGACACGTTATCCCGATTCCAAGCCAACCAGTCTTTGCTCTTTCTCTTTAACGTTGGAGGAAATCAGAGTATCCGGAGAAAACCACCGACTTGTCACAAGTTACTGACAAACTTGATCACATAATGATGATTGTGATGAATGGGGTTCGAACTCACAACTTTAGTGGTGATAGGTATTGATTGCATAGGTAGTTGTAAATCCAACTACCATACGATCACGACCACGATGGCCCCAGGGATAAAATGTAACTTTGTTATTTGAAATAAAATATATAATATATTTATGCAATTTTTTTGAAGGATAAAAACAATTAATGATAGCGTCAATGCAGCGTCTTAAAAATGAGAAGTTTTTGTGTATTTGGGCAAAACCACGAAAATGATTGGCAAATCTCACCTTCGTTCCAGTTTCCAAGTTTCATACAAATAAAGTTTATATTTAACTGCACTAATAATCGATAATTTTGAATTTTCATCATACATTAATTACTTACGTGGACAACAAACTGCAAACCTATCGAGTGGATCTACATTACAAGAAAATCCAGACGGGCAATTCTTTCTATTGACCCCACGTCCACAGTTTATTTTTGGTAACGGTATTCCTGCATGACATTCTGAAGATATAATTTATTTATCTTTTCATAACAATTTAAAATGTATAGTATGTTTTAATTGTGATCTCATACCAGCACTTTTCTGTGCCTGTCCCAAGCCATATATCGATACTTTTATGCATTCAATGATTGGAGATGCAAAGGTGGTTGATCGTTTCATTGCTATTGGTGGAATTATTGATGATCGCTGTTTAAAACTTTCTTTCATAATAAAGTATTATAAAATTTGACACAACCACTATGGGTTGGTTGAGCCATATGGAATTCCAGTGTCATCGTTTGATAATAGACATGTTACAAACATGATCTTGGGATCTTCAGATAAAATTTGTCTTACCTGGCTTTAGGTATAATTAGGATTTCACAACATAACGTAATATGCATAACCTTCCAGTGTACCAGACCTCACTTCCTGTATTGATGGGAGTTGGCTTTGACCTAATTCTTATTCACTGTAACTTTATTTTTGTACTGTAGTTGCTGTTTTGTGTCGGGATCACTTCTTAACTCTAGTATCACTTCGAACACACTTTCGTCTTCGTTGTCTTATTTCATATGACAGACAATACAAACACTTAGATCACATGACAGGCAATACAAACACTTAAGTCATGTGACATACAATACCAACACAGGTCACGTGACAGAATTTACAAACATTTAGGTCACATGACGGACAATCAAGCATTCTATAAATTTAATCATCAGATATTAATAGAAAAAATGTCTACATTTCGACACTATAGTATTTTTAAGGAAAAAAAGGTAGAATAAATACATAGTTATCTCTCGAATATTTTGGTTGATATTGATGGATTTTCAGAAATATATACTCACCAATAGCATTTACGAAAATCAGGTCTTTCGTTTCATTATTATTTTCGATCTGGTAATATTCCGTTACGTCACAGAACAAATTTGAACACTATACAACGATGAGCTCACAAAAACCATAAGGTACAGAGCATGAATCAGTGTATGGAAGTTTATTTGACTTCACCCGATGCAGGATGTGAGAGGATGTTAGTGGGAAACAAGAGGAGAAATCGTCTTGTAAGAAGCAGGAATTGTTCATCTTTTTTTCTGTGTTATTTTGTTTTTATCTTCGTCCCGTATCCAGGGATTTCCGTAATTTTGTACTGTAGTAATTTTGAACAAGCTTGACGCCCAAGGGACAGTGCACACCCCCATATAAGTACAGGGCACTTTTAAGGGTACAACACTCCCACAATAAATTTCAGCGTTTACCGGGTAGAAGGGCTTTCAGAGAGTCTTAGCCCAACCTATTTATATATTAGATCATACAAAAGCAGTATCAGTGTAATAAATAACAGTAATACTCTTTTTACCATACTGTGATACAGATTAGTACCACAGTGTATAGTTTTTATTGTGTGACATATGATGGGCAACAGGTTTAATTCTCCCAATGAGCACTGGGTTAAGTGAGACTATCTCAACCCAGCTGTGTTTTTTCATCATTTCTCTGTGTTCACAGGGTTGGTAAGTTGGTCTATAAACAGTCAGAATGTTAATGCAATAAATTTTTCCAATGCAAAAAACAATGGAAAACTATATGTCGCAGTAATATTAAAAAAAATGCTTAACCATATCATAAAATCCAGAAATGATTAAAATAAATTCTTTTGCATGTGGACTCTAATTAATTTCTTATTAACCCTGGATAAGAGATCTATTGTAAAACAGTGAACCTTAGATTATTTTTGCTTACCTGGGCATTTAAGGTGTTTTGTTAACAGTCGAGTCAAACAATAAAGTATTATGTTATTAAAAAAAAAAAAAGAAAAAAAAAAATTCTTTTGCAAAAGTATTTATAGTGTTTCCTGCTCCACATCCCACACATGTCACATATCTACATGTATGTTGAAATTATGAGTCAACTACATTACTACTTAATCAAATAAAGATATGAGTGTTAGAATTAAGGGACATTTGATATGAGGGTTGTTATGATATTAGGTTCTTTCTCTATTGATTTGGGATATTCAGAAAACATAAATTCATAACTTTAAATATAATTATTCTTTCATACTATTAAAGTTATTTCAATTTTAGAAAAATATATTTGATAATTAAACAACATTATTAAGAAAAAAACTGCTAGAACGTGCTAAAGTGGGTCATGGGTCACTGTAATTGGGCAGCTGTATCGAGAAACAGATACGGTGTTGAAAAAACTGTTGATACTCATAAAATATTGATAAATGCAATAAAATTTTATGTTTGTCTTCAAGAAATATGATAGACAAAACCATGTGTGAAGTTTTATGACGAAATATCTCCGATTTCTATGTAAATTTACGAGTTGAAGTGGGGAAACACCCACAGGTAATTTTAGCGATGTATTTTTATCTTGGACAAGAATAATGAGCATCCTGATTGGATGACCGATTTAAAACACACTGACTCTGCATGGTAAAAAGATGCATGTAAAAGAAATCTATGTTATATTTATTCATTTGTTTGATTCTGGAATATTGTTGATCATTGATTTAAACAAGAAAAAAAGGGGGGGGATTTTATTTGTGAATTTTACAGTTAAATAAATGTTTTGTTTCGACAGTTTAAAGAGAAAAATATAAATTTGTTGCGACTAAAGCTTAAATCAGCATTATAAATTGAACAAATATCAGTGGTTTTGTAAATGAGATTTATTTTAAATAGAAAATCTGAATTTATTATTTATTAATTTATGATTAATGATACAATTTTATATCCCTTGGGAGGGGGAGGGGGGGCTATGATGAAAATTTGAAATAAAAACACAGGACCGGACTTTAAGCAAAAATAACCAGGATTAGTTTTTTATTAAAAAAATCCAGGACCCCTGTGTCCATGAATTTTTTTTTTCTAAAGTTAATAATATGAAATATTGACATCCACACTTGCCTTTTGGACAGCACATTTCTGTGTCCACACTAAAAAAAACCCCAAAAAACACAGTCCCAACAAATTATTGATTATCATATGATCATTTAATGATTTAAAAAAAAAGCTGGTTCTTTTTAATGTTTTACTATCATTTTCTATTTTTAGATCAATTTTTATGGAGCCTGATTTTGAAATAATTTAGATAGAAGCTTACCAATATTAAAGTACATAAAATTAAGGTCGCAAATAGGGTACCGTATTGTTCTAATTTATTGGTCACTGTAATTTTTGGTAACTTCTGAAATTTAAGAGTCTGTATTGAAAATGTAATCTTTTTGGTCAATAATTTGATGTCGTAAGCCACAGACAAAAAACATAAAAGTTTTATCATACAGGGCAACTGTATATTACACATATTTACTTGCGCTATTATCATCGGGACAACAAACAGCAAATCTATCTGTCGGGTCAATATTACATGAATAACCTTGGGGACAATCCTGTCGTGTAGGACCACGTCCGCAGAAAACATTAGGGAATGGTTTTCCTTTTGGACACTTGGCTAAAAATATATATATATTGGTAAATTGCACAAAATGTTTGTGTCGATTAACAGCAACATGACGGGTGTCACAAGTGGAGCAGGAACTTCTAACCTGGGTTCACCTTAGTGGGATTCATGTAGCTCATGTAGTTTTCTGTGTAGTAATTTGTAGATCGTTGTTTGTCCTCTTTCTTTTGGCCATTGTGTTGTCTGTCCTTTGATTTACTGATTCTGATTACCCTTTGGTATCTTCAAGCTCTTCTTGGATAAGTTTAGTACCCACCTATATTACAAACATACACTATTGCATACTTCATTCTGTATTAGTTAAGATAATATAATTTGCCTTCCCTTAAATATAACCTCTGTTAAATGAATGACAGAATGAGAGTATGACTTCACAATTACATCCATGATGTTATTTAGGGATATATTTAACTAACCAAAGGTTATCTACAATGTATTTGAGGGTTAGGGTTGTTAGGGTTTTAACAATATTTCAGTTATGTATTTAAAAAAAAGAGTCTTTTCACGTCCATAAGAATTTTTTGTTCTTAATCTTACAAACATGTGTCGAAATAGTTTAACCTCAATGTACAGCTTGATATAAATAAAATTGTGATGCTGTAAAAGATTATTTGAGTGATTGCTGGTTTGTTGTTTAACATCTAGTGTCAAATGTGTCATGCATGATGAGGTCGCGAACAAATTCAACATTGCTCGATGGCTGGTTTGTTGTTTAACGTTAGGTGGAAAGTATTTCATGCAAGATGGGGTCGAGAAAAAATTCAACAATACAAAAACCTACTGAATTGAAGGAGGAAAGAGGCATCTGAGGCAATTACTTTTTACTGCCTCTAGAAAATTGAGGCAATGACTTTTTACTGAAGAAGGAATGAGGCGTCTAAGGTAATGACTTTTTACTGCCTCTAGAAAACTGAGGCAATGACTTTTTACTGAAGGAGGAATGAGGCGTCTGAGGTAATGACTTTTTACTGCCTCTTGCCTCTAGAAAAATATGAAGAGTTGGATAGGATCGACAATTTTAGTACTTAGTAGCGGCTGCAATGCGCCCTCTCTTTTCCGGAATCTACAATAAAGGTTTTTAATGTGCACAGACCGTTCCACTCTCCTCCCTTCTCTAAACATGTATTTAAGCTGAATTGTTGAGTTGGGATGGGTGAGTTATTGGTGTTTGTTGTCACTGTTAATTCAAGTGCCAGAATAAAGCCAGGAAATTGAGAGGTCATGTATTTGTATGTTAGGGGTGAGAGGTCATGTATTTGTATGTTAGAGGTACCAATTTTGCCTATTTCTACGATTTTTCTTTTGGCTTTTAGAACTGTTCTGACAGTGTGGTATTTTAGAACTGTTCCGACAGTGTGGTATTTTAGAACTGTTCTGACAGTGTGGTATTTTAGAACTGTTCTGACAGTGTGGTATTTTAGAACTGTTCTGACAGTGTGGTATTTTAGAACTGTTCCGACAGTGTGGTATTTTAGAACTGTTCTGACAGTGTGGTATTTTAGAACTGTTCTGACAGTGTGGTATTTTAGAACTGTTCTGACAGTGTGGTATTTTAGAACTGTTCCGACAGTGTGGTATTTTAGAACTGTTCCGACAGTGTGGTATTTTAGAACTGTTCTGACAGTGTGGTATTTTAGAACTGTTCTGACAGTGTGGTATTTTAGAACTGTTCTGACAGTGTAGTATTTTAGAACTGTTCTGACAGTGTGGTATTTTAGAACTGTTCTGACAGTGTGGTATTTTAGAACTGTTCCGTGGTATTTTTTGTTTCTCATTTTATTGAAACAATGGTCAGCTATAATACAGGAATAATCCTGGTTAGAAAATAAATTAACTGAAATCAATGAAATATAGCTGAAACCATCTATACCCCCTTTCACAAAGGTCATTTTTGACCTGTTCGGACCATATCCAGCAACATTTAGAAAACAGAGGAAAATAGCTAAAATCAGTTAAATAACTGAAAAAAAATCATCCTTGAATTATCATGACTACCAGACTTACTTGAAGAGGGGAGACTAGACAGATGTTAATTACTAATCCATGACACCTTGGGCCATGAGTAGGTCGGAATCAGAATATAGGATAACATCTGTTTAGGACAATATATATCAATATTCGTATGATAACCATACGTAATATCCCAATCGCCACTTTTAAACTTTTATTTTCCAAGTGTTTTTTCTGAGTGAGTGAGTGATTGTTGTTTAACGCCAATTCAGCAATTTTTCAGCTATATCATGGCGTGAACAAGTTAATTTTCCATGAGATCCGCTTTGTTCTAGACCAACACGCTGAGTTGGGTTTTTAGTGCTAGCTCACTGAAACAGCAGTCCGTGAATCGACATATCACTCCACATTATTCTGATTCCAAGCCAACCAGTCTTTGCTCTTTCTCCTTAATGCTGCGTGCTTAGCGGAGAAGCAACAAATACCAATTTTATAATCTTTGGTTTGACCGACTGGGGCTCGAACCCAGTCTACCGCACTCGAGGCGACCATGCTAACCATTACGCCACCGATGCGGTTGAGTTTATTCTGCAATCGGATCATAACAATAAGATAACTAGTATTACTGTGAGCACAGCTCACAAAGATATACCCCCCGCTCCCCACATCTGTCCAACCTATTTCCATAACCAAAACATTACTGATTGTTCCGACCAAAAATGAAAGGGAACCTCCTCTCTTCACCGGTAAGCTGCTGATAAAATTTCAAAACATTCTGAGAAACACTACTCAAGTTATCATACGACATAGGGTAAAAATCCTATTTTCCGTCATATCAAGTCCAATAACTCTGGAACGGCATAAGTGAAAATCGTCCAAAATGAAAAGGATCCTCCTCAATTCACTGGTAAGCTGCTGATCAAATTTCAAACATTCTGAGAAACACTACTCAAGTTATCATACGACATAGGGTAAAAATCCTATTTTCCATCATATCAAGTCCAATAACTCTGGAACGGCAAAAGTGAAAATCGTAAAAAATGAAAGGGATCCTCCTCTCTTTACCGGTAACCTCCTGATAAAATTTCAAAACATTCTGAGAAACACTACTCAAGTTATCATACGACATAGGGTAAAAATCCTATTTTCCGTCATATCAAGTCCAATAACTCTGGAACGACAAAAGTGAAAATCGTCAAAAATGAAAGGGATCCTCCTCTCTTCACCAGTAAACAGCTGATAAAATTTTAAAAGATTCTAAGAAACACAACCCAAGTTATCGTACGACATAGGATTTATCTACAGACGGACGGATGAACGGACGGACATGGTGAAACCAGTATACCCTCCTACAACTTCGTTGCAGGGGGTATAAAAAAGAATCAAATTGTGTCATACTACACACGTTGTACCTCTGTATTTGCTACTCACAATGATTATTGATATGGGGAGGGCACATCGAAAAGAAAACACCAATAGAAATAAGTTCTTGTTTGATGTTTGTTTGTTTGTTTGATGGTGTTTAATGCCACTTTCAACAATATTTCAGTTATATCGTGGCGGTCAGTTTTATTGGTGGAGGAAACCGGAGGACCCCGAGAAAACCACCGAGCTGTCGCAAGTCATTGACAAACTTTATCACATAATGTTGTACACCTCGCTCTGATCAAGATTTGAACTCACAACATCAGTTGTGATAGGCATTGATTGCATAGGTAGTTGTAGTTCTAACTACCATACGATCACGGCCATGACGGCCCCCTAATTCTTGTTTGATACTATTCACGAAATTCAAAACAATATACCATGAATAATAATGAATTCAAAGAATCACGTGAAAAAACATTACCATAAGACAATACATACCAGGTGATGGCTTAATACCTCCAGTTGGATGCATACAGACATGGCCACATCCATTAGAACAACATTTCTTTCTACCAGGACAACTCTGATCATTGCTACACCTCTCAACACAAATACCCACTCCTGATTTTGGAGGACAAAATCCCTCCTTTTTTCCCCCTAAAATTGTGATACCAGAATAAGATAGTCAAACCTGCTTTAGTGAGTGAGTGTTGTTTAATGCCAATTCAGCAAATTTTCAACTATATCATGATGAAAACAAGTTAATTTTCAATGAGTTCATGATGAGGTCCGCTTTGTACTAGACCAACACGCCGAGTTGGAATTTTATAGTGCTAGCTCACTGAAACAACAGTCTGCGTGTAGACATGTCTCTCAACTCAGACACATTATCCTGATTCCGAGCCAACCAGTCTTTGGTCTTTCTCCTTAATGCTGCATGCTTAGCGGAGAAGCAACAAATACCAATTTCATAGTCTTTACGCCACGATGCAGTTTCCTGCTTTAGTGAATACCTCTATTAAGCAATAACTTACTATATCATGTGACCTTATTTTTTATTTCCTTTCACAGTGTATTTGATATAAATTAAACCTGTATTAAGTGACCATATTTCACTGTTCCCTTGGAAGGTCACATTAGACAGGTTTGACTATATATGGTTATTAACTACATTTTGCAATAAAAATGTAGATATTTCTTTAGTGCACACGAGACGTTTCTGGAATAACCTTCATCAGGTACTATTACACCCAAAGCCAAAATGTTTAAAAGTTTTTGAGAGTAAGAAAACCAAAAGGCCTAAATAGGATAGCCCTTTTATGGATTATGATTGATAAGCTTTTTTCCATTGCATTGTCTGTCCTTCATCGATTTATAGCTTCTGATTGCTCCTTTTCAAGGCTTTTGTATGCTAAAACTTTTCTTAGCTACATTTACTATATATGTAATATATGGGTTATTGGTGTGAAAAGCGTTACCAAGACTGACAGAGGCATTAACTAAACTTATATTATGATGACAGGTTAGGACGAGACTGACAGAGGCATTAACTAAACTTATATTATGATGACAGGTTAGGACGAGACTGACAGAGGCATTAACTAAACTTATATTATGATGACAGGTTAGGACGAGACTGACAGAGGCATTAACTAAACTTATATTATGATGACAGGTTAGGACGAGACTGACAGAGGCATTAACTAAACTTATATTATGATGACAGGTTAGGACGAGACTGACAGAGGCATTAACTAAACTTATATTATGATGACAGGTTAGGACAAACGGTAGTTAACTACATTTGGTTAATTGTTATGGGTTACAGGCACTAACCACTCTAGTGCATTTAGATATAGTCTTAAATGGGTAACTACATTTGGTTAAAGATTATGAGTGTTAAACACTTAACTACATTTGGTAATAGATTTGAGCCTTAAACACTTAACTACATTTGGTTAAAGATTATGAGTGTTAAACACTTAACTACATTTAGCTATAGATTATGAGCCTTCAACGCTTAACTACATTTGGTTAAAGATTATGAGTCTTAAACACTTGACTACGTTTGGTTAAAAATTAAGATTCTTAAACGCTTCACTACATTTGGTTAAAGATTACGAGTCTTAAACGCTTAACTACATTTGGTTAAAGATTATGAGTCTTAAATGCACAACTGCATTTAGTTATGGATTTTGAGTCTTAAACACTTAACTACATTTAGCTATAGATTATGAGCCTTAAACACTTAACTACATTTTTTAATATAATATGAGTGTTAAATGCTTAATTACATTTGGTTGTGCGAATGAGTGTTAAAACCTTAATAACATGTGAAAGTAATAAAATATGGGTGTTAAACGCTTGACAAGATTTGGCCTTTGATGGTATAAATTTAACAACATTTCGTAACAGCCTATGGCTGTTAAACTTTAAATACATAACACTTTCAATAAATTTGAATAAACATTTTCTAAATTTCAGACATATTCTATCATGTACCCCTCCAAG
Organism: Bathymodiolus brooksi; assembly: GCA_963680875.1. NCBI lineage: Eukaryota > Metazoa > Mollusca > Bivalvia > Mytilida > Modiolidae > Bathymodiolus > Bathymodiolus brooksi. Next base: position 58,994,042 of record OY804586.1, on the reverse strand, counting down.
GTAAAAAATACACTAACATCTAACAACATCCCTATCAGTTTATGTCAGGTAACCTTTCATTTATCTTTGACCAACTAATCATATGAGTTTGTTTTTAATACTCCCAAGATTTGGTTGGCTTGTTGCTGATTGATCAGTTGATAATATGACTCTAACGTGACCCGATACGAAAGTCGTAAGATGTTAGTGTATCTCCAAGAAGTCCATTTTTAATTAGATTGCTTGAAAATACTAATATCACATAAACCAGTTTAACCCAGCCATCTTTTTGTGCCTGTTTCGAAGATGGGACCTAGATTTCCAACTTCTTATATTGTGTTCTTTCTTTGTGTTTAGTGAGTTAAGAATTAAGGGTTCAATTAAAGAAGAAATACATACCATCTGGACAACAAGCAAAATAGGCCTCAGCTGGGTGTGCTAAACAAGAATATCCCGCTGGGCATTTATTAGACCCGACAAATTGTCCACATGATAGAGTAGGGTGTGGTTTTCCATGTTTACATGCTAAAAATAGAATTTGAGAATCAACAATCTGTCAATTAATGTCCAAATTACTGATAAAGCTGAAATATTGGTCACTTAACAATCTGTCAATTAATCAAGAAATGTATTTTGCTTGACCCGGCCCAAGGACGAGCACCTAACGATTCTAACATAGGGGCGATATTAAATGTCTTTAAATCGTTAGCAATGTGTAATGGTGAGCATATTACAGGTCATAGGTTCGATCACAGATCATGTCAAACCGAAAACGATAGTCTTTATTTACCGTTTCGCAGCTTAGCACACAGCATTTGAAATTGAGAATAAAGAATGGTTAGCTCAGAGGAAGAGTAATGTATCCAAATGGGGAGATATGTCTACTCTTGTTGTTGGTGAGCTAGCACTATAAAATATAACGTAGTATATTCGTTTAGTACAAAACAGATATCATCATCTCATCAAAAAGAAAATTGTTCTCACCATGACATAGCTGATAATTTACTAACTTGGGGTTAAACAACGTCAACTCATTCACTCAATATATTATATCTTAGCTTTGAAACACTTACGAATTTGGCAACATACTGCATTAATTCCGTTAGAGTTGCAATAGTACCCTTGTGGACACGTCGGACTTCCAGGACCAAGCCCACATTGGATATTTTTCAGAGGATTCCCCTTTTCACAACCTACATGGAGATTTTTGAAAGATAAAAAATAAAATAAAAAATACATTCTTTTATAAACATTTCAAATTACATTTGTCTCCCTTTCTTAGAGGGGTCGTCATGGTCGTGATCGTATGGTAGTTGGTTTTACAACTACCTATGCAATCTGCATATCACCACAAAAGTTGTGAGTTCCTATCCCGATCATGGTGAGGTGTATTCGATACAACATTATGAGATCAAGTTTGTCAGTGACTTGCGACAGGTCGGTGGTTTTCCCTGGGTACTCCGGTTTCTTCCACCAATAAAACTGACTGCCAGGATATAGCTGAAATATTGTTGAAAGTGCCATTAAACACCATAAACCAATCAAACCCTTTATTAGATATACTTGTATGATAAATCTAAGTAGGATAATCAGGGAGGCATTCGTAATTTAGAAAATAAATTTCAAATCAAATATTTTATTGCCTTAAAAACTATTACGCCACCGATGCGGTTGAGTTTATTCTGCAATCGGATCATAACAAGATAAAAAGAATCAAATTGTGTCATACTACACATGTTGTACCTCTGTATTTGCTACTCACAATGATTATTGATATGGGGAGGGCACATTGAAAAGAAAACACCAATAGAAATAAGTTCTTGTTAGATGATTGTTTGTTTGTTTGATGGTGTTTAATGCCACTTTCAACAATATTTCAGTTATATCGTGGCGGTCAGTTTTATTGGTGGAGGAAACCGGAGTACCCGGAGAAAACCACCGAGCTGTCGCAAGTCACTGACAAACTTTATCACATAATGTTGTACACCTCGCTCTGATCAAGATTCGAACTCACATCAGTTGTGATAGGCATTGATTGCATAGGTAGTTGTAGTTCTAACTACCATACGATCATGGCCATGACAGTCCCCTAATTCTTGTTTGATACTATTCACAAAATTCAAAACAAAATACCATGAATAATAATGAATTCAAAGAATCACGTGAAAAAACATTACCATAAGACAATACATACCAGGTGATGGCTTAATACCTCCAGTTGGATGCATACAGACATGGCCACATCCATTAGAACAACATTTCTCTCTACCAGGACAACTCTGATCATTGCTACACCTCTCAACACAAATACCCGCTCCTGATGTTGGAGGACAAACTCCCTCCTTTTCTTTTCCTAAAATTATGATACCAGAATAAGTTAGTCAAACCTGCATTAGTGAGTGAGTGTTGTTTAATGCCAATTCAGCAATTTTTCAACTATATCATGACGAAAACAAGTTAATTTTCAATGAGATCATGATGAGGTCCGCTTTGTACTAGACCAACACGCTGAGTTGGATTTTTATAGTGCTAGCTCATTGTAACAACAGTCCGTGTGTAGACATGTTGCCCCACTCAGAAACATTATCCTGATTCCGAGCCAACCAGTCTTTGGTCTTTCTCCTTAATGCTGCATGCTTAGCGGAGAAGCAACAAATACCAATTTCATAGTCTTTACGCCACCGATGCAGTTTCCTGCTTTAGTGAATACCTCTATTAAGCAATAACTTACTATATCATGTGACCTTATTTTTTATTTCCCTTCACAGTGTATTTGATATAAATTAAACCTGTATTAAGTGACCACCTGTCTTATGTGACCATATTTCACTGTTCCCTTGGAAGGTCACATTAGACAGGTTTGACTGTATACGGTTAATAACTACATTTTGCTATAAAAATGTAGATATTTATTTAGTGCACACGACACGCTTCTGGAATAACCTTCATCAGGGTCATTCTTTAGAAATGCCTGTACCATGTCAGGGTCATTACGGTTTTCACAGTTTTCCGGTTGTTGACTGATTTTGTCTGTTTATTAACTTATGAGTTTTGACTTTCCTTTTGTAAGATTGTTCAGAGTTCGGTAATTTTGTTATTACCCTTATGTACTATTACACCCAAAGCCAAAATGTTTAAAAGTTTTTGAGAGTAAGAAAACCAAAAGGCCTAAATAGAATTGCTCTTATATGGATTATGATTGCTAAGCTTTTTTCCATTGCATTGTCTGTCCTTCATCGATCTACAGCTTCTGATTGCTCCTTTTCAAGGCTTTTGTATGCTAAAACTTTTCTTAGCTACATTTATTATATGTAATATATGAGTTATTGGTGTGAAAAGCGTTACCGAGACTGACAGAGGCATTAACTAAACTTATATTATGATGACAGGTTAGGACAAACGGTAGTTAACTACATTTGGTCAATTGTTATGGGTTACAGGCACTAACCACTCTAGTGCATATAATTATAGTCTTAAATGGGTAACTACATTTGGTTAAAGATTATGAGTGTTAAACACTTAACTACATTTGATAATAGATTTGAGCCTTAAACACTTAACTACATTTGGTTAAAGATTATGAGTCTTAAATGCACAACTGCATTTAGTTATGGATTTTGAGTCTTAAACACTTAACTACATTTAGCTATAGATTATGAGCCTTAAACACTTAACTACATTTTGTAATATATTATGAGTGTTAAATGCTTAATTACATTTGGTTGTGCGAATGAGTGTTAAACCCTTAATAACATGTCAAAGTAATAAAATATGGGTGCTAAACGCTTGACAAAATTTGGCCTTTGATGGTATAAATTTAACAACATTTTGTAACAGATTATGGCTGTTAAACTTTAAATACATAACACTTTCAATAAATTTGAATAAACATTTTCTAAGCTTCAAAGACATGTTCTAACATGTACCCCTCCAAGGTAAAAAATACACTAACATCTAACAACATCTAACAACATACTAACATCTAACAACATCTAACAACATACTAACATCTAACAACATCTAACAACATCCCTATCAGTTTATGTCAGGTAACCTTTTATTCATCTTTGACCAACTAATCATACAAGTTTATTTTTAATACTCCCAAGATTTGGTTGGCTCGTTGCTGATTTATCAGTTGATAATATGACTCTAACGTGACCCGATACGAAAGTCGTAAGATGTTAGTGTATCTCCAAGAAGTCCATTTTTAATTAGATTGCTTGAAAATACTAATATCACATAAACCAGTTTAACCCAGTCATCTTTTTGTGCCTGTTTCGAAGATGGGACCTAGATTTCCAACTTCTTATATTGTGTTCTTTCTTTGTGTTTAGTGAGCTAAGAATTAAGGGTTCAATTAAAGTAGAAATACATACCATCTGGACAACAAGCAAAATAGGCATCAGCTGGATGTCCTAAACAAGAGTATCCCGCTGGGCATTTATTAGACCCGACAAATTGTCCACATGATAGAGTAGGGTGTGGTTTTCCATGTTTACATGCTAAAAATAGAATTTGAGAATCAACAATCTGTCAATTAATGTCCAAATTACTGATAAAGCTGAAATATTGGTCACTTAACAATCTGTCAATTAATCAAGAAATGTATTTTGCTTGACCCGGCCCAAGAACGAACCACAATTGAGATGAGCACCTAACGATTCTAACATAGGGGCGATATTAAATTTGTCTTTAAATCGTTCGCAATGTGTAATGGTGAGCATACTACAGGCCGGAGGTTCGATCCCAAATCATGTCAAACCGAAAACTATAATCTTTATTTACAGTTTCGCAGCTTAGCACACAGCATTTGGAATTGAGAATAAAGAATGGTTAGCTCAGAGGAAGAGTAATGTATCCAAATGGGGAGATATGTCTACTCTTGTTGTTGGTGAGCTAGCACTATAAAATATAACGTAGTATATTCGTTTAGTACAAAACAGATATCATCATCTCATCAAAAAGAAAATTGTTCTCACCATGACATAGCTGATAATTTACTAACTTGGCGTTAAACAACGTCAACTCATTCACTCAATATATTATATCTTAGCTTTGAAACACTTACGAATTTGGCAACATACTGCATTAATTCCGCTAGAGTTGCAATAGTACCCTTGTGGACACGTCTGACTTCCAGGACCAAGCCCACATTGGATATTTTTCAGAGGATTCCCCTTTTCACAACCTACATGGAGATTTTTGAAAGATAAAAAAAAATAAAAAATACACATTCCTTTATTAACATTTCAAATTACATTTGTCTCCCTTTTTTAGAGGGGTCATCATAGTCGTGATCACATGGTAGTTGGATTTACAACTACCTATGCAATCAGTGCCTATCACCACAAATGTTGTGAGTTCCTATCCCGATCATGGTGAGGTGTATTCGATACAACATTATGAGATCAAGTTTGTCATTGACTTGCGACAGGTCGGTGGTTTTCCCTGGGTACTCCGGTTTCCTCCAATAAAACTGACTGCCAGGATATAACTGAAATATTGTTGAAAGTGCCATTAAACACCATAAACCAATCAAACCCTTTATTAGATATACTTGCATGATAAATCTAAGTAGGATAATCAGGGAGGCATTCGTAATTTAGAAAATAAATTTCAAATCAAATATTTTATTGCCTTAAAAACTATTTTACAATTTGGGGCAAATAAACAAACTAATAAAACTAAATTAATGTACTCATACAGTGGGTATTATCAATGGAATATTGGCCTCAGTTCTAATGACTGCATTAGAAAGAAGAGATCTATCTTTTCAAAAAATTTGAAAATCGTTTTCACATTACAGATAATACTTTAAAGTCAGCATTTCTTGCCTTTCAGAGTTTGAATAAATTGATTCTTCATATGCAAGTGGAGACGTCACGATCATGATCGTATGGTAGTTTGATTTACAACTACAAATGTACCTGTGCAATCAGTGCCTATTACCACAAAAGTTGAGAGTCTGAATCCAACTCATGACAAGTTGTACTCGATACAACATTATGTGATAAAGTTTGTCAGTGATTTGCGACAGGTCTGTGGTTCTCTCCGGGTACTCCAGTTTCTGCCAGCATTATAAACTGACCGCCATGATATAACTGAAATATTGTTGAAAGAAGCATTAAATGCCATAAACCACCCCCACATATGCAAGTTTTTTTTTAACAATGTACAAGAAAATGTGATTCATTCTCACAGATATACAAGACATTCATAGCCTGACGACAACCTTTGTCTACTGCCAATTCATGTCCACATGATTAAAATACTGAGCCTGTGTCACTCACCTTTCATTCTGCTTTGAGGAAACTTATTACAGAACTTTCCATAGGTGCTTCCCACCAATTTTCGGTTCATTTTGCTATGCAGTTTCAGAGAAGAAGATTTTTAGAAATTGACTAATCTGAAACAAGAATTGCCTGTGGTGGCCATGTTTGCTTACGGATCGGGACGAAGTGAGCAATCGTTATAGAGGACCTTTCAATGATGCTTCCTACCATGTTTTGGTTCATTTGGCTAAGCGATTTAAGAGGAGTAGATTTTTTAGAAATTAACCAATCAGAAATAAGAAGTTCCTGTGGTGGCCATGTTTGTTAATGGATCAGAACTAAATGAGCAATCTTTATAGAGGACCTTCCAAGGATACTTCCTACCAAATTTCGATTCATTTGGCCAAGCGATTTCAGCGGAGAAGATTTTGTAGAAATCAACCAATCAGAAACAAGAATTGCCTGTGGTGGCCATGGTTGTTAATGGATCGGGACGAAATGAACAATCTTTATAGAGGACCATCCATAGATGCTTCCTACCAAGCTTCGATTCATTTGGCCAAGCGGTTTCAAAGGATAAGAATTTTTAGAAATCAACCAATCAGAAAAAAGAATTTCCTGTGGTGGCCATGTTTGTTAACGGGCCGGAACTAAACGAGCACTTTTTATAGAGGAATACAAAATAAGATCAATATAGTACGCCTTCATAAATGTTCCATGTTTGACTGAACTGGGTAAGACATTTGTTTCTAACGGCTAGCATTTTTTCTATATTATACATGTCTTTCAATTTTTCTAGAGTATTGGTGTTTATGATATTTTCAACAAGAAAACTACTGATCTGCCAATGGTAACTGACCAACTATACAATCTTTTACTCATTAGGTTGTATCAAGTACACCTCACCACTAACATATTCGAACACAAATTTAGTGATGTAAGATATTTATTATAAAGGCACATCCAGCTTTTTTCACCAATAATATTCACAAAAAACTGAGTTTGTTGCGATTTGTGCAAGACTTTAATTCACTTTTCTGCGAAAGTTGTACCAAATCATGGCTAATATTTCTACCTGCATAATAACTGAAATATTGTTGAAAGTGGCGTTGAACACCATAACCCTGGTCTCTACCTGCATAATCTAACCAAATGTGTTACCTGTTCTGCATTTACAAGTAGGGCAACCTTTATCGTCTAAAACATTCCCAAATTTACAGAAAATAGCACAAACTGGCCCACAGACAGGAGCTACAAAAAACAAACACAAAACACATATGAATATGGTAAAACAATTTTCTTTTATCGTGGGGAGCTATTTTTCGTGTGAATTGTGTGGACCAATTATTTGACGAATTTAAGAATCTAGCTAAGTATTGATTGTTTGATTGGTGTTTAATGCCAACTTTAGCAATATTTCAGCCATATCATGGCGTGAACTTAGACATCTAGCTAAGTATAATGATGTACAAATTCCAGTTGTTTTCTTTACAAATGATATTGAACGGTTATCAAAAATAAATCTCATCTGATGCGGTAATACTGGAGGCCATACTGTTGACATATTGACAGGTTTGTTAATTGCTTTAATTGATAATTTCGACATACCGAACATAACTTGAATGGATTTGTATATTAGGGACTGAAAAGCTACTTTGAGATTTGAAATAAGAGGAGTAAATTAAGTTGAAAAGCACTAAGGTTAAAACGGGACATCAGAAAAATGTTTAGTTAACTGCAATTTCGAGTAAACCGAGTTTGACATAACAAGATTCAGCTGTATTTCCATTGATGATAACAGCATTAAGATATAACACACATCATTTTCAATCTATTGGAATTTTGAATCCACAAATTTAATAACCAACAAATATTTCTTTTGTGAGCTATCCAAGAAATTAATTAAGTTCTTTCAATTCACTGTAAACATAAATAGACTAGTATTATATGATGTAGGTTATATATAATTCTGTCAGCTTTAACTTTACTCACTAGAAACTTTGGAATTACAGCTTTTAAACATTCATTTTACATAATATTCTGCCATTTTAATTTCTGCGATCTGGAGTTGATCGCAGAAATTAGATAGGCACAGAAATTACCGATTATACGGCATCATAAACAATATAATGAAAAACAAAAAAATACCACACATTGTCGTAACAATTCTAAAATAAAATATCAAAATTGTAGAGAGGTAAAATCCCTAACCCTAACACACAAATACATGACCACTCACTTTCCTGGTTGGTACAGACACTTCAATAAAAAGTGGCAGGGTTTACCTAGTTTTGTGGGCCCTAACCTCCCCTCTTATATGACAAATATTACTATTAATATGAGTGTTATTGTTTGTGTGCGTGTTTCTCTTATTGACACTTGTTGTCTCTTCCAGCTATTTTCTAGCTACATCGTGACTGCCAAAATTTGGAAACTGTGAAAAACATCTGACTGGTGAATCTTTATCCTTATGTAGGTAACAGGAACCATCAACACTCGAGGTGAATATCGGCCGCAACCTCATGTCAAGTGTTGTAATAGGATTGTGGTTAATTTTCAGCTCTGACAGTATGGTATTTTGTGCTTTTCATTTTATTAGATACCCGGTACTTACCACGACGACAACAAACACCGGCACCACCAGATGGTGGAGAACTGCATTGGTATCCACCTGGACATCTCTGACTTCCCGATCCACATGCAACAGAAGCCAAAGGTTTAGCTTCATTCTTACATCCTGAAATAAAACAAGTATTAAAACAGTGACCACTTACATCACATATAGTTCGTTGAATTTGAAATCAAAGATACATCATGAACCAGTTGGATGGAGAATATGAATAATTTCAACAATATTTCTGTTTTATCAGAAAGTTAGATATTTTCCTTTGATCTCACCAAGTGATATCTTCAGTCTCAACCTAACTGATTCTGATACCGAAAAATATCGGTCAGTGTGATAGCAAACACATTATGAGGATACCGATAAAAAAATAATGTTTTCAGTCTCAACCTAACTGATTCTGATACCGAAAAATATCGGTCAGTGTGATAGCAAACACATTATGAAGAAACCGATAAAAAAATAATGTTTTCAGTCTCAACCTAACTGATTCTGATACCGAAAAATATCAGTCAGTGTGATAGCAAACACATTATGACGTTACCAATAAAATAATAACGTCAACTTTTAAGATCTCGATATACATTATCAGATTCGCTGCGAAACTAGCGATAATGTCTGTCTTGGCCTTCATAACTGCTGTTATTCTATATATATCTGTCCAATCAGCTTTACTGATTGCCGAAACCAGAGTATCTGAAAAAAACACTGACCTGCCAGTATTAATTTCTCTTTAAGATGTATGAAGTACACCTGACCATAGGCAGACATTTAACACAAAAACTAAATTTTGATATGTTCTTGGAATATTGCCGAGGACTATGCAAATGTTTAACGATCACATCCTCCTCGAATCCGTTGGATATTAGTTACTAGGACTTCTTTCTTAAATATGACACAAGGGGAGCTGCTATAGATAAACATCATTCATGAGATAAAAGTTTTTTGTTAAGTGTGTTAGACTTTAACTTCCTTAACCAAGAAAATTGACCGGTTATTTAAGGGGGGGTATTATGGTGGTTAACACCACTTTCAGCAATATTTCAGTTATATCGTGGCTATCAGTTTTACTGGTGGAGGAAATCGAGTATCCAAAGAAATACATCGACCTGCCGCAAGTCACTGATAAACTTTATCACATAATGTTGTATCGAGAACACATCGCCCGAGTGGGATTCGAACTTGCCATGTTAGTGGTCAGATAGGCACTGATTGCATAGGTAGTCATAAATCCAACTACCATACAATCACGACCATGATGGCCTCAACTCCTGATGGCTTCACAGGGAAATCTAGGATCCTCATTTACTTGTTCACTAAACTATTCAAAACAAGATTTTGATCAATCAATCAATCATACGTATGAAATAAACAAACAATATCCCGTCCGTAACTTCACTTATGAAAAACGTCCAGCCTTATAGCATCTGAGTATCCTGAAAGTTATTTATATCAAAATCACTGAATGCAACCACAGTCACTAAGAAGACATTCAGACTAAAATTATTGAAGACAAAAATTATGTCTTTATGTCTGAATTTCGTGTTGTGATGTCCGTTACAATTTCCGAATAAAAACAATGTTCGGTTTGTCTTTGCCTCCAGTTATTTGTAGAAGTGTGCATGCCTTATTTACGTTATTTGTGTTTGTTTGCGCATAGTGGTGTCCAACACATACAGTGCTCCCTCGGTCTATCGCCCCCCGTTTTATCGCTAAAATTCTCGTCTGTCCCGATTTCCCCCATTAAAAATACCCCGTTATACTGCCAAACTCAGCTACCGCCATCCGCCACAGGTTTTCAGACACAAAAGTCGTAAAACCAATTTAAATTCTCCCGTTAGTACCGCCCACAACTACTAGTACAGCTGTGTATTGATCGGTAATGATGGAATGTCAAAACTGGTCATCGGACACGGTCATTGATCTCATAGTTGAGGGTCGGAACAGGTGATCAGTTGTTTTGATTAGAATAATTACCTGTGTTTACTTTTCTAGTGATTACATTTGTACTTTTATTCCTGAGTAAAATTTGTAATTTAATTAGTTGTCATAAAAATGTCGTGCTTGAAGAGAAAGCGTAATTAATTAGACGACAAACAAAAACGTGCAATTATAAGTTATGCAAAGGAAAATCCAAAATTAACATAATAACAAATTGCCGATAATTTGACAATTAAATGGGATCTTCCAATAACCCCACAAATGAAGATGAACTGTTGCTGTCACGTGTTTATAATGACCTTGATGTCCCGAGCTACAAATGACGGTTCAAGAATTTGTCAACATTGACAAAGATCTGCAAACTGTACAGGACATTTCCGATGTGAATATAATTATTCTAATTTATTTATTTATTAAACTTGTATTATTTATGCTTATGTATTTGTACAAGTGCAAAATGCATGTCAGTCGAGTTGAAAGTTTATCTTTTCATATGATCACATAACTTCCGGTTTTCAACGTCCCTCAGTTTATCACCAAACTCGTTATACCGCCAAACTACCGACTGCACAGAAGGTGGCGGTTTAACGAGGGAGCACTGTATTGTGTTGTGTTTTTCTTTGTTTGTCTTCGTCCTGTATACCCTATGTTTTACCGGTTTCTCCGGATTGTTCATTTTTGATTGCCCCTTCAGTGTTCTCTAACGTTTATTAAGAAATGATTAATTTCAAAATGGCTGAATACAAAAAGTATGAAGATATTCATCCTAATATTACTGAATACATTAACTAAGAAGCAATGGATGATATAAAGTCATCGTAGACAAACTTTAGGAAGAGATCAATGCTACCCTTCTTCAGAAGGGATTCATGCTAATATCACTTAAGCCAAAATCCATGGAAGAGATTACAGCTACCCTTCCTCAGAAGGGATTCATGCTAATATCACTTAAGCCAAAAACCTTGGAAGAGATTACTGCTACCCTTCCTCAGTAGGGATTCATGCTAATATCACTTAATCGAAAAAGCTTGGAAGAGATCAATGCTACCCTTCCTCAGAAGGGATTCATGCTAATATCACTTAAGCCAAAAACCTTGGAAGAGATTACTGCTACTCTCAGAAGGGATTCATGCTTATATCACGGTGAGTTATTGATTGTTGTTAAACGCCAAGTGAACATGTTACTTTTGATGAGATAATGATGATGTCTGTTGAATTACACCAACAGGATTTTATACATTGCAACAACAGTCCACAGATAGAACTGTCGCTCCACGAGGACACATCATCCTAAATGTAAACAAACCAATCTTTACTGTTTAATGCTGCATGCTTAGTGAAGAAGACGAAAATGACAATTATTTGTACGTTGAGTGAGTGAGTGATTGTTGTTTAATGCCAACTCAGTCATTTTTCAGCTATTTCATAGTGAGAACAAGTTAATTTTCAATGAGATGATGATGAGGTCCGCTTTGTTCTAGACCATCTGCCTGTCTTTTAAGAAAGGAATGGTGTATTGTTCTCAAGTCACAAATAAATATTACCTGTTTTGCATGTACATGTAGGACAACCTTTATCATCTAAAACATTTCCAAACCGACAGAATTTAGCACAAACTGGCCCACAGACAGGAGCTACAAAAAAATAACACAAAACATATATAAATACTGTGAAACACGTTTTATTTGTTGGGAGCCAATTTTTGTGTGGATATAGTGGGTCAACCAATTTACAAATTTAAGAAGCCAACTGAGATTTACTAGAAAAGTGATGATGAGGGAAAGGGGGGGGGGGGGGGGGGGGTGTATAGGGTTATGGTGTTTCAACAATATTTCAGTTACTTATATAGTGGCAGTCTATTTTGTTGGTGGAGGAAACCGGGAGTATCTGAAGAAAACCACCGAACTGTCTCAAGTCACTGACAAACTTATCACATAATGTTGTATCTAGTACACCTCACCTGTGCGGAACTCAAAGTCACAATGTTAGTGGTGATAAGCACTGATTGCATAGGTAGATTTTTTTGTGTTTTTTTTTTCCAGCTTTCTCTACCAAAATGTTTAAAAAAATGCCTTGCATGATATAATTGAAATATTGTTGAAAGTGGCATTTAATAATGGGGTCCTGAAACTCACCACACGACCCGGTCCACTCATACACCACTTCCCATACACAACCCATACATTAATGTGTGCCCTTACTTATTACGTTTAACTTACCTGGATCTAAACAGGTGCGGAAGCAACCTTGTTTGCAGCATTTCTCGTTACCAGGACAGCTATTGTCATTGATACAGTCACCAGGTCTAACTACTTGTATACACACAATATCAGGACGTTTATTTTTAGGACATCTTCCTGGCTTTACTACAATGCCTGTATAATAATCAATATTATTATCATTATCGAACACCCTATGCAACTACCTGTGCAATCAGTGCCTATCACCACTAACATTGTGAGTTCAAATCCTGCTCAGGAGAGGTCTACTTGATACAACATTATGTGATAAAGTTTGTCAGTAACTTACGACAGGTTGGTGGTTTTCTACGGGTCCTCCGGTTTCCTACACCACTTTCCTGATCGTCACGGGATAATTGACATATTGTTGAAAGTGGCATCAACCACCATAACCCCATTACTATTATCGATCACAAAATATTAAGAGAAAGTAAATAACATTAAATTGGACACCACAAAAAATAACAAATATCAAACATTATCCGAAAATCATAGTGAACATCACAATACTTCCTGACACATGATGTTTGTTTGTTTGTTTGAGCTTAACGCCACTTTCAGCAATATTTCAGTTATATCGTAGCGGTCCGTTTTATTGGTGGAGGAAACCGGAGGACCCGGAGAAAATCACCTACCTGTCACAAGTCACTGACAAATTTGATCACATAATGTTGTACACCTCGCCCTGATCGACATTCAAACTATTGGTGATAGGTAAATCCAACTACCATATGATCATGACCACGACGGCCCAGTCAAAATATTAAGGGAAAGAAAATAAAAATAAATTGGACATCACTAACCACCACAAAAAATAACAAATATAAATTTGTTAAATATTAGATTACACGAAAATCATTATACTTTCTGACATATGAAGTAACGATATATAACATATAGAAACAAAGTAATCATATAAAATAACAGAAACAGATGTGGGCGCCGCATTGAAAATAGCTTTACATGAAAACAGTTTCTGAACACGTATATCTGAATACATTTAATAAAAAACTGTGATGTACGATTACTAGAAATCATGAATGACCAAAGAACGCCATTTAATTCACGAATGCACGAAATGCATTGGTGGATTACATGTTTGGGCGATCACTAGTGACATATTTTTTTGTAATTGGACATCAGAGTTAGTTATTTTATTTATTATGTAGAATCATGTATTAAAATTAATGAGTTTTTCGACAATTTTCCCATGCAAAGATTGACCTTTCTGTGTATTAATATGTTTTATTGTGAAATGTCACTTATGGAGGGTAAAAATATCCTTTTTATGTTCATTAGTGACATCATCACTTTTATTTTATACTAATAACATGGCCGGGGCTGTCATGGCCGTGATGGTATGGTAGCTGGATTTAGAACTACCTGTGCAATCAGTGTCGATCACAACTGATGTGAGTTTGAATTTCGATCAGGGTGAGGTGTACAACATCATGTGACAAAATTGTCGGTGGTTTTCTCAGGTCTTCCGGTTTCCCCCACCAATAAAACTGCTCATAAGGGCAAATTTTCAGGTTTCCTTGAGTGCCGTTTTACTGTATATATGTATCTACATAACAACATAATTAATAATTCACTTTCGTTACGTTACCTCCTGGCTGTGTGCTACATTTCTTTTCACATTCTCGTAATGTGTTGAAATTATTTCTGTTGCCCTGGCAACCACCATACAGAAAATGCTTACATCTTCTCGCTTTTGTATCATAATAATATTTGGATATAGCAGCTTCACATGGTCCTGTGTCCTTAGGTAAAAGACAATCTACAATAAAATGGAAAATACAAAGCAGTGAAATAATCACTCTGCCATCCCTTGTACAAAAAAAACCCCAAGAAAATAAAATCATGCTAAACGGTAGTAAAAAAATGGCTTATTATTTTTGTGAATAAAATACAAACATGATTTATAGGTCGCCAGAATCTTTAATGGAATTAATCCTGCAAGCTGTTAAATCCTGCCAACAAGACACTTTGAGTTTTGTCACATGGTATGAAATGACTGTTTTCATATAAATTGAACACCCCGATATAACTGAAATTCTGCTAACGTCAGCATTAAACACCAATCAATCAATTATATAAATTGACTAACAGTTAATGGAGGGCAATCTAGGTCACAGACAATGATATATCCTGCAACCATACAGCATTAATATAAAAAAAAATAAAGTACCCCTTTTACAGCTAGTCATAAATCCTCAATCTTAAGAGGGGGCTGTCATAGTCGTATAGTAGTTGGACTTATGACTACCTATGCAATCAGTTCCTATCACCACTGATGTTGTGAGTTCGATTCTCAATCAGGGCGAGGTGTGCAACAGTATGTGATAAATTTTGTCAGTGACTTGCGACACGTCGGTAGTTTTCTCCGTGTCTCCGGTTTTCTTCACCAATAAAACTGACTACCACGATATAACTGATATATTGATGAAAGTGGCATTAAACACCATCAAACAAACATCAATCTTAAGAGAAATAGTCATACAACCTGAATTTAACTACATAACCACTATGAGAAGTATAGTCAAACCTGCTTTAAGTGACCATCTCTATCAACCAATAACTTGTATTATTATTCAAATACTATCAAACCTGCTTTAAGTGACCACCTCTATTAAGCAATAACTTGTAATTATGTGACCTTAATTTTCATTTTTCTTAACAGCGCATTGCATATCAATTAGACCTGTATTAAGCGACCACCTGTCTTATGTGACCATATTTCACTGTTCCCTTAGAAGGTCACATAAGACAGGTTTGACTGTCGTCAAAATACTTAATATGAAAACTCCTGTCAAAAGAAATAAATTTATATATACAGTCAGACCTGCCCATGCAGTCACCTCTATTAAGCAGTCACCTGTATTGAAAGGTCATCCTTTTTCTTGTCCTTACATAGACAATTTCTTTCGAATTGCACCTCTTTAAAGAGGTCACCTGTCTTATAAGGTCACTTTTTCTTGGCCCCAAAGGTGACCATTTAATACAGGTTTGTATGTAAGTTCAAGATTTGAGCGTTCTTTATAAAAACGCTGTTCCCATGGTAATATGTGAGGATTGGCATTTGACTCACATGTAGAAAACACTCTATGGCAGTATCATTTCACTATGACAGAAGGTTTAGACCTATAGTAATAGTTTAATTCTGCCATTTTAATTGAAGTCCCTGTACCAAGCCAGTCAACGGTCATATATAAGTGTTTTAGGACTATCGAAAATGCCTTCGTTATGACAATTGAATTTGCAGCAGTTTCTATAATTTTTCGATCGGATTTTGAAATTGATTGGCATTTTTTGCTTTTGATTGTATTACCTGGATTGCATGGTACTATCACTGGACACATAACACATCGGGCACCATTAATAATCAGAATATTCTTTCTAGTACACACCCCGGATGGTATAAATTTACAATGTGGAATAGGGCAGGGATCTGGAAAACAATATCAAAATAAAATAAATAATTAAAATAACAAGGGATCTGGAAAACAATATCAAAATAAAATAAATAATTAAAATAACAAGATAATGGGTTTAATGTCATTCTGTATATTATCAATATTATTTAAAATGGTTTGGCTTAGGTTTATAGTGCTTAACGCCACTTTCAACAATATTTCAGTTATATCGTGGCGGTCAGTTTTATTGGTGGAAACCCACAACCTGTCGCAAGTCACTGACCAACTTTATCACATAATGTTGTATCGAACACACCTCGCCTGTGCAGGATTCGAACTCACAACGTTAGTGGTGATAGGCACCGATTGCATATGTAGCTTTAAATCAAACTACCATACGATCATGACCACGATGGCCCCCTGTATTAAAATGTAAAAAAAAAACAAAAAAAAAACCAACTGTAACCTTCCATGCATTAATTTGAGCATTTATGTCTCAACCAAAATTTACGTTAAACAATACATGTGTCGTTATAATACACAACATTTGCCATGCATGCAGCAGAAAATTCTTAACTTTTCGAAGCATCTGATGTCACTACCTGTATATTTACAGAAGTTCCTGTTGTCCGATCTTTTGTTATTTCATTTATTCCTTATGTTATTTTACACTGATGTTGTTTTGCTATTATGTTGATGGTGAATTTTGTGCTGTTCGTATTTTGCATTTATCCGAATTTATATATTTTACTGGCTAACAACTCAATCTCGCCATTGATCATGATTTTCATAAATTTGTATGGAATGTTATTAATATTTTTGCTAAAGCAGCTAGTTATCTTCTGTCCTGCACATAAACAATCCTATCTGAGATTATTACCCTTTTGACCTCATATTCAATATCGCACCCAATTAATAGGAACATACTTGATTGGTTGATATCACAATTAAGCCGAGCACATGAGTTCACCCCCAGTTTTTAGTGGGGTTCGTGTTGCTCAATTTTCAGTTTTTTGTGTAATGTTTTGTAGATCATTGTTTGTCCTTTTTCTGTTGGCCATGCATTGCGTTGTCTGTCCTTCGATGTACGGCTTCTGATTACCCCTTTGGTATCTTCAAACTCTTCTAAATGCTTCTGGTTTTAGGTTTTTATGGTGTTTAATGCCACTTTCAACAATATTTCAGTAATATCATGGTGGTCAGTTTTATTGGTGGAGGAAACCCAAGCACCCAGAGAAAACAATCCAACCTGTTGTAAGTCACTGACAAACCTAATGTTGTATCGAATACACCTCACCATGAACATGGTTCGAACTCACTTTAGTGGTGATAGGCACTGATTTCATAGGTAGTTATGAATCCAACTACCATACAATCACGACCATGACAGCCCCTAAATGCTTAAAAAATCATGTACATTAAATGTAGATGTTGCACAAATTAAAATAATGAAAGCACAAAGTGATGCTTATTCTCCAAGTGGCTTTCGGCAAATTGTTAGAAATATGCAATCAAGAATATGCCATAAAAATTGAAGACATATGCCATCAATAAAAGAAACAAGCTTTTTAAATTTCTGTCTTTTCGGAATAGGCATGGCACACAAAAGACGGAAACAATCACCTAAATATTCCCTCCAAAACAAAGATTTGGTTATCCATATCTATTTGCATTGACATACTACATGTACCTGGTTTATTTGGACGACATCTTTTATGGCAGTCTTCCAACGTTTCAAAGTTGTTCTCATTTCCGCCACACCCACCGTAGATAAATTTACCACACTTTTTCTCTTTGTAATCATAATAATATCGTGGAAATGAACCCTTGCAAGGTCCTGGCTGTTTTGGAAGTGAACAAGCTACAAAACAAGATAAAACGTTCCATACACATGTGAATTATTTTAGATAATCGTAACTTGTAATGTTTTGTATTCTAGCACATCCTATTAAAGTCCATAAAACGACTTAAATCCAACTTAATTATATATCTACTTCTTTATTAGAATTGAATTGAATTTTTGGTGTTTAACTCCACTTTCAACAATATTTCAGCTATATCATGGCGACCAGTTTTAGTGGTGGAGGAAGCCGGAGTGCCCAGAGAGAACCACCGACCATGGGCAAGCAACTGGCAAACTTTATCACTTGCGGCTGCGAGTCGAGTGCATCCTTTTTTGTAATTTACAAAGCCGAGCGCGAACCCATGCCGTATTGGTGATAGGCTTGTATGAGTTGTTAGATCCAACGACCTAACTCATTGAGCCACCCGGGTCCCTATTAGATCATTATTATTGGCATAAACATATAAAACGAAAACAATTAAAAACCATGTTCTAGATTTTGACATTTTCAAAAGGTCAAAAGTCAAGCAACCCTATACATTTGTAGTGACTCCATGACCCCTTTAACAAACCATTTTTCAGATTTAAGTGTTAATGATATGTGTAAATAATTTAAAGGGCAATAACTCCTATATAATATCTCTTTATTGTTTTGTAATACTGGTGTTTAACGCCACTCTCAACAATATTTCAGTTATATCGTGGCGATCAATTTCATTGGTGGAGGAAACCGTAGCACCTGTGAAAACCACTGACCGGTCGCAGGTCACTAACAAGCTTTATCACATAATGTTGTATCGAGAATAACTCGCCATGAACAGGGTTCGAACTCACAACGTGAGTGACGATAGGCACTGATTGCATATGTAGTCATAAATCCAACCACCATACGTTCATGGCCACGACGTCTCCTCTTCCCATTTCGGAAGCGACAAAAAGGCATTACAACTATAACAAAAATATCAATAATTTTATTTTGTATTAACATACTATCTGGCTTCTCTGGACATCTCTCCTGGCAGTCTTCCAACGTTTCAAAGTTGTTCTCATTTCCACCACACCCACCGTAGATAAATTTACCACACCTTTTCTCTTTGTAATCATAATAATATCGTGGAATTGAAGCCTTACAAGTTCCTGGCTGTTTTGGAAGTGAACAAACTACAAACACAAGATTGAAAAATATTTATCTATTTGCTCTTTCAATTATTTCAGATATTTATTTCTTATTGACAATTACGGGGAACTGGTTCCTACACTCCTTTTTATAAGAGGGGGATGGCAGTCTGCACCAAAAACCACTAGCCCTATGCCCCTGTCTAGTAAAAATTGGTTCAGGCTAGTAAAAATTGCATAAAATTTACTTAATCAAATAGGAAAAATTCTTCTAAAATACTGTTCGGGCTAGTTTGTCGGAATGTTTTTGGCACAGACTGGGATGGTATGATGTTAAACGCCACTTTCAACAATATTTCAGTTATATCGTGGCGATCAGTTTTATTGGTAGAAAACCAGAGTACTCGGAGAAAATCACCGGCCTGTCGCAAGTCACTGACATACTTTATAACATAATGTTGTATCAAGTACACCTTGCCATGAACAGGGTTCAAACTCACAACTTTAGTGGTGATAGGTACTGATTGCATAGGTAATTATAAACCCAACTACCATACAATCACGACCACGACAGCCCTCGGTTTTTTTAAGAATATGCTGTAGGAGTTAGATAAGCTATATATAGCTACAGTCAAACTGTTTTAGTATTTTGTTTCATATTGATCGAATAAAATATGCGAGTGTCCTGAAATGCAGTGTGTGCATATGGACAAATTGGTCTTCAGGTTATTCAAGGAAATTAAATATCCCAATTTGAGATAAAGAAAATCCACGACTGTTTTTCTGTTGTTCTTCCTTTTTTTAACTAAATTTTAATAAAAGACAATAATTTAATTTGATGTGAATACTGCAATCTGATTGGCTGATCCACCTGGAGCAACATTGGTTATACATGATAACCGGGGTTAGTATTGTGATGTCCCCAATATATTCATTTGCCATTGACAAATTCAAATAATCAAATGAAATAAGCATAATTAAAATCGAGGAATCATTAAATTTTGCTATAAAAATTAAATTATAAGAAATATTTGAAATTTTTGAACAGGTTATATTTGTATAACCTGGTTTGGTACTGTTTACTCTTTTCATAAACGGCTACCCCAAACTAGGTTACATCGCATAAATAAAATATTAAAATATCAAATCAATATGTTGCTCTTGTAATAATTCTTATATGATTTACATAATTAGAAATCCTATACTCTGATTGGGTATAAGCGCTTATGGAGGCGGGGTTTTGTCAGTTTATTTTTCGATAGACGATGTTCAGCGGACTACTTTTTTCGTAATGTAAACAAAATGGCGGCTTGGATTCCCAATAATAAAAAAAGATAAAAGAAACAATGTTTATTGTTAATAATCGACAATTATTGTTAGATATGAAATAAAAAAATAAATGCCAATGAAAAAAAAAGCTTGTATTGTTGACATAAACAAAAAATTCCGGAAAAAATACTTAAGACAACCATCTATCGACTTTGACTTGTAATATATCGTCATCCTGTGACGTTGTTTACAAGGGATGCTGATTGACACAAGCTGGTTACTGATTTATTTTACGATTTTGTGGGCATTTTACTTGTTTGAGTAGCTAAATGCAAAATGCCATCAAATTGGAAAATATCGGTAACTTAATTACATCACCGTCTTGTCTAGTTTAAAGTAGGAAATAAGGTTAGTTCATTTTGTTATTCATGGCCGACACACACCGATGGAATGTATGTGTGCATACTGGGGATCCCCAAATGTAAATTTTCAAAACAAATGAAGAAAAAAAAAACTTAGTTACAGAATTATAAGGATTAAACACATTTTTTCCGCAGTTTATTGATGTATAACCCCGGATTTTTATTTGTTTGTGAGTGAATTGGTCCAGGTTATACATCAATAAACTCCAGAAAAAATGTGTTTATTCCTATAATTCATCCTACACAATATAATTTAGATAAAAAAAAACAACAACAAAAAATGGGGCCATTGTGGTCTTGATCGCATGGTAGTTGGATTAACAACTACCTGTGCAATCACTACCAATCTGATCCTGTCACCACTAAAGTTGTAAGTTCAAACCCCGTTCATGGTGAGGTGTACTCGATACAACATTATGTGATAAAGTTTGCTAGTGACTTGTGGCAAATCTGCGGTTTTCTCCAGTTTCCTTCACCAATAAAGCTAACCGCCACGATATAACTGTAATATTGATTAAAATGGCGTTAAGCCCCATAAGCATAACCATAAAAAAAACAACAAATGTCTAAATTATGACATTAAACTTAAAGTTTAAAATGGAGGATCATGTGGCTCAATGAGTTAGGTAGTTGTAGGGCCCAGGTGGCTCAATGAGTTAGGTAGTTGTAGGACCCGGGTGGCTCAATGAGTTAGGTAGTTGGATTACCTAACAACTCATACAAGCCTATCACCAATACGGCATGGGAGGCTTAAGTGGCAGTTTACAGGCTGTACCACAATCAACAGGACAACAGATGGTACCCAAGATATATAAATAAACTTACCTGAACCAGGAGGCTTAACTGGCAGTTTACAGGCTGTACCACAATCAACAGGACAACAGATGGTACCCAAGATATATAAATAAACTTACCTGAACCAGGAGGCTTAACTGGCAGTTTACAGGCTGTACCTCAATCAACAGGACAACAGATGGTACCCAAGATATATAAATAAACTTACCTGAACCAGGAGGCTTAACTGGCAGTTTACAGGCTGTACCACAATCAACAGGACAACAGATGGTACCCAAGATATATAAATAAACTTACCTGAACCGGGAGGCTTAACTGGCAGCTTACAGGCTGTACCACAATCAACAGGACAACAGATGGTACCCAAGATATATAAATAAACTTACCTGAACCGGGAGGCTTAACTGGCAGCTTACAGGCTGTACCACAATCAACAGGACTACAGATGGTACCCAAGATATATAAATAAACTTACCTGAACCGAGAGGCTTAACTGGCAGCTTACAGGCTGTACCACAATCAACAGGACAACAGATGGTACCCAAGATATATAAATAAACTTACCTGAACCGGGAGGCTTAACTGGCAGCTTACAGGCTGTGCCACAATCAACAGGACAACAGATGGTACCCAAGATATATAAATAAACTTACCTGAACCAGGAGGCTTAACTGGCAGCTTACAGGCTGTACCACAATCAACAGGACAACAGATGGTACCCAAGATATATAAATAAACTTACCTGAACCGGGAGGCTTAACTGGCAGCTTACAGGCTGTACCACAATCAACAGGACAACAGATGGTACCCAAGATATATAAATAAACTTACCTGAACCGGGAGGCTTAACTGGCAGCTTACAGGCTGTACCACAATCAACAGGACAACAGATGGTACCCAAGATATATAAATAAACTTATCTGAACCAGGAGGCTTAACTGGCAGCTTACAGGCTGTACCACAATCAACAGGACAACAGGCGGTACCCAAGATATAAAATAAACTTACCTGAACCAGGAGGCTTAACTGGCAGTTTACAGGCTGTACCACAATCAACAGGACAACAGATGGTACCCAAGATATATAAATAAACTTACCTGAACCAGGAGGCTTAACTGGCAGTTTACAGGCTGTACCACAATCAACAGGACAACAGATGGTACCCAAGATATATAAATAAACTTACCTGAACCAGGAGGCTTAACTGGCAGTTTACAGGCTGTACCACAATCAACAGGACAACAGATGGTACCCAAGATATATAAATAAACTTACCTGAACCGGGAGGCTTAACTGGCAGCTTACAGGCTGTACCACAATCAACAGGACAACAGATGGTACCCAAGATATATAAATAAACTTACCTGAACCGGGAGGCTTAACTGGCAGCTTACAGGCTGTACCACAATCAACAGGACAACAGATGGTACCCAAGATATATAAATAAACTTACCTGAACCGAGAGGCTTAACTGGCAGCTTATAGGCTGTACCACAATCAACAGGACAACAGATGGTACCCAAGATATATAAATAAACTTATCTGAACCGGGAGGCTTAACTGGCAGCTTACAGGCTGTACCACAATCAACAGGACAACAGATGGTACCCAAGATATATAAATAAACTTACCTGAACCAGGAGGCTTAACTGGCAGTTTACAGGCTGTACCACAATCAACAGGACAACAGATGGTACCCAAGATATATAAATAAACTTACCTGAACCGGGAGGCTTAACTGGCAGCTTACAGGCTGTACCACAATCAACAGGACAACAGATGGTACCCAAGATATCTAAATAAACTTACCTGAACCGAGAGGCTTAACTGGCAGCTTACAGGCTGTACCACAATCAACAGGACAACAGATGGTACCCAAGATATATAAATAAACTTACCTGAACCGGGAGGCTTAACTGGCAGCTTACAGGCTGTACCACAATCAACAGGACAACAGATGGTACCCAAGATATATAAATAAACTTACCTGAACCGGGAGGCTTAACTGGCAGCTTACAGGCTGTACCACAATCAACAGGACAACAGACGGTACCCAAGATATATAAATAAACTTACCTGAACCAGGAGGCTTAACTGGCAGTTTACAGGCTGTACCACAATCAACAGGACAACAGATGGTACCCAAGATAAATAAATAAACTTACCTGGACCGGGAGGCTTAATTGGCAGCTTACAGGCTGTACCACAATCAACAGGACAACAGATGGTACCCAAGATATATAAATAAACTTATCTGAACTGGGAGGCTTAACTGGCAGCTTACAGGCTGTACCACAATCAACAGGACAACAGATGGTACCCAAGATATATAAATAAACTTACCTGAACCGAGAGGCTTAACTGGCAGCTTACAGGCTGTACCACAATCAACAGGACAACAGATGGTACCCAAGATATATAAATAAACTTACCTGAACCGGGAGGCTTAACTGGCAGCTTACAGGCTGTACCACAATCATCAGGACAACAGACGGTACCCAAGATATATAAATAAACTTACCTGAACCAGGAGGCTTAACTGGCAGTTTACAGGCTGTACCACAATCAACAGGACAACAGATGGTACCCAAGATATATAAATAAACTTACCTGAACCAGGAGGCTTAACTGGCAGTTTACAGGCTGTACCACAATCAACAGGACAACAGATGGTACCCAAGATATATAAATAAACTTACCTGAACCGGGAGGCTTTACTGGCAGTTTACAGGCTGTACCACAATCAACAGGACAACAGATGGTACCCAAGATATATAAATAAACTTACCTGAACCGGGAGGCTTAACTGGCAGCTTACAGGCTGTACCACAATCAACAGGACAACAGACGGTACCCAAGATATATAAATAAACTTACCTGAACCAGGAGGCTTAACTGGCAGTTTACAGGCTGTACCACAATCAACAGGACAACAGATGGTACCCAAGATATATAAATAAACTTACCTGAACCGGGAGGCTTTACTGGCAGTCTACAGGCTGTACCACAATCAACAGGACAACAGATGGTACCCAAGATATCTAAATAAACTTACCTGAACCGGGAGGCTTAACTGGCAGCTTACAGGCTGTACCACAATCAACAGGACAACAGACGGTACCCAAGATATATAAATAAACTTACCTGAACCAGGAGGCTTAACTGGCAGTTTACAGGCTGTACCACAATCAACAGGACAACAGATGGTACCCAAGATATATAAATAAACTTACCTGAACCAGGAGGCTTAACTGGCAGCTTACAGGCTGTACCACAATCAACAGGACAACAGATGGTACCCAAGATATATAAATAAACTTACCTGAACCGGGAGGCTTAACTGGCAGCTTACAGGCTGTACCACAATCAACAGGACAACAGACGGTACCCAAGATATATAAATAAACTTACCTGAACCAGGAGGCTTAACTGGCAGTTTACAGGCTGTACCACAATCAACAGGACAACAGATGGTACCCAAGATATATAAATAAACTTACCTGAACTGGGAGGCTTTACTGGCAGTTTACAGGCTGTACCACAATCAACAGGACAACAGATGGTACCCAAGATATATAAATAAGACTAAGATGGCCGCCATTAGAGTAGTGAGTTAATTTCAGCTCTGCAGTTTTTGGCTTTTTTAAGCTGGATTTTGATGTAATACAACATTATAAATAGAATCATCTCGTGTGGAAATTTTTCAGCTTTATAAAAATGCTTTTTGAATGGAAAAACATTGAATTTTGTGATCTTAATCAATGAAAAACAGATTCTTGTAATCAACATTTAAAGGCTATTGATATGGACTTTTTAAAGTGATTTACCAACCATTATGCCTACTGGGGATAATAGTCAAAAAGATGTGAAGACTGTGCAAACTATGCTTGCAGCAAAAAAGACAGGGAATACTTCTAAACAAAATCCTCCCAAGCGTGACAAAAGAACTCATTCAGATGTGGCAGAAGACAGTGTGGAAGGAATTGATTTAATGAGTATTCACAGTGACTTAGGTGAAATTAAAAAATCCCTTCAGGCTACTTGTACCAAAACTGATCTAGAAAGTGCAGTTAACTGTTTAGTCAAGCAAAGTGATCTGAATGACCTCGTTACATCTATTGTCAACAAATTATTAGTAACATTTAAAAAATCATTCTCACAGGAAATTGAAAGTAAAGTGAAGGAACAAACTGGAAAGATGCAGGATCAAATTGATTCTTTTGCGATTGAGAATGAAAACTTAAAGGAAAGATTGAGAGACAAAGATAAGAAAATGGATTCTTTAGAGGAAAAGCTAAATGATGCTGATAGAAGATCTGTTGATGCTCTGAAGCACAATATCAGAATGTTGAATTTCCCAGAGAGAAAGGATGAAAACCTGAGAGAGGACTTTGTGAAACTAGTTAACACTGAGCTCAAGGTCCACATCTCACCTAGTGATGTGCAAGCTATACACCGAATACCTGGTAAAGATAGAGGAATTAGACCTGTGATTGTAAAAGTGAAAAACACTGAAGTTAAAATTAACATTATGAGAAAGAAGAGAAATTTAAAGAAAGACTTTCGTTTCCACGACGATATTACACAAAGTAATCTAGGACTTATGGCTAGACTTAAGAGAAGTGAAAGATTTGAAAATGTGTGGTTTTATAACTGTAATGTATATGCAAAGCTAGCTGAGGGTTCAAGAATTAAATTTGATATTTTTGACAATATTGAGGAAAAGTTGAGAAAGAAAAGATAAGAACATGTATGTATTTATATATTTAAATTGAAATGTAAATAAAAACTATAACTACTATTTAAATCTATATAATGTCTTTGAATTACTATTATGATATGTACTATGTGTAATGTTAATATTATGATACAGTTAACTGCTGAGTGTTAATATTGTGATAATCATATTATAATAGGTACCATTTGTCATGTTAAATCAAAATTTATAGAGTCAAATATTCCCTCCTCTGTCAACGTAAATACTAGAAGGGAGATACCCCTTATCTATATTTATCTTTGAATATATTTTGTTTTATTTCGTTTTTTTTTTTTTTTTTTTTTTTTAAATAAACCTACTCACAAGAAATATATTCCTTGTTTCTGAACATTATACATGGATATGGTTTTTCCATCTCCTCTTTATCATGATACTTAGGTCTACTTGTACTCCAATATAGTATGTGATTTTCAATAAGGGAAGCAATTTTTCTTCACATAAATGATTGTTTTAAATGTTGATGTACTATGTGTAATGTTAATGTTACAATGTGTACCATGTATGGTGTTAATATTGTAATGTGTACCATGTATGGTGTTTATATTATGATACAGTATGTGCTGTGTGTGTTGTTAACATTGTGATATGTATTATCTATGATGTTGATATTAAAATGTGTACTTGGTGTTGTGTTACTATTATAATGTGTACTAAGTGTAATATTAATGTTATATTATGTATTATGTATATTGTTGGTTTAAAGAATTTAATATACACCCCTCCCCTCCATTTTTGTCCACTTTAATACTAGAAGGGAGATAACTCTTATTTATATTTATCTTTGGATCTAGTTTTTTATTTATTTATTTTTGTTTATTTTTTAGCATTATCTTATAAATTCAGTAACTTTACATCAGCTTAAAATATGTAGCTTTAAATAACCCTACTTGCAAGTAATATATTCTTTGTTTTTGAAATAAATAATATTATACAGGAATATGATTGTTCCATATCCTCTTTACTATTATCCTTAGGTCTACTTGTACTCCAATATAGTATGTGATTTTCAGTAAGGGAAGCAATTTTTGTTCACGTAAATGATTGTTATAAATGTTGATATTATGATATGTATTATGTGTGATGTGTTACTATTAAAATGTGCACCAAGTGTAGTGTTAATGTTTAAATATGTAATATGTATATTGTTAGAATCCAATATTCCCCCCATTTTTGTCCACTTCATACTAGAAGGGAGAAAACTCTTTTTTATTTTTATCTTTGGATCTATTTTTTTTTTTTTTTTTTTGAAACAGTATCTTATAAATTCAGTAACTTTACATCAGTTTATATGTTTCTTTAAACAACCCTACTTGCAAGTAATATATTCCTTGTTCTTGAAATAAAAATCATTATACAAGAATAGGATTTTTCCATCTCCTCTTTATCATTCGGTCTACTTGTACTCCAATATAGTACCTTATATTCAATAAGGGAAACAACTTTTGTTCACATAAATGATTGTTATAAATATTTATGATATGTATATATATATATTTGATTACTGCCTAACTGTGAAATAAAATCTGTTGTAATTAACAGTTATGCCTTTATCACCAACTGTCAAGCGTCATCTTATAAATGTGTGTGTTTGTATGAATGTGTATTGTAAAATTTTTATTGTTGTATATGAAATAGTAGATTGGTTCCTGAATTTTGTTTTTGTTGCTTCATATTTTAGATATGGATAATACTGTTACAGTTCTCTCAATGAATGTAAGGGGTCTTTTTTCAAGTGTTAAAAAAAGAAATGATGTTTTTGATTGGGCAAAAGGGAAAAATACCTCAATTGTTTGTTTTCAAGAAACCCATAGTAGTAAAGAGGTTGAAAAACTTTGGGAGGATGAATGGGGAGATACATGTCTTTTCAGTCATTTTAATAACAGAAGTGCTGGTGTTTGTGTTATGTTTAAGAAAGGTCTAGATTATACTGTTCATGATTCAAAGATTGATCAGAATGGAAGATACATAATTTTAGATATTAGTTTATTTGATCAAAGATTAACATTTGTGTCTCTTTATGGCTATAACAGTGATGAACCGGAAATGTTTAATGAAATTATGAAGAATATTGCTTCTTATTCTAACACTAGTTATTTATTGTGTGGTGATTGGAATGTTGTTCAAGATACTAGTATTGATACATATAATATTATACATAATAGAAACCAAAATTCGAGGGAGAAAATCGAAGAAATGTTAGAAACCTTTGAATTACTAGATCCATGGAGAACCTGTTTTCCAAATGGTAGAAAGTATACCTGGCGTCAAAGCTCCCCAATAAAACAAAGTCGTCTTGATTACTTTCTTGTATCTGAGGATCTTTTTTCACTTATGAAAAATACAAAAATAATTCCAGGAAATAAAACTGACCATTCAGCAATCACTTTCACTTTTTCTGCCAGTCTTGCCAGAAGGGGAAAGGGGTATTGGAAATTTAATTCTCAGTTACTTAGAGATTTTGTTTATGTAGAGAAGGTTAAGACATGTATTAAAGAAACTGTGTCTGAGTACTATTTATCTGGAGATATTAATGATCTTTTAAATGTTGAACTTACATGTAATGACCAAGTATTTTTTGAAATTCTTAAGATGAAGATCAGAAGTATTTCAATATCTCATAGTATACGAAAAACAAGGGAAGAAAAAGACCTTACCCTTAAACTTGAAAAGGATATTCTTAATTTAGAAGATATTATGAACTCAGCACCAAGTGAATTAATACAGTCGTCTTTAAATAATAAAAAAATAGAGTTTGAAAGGAAAAGGGAGGAAAAGGTAGAGGGTATACTTCTTCGATCAAAGGCAAACTGGCATGAAAATGGAGAAAAATGTTCACAATACTTTTGTAAACTAGAAAAGAAAAATTTTATTAAAAAAACTATAACTGAGCTTATTGATGACGCAGGTCATCATATATCAGATCAATCTAAAATTCTCCTTCAACAACACGATTTTTACAAAACATTGTATTCAACAACAAATTTAGATTGTAATGACGAGTCCATTTTTAATCATAATATTAAACTCACAGAAGAACTTGTGTGAAGGTAATATAACATTTAAAGAATGTGCCCAATCACTAAAGTTAATGACAAATGGAAAAAGTCCAGGTTCTGATGGATATACTGTAGATTTTTATAAAACATTTTTGGGAAGATATTGGTCCATTGCTTTATGGTCATTATATTTAGCCTATGAGTCTGGAAGCTTCACTGATTTTCAGTATCAGGGAGTCATAACATGTATTCCAAAAGAAGGAAAGGACAGGCGTTTTATTGGCAACTGGAGACCAATAAGTTTATTAAATACTGACCTTAAAATAGCTTCTGCTGTAATTGCTAATAGAATTAAACCTCTATTACCATTTATTATTAGTGATACACAAAAAGGTTTTATAAAAGGAAGATTTATTGGGGAAAATACAAGACTGTTGTATGATTTGATGCATTATCTTGAACAACATAACAAAACCGGTCTTTTACTTCTTGTAGATTTCGAGAAAGCATTTGATTCAGTTGAATGGAAATTTTTGAAAAAAGCCCTCTCAAGTTTTAATTTTGGACCATCTGTTTGTAAATGGTTTGAACTATTCTATTCAAAAGCCAAAAGTTGTGTTATAAATAATGGTCACATGTCAAATTTTTTTTCTCTAGAAAGAGGCTGTCGACAAGGTGATCCGCTTTCACCTTATTTGTTTATAATCGGTGTGGAGCTGCTTTCATTAAAATTGAAGGCCAACCAAGACATTCATGGTATTATTATCAATGAAGTTGAATCTCTCATAAGTTTGTATGCTGATGATACCTTTCTTATTCTAGATGGGAGTGAAAATTCATTGAGGGAGGCTCTTGAATGTTTTGAATCTTTTTACAAGGTGTCTGGTTTAAAAATGAATTCATCCAAAACAAAAGCTGTGTGGGTTGGAAACAAGAAGTATTCAGATCAAATTATTTGTCCAAATATGAAACTAAATTGGTCTCATGAAAACTTTAAGGTTTTGGGAATTGATTTTTCACTTGATTTAAACTGTATTACAGATATAAATTTTACCAAAAAAATCAAGGAGGTTAAGGCAATACTAAAAAGTTGGCAGCATAGAAAACTGACATTACTTGGTAAAATTACAGTTATAAAAAGTCTTGCACTACCAAAGCTAATTCATTTACTGACATCTTTACCAAATTTACCTCAGACAAAAATAAATGATTTAAATTCACTTTTTTATAAATTCATATGGAACGGGAAGTCAGATAAGATAAAGCGAAGTACCTTAATCGGTGATATATATCAGGGGGTTTGAAAATGATAGATCTTCAATCATTTAATATTTATCTGAAAGTAGGTTGGATTAAACGATTATTTTCCAATTTAGATGGTGATTGGCAAAAAGTATTATTATTCAATCTTCAAAGCTATGGCGGTGAAAGAATTTTAACTTTTCAGAAAGAAAAGCTAAAGGAAGTTGCTATGAAGCTTACAAATCCTTTTTGGAAAGATGTTCTGTCTAGCTATCATTTTGCAAAACCTTATACAAAGATGAATACTAATGAACTATTGTCTCTTGATATCCTTAATTTTGTACCAGTAACTGATTTAAATTATTATATTAGATGGATAGAACATACTGTGCAGTATTTATGTGATCTTATTGACCCACATTCTGGTAATTTTTATACTTTTGAACAGACTAGAAATAAACTGAATACCAATAATTTTTTGAAGTACTATAGTCTGGTGTCAAATGTTCCCAAGTACATCAAAGATCATCTGAAGGAAAACTGTGTAAATGTAAATTTCGACATACTTAGTAAAAAGGATGCCTATTTAGAGAGAATAGTTCATAGTAAAAATGTTAGGTTTGTTTATAAAGGTCTTGTGAATGCAATCATTTCTTTACCAACAGAAAATTTTTCCAAATGGGAAAAACTTCTTTTTTTAATTGTGAAATAACAAATTGGTCAAAATATTTTATTATTTTAAAAAAATCTTGTAGAAACTCATATCTTCAAAATTTTCAATTTAAATTGTTACACAGGATCATTCCTACCAATTCCTTTTTACATAAAATAAAGCTCAAGAATACTAATTTATGTACATTTTGCAAAATTCATGATGAAACTATTGAACATCTATTCTTTGACTGTCCTGTGACACAAATTTTTCTCAAATCTTTGTCAAAACAATTAAAACAATATTACAAGAATTTGATTTTTGACAAAAAAGAATATTTCTTTGGTTTTGAGTCAGGGGATCTTCTTGTTAATTTGATTTCAATTATTGCAAAAAATTACAACTTCAAGTGCAAACTCAATGAACAAAGGCTAAATATTGTAGAATTTAAACATAAAATTATGTGGTACCGTTCACTTGAACAATATATATCAAAGAAAAACAATACCATTTTAGCATTTGAAAAAATGTGGACCCCCTTACAATATATTTTCAACTAATCATAATATTTTTTGTTTGTTTGATTCATATAGTGATGAGATTCTTTTTTCAGCTTTTTTGATTAAGTACAAAATGTCAGGAGCAATCAAATATTTTAGAAAAACAAAATGGTAAGAGAATGTGTGTGAAAGATGAATGAAAGTGTTTATTACTATTATATATTATTATTTCTTTATTTTGTTTATCAAAATGTAAAACCAATGTAGTCACAAAACTTATTTTTGAAAACTCCTGTCACACCATAGTCAGGTGGTGATGTAAGGGAATTTATAAAATCCTGACTATAAAAAAAAAAAAATAAAAAAAAAAAAAGATATATAAATAAACTTACCTGAAATGGGAGGCTTAAGTGGCAGTTTACAGGCTGTACCACAATCAACAGGACAACAGATGGTACCCAAGATATCTAAATAAACTTACCTGAACCGGGAATCTTTACTGGCAGTTTACAGGCTGTACCACAATCAACAGGACAACAGATGGTACCCAAGATATCTAAATAAACTTATCTGAACCGGGAATCTTAACTGGCAGTTTACAGGCTGTACCACAATCAACAGGATAACAGATGGTACCCAAGATATATAAATAAACTTACCTGAACCGGGAGGCTTTACTGGCAGTTTACAGGCTGTACCACAATCAACAGGACAACAGATGGTACCCAAGATATCTAAATAAACTTACCTGAACCAGGAGGCTTAAGTGGCAGTTTACAGGCTGTACCACAATCAACAGGACAACAGATGGTACCCAAGATATATAAATAAACTTACCTGAACCGGGAGGCTTTACTGGCAGTTTACAGGCTGTACCACAATCAACAGGACAACAGATGGTACCCAAGATATATAAATAAACTTAGCTGAACCGGGAGGCTTTACTGGCAGTTTACAGGCTGTACCACAATCAACAGGATAACAGATGGTACCCAAGATATCTAAATAAACTTACCTGAACCGGGAGGCTTTACTGGCAGTTTACAGGCTGTACCACAATCAACAGTACAACAGATGGTACCTAAAATATATGAATAAAACCATTTATCTAACATTATGTACGTTTTCCTTTGAAATTTAAGAAAGTCGCCTATCTGATACAAGACGTTGTATCACCACACTGTGGTGATAAAAGAATAGCGTGACGTTGCATGAGACGTTCTCTGCCGAACTACATTGTCATGACGTCATATCAATGGAATGCGAGTCAAAACACAGTAAAGTGACATTGGTGAATGAACGGCAGATAACGTGACGTCATGCACAAAATGTAGTCTCCCTCAGAGTATTTATAAATTTTAATTCAACCCTTGTTTTTTTGTTTAAAATTCATTACATAGTGTGTTGGTACAAGACTTTATATCTGCGACAGTTCTTGCCTGTTGTGAGAACTAATCGTCGCATCACAACTCTCATAGTGATACTGGTTAAACACAATAAATAAATAAATCAATTAAATCATACTCGATCATGTGAAATGAAATGAATGCTTTAAAAATTTTAAATTACAAAAAAAAAAAATCACAATTCACAATAGGTGGGTTTAATTTTTATATACAGTACCGTGCTTACAGTCTTCATTAGGACCATGACTAAATAACACTCAATTTGTTCTCCTTTATTAGTGCTCAAAATCACATAATAGCAGGATAAAAAACAATATTCACAATTGCCTGTATAGAAAGCTAAATATTTTAATATACTGTACCGTGTTTACAGTCTTTGTTAGAGGAACACTGTCTGTCATAACGTTTACAATGGATGTCTCTCCTAATAGGTGGACATTGACTCTGTAAATAATAAAACATATGGTTCCAATTGAACATGAGAGGATATTCAATTTTACACTTAGACACATAAAGTTTGTCAGCGATTTATGGCAGGTCAGTGGTTTTCCACGGGTACTCTATTTCCTCCATCAATAAAACTGACCGCCATGATATAACTGAAATATTGTTGAATGTGACATTACACACCATATTCCCAAATTAGACACAAATTAAGGTAAAGGAACAGTGCTTGTTACTGCTGTTCTACATATCAATCGTCACAGTATATGCTGTTCAACAATGAGCAAAACTCATACCTTAAAATGAGTGTGATACCTAAATGGCCCCTAGCCTTCAAGTTCATATTGAAAGAGATGGAAATATCAACATTTTAATCCATTACTAGAAACTTTATTATGGTAGAACATTCTCCAATATCCATGGATAATTCATGAGTATTTTTCATTGGTTTCATTACAAAAGTATAATTCTGTATCATCCAATCAGAATGTTTCTTACATAATCTGTTTAATATGACTAATAGTTGTATTTGATTGTTGTTATGGAAGATAAATATAGATTAGGTACAGAACAGACAAAAAAAAGGAGGTTTCCATATAAATTGATCATCGAGTAATGAAAGAATGAGCTTGATTGATAGTGGATTACCGACGATGATTAGAATCTAGATGTGTGGAAGGGCCCGGGTGGCTCAATGAGTTAGGTAGTTGTAAGGCCCGTGTGGCTCAATGAGTGAGGTAGTTGTAGGGCCCGGGTGGCTCAATGAGTTAGGTAGTTGTAGGGCCCAGGTGGCTCAATGAGTTAGGTAGTTGGATTACCTAACAACTCATACAAGCCTATCAGAAATATTTCAGCTATATCATGGCGACCAGTTTTAGTGGTGGAAGAAGCCGGAGTACCCGGAGAGAACCACTGACGATGGGCAAGCAACTGGCAAACTTTATCACTTGCGACTGCAACCTCTTTTGTAATTTACAAAGCCGTATTGGTGATAGGCTTGTATGAGTTGTTAGGTATTCCAACTACCTAACTCATTGAGCCACTTGGGCCCTATGGTAGTTGGATTTACAACTACCAATGCAATCAGTGACAATCACCACTAAAGTTGTGAGTTGAATCCCACTCAGGCGAGGTGTATTCGATACAACATTATGTGGTAAATTCTGTTAGTGACTTGCGGCAGATCCACGGCTTTCTCCGGTTTCGTCCACCAATAAAACTGACTGCCACAATATAACTGAAATTATGTTGAAGGTGGCATTAAACACCATAAACATAAAAAAACACAATACGTACATGATCTGGTTTTACTTTCTTCTGACATGATGTTCCACAAGCAGGTTGGAAACAACACTGTTTCCCTGTTAAATAAAAAAAAACTTTCTGCTTATGAAAGATGGATTATAAGGTGTGCTATAGCTTTAATATTTTAATAAACTTTCTCCATGTTCATTAGCCTCTGTTCTAAATAACATTTCATACTTATATAATACAAATAGTTCATTACACTGAGGGCCATATGGCAGTTTATGGACCTAAGCAAAGCCAAGGTCCATATAATATTTTGGGGATGACAGACCGGTCCATAAACTGCCATTCGGCCATGAACTGTTTGTTATATTATACACAACGTACCAAAACTACTTCAGTCAGAACACAATTGAATGCAATGTCGGTCGATTTCCGGGTTTTATATTATATTGTACTGGCTTGCTTACAAAGACAAATAGTGTAAATAAAAACAAAGTATGATATATGCATACATTACGGGGAAGGTGGCCCCGAGTGGATAGGGTAGTTGACCTCTGAACCCGGACTAAACACCAATGACGTTAGTTTGCAGCCTCTAGACCAACCTCAAATGTAAAGATTTTCAGACACTTACTCATGGTTGGAGACCGCATCGGTGGCATAATGGTTAGCATGCTCACCTCGAGTGCAGTAGATCATGGGTTCGAGCTCCGGTCAGGTCAAGCCAAAGACTATAAAATTGGTATTTGTCACTTCTCCACTAAGCAGGCAGCGTTAAGGAGAGGGAGCAAAGACTGGTTGGCTCGGAATCAGAATAATGTGTCCAGGTGGAGCGACATGTCTACCCTCAGACAGTTGTTTCAGTGAGCTAGCACTATAAATATCCAACTCAGCAAAGTGGACCTCATCATCATCATCTCATTGAAAATTAACTTGTTCTCACCATGATATAGCTGAAAAATTGCTGAGTTAAACAACGATCACTCACTCATTACCCATGGTTGGGGGTTTCCTGGTCAGTTAAGTATAGCTGTAAGGGATTCCTGCTTGAAAATTTAACATAGACAATAAATACACATGACAAGACAAGATGGTCTACAAAATTGAATAATAACATCACAAATGAAATAACATTATTTTTGGACGACAGAGATATATGGTTAACCAGGAGGACTAGCATGATATTGTAGGACACAATTACTTGTTCAGATGGTAATGTTATTCTAACAATAAAACAGATTATTGTAGAATATCAATTTGAGTGCAATACGGCATGGGTTCGCGCCCGGCTTTGTAAATTATAAAAATGGGTGCACTCGACTTGCAGCCAAAAGTGATAAAGTTTACCAGTAGCTTGCCCATAGGCGGTGGTTCTCTCTGGGTACTCAGGCTTCTTCCATCACTAAAACTGGTCGCCATGATATAGTTGAAATATTGCTGAAAGTGGCATTAAACACCAAAAACCAACCAACCATCAATTTGAGTGCTGTATGCTGACACCGTAAGTGAAAATCTTTCACTTTGAGGGACAGTCGTACCTGTGCACTAATAAATGTATTTTGGCTGCAATCGTCTGCCATTATATTGATTTTCTTTTGTGTTGATTCGTTACAGTTGATTGAGTTCACATGTAAATACTAGTAGATATTAGGTTACTGTATTTCCTAACTTATGAAATATTGACGGTGTTTATACCACCAAATATAGGCACTATAAAGTACATGTATATTATACTGACCGCCATCACAGTCTCTGTCAGCATTACATTGTTGATTGAAGATGATACAGCGAAGGTGAGGATTAAATGGTGGACATCCGGGTCTATCTCCCTGTAAATAGATAAACATTGAGATTGAAGATGATACAGCGAAGGTGAGGATTAAATGGTGGACATCCGGGTCTATCTCCCTGTAAATAGATAAACATTGAGATTGAAGATGATACAGCGAAGGTGAGGATTAAATGGAGGACATCCGGGTCTATCTCCCTGTAAATAGATAAACATTGAGATGGAAGATGATACAGCGAAGGTGAGGATTAAATGGTGGACATCTGGGTCTATCTCCCTGTAAATAGATAAACATTGAGATTGAAGATGATACAGCGAAGGTGAGGATTAAATGGTGGACATCCGGGTCTATCTCCCTGTAAATAGATAAACATTGAGATTGAAGATGATACAGCGAAGGTGAGGATTAAATGGTGGACATCCGGGTCTATCTCCCTGTAATTAGATAAACATTGAGATTGAAGATGATACAGCGAAGGTGAGGATTAAATGGAGGACATCCGGGTCTATCTCCCTGTAAATAGATAAACATTGAGATTGAAGATGATACAGCGAAGGTGAGGATTAAATGGTGGACATCTGGGTCTATCTCCCTGTAAATAGATAAACATTGAGATTGAAGATGATACAGCGAAGGTGAGGATTAAATGGTGGACATCCGGGTCTATCTCCCTGTAAATAGATAAACATTGAGATTGAAGATGATACAGCGAAGGTGAGGATTAAACGGTGGACATCTGGGTCTATCTCCCTGTAAATAGATAAACATTGAGATTGAAGATGATACAGCGAAGGTGAGGATTAAATGGTGGACATCCGGGTCTATCTCCCTGTAAATAGATAAACATTGAGATTGAAGATGATACAGCGAAGGTGAGGATTAAATGGAGGACATCCGGGTCTATCTCCCTGTAAATAGATAAACATTGAGATTGAAGATGATACAGCGAAGGTGAGGATTAAATGGTGGACATCTGGGTCTATCTCCCTGTAAATAGATAAACATTGAGATTGAAGATGATACAGCGAAGGTGAGGATTAAATGGTGGACATCCGGGTCTATCTCCCTGTAAATAGATAAACATTGAGATTGAAGATGATACAGCGAAGGTGAGGATTAAATGGAGGACATCCGGGTCTATCTCCCTGTAAATAGATAAACATTGAGATTGAAGATGATACAGCGAAGGTGAGGATTAAATGGTGGACATCTGGGTCTATCTCCCTGTAAATAGATAAACATTGAGATTGAAGATGATACAGCGAAGGTGAGGATTAAATGGAGGACATCCGGGTCTATCTCCCTGTAAATAGATAAACATTGAGATTGAAGATGATACAGCGAAGGTGAGGATTAAATGGAGGACATCCGGGTCTATCTCCCTGTAAATAGATAAACATTGAGATTGAAGATGATACAGCGAAGGTGAGGATTAAATGGTGGACATCTGGGTCTATCTCCCTGTAAATAGATAAACATTGAGATTGAAGATGATACAGCGAAGGTGAGGATTAAATGGTGGACATCTGGGTCTATCTCCCTGTAAATAGATAAACATTGAGATTGAAGATGATACAGCGAAGGTGAGGATTAAATGGTGGACATCCGGGTCTATCTCCCTGTAAATAGATAAACATTGAGATTGAAGATGATACAGCGAAGGTGAGGATTAAATGGTGGACATCTGGGTCTATCTCCCTGTAAATAGATCATACAAGATAAACATTGAGATTCTCAAACATTTAATGATCGACTTGACATGCATGATTCATGATCCAGCAAGATACTGTGAAATCATTATTATTTGTGGTATAGCAATTTTTGTGGATATTGTGGATCCACAAATTTACATATCCACGAAAATAGGAATTCACGAATTTAAATGGTTTGGTTTTGTGGTGCTTAATGCCACTTTCAACAATATTCATCTATATCATGGCTGTCAGTTTTATTGATGGCGAAACCGAAGTACCCTGGGAAAACCAGACCAGTTGCACGTCACTGACAAACTTTATCACCTCGCCATGAGTGGGTTTTGAACTCACAACGTTAGTGGTGATAGGTACTGATTGCATAGATAGTTGTAAATCCAACTACGATCACGACCACAACCACCCCTTAGAATGCAGCATACCGTTATAGGATCTTGACATTGCAGAGCTCCACACAGGCCAGGGCAACATTTTTGTCCAGCTGTAAAGAAAATTAGAACAGATTCAGGCAATAGATACCATTTGATACAATATCCACGAGGATCAAACAAAACTACTTCGCTACTTCCATTTTATTTTCAATGAAAATATATGATTGAATGATTGTGTTTAACATCACTTTCAGCAATATCATGGCGACCAGTTTTAGTGGTGGAAGAAGCTGGAGTACCCGGAGAGAACCACCCACAATGGGCAAGCAACTGGTAAACATTATCACTTGCGGCTGCGAGTCGAGTGAACCCTTTTTTGTAATTTACAAAGCTGTGCGCAAACCCACGCCGTATTGGTGATAGGCTTGTATGAGTTGTTAGGTAATCCAACTAGCCAACTCATTGAGCCACCCAGGCCCCCATGAAAATATAGCTTCAAGTTTTCCTTATGCAAAATACTGTTTATACATGTATATGTAATAACTTGAAATTATAGTGTAGTGCTGCAAATTTCTGATCAGAGAACTTAATACCTATACTGTTGTTGAGTTCAGTCCCGCAAGAATGAGGTGCACTCGACACAACTGTATGTGAGTTCCGGTTGGTGTGATTACCTCAATAAAACTAACCGCCATGATATAACTGAAATATTACAGAAAATGGTGTAAAACACCAATAAACAAAACCTCTCTTTCATTCTACATCTGGATTTCCCTTTCTTCCTATTATTTTGACCTATATATGTACTTGTACCTTTCGGACAATCAGAATCTTTCCCTTTGCAGTCAGATAATACTAATGCACGAGCACAATAGTCTTTTGGAACTTCTCTTACAGCTGGGCAAACGCCTGGTCTTGGTTTCAGAGTCTGGAAAAAACACACACTATTATATACTTAAATAAATAAATTTTTTCTTGTATTGTTAACTATACATTTTGTTGTCATGAATCGGTAGAATATGATTGATTGAATGGTGTTTAATGCCTGTGTTAGAATAAATAACACATAGATTTACATATCTTATTAATAACAAAAGAAAATATTAATGTAAATACATGCTGCTTTAATGCCGACATTGTAATCTACAAACAGTCATGTTTGACCATGACTATTACATACTCACTGTCAAAATTGACTTTGACTGTAACAGTGGAGTTTTAATGTTGACATTGTAAGCTACAAACAGTCATGTTTGACCATGACTATTACATACTCACTGTCAAAATTGACTTTAACTGTAACAGTGGAGTTTTAATGCTGACATTGTAATCTACAAACAATCATGTTTGACCATGACTATAACAAACACACTGTCAAAATTGACTTTGACTGTAACAGTGGAGTTTTAATGCTGACATTGTAAGCTACAAACAGTCATGTTTGACCATGACTATAACAAACTCACTGTCAAAATTGACTTTGACTGTAACAGTGGAGTTTTAATGCTGACATTGTAAGCTACAAACAGTCATGTTTGACCATGACTATGACATACTCACTGTCAAAATTGATTTTGACTGTAACAGTGGAGTTTTAATGCTGACATTGTAATCTACAAACAGTCATGTTTGACCATGACTATAACATACTCACTGTCAAAATTGACTTTGACTGTAACAGTGGAGTTTTAATGCTGACATTGTAAGCTACAAACAGTCATGTTTGACCATGACTATTACATACCCACTGTCAAAATTGACTTTGACTGTAACAGTGGAGTTTTAATGCTGACATTGTAATCTACAAACAGTCATGTTTGACCATGACTATTACATACTCACTGTCAAAATTGACTTTGACTGTAACAGTGGAGTTTTAATGGTGACATTGTAAGCTACAAACAGTCATGTTTGACCATGACTATTACATACTCACTGTCAAAATTGACTTTGACTGTAACAGTGGAGTTTTAATGCTGACATTGTAATCTACAAACAGTCATGTTTGACCATGACTATTACATACTCACTGTCAAAATTGACTTTGACTGTAACAGTGGAGTTTTAATGTTGACATTGTAAGCTACAAACAGTCATGTTTGACCATGACTATTACATACTCACTGTCAAAATTGACTTTGACTGTAACAGTGGAGTTTTAATGCTGACATTGTAATCTACAAACAATCATGTTTGACCATGACTATAACAAACTCACTGTCAAAATTGACTTTGACTGTAACAGTGGAGTTTTAATGCTGACATTGTAAGCTACAAACAGTCATGTTTGACCATGACTATAACAAACTCACTGTCAAAATTGACTTTGACTGTAACAGTGGAGTTTTAATGCTGACATTGTAAGCTACAAACAGTCATGTTTGACCATGACTATGACATACTCACTGTCAAAATTGATTTTGACTGTAACAGTGGAGTTTTAATGCTGACATTGTAATCTACAAACAGTCATGTTTGACCATGACTATAACATACTCACTGTCAAAATTGACTTTGACTGTAACAGTGGAGTTTTAATGCTGACATTGTAAGCTACAAACAGTCATGTTTGACCATGACTATTACATACCCACTGTCAAAATTGACTTTGACTGTAACAGTGGAGTTTTAATGCTGACATTGTAATCTACAAACAGTCATGTTTGACCATGACTATTACATACTCACTGTCAAAATTGACTTTGACTGTAACAGTGGAGTTTTAATGGTGACATTGTAAGCTACAAACAGTCATGTTTGACCATGACTATTACATACTCACTGTCAAAATTGACTTTGACTGTAACAGTGGAGTTTTAATGCTGACATTGTAATCTACAAACAGTCATGTTTGACCATGACTATAACATACTCACTCTCAAAATTGACTTTGACTGTAACAGTGGAGTTTTAATGCTGACATTGTAATCTACAAACAGTCATGTTTGACCATGACTATAACATACTCACTCTCAAAATTGACTTTGACTGTAACAGTGAAGTTTTAATGCTGACATTGTAAGCTACAAACAGTCATGTTTGACCATGACTATAACATACTCACTGTCAAAATTGACTTTGACTGTAACAGTGGATTTTTTAATGCTGACATTGTAAGCTACAAACAGTCATGTTTGACCATGACTATAACATACTCACTGTCAAAATTGACTTTGACTGTAACTGGAGTTTTAATGCTGACATTGTAAGCTACAAAAAGTCATGTTTGACCATGACTATAACATACACACTGTCAAAATTGACTTTGACTGTAACTTTTATTGATGGTTATTTCACTAATACTTACTGGAGTTGGTTTTACTTTCTTCTGACAAGATGTTCCACATGCACGTTGGAAACAGCACAACTTCCCTGTTAAAAATACAATTATCTCTTTATGAAGATGGACAAAAAGGTGTGGCATAGTTTTAAAATTTGATCAGCTATCTTTGTGTTCATTAGCCTCTGTTCTAATTAACATTTTATACTTATATGATACATGTATATATTACGGAGGGCCCAGGTGGCTCAATGAATTAGGTAGTTGGATTACCTAACAACTCATATACGCCTATCATCAATACGGCGTGGGTTCGCACCTGTCTTTGTAAATTAGAAAAAAGGGTGCACTCGACTCACAGGCACAAGTGATAAAGTTTACTAGTTGCTTGCCCATGGTCTGTGGTTCTCTCCGTGTACTCCGGCTTCTTCCACCACTAAAACTGGTCGCCATGATATAGC
This sequence comes from Bathymodiolus brooksi, assembly GCA_963680875.1. Taxonomy (NCBI): domain Eukaryota; kingdom Metazoa; phylum Mollusca; class Bivalvia; order Mytilida; family Modiolidae; genus Bathymodiolus; species Bathymodiolus brooksi. Next base: position 58,951,241 of record OY804586.1, on the reverse strand, counting down.
TGAAATATTGCTGAAAGTGGCATTAGCCACAATAAATCAATCAAATGAAAGGATATATTACAGGGAATGGTGGCCCTGATTGGGTGAGGTTAGAGGGTTTAAAAAAGAAAGAAAAATAAACTTTTAAATAATTTTATGCTTAAATGTGTAAATATAAACAGGGGCGCATTTTTTAATTCGAAATCTGAATCGTGTTTCAGAATCCGGATTCCGATTCCGCGTTTTATAATTAATGTCAAAATCATGATCTTGAATCAAGCAAATCGAAGATCGAGCATGATCCAATTTGAAATATTTATTCTCTATAGAAGCCATCTTTGAAATCATTTAAAGTAAATCACAAAGTTTTTATTTCACATAAAACATGTTTCTGATTTTCAAAAAAATCTGAAGCATGATTTTGTAAATAAAATGCACCCCTGATGAGACGTCAGGCTGTAGTCAACTTGTTTACATTGGATACGAAAGTAGTTCCAGCTATAAGAATTATTAACGTGTAAACTCGTCGAAAGATACACACAATACTACTACCCAATCAAAATATACTAAACTGACGCTTGCAAATAAAATTGTATTTGTTTGTTTGTTTGTTGGATGGTGTTTTAACGCTACTTTCAACAATATTTCAGTTATGTCATGGCGGTCAGTTTTATTGGTGGAGGAAACTGGAGGACTCGGAGAAAACCACAGACCTGTCGCATGTCACCAACAAACTTTATCACATAATGTTTGTTGTACACCTCACAACATCAGTGGTGATAGGGACTGATTGCATAGGTAGTTGTAAATCCAACTACCATACGATCACGGCCATGACAAATAGGATCATAATTATAGTCAAACTTGCCCTAATGGTCACTTGAAATAAACGGTCACCTCTCTTTTCTGGACACTGCCAGGTCCTCCCATGGATTTTTATGTAATAAATTAACTTAAATTAACGGTCACTTCCTTTACACGGCCAACGAACAGAAAAAATTTGTCCCAATAATGTTAAAATACCTATTTTAACGGTCACAAATATATTTGTTTTGTCGCTTGCGGATACCTTTCGTGATTAACACAGTATTAATTTTTACTTCAGTCATGTGACATCTTATTTGATCATGTGGCAAATTATCTCCCCTGTTGTAGTTTACATGTCAACAGAATAACCCCAGGCTAGAACTTGGCAATCAACGATGATTAAGTTTAAATTAAAGTTGATTAATTTAATTAAGATGTCCAGAACAGGTGTAACAGGTAAGTTCACAACATGTGAGTAAAATTTAAGTCTTTAAATAAAGAAAAACGACATTGTTTTGTCAGTCATAAAAATGTCACGCAAGGTGTTAACGTTATCCGAAAGAGTTGAAGCCATCAAACTACATGACGTTGGGAAAAGTTCTCGAGATGTTGCACAGATAATGGGCAGCCTATATATTATATATATATACATACACATGTACATGTATATATATATGTAAAGCCACCTGATGAGTACCCATGGCAGGGACAAAACAGTTTTAATTCCGGTGTCATATGGTATTTTGAACCCCATGGTAAATTGACCCAAAAAATTGTGAACCTATTGAATTACAGGTCACCTTTATTTAGCAGCCAGTTTTTAAGTGGCTGCTTAAATCAAGTTTGACTGTACTAATGTGACCTTTAAACACTATACGACCTTTGTCACAGTTTCTCAGAATTATAACAATGTGACCTTTAAATACATTACACTGACCGTCATCACAGTCTCTGTCAGCATTACATTGTTGATTGAAGATGACACAGCGAAGGTGAGGATTAAATGGTGGACATCCGGGTCTATCTCCCTGTAAATAGATAAACATTGAGATTGAAGATGATACAGCGAAGGTGAGGATTAAATGGTGGACATCCGGGTCTATCTCCCTGTAAATAGATAAACATTGAGATTGTCAAACATTTATGGTGGACATATCCGTGTCTATCTCCCTGTAAATAGATAAACATTGAGATTGTCAAACATTTATGGTGGACATATCCGTGTCTATCTCCCTGTAAATAGATAAACATTGAGATTGTCAAACATTTATGGTGGACATATCCGTGTCTATCTCCCTGTAAATAGATAAACATTGAGATTGTCAAACATTTATGGTGGACATATCCGTGTCTATCTTCCTGTAAATAGATAAACATTGAGATTGTCAAACATTTTTTGATCGACTTAAGAGGTACGATTTATGATCCAGCGTTCATTATACAATATACGGAAAGCTATTTTCTATCAACTTGATTGATTGCTCAACTTCCAGTGGCAAATGTTCAAGGCATATTCTGAACGAGATAAAAAAAATTAAAAAAATGAATGGAACTAGAGTGAGTGTGTGATTGTTGTTTAACGCCAATTCAGGAATTTTTCAGCTATATCATGGCGAGACCAACACGCCAAGTTGGATTTTTATAGTGCTAGCTCACTGAAATAACAGTTCTCGGGTAGACATGTTGCTCCACTCTGACATATTATTCTGATACCAAGCCAACTAGTCTTTGCTCTTTCTCCTTAATGCTGGATGCTTAGCGGAGAAGCCATAAATACCAATTGTATAGTGTTTGGTTTGACCCGTCTCGAGCCCGTGATTTACTGCACTTGAGGTGAGCATGCTAACCGTTACACCATCGATGCGGTAACTGGGTCTAGAGTGTGTAGCGTTACAGTAATAATTTAAAAAAGTGAACATGGTTAACATGGCAATACAGGTTGTTCTAACATGCAACAAAATCATCCAGTAATTACAATTTCAACAGACGATTATGATATCAAAATACGAGGATTTAATCTAATGTTGTGTCAACACCTCTGTTGCTGGTGGACTATTAGTCCCCTAGGGCATCGTCCGCCCACTAGTTAGTGATTCGACACTGACATGGTTTAAAAGCTATATTATTATCGAAATTTACAGTTCCTAAATAAATATTATTAAAACCAAGGTTCCCCTCTCTCATGTATAGGTGATCTTAGCTGATTTTTGCTATTCTATTTAGACCCTTTGGTTTTCTTGCTCCTGATGGTTATTAAATTATTTGGCTTCCAATCTTTTGGCCGTAAAGGCCCTGTTACACGGTAAAGCAAGTATCGTGATACTTGTATCATGCAACTTGTTGTATCACAATCCTTGTCAGTTTACACACTAAATCAAGTAGCATGTTTCATGTAGAGCTTGTCTACAAATTGTTCCAACCAAAATGGAGAATCCTGACAATGAAGACATTATCATCCCTGTTTGTATTTTGCTAATTCCTGCTGGAATTCAGCAATACAGAGGGAACCTGTTCATACAAATGGAGGAGATTTTCTATCTGTTCCTTTGACCAAATAACATCACTACTTTCTTTCCCTTTCCAGCCATGTTTTATTTATGTGCTGACCATGTGATTTTATTTGTTGATGATGTTGTAACCTCCTGACCTCAAACCAAGATCTCTGATTGGCCAGAGATAAAATGTATCGTGATCCTAGCTGTACAGAATAGAACATGTTCTATATATCCCAAAGTGTGTATCATGCAACTTCTAAAAGTTGCATGATACAGAGTAATAGCACTGTTTACAATGTATTTTTTGGTTTATGATACAAGTATCATGATACTTGCTTTATACCGTGTAACAGGGGCTTAAGTGTACCTGATGGTTATTCCAGAAACACACCGTGCAAACAATATTTGATATCTACCTTTCATTTTTTTTTCATTTTGTGCAGTTAAAAAAAAAGAACGTAATGTAACATACCGTTATAGGATCTCGACATCTTAGAGACCCACACAGACCAGGGCAACATTTTTGTCCGGCTGTAAAGAAAATTAGAACAGATTCAGACGATAATTTAAAACAACATTGTAACTTCCATTTTATGTTAATCAGAAGCCATGACAGACAATGCAATGTCCAAATCATTATACAGAATACTAAGATCGAGCAACTCAAACCACACTACAAACCGCAGGTAAACTCAGGTGCCCCGGAAGGATAAGCAGTTCCTGTTCCACATGTGGCACCTATCATGTTAGGTAAAATGCTGTTTAGAGAACCTAATATCTTTTGTTTGTGTAAAATTTTATATTCAAGGTTTCTTTGTATCTGTCACGGCCCTTTATAAAAAAAAAATTTTAATTACTAATTACCCCGGTACAAAAAAAAAATAATGCTGCGCTATTCGAAAGTCATAGAAATACTTCCGTAGATTTCATTTTTGTATCTGTCACTGCTCTTCTTAAAATAAGAACAAAATAATGTTGCATAATGCAAAAGTCATAGTAGTTTTCATCTGACTGGTATATTTTTATCAAAAGAAATATTTCCATAGATTACATTAGAACACTTGAAGTAGATCACCCTTTTCTCCCAGGTCGTGATCATATGGTACATGTAGTTGTATTTCCATCTACCAAGGAATCCAATCACATCTAATAGTGTTGAGCTTGATTCAGACTGGTGATGAGGTGTACTCGGCACAAATGTATGTGAACTGTAGTGATTTTTGACAGATACTTTGGTTTCCTATACCAATAAAACTGACTGCCACGATCCAGGCAGGCGCACAATGTAGTTCAACGTGGAGACAACGTTGCGACAATATTTCAACCTTGCTAGCACATTCAGAACATCTAACACAACCTTTTCTTAATAGAAATAATATTTGTTGCTTAATATGATCTTTGAGTTCACTTTATTTAAAAAATAAACATAAAACGAAAAAGAAGCTGTGTGATACATGGTATGTGTGCTAAATACCAGTATAACATATATTATATAAGTAACTTCGAAATAGTCAAGACAAAATAGTGAAATTATAACACAACTTCCGTTTTTTGTGCGAAATCTTGCTTCCTGTGGATTTCATTCAATTGTGCAGTACAATATCTGGATTTACTTTCCTTCCTATAATTTCGACCTATATATGTAATAAGAGTTAATCCTTTCCACAATGATACCACTGCGAATGAAAAATATCAGTTTACCTGTTCCGTCGTGTTTTCCGCGACAGAGCCATCGTGGAAAGGATTAATTTCCGTGACGGAATAGTGGGAAATGTAAAAAAAAACACGCTGTGTCCTCTGTAATGGTATACCTTTTGGACAATCAGAGTCTTTCCCTTTGCAGTCAGATACTACAAATGCACGAGCACAAAAGTCTTTTGAAACTTTTCTAATCGCTGGGCAAACGCCTGGTCTTGGTTTCAAAGTCTGAGAGAAAATAAAACGGCAAATCATATACTTAAAGAATTTATATATATAGCTCAAATATGAATTCAGATTAATTCTAATTAATACAGTCAAACATGGCCATGTGGTCATTCCATATTAAGCAGTCACCTACATTAAAATGTCACTTTTTTCTTGTCCTGTCATAGAAAATTTCATGTGAATTGAACCTCTTTTAAGATGTTACCTGTCTTAAAAGACCAAATTTTCTTTGTCCCTAAGGTGACCTCTTAATACAGGTTTGAAAGTACCAAATAATGCAGAGCAGAAAATGAATGATTGACATTAACGCAAGTTTAATGATAATTTCAAAAATCCCATTCAGTCATGACAGAAAACCCCAAGCGCCTAACTTCAAAAAACTATTTCTTAACTCTCTTGGTTATTAAGACAATGTATTGGTATAAATCTTTGGGGGTCGTCACGGTCATAATATTATGGTAGTTGGATTTACAACTACCTATGGCTATGCAATCAGATGATATCACTACTAATGTTGTGAGTTTGAATCCTGCTCAGGGGTGGTGTACTCGATACAACATTATGTGATAAAGCATGTTAGTTACTTGTGGTAGGTCAGTGGTTTTCTCCAGGTGCTCCTGTTTCCTCCACCAATAAAACTGACCGCCACGATATAACTGAACCAACCCTATAAATCTTTAGACTTAAGAACACATCTACATAAAGAAAAGATTAATTAAAACAAATAGATATACTGGTCGTGTTTGTCAAATACTGTTGTCTTAGTGCAGAAAGTGTAAGCTACAATCTGTCTTGCTTGATCATACTATTACATACACGATGTCAAACTTGATCATGAGTATATAGCAACATATAAACTGTCCCACTTGACCATGACTATAAAATCTATTAATTGACGGCTGTAATATACAAATTGTCACACTTAACCATGACTATAACATAAAAATACAAACTGCCAGTCATAGACCACAGGTGCTTGTGGCACGGACCACCCCCCTTTTTCTAACTTTCAGTTTACAAATTTATTTTCAATAAAATTTCTTTATTTCTTTATTATTTCATCTCTTTTTCCTAATTTTAACTGTTCGTGTCAATATTCATACAATCTTATGCTAACATCAAATTGCATGTGTCGACCCTATTAGATACTATAATACATATAATTATAGTATCTAATAGGGTCGACACATGCAATTTGATGTTAACATAAATGAAATTCATGGACACACAAATTAAACTCATGTTCAGTTACTAATTATACTTACAGGGGAAGTAACTGGGTCAGTACATGCCGTTCCACATGGAGCTCCACAGCAAATTTGTCCTATAAAAGAGCATTGACTTCAACATTAACTGGAACTTAACTGTGCATTAAAATAAATGTTAAAATGTAACCATAAACTATTCATTGGCGAATCGTGTTTGATTAAAATGTCTGATATACAAGCGACCTCATATTATTAGTATTTATAACTACATCAGTGCCTATCACCACTGATGTTATGAGTTTGAACCCCGCACAGGCGAGGTGTATTCAATACAACAAATGTGATAATGTTTGTCAGTGACTTGCGACAGGTCGGTGGTTTTCTCTGGATAATTCTGATTTCCTCAACCAATAAAATTTATTGTTGACTGATTTTGTCTGATTGTTTAATTATGAGTTTTGCCTTTCCCTTTGGAAGATTGCTCGGAGTTCGGTAATTTTGTTATTACCCATATTTACCCCCACGATATAACTGAAATATTGTTTAAAGTGCGTTAAACACCATAAACCAAACCACCAAACCATATTTTTAGAGGGTGAGTATTGTTTAAAGCCTTTAATGTTTAATATTTTTAGCCATAACATGGCGAGAACAAGCTATATTCAATGAGATGATGATGTTCACTTTGTATTAGACCAACTCACTTAATTGGTTTTTATAGTGCTTGCTAGCTCACTGAAACAATAGTCGGCAGGTAGACATGTTGCTGCACTCAGACACATTATCCTGATTCCGAGCCAACCAGTCATTGCTCTTTCTCCTTATTGCTGCATACTAAGTGGAGAAGGAACAAATACCAATATTACATCACCGATGTGGTTTGTTGATGTAAAAAAGACCTCATTTTGACTAATTTGATTTGATTTTATTGTGTTTAATGCCACTTTCAGCAATATCATTGTGACCAGTTTTTGTGGTGGAAGAAGCCGGAGTACATGGAGAGAACCTCTGACCATGGACAAGCAACTGGTCAACTTTATCACTTGTGGCTGTGAGTCGAGTGCACCCTTTTTTGTAATTTACAAAGCCGGGCATGAACCCACGCCATATTGGTGATAGGCTTGTATGAATTGTTAGGTAATCCAACAACCTAACTCATTGAGCCATCCAGGCCTTTAACCACTGCCGGATTTACCCATAGGCTTGATAGGCTGAAGCCTAGGGCCTACAAATTGAGGGAGGCCAAGGTGTATAATATCTTTAACACTGTTATTGGACTTTCCAACATATGCTGTTCTAAACAACCCTTCAGTAATTTTCCTTGCAGAGTTGCACTCCATTTCGGAATATTGCAGAATTTTAAACACCCCTCATGCATCTTCGCCTTTATTGAAATTGATTAAACACACTTCCATTTTCCTCTAGTCGTGAAGGTGGGGAATTGGGAGGGCCCTCACAAGTGGAATAGCCTAGTGCCTCTCTTTATCTATATCCGGCACTGCCTGTAACGAAAATGGAGCTGCCTTTTCCTGTTACCTTACATGAAAAAAAATATCTCCAAAGCATCTGTGACTGAAAAACTGCTGACTGTGCATTTGAGTGATTTTAGGGAAATGAAACATTTTTTCTCACCATTGGAACAATCTTTGTCTGATTTACACTGTTGGTTAAACCAAAAACATTGTGGTTGTGGTGAAGGAAGAACGGGACAATCTTTTCTTGGCCCCTAAAATATAAATAAAGTTCAAATGATCTGTCTGTAACAAAAAGTTTGGACAATTTTTGTCTACTATTGGCCCCTCTGATAACTCGAATATCTAGATTTTTCTAAATAAAATTCTTTGTCGCTGAAACTACGATATTCAACTTTGCAGTACATGTAATTGGACATTTTTCCTTTGATCTCAGAGAGTGACATTCCCATTATCAGGGGACCGACTCTCATACTGAAAATTAACAGTCAGTGCAATGTTAAATTCATTGATGACTTTACCAATAAAAACAATTGCATCAGTTTTAAAGCTCTCAACATACATTATCACATGTTTACCCTCAGAATTAGGTCCCTGACATGTCAGATGAATATACATACCGAAGCTACTGAATTGACACACTGCAAGACACCGCAATCGCTGACACAGCACTTTGTTCCTGTTAAAAAAACAAAGACATATGTTATGTTTATATAGTGAAGCCAGTCTAAATGATTTTGATTGATTGAATGTTTTGTGTTTTAACACCACTTTCAGCAATAATTCAGCTACGGAAAACAGTATATCATGGCAACCAGTTTTAATGTTGGAAGAAGCCGGAGTACCCAGAGAGAACCACAGACCATGGGTGAGCAATTAGTAAACTTGATCACTTGGGCTGCGAGTCGAGTGCACCCTTTTGTAATTTAAGCTGGGGAAACCGGTATAAACCAAATCTATTTAGGACCAAGTTTTTTGTTGGAAATGGGTAGCCTAGGTGTTTGGTTTATACAGGTTAAATCAACAAAGATTTCCTACATTTAGAATTTCATTTTATGATGGGTTTACACAGGATTCCGGCTTATTCGGGGTCCGGTGTAGACAAGTTTCACTGTATTTTATTTTGAGGATCAATCAGCAGATATTTAGGGGGTGGGGAGGATGGAGGAGGAGTAAGGGGGTGGTGATATTTAAAAGATAATAGTCAAGCCTTTAAAATGGTAGAATAAAAAAAGACATAAGCATAAAATATAAGCCTTAAGTTTGATTTGCCTATAAAGTTTATTTTAAGAAATCGACGTCTGATTCAATCATTTATTATTTTGAAATATATTAGAATATTCAATACGTGAGCTTAAGAGAACACTCGCTAGCTTGCAGTAAGTGTAAATGGAATACAATTTTAAAATTTCAGAGATAAAGTTGGAAGGTAGAATTTTGAAAAGAAAGCTTAAAACAGTGATGGTCAACAACAAAGCCAATTTAAACATGAACAACTACCCCCCAACTCCCAACACAATATATACCTCCACATAAGCCGATAGAAATGCAGGTTCTAGTTCTCGACAGGCACAAAATGTGGCGGAGTGAAACCGGCAAATGTGCTTTTATTAATATAAAATTTCGCCGTTATGGAAGAGAGCTTATTTGGTACATGTATAGAACATTAGATCTGATGACATAATTAAGGTTTGGTGAAAATCAAATACATGTATTTCAAATTGTATTGGCCCAACTTTTAAGGAAGAGCGCATTTATTTTTTTATATAGATTTACATGAACACTTAATTATAAAAAATCAGTACCTGTAGTCTTACAATCTGAATCTGTTTGACATCCTGGTGCTATACGTCGGAATTTACATGAGGGGTCCATAGGGGGTGCTGCTGGACATTCTCTGCTGGAGGTCTACAAAACAAAACTAAAACTATATTTTCTGCATTTTATGTTTTTAAGTTTCTTTTGAAAAGTTTATTTTTTTAAATATGCTTTCAAATCCACACAAATTAAAATAACTTCAGTCAAACTTTTATGTAAAAGGTCCTAAAGGGAATTTGAAAATGTGCCCTTTATATACAGGTTAAAACTACATGTACATGGACTATTCGTTAAACGGGCAATGTCTACGATTTTGTCAGATTTTTTAAATCTGAATTTTTCTACCAAACTTGAACAGATGTGAGTAAAAATTCATCTAAAACACCGAAAAGTGGTTTTCACGAAATATTTCGGGGATAAAGGGGCTCACATGCAATTTGTGTCTGGGCCACTCTAATTCAAGTCAATCAAGATAACTCCACCTCTGTATGTATCGGTTTGCTAATGAAAATGTCTTCTGGCGAAAAATCTAACCGTGGAAGAAAACAGACTTTGACCGAAAATGGCTACTAATTTGAGTTTTGATTGATATGTGTAATCTATCATTAAACATGTATCAATTTTAATGGTTTCAGACAAGAAGATTTTTATGGGAATTTCCCATAGGGTCCCAGATTAACTTTTTGTGCATAATAGCCAACTGAAAATTTTGTGACTGTTAGCCCAGATTAAAAAGCAGTAGCCCAGGTGAAAATGACGAGGGCCACTAGGGGGGTTATTCCCCCTCTCCTCCCAAGAATTTTTTTTACTTTTTAAGCCAAATCCTGCATTTTACACACATTTTTGAAAGAAATAAAACTAGTTGAAAAAGCGGATTTTCCCCAATATCGTCACGTATGTGTTTTCGTGCGTCATTTGTTTTCGATTTCCACAGCGCACGCATTATTTTTGACGTGTCTTCCGGTTTCTATTTATGAAACATAAACAATACGAAAGCTGACATCTGTAAAAAATGATAAAGTTTACTTTTAAAGACGTAAGTACCAAAAACAGTGAACCTACCTACTGAACCATACTTTTTGTAATGCCAAAAATGTACTTCATTTATAACGTAGGTGGAAAAAAATCCAGAAGGGCTATATAAAATTTAACTATGTCGTCTGCCTCTCAGACACCTGCTCTTCCTGTCATGTTACTATCATGGGGTCACTTATCGTATTTGTAAACAAAAGAGCTGACTGAAATGTGCCTGTTTCTTATATAAAATACATGTCACTTTGCAGTGCATTGTGGTTTCAGCACTAAAAAAAACATCAAAAGTAAACACAATTTTGAAAGTGGTCATTTTCAAACATTTTGTTATTTTATTTAGATGTAGTATGATTTGGTAGATGGCCAGAACCATGAAATTTTAAAACTAGCCATTTCCGGATTTTATATTCGTTTCCATCCCGTATATCGGCCTTGTTTTTATTTGCCACGGAAACAGATGACGCCATTTTACTGACAACAAAAATTGCCAGGTAATCGAGACTCGAGAGTATATTAAAATACAAGAATGGCTTTAAAAACAATCTTATGCACAAAGAAATATTTAACTAGCCATTCTTTGAAGATTCCAATCGTCATATGAATGGAGGGTTAACACTGTTAATCGCTATATCTGAAAATCGATAATAGCGCGAAAACCGATAACACGATGGTATATAAACATTTGGTACATTTTTCTTGATTTAAAAAAAATTCAACTACCAGAATAGTAGTATGATCTCATTATCTTAATTTGTGTGAGTATCATACCCCTTGTAGTACTCTTTGTTACTTTCAAACTTCCTTTTTTTCTTTTCAGATTCACTGGGAGGCTTGACCCCCGATAAATAATTCCACATCACTAACTGCTAACTTTAATTTTCGATAAACTTAACACGGATGTTGATAAAAGATTAAAGATAAAAAACAATTCTGGAATTGTCTCAATTTATTTCTGTGTTTTGGTACATTTTAATATATTAACGACATACTATAATCTAAACAATAACAATTAATTAATTACAAAATTAAAAAAAAATCACCTTTTCTCGAATTCATCCGTAAGCTTTACGACCGCACTGGTATGTTTTGAACTTTGGAAATTTACCGAAATTTAGAGTGCTCCTTAGCCAGACGATTATTCTATAAACTACGCATTCTGTTTTCCTGTTTGAAAAGCCATAACTGATGTTCCTTTGAGTTAGAAACATTTCAGTTGAACAGTTAAAAGAAAAACGATCACGATACAAACGGACAAACGATAGTTTAAGGATACAGGGCTACTGGAATTTTTAATAGCCAGCTGGGCTATCTTTCTACGTTTTCAAGTCGCCCAGGTGACATTTTGGTTGCCATGGGCGACTGGGCGACCGCTAATTTGGACCCCTGAGGGTCCTATGTTAAATTAAGTTCGGCTGTGGTGGCCATCTTGGTCGGAGGTCTGTAATGCCGGACCCAATTTTGGAAGGAGACCACCGAAGGATCATTTCTGCAAAGTTTGGTTGAGATTGGCTCAGTAGTTTCAGAGAAGATTTCTTTTAAATTTCATCCCCTTTTTTCTATTTTTAGCTTGGCTGGAAGTCGGGATTACTGGACACAATTTTGGAAGGAGGTTATCCAAGGACCATTCCACCAAAGTTTGGTTGCAATTGGCCCAGTGGTTTCTGAGGAGAATATTTTTATGTGAATTTCCCATAGGGTCCTATGTTAAGCTAAGTTCGGCTGTGGGGGCCATCTTGGTCGAAGGGCCGAACCGCCGGACACACTTTTGGAAGAGAACCATCCAATGACTATTTCATCAAAATTTAGTTCTTATTGAGCAAATGGTTTCAGACAAGAAGATTTTTATGGGAATTTCCCATGGGGTTCTATGTTAAATTAAGTTCGGCTGTGGGGGCCATCTTGGTCGGAGGTCTGAAATGCCGGACACAATTTTGGAAGGGGATCACCCAAGGATCATTTCAGCAAAGTTTGGTTGAGATTGGCTCAGTATTTTCTTCAGAGAAGATTTTTTTTAATTTCATTCCCCCTTTTTTCTATTTTTAGCTTGGAGGCCACCTTGGTTGGAAGTCGGGATCACCGGACACATTTGTGGAAAGGGATCACCCAAGGACCATTCCACCAAAGTTTGGTTGCAATTGGCCGAGTGGTTTCTGAGGAGAAGATTAAAATGTGAAATGTTGACGGACGGACGAAAAGTGATGGCAGGTGAGCTAAAAATGATTAAAAATGTGCCAAAAAGAAACAACAACAATTTAATTTGTAAATGATATGAAAGTAAATTAGTGCAGGAACGAACGTTTAGTGATTAAAACTATTTATAGAATATTAAGAAGAAAACTATGGTAGGCACAGGAGCTCCAGTTATATTTTCACATCACCAGGTATGTGTTAAAAAGATACCTGGTGATGTGAAAATATAACTGCGAGTCCCTGTGATATAGTAGGTTGCAGAGAACAGCAGATGTTCTGCACGAACCATTTCTGTTAATGTAAAACAAAGTATCCAAATAGCCAATGTAAAATATTTTTACTATGCGCTGGTATATATTTTTTATTCATTAAAAAATAAATTTGTTCCTTTCCTTAAACAAATTGCAAGTCGAACACACCCCTGACAAGTATTATAATGAACTTTAACCCCTTACATAATAAAAGCTCCTTAGATAGACCAGTGTATATGCGATTGTGTCAAATTACTGACGTATTTTAGTCTTATCCATTGTAAATTGTAATAAAATTAATTGCACCTAGCTGGAACCAATTTTTGATTTGTATAGTGTTGTATAGAAAACCACGTGCTTTCGCAAAAGCAGTTTTTGACAATTCAGTAATTTTCTCAAGTGTCACAGTTTCTCACCAATATAGTCACATTCTTGAAGTTCTTGTCTATCCATTTATTATATTTCTCGGTGTTCAAATGAATTTATTAACATATTTCCGTGACATTTTGTAGCAGTCACATGATTCTACTTATTTACATACCGCCATTGTGTTGTGTATTACGTAGTATTTAAGTAAATAAGCTGAACTTTGTGTGACGTGTTCACTTGACCTTGGTCATTTGTGTGCACTACTAAGGGACGGACCATTTAACTTCCAGGGGGGGGGGGGCTATGTTTTTTTTCTAAAAAAATATTCTGATTCCCAATGTTGCTGAAAAAATATTCTGATTTTGGCGGAGGAAAAAAAAAATGTGATTCAGAGTTGTCATATAACCTAATGTTAAATTCTGGGAAAAAAAAATATTCTAACTCTCGTGTTGTCCGAAAAAAAAATTCTGAACGAGAAAAAAACCCATAGCCCCCCCCTGCAAGTTAAATGGTCGGTCCCTAAAAAGAATTTAAAGATACCAAAGGGGAAATCATAGGGGCGGATCCAGAGGGGGGCGCACCCGGCGCGCCCCCCCCCCTAAAATTGGAAAAAATATGATTTTTTGGCGTAAAATCGTCATTTTTCACACGAAATATCCCAAAAATTTTCGCGCCTCCCTCCGCTCGGCGCGATTTTTTTAAGCGCGCCCCCCCCTAACTTGAAATCCTGGATACGCCCCTGAATCAGAACCCGTAAATCGAAGAAGGATAGACAACACAATGGCCAAAAAGAAAATGGACAAACAACGATCTACAAAGCACTACACGGACAACGAAAGATCGAGAAACACGAACCCACTATTTAAAAGGGTGAAACTCATATGCTCCGGAAGGGTGACAAGTTCCTGCTCCATTGATTGTTTTTGAAACGCCAACTTTAGCAGTATTTCAGCTTTATCTTGGCGTGGATTTTTTCAAAATTGATTGGGTGTAAGTTGTGCTAATAAAGAATTATTATTATTATTAACTTAGACATATCCGTATGTGTCTAAGTTAATAAATGAAAAAGACCTACACCTAACACCTACATGTATTTATTAACCCGATTGATTGATTGTTTTAGTTTTAGTGGTGGAAGAAGCCGGAGTACCCTGAGAGAACCATCGACAATGGGCAAGCAACTGGTAAACATTATCACTTGCGGCTTCGAGTCGAGTGCACCTTTTAGTAATTTACAAATCTGGGCGCGAACCCAGGCCGTATTGGTGATAGGCTTGTATGAGTTGTTAGGTAATCCAACTATCTAATTCATTGAGCCACCCGAGCCCTTCTATTAACCCGAATAATCCAGTCGTTATATTCCGACTTCCTACTGACACTACATTAAAGCCTGGGTGAATGCACAGAAATTTAAACATGTCAACAAGAAGAAAAAAACAATGCAATGCTTCATGTGATTTTTACATTGATTAGCCACTAAAACTAGACTATTCGCGCGCTCGCCGCAAATTTAATTAATGGAACAGCAGGTTAACTCGGATAATTACTGTGCCTTCTGTCGACAATAATCTCATGATGTAGCGACAGAATTGATTCGGAATAAATACACGTAACGACTAGGTTATTCGAGTTTTGAGGAGCCAATCAGAAAGCCGGTCCGAATCGAAACAACAGGAAGTATGAGGTACTAAGCAAACATAGTCTGGCGGTCAAGTTTTTAAGTTAAAATGTTTTTAGTGGAACTAGTCTACAAATATTCTCAATAATAGTTATTTATTTGAAAACCTGCAAGCAGAACGATATTTCCTTAAGGGGCCAGATACCAATACAAGACATTCTACCAAATTATTTTTAGCATAATTTATAGTAGGATAAAGTTATTTCATTTCAAATATACATGTACATGCACTTCAACTAAAGTTGTGAGTTCGAACCCCGTTCATGGAGATGTGTTGAAAGTGCCGGTAAGCCATAAACTCACAACCACCATCCGTCCCCATCTAATGTATTGCATTCTCATGTTAAGTTGTATTCAAGATGAATTCGGAGGGCTTACTGTGATACCGTAATCCACAGATCTTGAGTCCAGTTCCCACTCAGGAGAGGTGTATTCGATACAACATTATGTGATCAAGTTTGTCAGTGAATTGCGGCAGGTCGGTGGGTTTATTTTTCGGGTATTCCGGTTTCCTCCAGCCAATAAAACTGACTGCCACGATATAACAGAAATATTGTTGCAAGTGGCGTTAAACACCATATCCCTAGCTCTAATATTTATCAGAATTCACGAGTCTAACTATTAGATTTACCAATTATCCTGTCGTATCTATTTGCAAGTAAAAGAAAGATGAAATGTATGTATCGTTTTGTCACCCGTTGCAAGACAAAAAAAAGTGGGGAGGGGGAGTGGGTATTCCGAAATTCACACACCGTCTATTCGGTATACAGTTTATTTATGTTTTTAATATATCCACCGTCAAAGTATTTAGATCTAAAAAAAGATCGTACTCTATAAACACATAGTGATTAATTGATTGATTGGTTGATATTTAACGCCAACTTTAGCAATATTTCAGCTATATCGTGGCGTTAATTAAGAACATATCCTCAGAAATTGTCACACTAAATATTAACCATGCACAGTTTCATTCAAACTTAAGGGACCGTCGTGGCCGTGATCGTATGGTAGTTGGATTTACAACTACCTATGCAATCAGTGCCTATCCCCGCTGATGTTGAGAGTTCGAATCTCGATCAACATTATGTGATAAAGTTTGTCCGTGACTTGCGACAGGTCGGTGGTTTACTCCGGGTACTCTGGTTTCCTCCAAAATTAAAACTGACCGCCACGATATAACTGAAATATTGTTGAAAGTGGCGTTAAAAACCCAACCTACAGTTTATTTATATCTTTTTTATAGAGATCTAAATACAATCGTGGACTATGTGTTTAATTAAGGACATATTGATTGATTGATTGATTGATTGATTGATTGATGTTTAACACCAACTTTAGCAATATTTCAGCTATATCGTAGCGTTAATTAAGGACATATTCTCAGAAATTGTTACACTAAAGGATATTAACCATGCACAGTTTCATTCAAACTTACATGCCTACTTTCGCGTTAAATTTGTCCAATAATTTCATAAGGTTAAATCATTGATACAACATTACATCGGTTAAAAGTGAATAAAAATCATTCGACAGCCGTAAAACGTTTCTAAAATACAAGATGTCGCCCTTTGAAGTCCGATTTTAAATTGATCAACCGTAAATTTACATCCTTATCCTTTGGGTTAAATTATACTAGGATTAGGACGCTTCTAGCTGTAAAATCTCCCTTTGGCTTTTTATCCTGCAAATGGATGATTTTGAATACTAATAAAGGGGATCAAATAAACTTTAGTGTTATTTAGTTACAGACCTAATAAAGCATTTCTAGTACATGGTTCGTGTAGAACAACAGAAAGAAATAAGTATAAGGGCTGACGATTATTTTAGTTATAGACCTTATAAAACTTTTCTGGCACCTGGTTCATGTAGAGCGACAGAAAGAAATAAGTATAAGGGTTGACGATTTGGCAGTTTTTTTGTACTTTTTTGATTCTAGTATTGCAGGATAAACACAATATACGTACATTGTCGTTAATATGATAAAATTAGTTTGTACTTGCTGAGAAACAGGATAGAAAAGCTCATAAGGACTCGCTTTTCTACCTGTTCCTAAAGCTCCTACATATCTATATTTTTTTAATTTTTCCAATAATATACGTATATTGTATATTTAATACCAAATCACGTGACAGGAAGATGTTTTCAGTTCAAATAAACCGTATTCGTCTTTTGTTTTGTAGTATTTGTCCACCATGTTTCTCAGTATGCGTGGCCGTCATGGTCGTGATCGTATACGTATGGTAGCTGGATTTACAACTACATGTGCAATCAGTGCCTATAACCACGAAAATTGTGAGTTCGAATCCCGTTCATGGTGAGGTGTACTCGATACAACATTATGTTATAAAGTTTGTCCATGACTTGTGACAGATCGATGGTTTTCTCCGGGAACTGCGGTTACTTCCACCAATGAAACTGGCCGCCACGATGTAACTGAAATATCATTGAAAGTGGCGTTAAATACCAAACCTCGTGATCAGTGTGCTAAGTACGGGTTTATCAGAGGAGTGACTTCTGCTGATGTGATGTGTTATATTATTCCGTCATTACCGGTTACGTTTTATTTTCAATCTCTTAAGCGCCGATATGCCCCCCGGCGTATAAAAATTGGATGTCTACGTATGCATCCAGTGGCTTTCCTCAAGTTGGCGTTAAACATCAATCAATCAATCAATCAATCAATCAATCAATCAATCAATCAATCAATCAATCAATCAAAACAATTAATTAAAATATATCGACTAAACACTCAATAAGTCTATTAGTCCCGAGGTTACCACCCGACCAGTAGTCGATACATCTCCTGGTGGACTATTAGTCCCGAGGTTACCACCCGACCAGTAGTCGATACATCTCCTGGTGGACTATTAGTCCCGAGGTTACCACCCGACCAGTAGTCGATACATCTCCTGGTGGACTATTAGTCCCGAGGTTACCACCCGACCAGTAGTCGATACTTCTGCTGGTGGACTATTAGTCCCGAGGTTACCACTCGACCAGTAGTCGATACATCTCCTGGTGGACTATTAGTCCCGAGGTTACCACTCGACCAGTAGTCGATACATCTCCTGGTGGACTATTAGTCCCGAGGTTACCACCCGACCAGTAGTCGATACATCTCCTGGTGGACTATTAGTCCCGAGGTTACCACCCGACCGGTAGTCGATACATCTACTGGTGGACTATTAGTCCCGAGGTTACCACCCGACCAGTAGTCGATACATCTGCTGGTGGACTATTATTCCCGAGGTTACCACCCGACCAGTAGTCGATACATCTGCTGGTGGACTATTAGTCCCGAGGTTACCACCCGACCAGTAGTCGATGCTTCTGCTGGTGGACTATTAGTCCCGAGGTTACCACCCGACCGGTAGTCGATACATCTACTGGTGGACTATTATTCCCGAGGTTACCACCCGACCAGTAGTCGATACATCTGCTGGTGGACTATTAGTCCCGAGGTTACCACCCGACCAGTAGTCGATGCTTCTGCTGGTGGACTATTAGTCCCGAGGTTACCACTCGACCAGTAGTCGATACTTCTCCTGGTGGACTATTAGTCCCGAGGTTACCATCCGACCAGTAGTCGATACTTCTGCTGATGGACTATTAGTCCCGAGGTTACCACCCGACCAGTACCGTAGTCGAAACTTCGCCACTGACATGGTTTGCTAATATAATTTTTCCTCTAGAAATTTACAGTTCCTAAATAATGTAATTTTAATCAAAACTAAGGTTCTCCTCCCTCAGGCATAGGTGACCTTAATGTAATTTTACTAATCGGCCCTTTAGTTTTATTGTTGCCAAACACTTTTAAATTATTTGGCTTTTCAATCTTTCGATTTATAGCGTACCTCAAAATTTTCTCAGTAAGGTTTTAAATTTCATAATACTACCCATAATAGTGTAGATGATGAATCTCATTTCGTTTTTAACTTCAAAAGTAATAAAGCATTTTTAGCCATGTCATGGTGAGAATAACTTCCATTTATATGAGATAAAGATAGCCCCTTTGTACTAGATCTCAACACGCTTAGATGAAATTTAAAAAATAGTGCTAGCTCACTTAAAGAACAGTTCGCTGGTAGACATGTCACTTCACTTCACTTCACTTCACGACACATTATCCTGATTCAAGTCTTTGTTCTTACTCCTTAATGTTGCGTTATTAGCAGAGGGGCTATACATACACATTTTATAATCTATGGTTTGATCCGACCTGGCTCGCTCGAACATCCGATCTACCCCACTCGAGACAAGCATCTAACCATCATACCACCGATGCGGTTAGTAAAACTCTTAAAGTACACGTGGAATGTGACAGCAAGAACACGTGTTGTGTTCCTTGCTTTATCTAGTGATTTAAGAATCAATGACAGCTGTATTGAATTGTAACTTTTATAATGCATTTTTTCTTGCTATTCTAGAATAAAAAACCGTAGTTATATATATCTATTAATGCTATATAATACTTAATTTTATTTTTTTCCTCTAATAATTATGTTCTGCACAGACATATGTTATTTAAAATAACTGCATTAAAACCACTAGACAAATGAAAATACAATACAATACAGTTGCCTTGTGTCAACATAGATTTACCCAACATGTTGTATATTAAAGTGAAAGAACAATCCAACTTTCTGACGTAATATAATGCTACAGCTTGTACTTCTATTAATATTGCATCGGTAGTGTAATGGTTAACGTCATCGTCTTGAGTGTGGTTTTCATAGATTGTGAGTTCGAGTCCCGATCAGATCAAACAAAAGACTATCAAATGGTATTTGCTGCTTCTCCGCTAAGCAAGTAATATTAAGGAGAACACTATGGTTGGCTCGGATTCAGGGTAATGTTTCTGAGTGGAGCTATGTACAAGTCTATTCTCGAACTGTCGTTTCAGTGAGCTAGCACTGTCAAAAACAAAATTCAAATAAGAGTGTCGGTCTACCACAAAGCGGACCTCATCACCATCTTATCGAATGTAACATCTTCTCTCTTTAACATAGCTGAGAAATTGCTGAGTTTAACGGTTAGATATCAATTGAAAATTATCCTACGATGATGACGTCAAAATTTCACTAAGAGAGGAGGTTTGGGCACATAACATTAGTTTATTTGTGTGTTAGTGGTATCGAATTTGTTTCTTTCTAAGATTGTTCTATTGGACAGTGTAGTATTCTTTGTTTCTTTCTAAGATTGTTCTATTGGACAGTGTAGCATTGTTTGTTTCTTTCTAGGATTGTTCTATTGGACAGTGTAGTATTGTTTGTTTCTTTCTAAGATTGTTCTATTGGACAGTGTAGTATTGTATGTTTCTTTCTAAGATTGTTCTATTGGACAGTGTAGTATTGTTTGTTTCTTTCTAAGATTGTTCTATCGGACAGTGTAGTATTGTTTGTTTCTTTCTAAGATTGTTCTATTAGACAGTGTAGTATTGCTTGTTTCTTTCTAAGATTGTTCTATTGGACAGTGTAGTATTCTTTGTTTCTTTCTAAGATTGTTCTATTTGACAGTGTAGTATTGTTTGTTTCTTTCTAAGATTGTTCTATCAGACAGTGTAGTATTGTTTGTTTCTTTCTAAGATTGCTCTATTAGACAGTGTAGTATTGTTTGTTTGTTTCTTTCTAAGATTGTTCTATTGGACAGTGTAGTATTGTTTGTTTCTTTCTAAGATTGTTCTATTAGACAGTGTAGTATTGTTTGTTTCTTTCTAAGATTGTTCTATCAGACAGTGTAGTATTGTTTGTTTCTTTCTAAGATTGCTCTATTAGACAGTGTAGTATTGTTTGTTTCTTTCTAAGATTGTTCTATTGGACAGTGTAGTATTGTTTGTTTCTTTCTAAGATTGTTCTATCGGACAGTGTAGTATTGTTTGTTTCTTTCTAAGATTGCTCTATTTGACAGTGTAGTATTGTTTGTTTCTTTCTAAGATTGTTCTATTGGACAGTGTAGTATTGTTTGTTTGTTTCTAAGATTGTTCTATTGGACAGTGTAGTATTGTTTGTTTCTTTCTAAGATTGTTCTATTAGACAGTGTAGTATTGTTTGTTTCTTTCTAAGATTGTTCTATCAGAGAGTGTAGTATTGTTTGTTTCTTTCTAGGATTGTTCTATTTGACAGTGTAGTATTGTTTGTTTCTTTCTAAGATTGCTCTATTAGACAGTGTAGTATTGTTTGTTTCTTTCTAAGATTGTTCTATTGGACAGTGTAGTATTGTTTGTTTCTTTCTAAGATTGTTCTATCGGACAGTGTAGTATTGTTTGTTTCTTTCTAAGATTGCTCTATTGGACAGCGTAGTATTGTTTGTTTCTTTCTAAGATTGTTCTATCGGACAGTGTAGTATTGTTTGTTTCTTTCTAATATTGTTCTATTGGACAGCGTAGTATTGTTTGTTTCTTTCTAAGATTGTTCTATCGGACAGTGTAGTATTGTTTGTTTCTTTCTAAGATTGTTCTATTTGACAGTGTAGTATTGTTTGTTTCTTTCTAAGATTGTTCTATTGGACAGTGTAGTATTGTTTGTTTCTTTCTAAGATTGTTCTATCGGACAGTGTAGTATTGTTTGTTTCTTTCTAAGATTGTTCTATTTGACAGTGTAGTATTGTTTGTTTCTTTCTAAGATTGTTCTATTTGACAGTGTAGTATTGTTTGTTTCTTTCTAAGATTGTTCTATTTGACAGTGTAGTATTGTTTGTTTCTTTCTAAGATTGTTCTATTAGACAGTGTAGTATTGTTTGTTTCTTTCTAAGATTGTTCTATCGGACAGTGTAGTATTGTTTGTTTCTTTCTAAGATTGTTCTATTTGACAGTGTAGTATTGTTTGTTTCTTTCTAAGATTGTTCTATTAGACAGTGTAGTATTGTTTGTTTCTTTCTAAGATTGTTCTATCAGACAGTGTAGTATTGTTTGTTTCTTTCTAAGATTGTTCTATTGGACAGTGTAGTATTGTTTGTTTCTTTCTAAGATTGTTCTATTGGACAGTGTAGTATTGTATGTTTCTTTCTAAGATTGTTCTATTGGACAGTGTAGTATTGTTTGTTTCTTTCTAAGATTGTTCTATCGGACAGTGTAGTATTGTTTGTTTCTTTCTAAGATTGTTCTATTAGACAGTGTAGTATTGCTTGTTTCTTTCTAAGATTGTTCTATTGGACAGTGTAGTATTGTTTGTTTGTTTCTAAGATTGTTCTATTAGACAGTGTAGTATTGTTTGTTTCTTTCTAAGATTGTTCTATCAGACAGTGTAGTATTGTTTGTTTCTTTCTAAGATTGCTCTATTAGACAGTGTAGTATTGTTTGTTTGTTTCTTTCTAAGATTGTTCTATTGGACAGTGTAGTATTGTTTGTTTCTTTCTAAGATTGTTCTATTAGACAGTGTAGTATTGTTTGTTTCTTTCTAAGATTGTTCTATCAGACAGTGTAGTATTGTTTGTTTCTTTCTAAGATTGTTCTATCGGACAGTGTAGTATTGTTTGTTTCTTTCTAAGATTGTTCTATTGGACAGTGTAGTATTGTTTGTTTGTTTCTAAGATTGTTCTATTGGACAGTGTAGTATTGTTTGTTTCTTTCTAAGATTGTTCTATTAGACAGTGTAGTATTGTTTGTTTCTTTCTAAGATTGTTCTATCAGACAGTGTAGTATTGTTTGTTTCTTTCTAAGATTGTTCTATTTGACAGTGTAGTATTGTTTGTTTCTTTCTAAGATTGCTCTATTAGACAGTGTAGTATTGTTTGTTTCTTTCTAAGATTGTTCTATTGGACAGTGTAGTATTGTTTGTTTCTTTCTAAGATTGTTCTATCGGACAGTGTAGTATTGTTTGTTTCTTTCTAAGATTGCTCTATTGGACAGCGTAGTATTGTTTGTTTCTTTCTAAGATTGTTCTATCGGACAGTGTAGTATTGTTTGTTTCTTTCTAATATTGTTCTATTGGACAGCGTAGTATTGTTTGTTTCTTTCTAAGATTGTTCTATCGGACAGTGTAGTATTGTTTGTTTCTTTCTAAGATTGTTCTATTTGACAGTTTAGTATTGTTTGTTTCTTTCTAAGATTGTTCTATTGGACAGTGTAGTATTGTTTGTTTCTTTCTAAGATTGTTCTATCGGACAGTGTAGTATTGTTTGTTTCTTTCTAAGATTGTTCTATTTGACAGTGTAGTATTGTTTGTTTCTTTCTAAGATTGTTC
Source organism: Bathymodiolus brooksi (assembly GCA_963680875.1). Taxonomy (NCBI): domain Eukaryota; kingdom Metazoa; phylum Mollusca; class Bivalvia; order Mytilida; family Modiolidae; genus Bathymodiolus; species Bathymodiolus brooksi. Next base: position 58,927,836 of record OY804586.1, on the reverse strand, counting down.
TATTTGACAGTGTAGTATTGTTTGTTTCTTTCTAAGATTGTTCTATTTGACAGTGTAGTATTGTTTGTTTCTTTCTAAGATTGTTCTATTAGACAGTGTAGTATTGTTTGTTTCTTTCTAAGATTGTTCTATCGGACAGTGTAGTATTGTTTGTTTCTTTCTAAGATTGTTCTATTTGACAGTGTAGTATTGTTTGTTTCTTTCTAAGATTGTTCTATTAGACAGTGTAGTATTGTTTGTTTCTTTCTAAGATTGTTCTATCAGACAGTGTAGTATTGTTTGTTTCTTTCTAAGATTGTTCTATCAGACAGTGTAGTATTGTTTGTTTCTTTCTAAGATTGTTCTATTGGACAGTGTAGTATTGTATGTTTCTTTCTAAGATTGTTCTATTGGACAGTGTAGTATTGTTTGTTTCTTTCTAAGATTGTTCTATCGGACAGTGTAGTATTTTTTGTTTCTTTCTAAGATTGTTCTATTAGACAGTGTAGTATTGCTTGTTTCTTTCTAAGATTGTTCTATTGGACAGTGTAGTATTGTTTGTTTCTTTCTAAGATTGTTCTATTAGACAGTGTAGTATTGTTTGTTTCTTTCTAAGATTGTTCTATCAGACAGTGTAGTATTGTTTGTTTCTTTCTAAGATTGCTCTATTAGACAGTGTAGTATTGTTTGTTTGTTTCTTTCTAAGATTGTTCTATTGGACAGTGTAGTATTGTTTGTTTCTTTCTAAGATTGTTCTATTAGACAGTGTAGTATTGTTTGTTTCTTTCTAAGATTGTTCTATCAGACAGTGTAGTATTGTTTGTTTCTTTCTAAGATTGCTCTATTAGACAGTGTAGTATTGTTTGTTTCTTTCTAAGATTGTTCTATTGGACAGTGTAGTATTGTTTGTTTGTTTCTAAGATTGTTCTATTAGACAGTGTAGTATTGTTTGTTTCTTTCTAAGATTGTTCTATTAGACAGTGTAGTATTGTTTGTTTCTTTCTAAGATTGTTCTATCAGACAGTGTAGTATTGTTTGTTTCTTTCTAAGATTGTTCTATTTGACAGTGTAGTATTGTTTGTTTCTTTCTAAGATTGCTCTATTAGACAGTGTAGTATTGTTTGTTTCTTTCTAAGATTGTTCTATTGGACAGTGTAGTATTGTTTGTTTCTTTCTAAGATTGTTCTATCGGACAGTGTAGTATTGTTTGTTTCTTTCTAAGATTGCTCTATTGGACAGCGTAGTATTGTTTGTTTCTTTCTAAGATTGTTCTATCGGACAGTGTAGTATTGTTTGTTTCTTTCTAATATTGTTCTATTGGACAGCGTAGTATTGTTTGTTTCTTTCTAAGATTGTTCTATCGGACAGTGTAGTATTGTTTGTTTCTTTCTAAGATTGTTCTATTTGACAGTGTAGTATTGTTTGTTTCTTTCTAAGATTGTTCTATTGGACAGTGTAGTATTGTTTGTTTCTTTCTAAGATTGTTCTATCGGACAGTGTAGTATTGTTTGTTTCTTTCTAAGATTGTTCTATTTGACAGTGTAGTATTGTTTGTTTCTTTCTAAGATTGCTCTATTAGACAATGTAGTATTGTTTGTTTCTTTCTAAGATTGTTCTATTTGACAGTGTAGTATTGTTTGTTTCTTTCTAAGATTGTTCTATTAGACAGTGTAGTATTGTTTGTTTCTTTCTAAGATTGTTCTATCAGACAGTGTAGTATTGTTTGTTTCTTTCTAAGATTGTTCTATTTGACAGTGTAGTATTGTTTGTTTCTTTCTAAGATTGTTCTATTAGACAGTGTAGTATTGTTTGTTTCTTTCTAAGATTGTTCTATCAGACAGTGTAGTATTGTTTGTTTCTTTCTAAGATTGTTCTATTGGACAGTGTACTATTGTTTGTTTCTTTCTAAGATTGTTCTATCGGACAGTGTAGTATTGTTTGTTTCTTTCTAAGATTGTTCTATTAGACAGTGTAGTATTGTTTGTTTCTTTCTAAGATTGTTCTATTAGACAGTGTAGTATTGTTTGTTTTTTATTTGATTAGTGTTACTAAAAGTAATGTTATTATAATATTGTGAGCAAGAATTACACTCATTAAAGGGTTAAGGCGACACAAAATAATTATGCATGTTAATTGTTACCGGTATCAATCAAATCAGAATGTAAGACTTCGATATATATTAATTATTAATATTTTTTTTCTCAAGACAAGGATTATCAGGTCCATATCGGTAATTTCACAATTTTAACACAGCTTTGTGATTTCTTTGTTGTGTTTTGACCTCTTTTTTTTAATGAAATGTTTAGTTAGACCGTGCATGACAAATGACCAACAGCTGATAATTTCTAGTATCACGAGTTGGTGGTCAACTGAACGTTGTTACTAAATTTATCGGGTAGTAAAGATCAAAGAAAAGTGTAACAAATTACCGATAAAAATACATAGTACGGGTCATCGTGGTCGTGATCGTATGGTAGTTGGATTTATAATGACTACCTATGCAATCAATGACTATCACCAATAACGTTGTGAGTTCGAATCCCGCACAAGCGAGATATACTCGATACAACATTATGTCATAAAGTTTGCCATGAATGTGTGTCGTTTTCGTACTGCAATACACGAATAGGTAGGGTACGTACTAAGGTGCTCCGGGATGGTAAGTAACTCCTGCCAGGGGAGAACTAAGGTGCTCCGGGATGGTAAGTAACTCCTGCTAGGGGAGAATTAAGGTGCTCCGGGATGGTAAGTAACTCCTGCCAGGGGAGAACAAAGGCGCTCCGGGATGGTAAGTAACTCCTGCTAGGGGAGAACTAAGGTGCTCCGGAATGGTAAGTAACTCCTGCCAGGGGAGAACTAAGGTGCTCCGGAATGGTAAGTAACTCCTGCCAGGGGAGAACTAAGGTGCTCCGGAATGGTAAGTAACTCCTGCCAGGGGAAAACTAAGGTGCTCCGGAATGGTAAGTAACTCCTGCCAGGGGAGAACTAAGGTGCTCCGGGATAGTAAGTAACTCCTGCCAGGGGAGAACTAAAGTGCTCCGGGATGGTAAGTAACTCCTGCTTACTAATGTGCAAAAGTGTTTATAGTTATTAGTAACAGGTTAATAAAGTTCCAGGTACTTTGATTAACATTTATATCATATATTTAGATTAAAATACAGGTGTTTTGTATATGCATTATCAATGATTGTCCCAAGCCTATATCGTTTACCCTATATCGCACCCCTAGATCTATATCGCATACCCTATATCGTATGGGTGTCTTCTTCGAATGCCGCATTATATACCTCTTTAAATTTGAAAAGTGTTACAGAAGATAAGATTTGGTTACAACAAATTCAAATTAAGCATAACAATTAAAATTTTACAATAGATTTTTCAGATTTTTGGAATTGTTATGTATGTATATAAATATTAGAATTGGACCAAGACTTACAAATATAACAATTTGAATACATATGAAAGAAATTTAAAAAAACATAAATTTGAAAGGGTAAGTAACTCTATTCAGATAGAAATATAGTGAATATCTAAATACGTGTATTATCAAAGGCATGGTTAAACTATATGATATAATGAACATTACATGTCAAAATCTGTATCACATGCCGTATCAACCCTCGACCTATAGGGTTCTCGGGTTGATACGGCATGTGATACAGATTTTGACATGTAATATTCAGTATATATACATGATTTCAAATAATATCATGTATGATATGGGCGTTACATGGGGCGTAAAGTTATTTTACGTACCATATGTTGCCCATATTTCTCTGTTAATTACTTTTTTAAATATCCAAGAGTATTAGCTTTTATAAGGATATAATACTTGGATTAGCTTGTCCGTACTTGTGTACCCTATATAACGTTAACAGTGCATGGAGGGGGTTATTTCCTAATGGTAAACAGAGACGTGCCGCTTAAACAGGGATGCACGGGTCGTCTACTTTTCAGTTGACAAATATATGATTGGATCGTAAATTTAAGAAATAAATCATGGAAGCCAGAATGTGTTTTGAGTTTTAACATGGGTTGGTGGATAAAATTTACTAACATTCTCCAACACATGTTAAAACTCAAAACACATTCTGGCGTCCATGAATTATTTCGATTTTGATATATCTTAGTTTCAGTACAAATACGGTAGTATACTTTGATGGAAGACGGTAATTTATATTTACGTTTGCGGACAATGTCGCACACAATTTATACTGCCAAGTTTGAGCAAACAATAACTCATCAACATGTACTTTTACGACGGGAAAGTCAGTCGTATTGATGGAGCATCAGTAACAATACTATTGTGCTTGCATGTTTTAATTGTACACCGCATATTATTAATTTTGGATATGTTGATTATTTTCAGTGAATATCATGTAGATGTTTAAAACGTTAACAACAGTGTAAATAATTTTATTTTGTGATTTGATCCCCTGGCTTAAATGTGTGCATCGCACATGTGCTAATGCGATTTTGCCATCTGATTAATTGCTCGTTTGTTTGCAAAGCGAAAGAAGGGCGTCATATTAAAATTTCCATTTCATTATTCCCGATTTACGATAACTAGAGTTATCGTTCTTGAATCGAGTTATCTTTTCCTGGCAGAGGGTATGTACACATCCGGTTACATAACTTAGGAACGTCACAAAAAGTTTAAAAAAAATTGAAAAAACTATGTATTCTTATTCAAATAAAATCCGATTTATTGGAATTATTTTATTTAGCTTTTTATATCGGTAAATTCTATGAGATCTGAATATTTATTTCATATCCTGAATGACCGTAATAATTAATAAATTCAGTGTTTTATATTCAAAGATGATTTTCTCGAAAATCGGCTTTGCTGTTAAAATTACGGACGTTAATAGCGATGTTTGGAAAATTCATTCCGATTTACGCAGTGGAATCATTTGTTTTATTTCCTTTTACAGGGGATTATCTTAATCTTGAAATGTTCAAGATATTTTATCTGCTCGGAGTCTATTAAAAATATGTCTATTTTTGCATGATGTTTAGTTTTTTTGTTTTTTTTTCAAGAGATCAATGCAGATTCCCATAGAAATTACGACAGGCTCCATTCAGGATAAAGAAATTGAATATTTTACCTTTAGTTATATACATGGTTCATGACTATTCATTCTTTGGTTCCACTGCCGATTTTGTAATAAAAAAGGAGCATTTAGGGTTTTTACCGGATTTGGCCATCTCCAAACGTCAGAGACGTCAGGTAGAAATATGACCGCTTCTTCCAAAAACTGGATGGGGAAAATTGAAGATTTTACCGATTTTAAAGGGGGGGAAATGGAAAAAATTTCAGATACAAGTGCTCTCAATGCTGGTGTAAAGGAGAAAAACACGAAAACAAACAAAAATACAATTGTTAAAAATCAAAAAGTTGCAACACAAAACTTCCTTTTTAACATGCATATAAAGACTTTCCCTTTTATGGAATATGCTTAAATATGATTTTATGAAATATAGGCATCGTCTGCTTTATTATAGAGTTGCACCAATTTACATCAGGTACACCTTATATACCACAAAAAAGAAAACAAAACTTACAAATGTGATCATTGTACCATAGACGTGATCGTATAGTCGCTGCTTCACGACCCCTGCAGACTTACACTGAGAGTGCGAATCCTATCGGAGAAGTTTTTGTCTTGTTTTTTTTTTCGTTTTTTTTTGGGTTTTTTTTTTGTTTTTTTTTTTGTTTTTTAGGAACATAATGTGTTTCGTTATTAATTTCGGTTAAAGTGATAAAAATGGAGGCTATATTTATATTAAGTTTTTTTTAATTTTATTTTACAAATTATAAGAATTGTGATTGTACAGTAGATTTGTATCGTTTTTTCGAAAGCCGTACAACGAATATTTCCTTACATATGAAATCATAACACGAATGCAAGCTGTTAATTTCATATTTTTCTTTATCAATATTAACTATTCTGTCGGTTTTTTTTTTGTTTTTTTTTTCCAAACATCACGTAAACTGTCATAATCAATAAAAATAAAGCAATTTAGCACATGTCGTTTTTATCGTAAGCAAACCATCAGAGCTTTTTTTATATTTTTTTTTTGTACTTGGTAGTTATTTTCTTAAATCTGCAGATGAGAAATCAAATCGTCTGCTATCTTTACTAATTCGCATTTTATCCCATCACTACTGTATTAAGTAATAAATGCGGGAGCACAGTAGTCATGATCGCATTGGCGCTGCCTTGTGATGGAATGGATAGTTCTAGAAGGTGGTTCGAATCCTATCAGTCCTTTTGTTTGTCTGTCTACATTGTTAAGCTTAGCTTCAGAACGGCATTTTTGGCTGTAAGATTATGAGATGTAAATGCATTTATTGCAAAATAATCTATTTGTCGTCAGTACTTAGACGGTATCCGAAATCATTGGGTAGCGGTCGAGAAGTGCATATGTCTAAAAATACATCTTTAATATGACAGATAAGTTTCAATGGACAGAGATGCGATCTCCAAATACACCATTGTTTTTTAAACGATAGACCGATTGCTTGTTCTTGATATATTAAAAACAGAAAAAAGCCGCGTTCGTGATCGTTTTATTTCCTATTCAAAATATTCCAGATGAGGGACATTATTCATTCAGAAAAAAGTGGGATCTGCTCTGACGGAAACCGAAAATTGGGATTTGCTTGTTGACTGTGCAAGTCGAGATGGTCGGCAAATGTTAGATGCAGGTGTTCACCTATCTGATAAGAGGACATTGCTAATGAAGACGCACATACCGTTTCAAACACAGTACAAAATATTCTACCAAATCCGCTTCTGCTTTTACAAATGGTGAAGAAACAACAGATTCTATTAATTCTAAAATGCTTTCAAATTTATCTTGCCTTGTCTTCGAGTGTAATGAAAATAATAAAATACGCTTTTTAATGAAGGGAGAGAAAATCTTTTTTTTTCTTTTTTTTTTAAAATATTTCCGCTTTCAGTGTACAGGGAAAATCGCGCAGTATTTCCGTTTTGCAGAAAAATCTGGTGACAATCATCCAAAATATTTAACATATTCAGTGGTATGAAAATACAAACTTGGAGTTATTTGTACAAATATGTTACAAATCCAGAGAAAAATATGTTTTAGAGTAAATAACTTTTTTTTATAGAAGTTTAAAAAAAGGGAATTTCGTGTATATAATTTTCTTTATAAAAGTTAAAGACTCTAATGAACTGTCTATAGCAGCTAATTTTTTCATTGTCATCTGACCGGCTTTTTAAAAGATACGTCTCTACATCTTTGTCGGAGGGTAAGCTCATTCTTGATACCACTGATTTTTTCATTACATTTCCGTAGAAACTGTACAAGTTCAGTTTTTTTTAAAGTTAGGAAGTCTTCAAGTGTTGCCTTGGAATCTACGTCAATTAATTTCATATTTTTTCGCACTTATTATTTATTCAATCAATCTATTAAAAACCGCCAGGGAAACTTTTGCAACCGGAAATGCTATATACCCACTGCCAAGGACGATAATTCAAATTACGAACGATAACTCCATTTTCCGCAAAGAGGGAATATAAATGGATGGGATTGATAAACTATGATTTATCTACAGGTCACATTTCTACAAGCCTATGCAGCTTTTTTTTTTGCCAAAACAAATTCTTCTAAAATTTAACATAATAAAGTGCAACACAGATGGGTTTAAAATAAAAAAGAAAATTCATACTTTGCTGCATACAATCACGTAAAAATGTTATTATAAATATGTTGATTGCATTTACATATACTTGTATATTTATGAGATCATCATCAGTTGTATAAACGTTTACTGAAGTATACTTTAATCACGTTTTATACAAAATATACTTTGGTCAAATTTTACACACCAATAAGACTAGCTTAAAATAATTTAATTCATATATATTCCCTACTCTATATATCAAGAGACATTGTTAACCATAGATGTAGTAGTAGTAGCTTATGGTCTAACGTTGTTTGACATTATAAAATGTATTGTATATGTACTTTTGACTTTCCATTGTGAAAAAAACCCAAAGTAACGACCTGTAATCTGATTGAATGTAGAACTCACCCCTTAGGGCTCGTCTGATATATCAACACGACAGGGTTATGATGTTCAACGCTACTTTCAACAATATTCCAGTTATATCGTGGAGGTCAGTTATATTGGTAGGGGAAATCAGGGTACTCGGAGAAAACCACCGACCTGCCGCAAGTCACTGACAAACTTTATCACATAATGTTGTATCGAGTACACCTCGCCATGAACGAGATTCGAACTCACAAAGATAGTGGTGATAGACACTTGATTACATAGGTTATTGTCAATCCACCTCATAGGATTACGATCACGATAGCTCCTGTGATGCATTGCTAACCATAGATGTAGTAGGTTATGGTCTAACGCTCTTTGACATTATGCACTATGCAGTGATAGGTGTACTTTTGACTTACGCTCGTGAAAAAAAAAGCAACGACCTGTAATCTGATTGAATGTAAGACTCGCCCTAAGGGGCTCGTCTGATATATCAAAACGACAAAGTAAACAAATATAATAAAGGTCGTTGGTTTTCACGCCGAATGTTTCGTTTACTATTACGATTAATTGATTGACTGATTGATTCATTGGTGCTTAACGCCAACTTAAGAGATATTTCAGCTATATCGTGGCGGGGTTTCCTAGTACGTAGATGCTTCTGAACTTAAGTACAAAGTTACATGTACTTTTAACTCTCATGCATTTTATATCCGCTTGTGAAAAATAACAATTTACATGCGGTGTAATAACAGAGGATTAACACATTTCGTATGTCGTCACGATGTACATGCACGCGGAATTTCCTGGTATAAACGAGATAAATGAATAAACAATTTTATCAAACTACGTAACAGTAATAACATGATCACTGCCTTTGGTCACAAAGTCAACATAACGCGCATTTTATGGTTAAATCGAATAAATAATCATTTCATCAGAGTTTATTTCAGTTTATGTAAATTTCATTAAAAAAGAACTGATAAAAACAAAAACACATAAGTATAACATTATACTAAATTTTGGGTCGCCATTTCGTGTAGATAAAATCGCAACTTTTCTAATTAATTTCTTTCAAATATAAAATGAGAAAACGAAAGTGAAAGTAACACAACCAGACAGGTGAAATAAGGATAAATATATATATATAGATAATTTAGTCCTTCCTGTCACATAATTTTTGTCCGTTTCTCAGTGTAAATCGTAGATATCAAAATTAGTGCACATAACATATTATTATAAGCTGTGCCTAAAACGCCTGCTATTTCAGTTTGTACAGACTAATAAAAATCAAAAGAAATTATTGTAATGAGATTATGTTCACGTTAATTGCTAGTTGATCCAGTTGATAATTGTATCATCAGCAAACCACAAAATAAGTTTTATATATCTAACGAATTAACTTATTTAAACCAACGAATCCGAAGGATGAGTTGGTTTGAATAAGTTCATGAGTAAGATCCATGACATTTGGTTTGTAACAGAAATCAATATTGAGTGCTTTCGTCGAGGTCCGCAAAATCATGGAATAACATCAAGATCTTCATGTTAGACCATGGTTTGTAAAAGTTCACTATTTTTAAGTTGATTACTGCATAAAAACATCAAAGAAGGAAAAATGTGTATGTTACAAACTACTACTATTGTATATAAAACTTCTAATTGACATGTTATAATTAATGTATTCTATTGTTTAATTTCTATTTGAAATTTCATAGGAATCTCTATATAGAGGAATGAATGAATAAAACTGCCACGATATAGTGAAATATTGTTAAAGTGGCGTTAAACACCATAACTCTAACCCCATAACCATCTTAAATGTGTAGAATAATTTTAGAGGTCATTACATTAATGAAAATTAAATAAAAAAAACCAAAAACCTGAAAACGCCAAATTCAAATAAATACAAGAATATTGATTGATTGATTGATTGGTGTTTAGCGCCAACTTTAGCAGTATTTCAGCTATTTCGTGGCGTGAACAAATTTTATATTAACGTAAAACAAAATAATAGAATATAAAATAAAATAAGAAAAAGCTAATCGCATTACTGCAAAAGTATGGAATAAAGCACTACTTACATGAGCAAGCTGACACAGACATCCATACAGGACGAAGACAATCGGCCACATTTTCACGTTTACTTTCACTGTGTAAAAATCTTAGACTAGGCTGTAATATCTGATGTCAATAGTCTTTCAGAATAATTAATAAAAAAAAATCTACTGTAAATTCAAATAAAATTACAATATTCGTACATGTGTCACGTGACACGCCCTTTCGTAATATAGAAAATTATTCTGTATTTTGGAATAAAAGTCGCCAATTTGATTAAGTTTACTATTAATATATAAACAAATAGAACTAAATAAAAATGAATATATTTCTTGAAGGTAGAGACACAATTTATACGTCTGGATGTGTTGTTCAATAAGATTGAATGCCCTTTAGACGTGTGCTTATTAAATGTAACATCTTGATACGAAATGTTAACCCGACTTATAAACCATGTAATTGTTTGACGCAAACATATAAATATGTGGTTGTATTTACTTACAGCATAAACTATTTTTATACAGGGGCGGATCCAGGATTTCAAGTTAGGGGGGGCGCACTTAAAAAAATGCGACGAGCGGAGGGAGGCGCGAAAAATTTTGAGGTGTTTCGTGTGAAAAAACACGATTTTACGCCAAAAAATCATATTTTTTCCAATGGCGGAGGGAGGCGCGAAAATTTTTGGGGTATTTCGTGTGGAAAATCACGATTTTACGCCAAAAAAATCATATTTTTTCCAATTTTAGGGGGGGGGGGGGGGGGGGGGGGCGCGCGCCGGGTGCGCACCCCCTGGATCCGCCCCTGTTATATATATGTAAATAAGTGGTTATTTTATTTTAATATCGAATAGTGTATTTTATAAAACATTATGTGTTAACGTTTGTCAGTGACTCGGGGCAGGTTGGTGGTTTTCTTCGGGTACTCCGGTTTCCTCCACCAATAAAACTGACCGCAACGATATAGCTGAAATAGTGTTAAAATGGCGTTAAACACCATAACTCAATCCCTAATATCGGGGTAGTGGCATAATGCACGTTTTCAATATCGTTGGTTTTGTTCGTTCTATCACATCGAAGTAAGTTTGAAGATACCCAATGGGTAATCAAACAAAAACCGTAAACAAAGGGACAGACAATGTAATGACAAAAGGAAAAAGAGACAAACAGACAAACAACGACAGACAAAACACTAAACAGAAAACTAAAGATTGAGCAGCACGTACCCCACTAAAAACAAACAACGACAGACAAAACACTACACAGAAAACTAAAGATTGAGCAGCACGAACCCCTCTAAGCACAAACAACGACAGACAAAACACTACACAGAAAACTAAAGATTGAGCAGCATGAACTCCTCTAAAAACAAACAACGACAGACAAAGCACTACACAGAAAACTAAAGATTGAGCAGCACGAACCCCTCTAAAAACAAACAACGACAGACAAAACACTACACAGAAAAACTAAAGATTGAGCAGCACGAACCCCTCTAAAAGCAAACAACGACAGACAAAACACTACACAGAAAACTGAAGATTGAGCAGCACGAACCCCTCTAAAAACAAACAACGACAGACAAAACACTACACAGAAAACGAAAGATTGAGCAGCACGAACTCCTTTAAAAACAAACGACAGACAAAACACTACAGAGAAAACTGAAGATTGAGCAGCACGAACCCCTCTAAAGACAAACAACGACAGACAAATCACTACACAGAAAACTAAAGATTGAGCAGCACGAACCCCTCTAAAACAAACAACGACAGTCAAAACACTATACAGAAAACTAAAGATTGAGCAGCACGAACCCCTCTAAAAACAAACAACGACAGACAAAACACTACACAGAAAACGAAAGATTGAGCAGCACGAACCCCTCTAAAAACAAACAACGACAGACAAAACACTACACAGAAAACTAAAGATTGAGCAGCACGAACCCCTCTAAAAACAAACAACGACAGACAAAACACTACACAGAAAACGAAAGATTGAGCAGCACGAACCCCTCTAAAAACAAACAACGACAGACAAAACACTACACAGAAAACTAAAGATTGAGCAGCACGAACCCCTCTAAAAACAAACAAAGACAGACAAAACACTACACAGAAAACTAAAGATTGAGCAGCACGAACCCCTCTAAAAACAAACAAAGACAGACAAAACACTACACAGAAAACTAAAGATTGAGCAGCACGAACTCCTTTAAAAACAAACAACGACAGACAAAACACTACACAGAAAACTGAAGATTGAGCAGCACGAATCCCACTAAAAACAAACAACGACAGACAAAACACTACACAGAAAACTAAAGATTGAGCAGCACGAACCCCTCTAAGAACAAACAACGACAGACAAAACACTACACAGAAAACTAAAGATTGAGCAGCACGAACCCCTCAAAAAACAAACAACGACAGACAAAATACTACACAGAAAACTAAAGATTGAGCAGCACGAACCCCTCTAAAAACAAACAACGACAGACAAAACACTACACAGAAAACTGAAGATTGAGCAGCACGAACCCCTCTAAAAACAAACACGACAGACAAAACACTACACAGAAAACTAACGATTGAGCAGCACGAACCACTCTAAAAACAAACACGGCAGACAAAACACTACACAGAAAACTAACGATTGAGCAGCACGAACCCCTCTAAAAATAAACAACGACAGACAAAGCACTACACAGAAAACTAAAGATTGAGCAGCACGAACCCCTCTAAAAACAAACAACGACAGACAAAACACTACACAGAAAACTAAAGATTGAGCAGCACGAACCCCTCTAAAAACAAACAACGACAGACAAAACACTACACAGAAAACTAAAGATTGAGCAGCACGAATCCCACTAAAAACAAACAACGACAGACAAAACACAACACAGAAAACTAAAGATTGAGCAGCACGAACCCCTCTAAAAACAAACACGACAGACAAAACACTACACAGAAAACTAACGATTGAGCAGCACGAACCCCTCTAAAAACAAACACGACAGACAAAACACTACACAGAAAACTAACGATTGAGCAGCACGAACCCCTCTAAAAACAAACACGACAGACAAAACACTACACAGAAAACTAACGATTGAGCAGCACGAACCCCTCTAAAAACAAACAACGACAGACAAAACACTACACAGAAAACTAAAGATTGAGCAGCACGAACCCCTCTAAAAACAAACAACGACAGACAAAGCACTACACAGAAAACTAAAGATTGAGCAGCACGAATCCCACTAAAAACAAACAACGACAGACAAAACACAACACAGAAAACTAAAGATTGAGCAGCACGAACCCCTCTAAAAACAAACACGACAGACAAAACACTACACAGAAAACTAACGATTGAGCAGCACGAACCCCTCTAAAAACAAACACGACAGACAAAACACTACACAGAAAACTAACGATTGAGCAGCACGAACCCCTCTAAAAACAAACACGACAGACAAAACACTACACAGAAAACTAACGATTGAGCAGCACGAACCCCTCTAAAAACAAACAACGACAGATAAAACACTACACAGAAAACTAAAGATTGAGCAGCACGAACCCCTCTAAAAACAAACAACGACAGACAAAACACTACACAGAAAACTAAAGATTGAGCAGCACGAATCCCACTAAAAACAAACAACGACAGACAAAACACTACACAGAAAACTAAGGATTGAGCAGCACGAGCCGCTCAAAAAATAAACAACGACAGACAAAGCACTACACAGAAAACTAAAGATTGAGCAGCACGAACCGCTCTAAAAACAAACAACGACAGACAAAACACTACACAGAAAACTAAAGATTGAGCAGCACGAACCCCTCTAAAAACAAACAACGACAGACAAAACACTACACAGAAAACTGAAGATTGAGCAGCACGAACCCCTCTAAGCACAAACAACGACAGACAAAACACTACACAGAAAACTAAAGATTGAGCAGCACGAACTCCTCTAAAACCAAACAACGACAGACAAAACACAACACAGAAAACTAAAGATTGAGCAGCACAAACCCCACTAAAAACAAACAACGACAAACAAAACACTACACAGAAAACTAAAGATTGAGTAGCACGAACCCCACTAAAGACAAACAACGACAAACAAAACACTACACAGAAAACTAAAGATTGAGTAGCACGAACCCCTCTAAAAACAAACAACGACAGACAAAGCACTACACAGAAAACTAAAGATTGAGCAGCACGAACCCCTCTAAAAACAAACAACGACAGACAAAACACTGCACAGAAAAACTAAAGATTGAGCAGCACGAACCCCTCTAAAAACAAACAACGACAGACAAAACACTACACAGAAAACTAAAGATTGAGCAGCACGAACCCCTCTAAAACAAACAACGACAGACAAAACACTACACAGAAAACTAAAGATTGAGCAGCACGAACCCCTCTAAAAACAAACAACGACAGACAAAACACTACACAGAAAACTAAAGATTGAGCAGCACGAACCCCTCTAAAAACAAACAACGACAGACAAAACAATACACAGAAAACTAAAGATTGAGCAGCACGAACCCCTCTAAAGACAAACAACGACAGACAAATCACTACACAGAAAACTAAAGATTGAGCAGCACAAACCCCTCTTACACAAACAACGACAGACAAAACAATACACAGAAAACTAAAGATTGAGCAGCACGAACCCCTCTAAAAAACAAACAACGACAGACAAAACACTACACAGAAAACTGAAGATTGAGCAGCACGAACCCCTCTAAAAACAAACAACGACAGACAAAACACTACACAGAAAACGAAAGATTGAGCAGCACGAACTCCTTTAAAAACAAACAACGACAGACAAAACACTACACAGAAAACTGAAGATTGAGCAGCACGAACCCCTCTAAAGACAAACAACGACAGACAAATCACTACACAGAAAACTAAAGATTGAGCAGCACGAACCCCTCTAAAAAACAAACAACGACAGACAAAACACTACACAGAAAACTAAAGATTGAGCAGTACGAACCCCTCTAAAACAAACAACGACAGACAAAACACTACACAGAAAACTAACGATTGAGCAGCACGAACCCCTCTAAAAACAAACAACGACAGACAAAACACTACACAGAAAACTAAATATTGAGCAGCACGAACCTCTCTAAAAACAAACAACGACAGACAAAACACTACACAGAAAACTAAAGATTGAGCAGCACGAACCCCTCTAAAAACAAACAACGACAGACAAAACACTACACAGAAAACTGAAGATTGAGCAGCACGAACCCCTCTAAGCACAAACAACGACAGACAAAACACTACACAGAAAACTAAGGATTGAGCAGCACGAACTCCTCTAAAAACAAACAACGACAGACAAAGCACTACACAGAAAACTAAAGATTGAGCAGCACGAACCCCTCTAAAAACAAACAACGACAGACAAAACACTACACAGAAAAACTAAAGATTGAGCAGCACGAACCCCTCTAAAAACAAACAACGACAGACAAAACACTACACAGAAAACTAAATATTGAGCAGCACGAACCCCTCTAAAACAAACAACGACAGACAAAACACTACACAGAAAACTAAAGATTGAGCAGCACGAACCCCTCTAAAAACAAACAACGACAGACAAAACACTACACAGAAATCTAAAGATTGAGCAGCACGAACCCCTCTAAAAACAAACAACGACAGACAAAACACTACACAGAAAACTAAAGATTGAGCAGCACGAACCCCTCTAAAAACAAACAACGACAGACAAAACACTACACAGAAAACTGAAGATTGAGCAGCACGAACCCCTCTAAAGACAAACAACGACAGACAAATCACTACACAGAAAACTAAAGATTGAGCAGCACAAACCCCTCTAAAAAACAAACAACAACAGACAAAACACTACACAGAAAACTAAAGATTGAGCAGCACGAACCCCTCTTAAACAAACAACGACAGACAAAACACTGTACAGAAAACTAAAGATTGAGCAGCACGAACCCCTCTAA
Source organism: Bathymodiolus brooksi (assembly GCA_963680875.1). Lineage (NCBI taxonomy): Eukaryota > Metazoa > Mollusca > Bivalvia > Mytilida > Modiolidae > Bathymodiolus > Bathymodiolus brooksi. The sequence goes on along the minus strand of OY804586.1, from coordinate 58,911,733 downwards.
AAATAAACAACGACAGACAAAACACTACACAGAAAACTAAAGATTGAGCAGCACGAACCCCTCTAAAAACAAACAACGACAGACAAAACACTACACAGAAAACGAAAGATTGAGCAGCACGAACTCCTTTAAAAACAAACAACGACAGACAAAACACTACACAGAAAACTGAAGATTGAGCAGCACGAACCCCTCTAAAGACAAACAACGACAGACAAATCACTACACAGAAAACTAAAGATTGAGCAGCACGAACCCCTCTAAAAAACAAACAACGAGAGACAAAACACTACACAGAAAACTAAAGATTGAGCAGCACGAACCCCTCTAAAACAAACAACGACAGACAAAACACTACACACAAAACTAGAGATTGAGCAGCACAAACCCCTCTAAAAAACAAACAACGACAGACAAAACACTACACAGAAAACTAAAGATTGAGCAGCACGAACCCCTCTTAAACAAACAACGACAGACAAAACACTGTACAGAAAACTAAAGATTGAGCAGCACGAACCCCTCTAAAAATAAACAACGACAGACAAAACACTACACAGAAAACGAAAGATCGAGCAGCACGAACTCCTTTAAAAACAAACAACGACAGACAAAACACTACACAGAAAACTGAAGATTGAGCAGCACGAACCCCTCTAAAGACAAACAACGACAGACAAATCACTACACAGAAAACTAAAGATTGAGCAGCACGAACCCCTCTAAAAAACAAACAACGACAGACAAAACACTACACAGAATACTAAAGATTGAGCAGCACGAACCCCTCTAAAACAAACAACGACAGACAAAACACTACACAGAAAACTAAAGATTGAGCAGCACGAACCCCTCTAAAAACAAACAACGACAGACAAAACACTACACAGGAAACTAAAGATTGAGCAGCACGAACCCCTCTAAAAACAAACAACGACAGACAAAACACTACACAGAAAACTAAAGATTGAGCAGCACGAACCCCTCTAAAAACAAACAACAACAGACAAAACACTACACAGAAAACTGAAGATTGAGCAGCACGAACCCCTCTAAAAACAAACAAAGACAGACAAAACACTACACAGAAAACTAAAGATTGAGCAGCACGAACTCCTTTAAAAACAAACAACGACAGACAAAACACTACACAAAAAACTGAAGATTGAGCAGCACGAACCCCTCTAAAAACAAACAACAACAGACAAAACACTACACAGAAAACTAAAGATTGAGCAGCACGAACCCCTCTAAAAACAAACAAAGACAGACAAAACACTACACAGAAAACTAAAGATTGAGCAGCACGAACTCCTTTAAAAACAAACAACGACAGACAAAACACTACACAAAAAACTAAAGATTGAGCAGCACGAACCCCTCTAAAAACAAACAACGACAGACAAAACACTACACAGAAAAACTAAAGATTGAGCAGCACGAACCCCTCTAAAAACAAACAACGACAGACAAAACACTACACAGAAAACTAAATATTGAGCAGCACGAACCCCTCTAAAACAAACAACGACAGACAAAACACTACACAGAAAACTAAAGATTGAGCAGCACGAACCCCTCTAAAAACAAACAACGACAGACAAAACACTACACAGAAAACTAAAGATTGAGCAGCACGAACCCCTCTAAAAACAAACAACGACAGACAAAACACTACACAGAAAACTAAAGATTGAGCAGCACGAACCCCTCTAAAGACAAACAACGACAGACAAATCACTACACAGAAAACTAAAGATTGAGCAGCACAAACCCCTCTAAAAAACAAACAACAACAGACAAAACACTACACAGAAAACTAAAGATTGAGCAGCACGAACCCCTCTTAAACAAACAACGACAGACAAAACACTGTACAGAAAACTGAAGATTGAGCAGCACGAACCCCTCTAAAAATAAACAACGACAGACAAAACACTACACAGAAAACTAAAGATTGAGCAGCACGAACCCCTCTAAAAACAAACAACGACAGACAAAACACTACACAGAAAACGAAAGATTGAGCAGCACGAACTCCTTTAAAAACAAACAACGACAGACAAAACACTACACAGAAAACTGAAGATTGAGCAGCACGAACCCCTCTAAAGACAAACAACGACAGACAAATCACTACACAGAAAACTAAAGATTGAGCAGCACGAACCCCTCTAAAAAACAAACAACGACAGACAAAACACTACACAGAAAACTAAAGATTGAGCAGCACGAACCCCTCTAAAACAAACAACGACAGACAAAACACTACACAGAAAACTAGAGATTGAGCAGCACAAACCCCTCTAAAAAACAAACAACAACAGACAAAACACTACACAGAAAACTGAAGATTGAGCAGCACGAACCCCTCTAAAGACAAACAACGACAGACAAATCACTACACAGAAAACTAAAGATTGAGCAGCACGAACCCCTCTAAAAAACAAACAACGACAGATAAAACACTACACAGAATACTAAAGATTGAGCAGCACGAACCCCTCTAAAACAAACAACGACAGACAAAACACTACACAGAAAACTAAAGATTGAGCAGCACGAACCCCTCTAAAAACAAACAACGACAGACAAAACACTACACAGGAAACTAAAGATTGAGCAGCACGAACCCCTCTAAAAACAAACAACGACAGACAAAACACTACACAGAAAACTAAAGATTGAGCAGCACGAACCCCTCTAAAAACAAACAACAACAGACAAAACACTACACAGAATACTAAAGATTGAGCAGCACGAACCCATCTAAAAACAAACAACGACAGACAAAACACTACATAGAAAACTAAAGATTGAGCAGCACGAACTCCTTTAAAAACAAACAACGACAGACAAAACACTACACAGAAAACTGAAGATTGAGCAGCACGAACCCCTCTAAAAACAAACAACAACAGACAAAACACTACACAGAAAACTAGAGATTGAGCAGCACGAACCCCTCTAAAGACAAACAACGACACACAAAACACTACACAGAAAACTAACGATTGAGCAGCACGAACCCCTCTAAAAACAAACAAAGACAGACAAAACACTACACAGAAAACTAAAGATTGAGCAGCACGAACTCCTTTAAAAACAAACAACGACAGACAAAACACTACACAAAAAACTGAAGATTGAGCAGCACGAACCCCTCTAAAAACAAACAACAACAGACAAAACACTACACAGAAAACTAAAGATTGAGCAGCACGAACTCCTTTAAAAACAAACAACGACAGACAAAACACTACACAGAAAACTAAAGATTGAGCAGCACGAACCCCTCTAAAAACAAACAACAACAGACAAAACACTACACAGAAAACTAGAGATTGAGCAGCACGAACCCCTCTAAAGACAAATAACGACAGACAAATCACTACACAGAAAACTAAAGATTGAGCAGCACGAACCCCTCTAAAAAACAAACAACGACAGACAAAACACTACACAGAAAACTAAAGATTGAGCAGCACGAACCCCTCTAAAACAAACAACGACATACAAAACACTATACAGAAAACTAAAAATTGAGCAGCAGGAACCCCTCTAAAAACAAACAACGACAGACAAAACACTACACAGAAAACTAAAGATTGAGCAGCACGAACCCCTCTAAAAACAAACAACGACAGACAAAACACTACACAGAAAACTAAAAATTGAGCAGCACGAACCCCTCTAAAAACAAACAACAACAGACAAAACACTACACAGAAAACTAAAGATTGAGCAGCACGAACCCCTCTAAAAACAAACAAAGACAGACAAAACACTACACAGAAAACTAAAGATTGAGCAGCACGAACTCCTTTAAAAACAAACAACGACAGACAAAACACTACACAGAAAACTGAAGATTGAGCAGCACGAACCCCTCTAAAAACAAACAACAACAGACAAAACACTATACAGAAAACTAGAGATTGAGCAGCACGAACCCCTCTAAAAACAAACAACGACAGACAAAACACTACACAGAAAACTAACGATTGAGCAGCACGAACCCCTCTAAAAACAAAGAACGACAGATAAAACACTACACAGAAAACTAAAGATTGAGCAGCACGAACCCTCTAAAAACAAACAACGACAGACAAAACACTACACAGAAAACTAAAGATTGAGCAGCACGAATCCCACTAAAAACAAACAACGACAGACAAAACACTACGCAGAAAACTAAGGATTGAGCAGCACGAGCCGCTCAAAAATTAAACAACGACAGACAAAGCACTACACAGAAAACTAAGGATTGAGCAACACGAACCCCACTAAAAACAAACAACGACAAACAAAACACTACACAGAAAACTAAGGATTGAGCAACACGAACCCCACTAAAAACAAACAACCACAGACAAAACACTACACAGAAAACTAAAGATTGAGCAGCATGAACCCCTCTAAAAACAAACAACGACAGACAAAACACTACACAGAAAACTAAAGATTGAGCAGCACGAACCCCTCTAAAAACAAACAACGACAGAAAAAACACTACACAGAAAACTAAAGATTGAGCAGCACGAACCCCTCTAAAAACAAACAACGACAGACAAAACACTACACAGAAAACTAAAGATTGAACAGCACGAACCCCTCTAAAAACAAACAACGACAGACAAAACACTACACAGAAAACTAAAGATTGAGCAGCACGAACCCCTCTAAAAACAAACAACGACAGACAAAACACTACACAGAAAACTAACGATTGAGCAGCACGAACCCCTCTAAAAACAAACAACGACAGACAAAACACTACACAGAAAACTAAAGATTGAGCAGCACGATCCCCTCTAAAAACAAACAACGACAGACAAAACACTACACAGAAAACTAAAGATTGAGCAGCACGAACCCCTCTAAAAACAAACAACGACAGACAAAACACTACACAGAAAACTAAAGATTGAGCAGCACGAACCCCTCTAAAAACAAACAACGACAGACAAAACACTACACAGAAAACTAAAGATTGAGCAGCAAGAACCCCTCTAAAAACAAACAACGACAGACAAAACACTACAGAGAAAACTGAAGATTGAGCAGCACGAACCCCTCTAAAAACAAACAACGACAGACAAAACACTACACAGAAAACTGAAGATTGAGCAGCACGAACCCCTCTAAAAACAAACAACGACAGACAAAACACTACACAGAAAACTAAAGATTAAGCAGCACGAACTCCTTTAAAAACAAACAACGACAGACAAAACACTACACAGAAAACTAAAGATTGAGCAGCACGAACCCCTCTAAAAACAAACAACAACAGACAAAACACTACACAGAAAACTAGAGATTGAGCAGCACGAACCCCTCTAAAGACAAACAACGACAGACAAATCACTGCACAGAAAACTAAAGATTGAGCAGCACGAACCCCTCTAAAAAACAAACAACGACAGACAAAACACTACACAGAAAACTAAAGATTGAGCAGCACGAACCCCTCTAAAACAAACAACGACAGACAAAACACTATACAGAAAACTAAAGATTGAGCAGCAGGAACCCCTCTAAAAACAAACAACGACAGACAAAACACTACACAGAAAACTAAAGATTGAGCAGCACGAACCCCTCTAAAAACAAACAACGACAGACAAAACACTACACAGAAAACTAAAGATTGAGCAGCACGAACCCCTCTAAAAACAAACAACGACAGACAAAACACTACACAGAAAACTAAAGATTGAACAGCACGAACCCCTCTAAAAACAAACAACGACAGACAAAACACTACACAGAAAACTAAAGATTGAGCAGCACGAACCCCTCTAAAAACAAACAACGACAGACAAAACACTACACAGAAAACTAACGATTGAGCAGCACGAACCCCTCTAAAAACAAACAACGACAGACAAAACACTACACCGAAAACTAAAGATTGAGCAGCACGATCCCCTCTAAAAACAAACAACGACAGACAAAACACTACACAGAAAACTAAAGATTGAGCAGCACGAACCCCTCTAAAAACAAACAACGACAGACAAAACACTACAGAGAAAACTGAAGATTGAGCAGCACGAACCCCTCTAAAAACAAACAACGACAGACAAAACACTACACAGAAAACTAAAGATTGAGCAGCAAGAACCCCTCTAAAAACAAACAACGACAGACAAAACACTACAGAGAAAACTGAAGATTGAGCAGCACGAACCCCTCTAAAAACAAACAACGACAGACAAAGCACTACACAGAAAACTGAAGATTGAGCAGCACGAACCCCTCTAAGAACAAACAACGACAGACAAAACACTACACAGAAAACTAAAGATTAAGCAGAACGAACTCCTTTAAAAACAAACAACGACAGACAAAACACTACACAGAAAACTAAAGATTGAGCAGCACGAACCCCTCTAAAAACAAACAACAACAGACAAAACACTACACAGAAAACTAGAGATTGAGCAGCACGAACCCCTCTAAAGACAAACAACGACAGACAAATCACTGCACAGAAAACTAAAGATTGAGCAGCACGAACCCCTCTAAAAAACAAACAACGACAGACAAAACACTACACAGAAAACTAAAGATTGAGCAGCACGAACCCCTCTAAAACAAACAACGACAGACAAAACACTACACAGAAAACTAAAGATTGAGCAGCAGGAACCCCTCTAAAAACAAACAACGACAGACAAAACACTACACAGAAAACTAAAGATTGAGCAGCACGAACCCCTCTAAAAACAAACAACAACAGATAAAACACTACACAGAAAACTAAAGATTGAGCAGCACGAACCCCTCTAAAAACAAACAAAGACAGACAAAACACTACACAGAAAACTAAAGATTGAGCAGCACGAACTCCTTTAAAAACAAACAACGACAGACAAAACACTACACAGAAAACTGAAGATTGAGCAGCACGAACCCCTCTAAAAACAAACAACAACAGACAAAACACTACACAGAAAACTAGAGATTGAGCAGCACGAACCCCTCTAAAAACAAACAACGACAGACAAAACACTACACAGAAAACTAACGATTGAGCAGCACGAACCCCTCTAAAAACAAACAACGACAGATAAAACACTACACAGAAAACTAAAGATTGAGCAGCACGAACCCTCTAAAAACAAACAACGACAGACAAAGCACTACACAGAAAACTAAAGATTGAGCAGCACGAATCCCACTAAAAACAAACAACGACAGACAAAACACTACACAGAAAACTAAGGATTGAGCAGCACGAGCCGCTCAAAAAATAAACAACGACAGACAAAGCACTACACAGAAAACTAAGGATTGAGCAACACGAACCCCACTAAAAACAAACAACGACAAACAAAACACTACACAGAAAACTAAGGATTGAGCAACACGAACCCCACTAAAAACAAACAACCACAGACAAAACACTACACAGAAAACTAAAGATTGAGCAGCATGAACCCCTCTAAAAACAAACAACGACAGACAAAACACTACACAGAAAACTAAAGATTGAGCAGCACGAACCCCTCTAAAAACAAACAACGACAGACAAAACACTACACAGAAAACTAAAGATTGAGCAGCACGAACCCCTCTAAAAACAAACAACGACAGACAAAACACTACACAGAAAACTAAAGATTGAGCAGCACGAACCCCTCTAAAAAGAAACAACGACAGACAAAACACTACACAGAAAACTAAAGATTGAGCAGCACGAACCCCTCTAAAAACAAACAACGACAGACAAAACACTACACAGAAAACTAACGATTGAGCAGCACGAACCCCTCTAAAAACAAACAACGACAGACAAAACACTACACAGAAAACTAAAGATTGAGCAGCACGATCCCCTCTAAAAACAAACAACGACAGACAAAACACTACACAGAAAACTAAAGATTGAGCAGCACGAACCCCTCTAAAAACAAACAACGACAGACAAAACACTACACAGAAAACTAAAGATTGAGCAGCACGAACCCCTCTAAAAACAAACAACGACAGACAAAACACTACACAGAAAACTAAAGATTGAGCAGCACGAACCCCTCTAAAAACAAACAACGACAGACAAAACACTACAGAGAAAACTGAAGATTGAGCAGCACGAACCCCTCTAAAAACAAACAACGACAGACAAAACACTACACAGAAAACTAAAGATTGAGCAGCACGAACCCCTCTAAAAACAAACAACGACAGACAAAACACTACACAGAAAACTAAAGATTGAGCAGCACGAACCCCTCTAAAAACAAACAACGACAGACAAAACACTACACAGAAAACTGAAGATTGAGCAGCACGAACCCCTCTAAAAACAAACAACGACAGACAAAACACTACACAGAAAACCAAAGATTTAGCAGCACGAACCCCTCTAAAAACAAACAACGACAGACAAAACACTACACAGAAAACTAAAGATTGAGCAGCACGAACTCCTCTAAAAACAAACAACGACAGACAAAACACTACACAGGAAACTGAAGATTGAGCAGCACGAACTCCTCTAAAAACAAACAACGACAGACAAAACACTATACAGAAAACTAAAGATTGAGCAGCACGAACCCCTCTAAAAACAAACAACGACAGACAAAACACTGTACAGAAAACTAAAGATTGAGCAGCACGAACCCCTCTAAAAACAAACAACGACAGACAAAACACTACACAGAAAACTAAAGATTGAGCAGCAAGAATCCTTCTAAAAACAAACAACGACAGACAAAACACTACACAGAAAACTAAAGATTGAGCAGCACGAACCCCTCTAAAGCCCGAAAGTGAGCTCGTGTGCTCCAGATTGGTTGGTAGTTCCTGCTCCAAGAGAGACACCCGACGTGCTACCTATGCTACAAATCTGGTGATTAATCAATAGGTTTGATAGGACGTTGACCAGCACAATAGGCATATAATTGTTCGGATCTGTTAAATCACCGACCATTGTTTTCGGAACAGTGATGACTACTACGTACAACTATAGCGGAAGGTATTCTTAAAGAAGATAGTTTTTGTGACATTGTACAGGAAATACGAAATAAAATTTGGTTTGAAGGATTCTACTGGTGTTCCAATCTGGTACAGAGAAATTCATACAGTATACATATCTTTATTTCTGGTAACCTTTATTAATACAATGGTATACAGAAAAAAATTAAAGTGCAACAATAACATAATAACAAAACAAACAGCTTTGCACAATATTTACAACACAGGAGAGAGAGAGAGAGAGAGAGAGAGAGAGAGAGAGAGAGAGAGAGGGGGTTAAAGAGAGACGGGGGGGGGGGGGGGGGAGAGAAAGAGCATAGTAGGTAAGTGATTGTTTAACGCCATATGAGTACATTTTCAGCCATATCATGGAGAGAAGAAATTACATTCGATAAGATGATGAAGTCCGCTTTGTACTCGACCATTACGTTTATTTAGATTGTTTATGGCTGTCTCACTGAAACTGAAATCTTTCTCAATTTAACTACTATTATGCTGCATTGATTTTTCATCCGAGAAATGCATGCTTTAACCTTTAATTGTAGCATGCATTCTCTTTCTTTATTTTTTTTTATGATTTATATATACCAGAATGTAAGCAACAGCTAAGAACTATGAAATAATACATGCAGATACGAGATATTACACACTTTAATTCTGTGCTGTAGTTTTATTACTCTCAGAGAGCCGTGCAATACTCAACTACATAGATGTTATGTTGTATGCATGGTTTCATATTACAAATCAGTTTTCCGAGATAAAGGTTAAACAATCTCGATTGACGTTCGATTGTTTAACGGTTTAACCCGGACGTTCCAAAAATTTAAATATGGAACATTTCTGACCCTATCGTTGAAGTTAATGCAGTGGTACGTCACTTCGTCAGCCGTGGGTTCTTATACGAAAAATTTGGCAATAAATGTGTGAAAATCTTAAAATTCTGGAGAACTGAGCTATCGTATGCACAAAACAAAAACAGGGACATAAAGATGCGTCTTTTAGGAATGGATACATGTCCTAGTTTGAATGACATAATGGAAATAAAGTGCAATAAATGTACTCGAAGCGAGCAGGGGTACGATTTGTAAGCCCGCCGAATTGCATGCCTTGCATCTTCGCTAGCCAAGGGTTACGATCCGCTCTACTCTTCTTCACCCGTGGCATCGTTAGTCGGATTTTTGACATTCCTGCGCACTGCCACCTGCTGGATTTTGACAGCTATGCCCCTTGTAATGATGTCATTTTCAGCCAATCGACGCGAGGCTTTCATTTCCTTTTGTTTGAATGCCCTGAAAATTGACTCGAGATTATAATATGGTTGATGCTGAAGCGAAGATTAGACGAGGCTGATTCTGTTATTCAATGGTAAACTGGTGCTTTTATTTCAAACTTACAAAATTATTTTATTTGTACACGCATTTTTATTTTGTTGACATTTTTCCTACAGAACATGTGCTTTTTGTAAAGCGCGTTCTGATTGGTTGCAGCTACCCCTAGCTGCATTGCATATACACCGTCACCGTGTGACCTCGAAAATCCGTCTAACGATGCCAAAGGTGAAGATGAGTAGAGCGGATCGTAACCCTTGGCTAGCGAAGATGCATGCCTTGTGGATTATTAGTATCTATATAGGGTCGACACGTGCAATTTGATGTTAACATAAGATTGTATGAATATTGACACGAACAAGTTAAAATAAGGAAAAAGAGATGAAATAATAAAGAAATAAAGAAATTTTATTGAAAATAAATTTGTAAACAGAAAGTTAGAAAAGGGGGGGGGGGTGGTCCGTGCCACGAGCGCCTGTTTGTCAAAGTACAAGGAAAGATGATACATAAAGATATATATATATAATTGTATTTCAATCAAATTAACACATAGGAAAATAATTAGCTCAAATGTATACGTCGTGTTGAATAGGAATTTCCATTCAAATGTCAACGTCTTGGGTAGATTTTACAAACACTTTCTAACGTCATTGTACAGATCGACATTGTTTGATATCTTTCTGAAACCATACTCGAACAAAGGCAACTCTCTTAATGATTTTTTTTTCGCAATTTGTCAGTTCAAAGATCTTTTCTGCAATATAAAAGACAATGCTTGGAAAAAAGTCAATGAAAAATATGTAATAAATATATTATGACATGAAATTTTCCATATCATACATGGCTTTTTCCATATTGGCACTGGTGTCAGCCCGAGACTCCCATATCAATCCCGGCAGCGATATGGTGATAGGTACTGATTGCATAGATAATTGTAAAACCAACTACCATAAGATCACTGCCACGACGGTCCCTTCATGCATGTGTAAGCGGTGCCGATGCACTCATAAACTGAATAAACGTCAGAGGTCATTTCTTGACAAATGTTTCTGAAATTTTCGCTCTCAAAAATGCAAAATATTTTGAAGTTTTTCTTTGTAATTGTCGCATAATTTGTGATTTAGGATTTAAAATAAAAATCACGATTTAAACACAATTTTTAATTTTAACGTAACAAACTACTTTATAATTTTATTTTTTAGCTTCAATAATTCAATACTGTGCTAACATCGTAAAAAGTTTAAAACTATGAATCAGAATATAATATGAAGATTGTGATGAAAAACTTCAGAATATTTTGCATTCACCAAAATTGGTAAAACAAAATAAGATCCCTGTATAAGTTTTTGACAAAAATGCGACCGTTTTACATGAACATCCGAGGTGACGAACACCTATGTTCGCTTACAAATTGCACGACGTCTACGTTATGAATGAATGTGTGATTGTTGTTTAACGGCAACTCAGCATTTATTCAGCTATGCTATGGCGAAAACAAATTACTTTTAATGAGATGATGATGATGATGTCGTCCTTGTATTAGAACAACATGCTTAGTTAGATGTTGATAGTGCCATCTACTGAAACAACACTCCGCGGGGAGACATGTCGCTCCACTCGGACACATCTTCCTGATTCCAGGCCAACCAGTCTGTGGTATTACTCCTTAATGCTGCTTGCATAGCAGAGAAGCAGCATATATAAATTTTCTAGTCTTTAATTTAATCCGACAGGGGCTCGAACCCACGATCTACCACACTCGAGGCGAGCACGCCAACCAGTTTTACAACACCGATCCGGTTCCATTAGAAGAGATTGAAGATACCAAAGGGAGGTAATCAGAATCCGTATATCGAAGAAGAACAGACAACACAATGGCCAAAAGAAAAAGTACAAAAGGACAAACAACTATATACAAAACATACACATAAAACCAAAGATCGAGTAACACGAACCCCACTAAAAATCGGGGATGAACTCAGGTGCTCCGGATGGGTAGGCAGTTCCTGCTCCACTAGTGACATCCGTCGTATTAATCTGGTTACAAACCCGGTGATAAATCATGAACGAGGAATATTAAAATACAAAGCTTAATTGCTCAGTGTTGTTCAACAGTTGTAATCAACAGTACTAGTAACTACTTCTCTCCTCAGTTCAGGACCACGACATAACCAATAGAAATATAGCTAAGTCATGGGGTAACAATATGACCAACAAACGTAGTGTGATTTAATTTGTTAATGAGATAATAATCATTTTTTTCTGCAAATTGTGCATGTGCATCAATAATACAGTTAAGGAAAAGACAAACGACCGGATTTAATCTGTTAAAGGGATAATACCGTAATTCTCTCCTCTTGAAAATTGGATGTCCACAACAGCAATACAAATACGAACAAACAACAAAAAGGTGACACAGGCGTGGCGGGGTTTAATCTGTTAAAGGGATAATAATTCTCTTTTCTTGAAAATTGGATGTCCACAACAGCAATACAAATATGAACAAAAGCGACATAAGCGTGGCAGGATTTAATCTGTTGATAGGATAATAATGATCTCCTCTTGCCAATTGGTTCATCAATAATACAAATAATATGTGGATTCTGAAGAACTCTCAAGATCTGTTAGAGTACATATAATCTAGGTGCCTCTTATTCTGCAAAAGCATTAAAACATTTGACTTCTTTACCCTCTACACAACTACCAGTATTCCGCACTCTAAGCTGAAGGATTGATCAAGGGAGTTGGTCCACCGATGTTTCATAAAAAAGAATGGCCAACGTAGATACAAATACCTTGTGCTAGGAAGAGACATATCTTATTTTGTAAAACACCACTGTGATTCTACCAAAAAGTTCTCTGAAAATGATATTATCAACATGCTCGAGTTTTTGATTGACAACATATTTGTTATGTTTGGTTGACGTGTTTTTCAACAGACAGTCAGCATATCTTTGGGTACAAACTGTGCTCCTCTTCTCGCCAACTTGTTCCTTTATTCGTTTCAGGCAGGGGCTTCTCAAGAAAAACGAAAGATCCTTTAATTTCAAGTTCCGCTATATATATGATGTCCTTTCACTAAATAATTCTAGATTTAGTGATTTCGTTGATCGCATATATCACATTGAGCTTGAAATAAAGGATATCAAGATACAAATAGGTCTGTTTCATATCTTGACCTAAACCTCGAAATAGATAGTGATGGGCGGTTAAGAACGAAACTTTACGACAAAAGTCTGTGAAAAGAGATGATTTAAATTTTCCTATTTATATGTAGCAACATTCCAGGAACACCTGCATATAGAGTATCTATCTCTCATTTGATACAATACGGGGTATTCCAGAGCTTGTGGTTCCAATCAGGATTTTCTTGATAGAGGGTTGCTGCTAACAAGGAATCTACTGACACAAGGGTTCCTCTTGGTTAAGTTGAAGTAATCACTTTCCTTTCCTCATTCATGACTTATCAACCGGGTTTGTAACCAGATTAACACGACGGGTACCACTAGTAGAGACAATCGTAACTACTCGGCCATTCTCGCTACCCTGCAAATAACCTCGTACGTACATAGTAGAAATTCTTCTTAAATTGTTTGCCGGAAGCTAAGTTAAGCCGCACAAAAATATAGTCCAAGAACATCCAATATGGAAGACATACTAAGTAAAATCTAATCATGCGAAACTAATTAAAACTTTAATTGAAATATAGAAAATTGTTTAAAATATAACTTGATCAAACTTTCATGTAACTGACATGTGAAAAGTAGTGCGATTTATACGCCTAATGCATACGAGGTTATTTGCAGGGTAGCGAGAATGGCCGAGTAGTTACGATTGTAGTAGAGAAGGAACTGCTTACACTTCAGGAGCACCTGAGTTCACCACGTTTTTAGTGGGTTCGTGTTACTCGATTTTTAGTTTTATGTGTATGTTTTGTAGATCGTTGTTTGTCCTTTTATGCTTTTAAGCTTGCCTTGCCAAAGGCAATGTGAGCTTTTGCCATCACTTGGCTTCCGTCGTCCGTCATCTGTCGTCCGTCGTCGGTTAACTTTTCACATTTTATTCTTCTCCTCTGAAACCGCTCAGCCAAATGAAGTGAAAGTTGGTAGGAAGCATCTATGGAAGGTCCTGCTCATTTTGTCCCGATCCATCAACAAACATGGCCGCCATAGGCAATTCTTGTTTCTGATTGGCCGATTTTTAAAAATCTCCTCTGACACCGCTTGGCCAAATGAACCGAAACTTGGTAGGAAGCATCTATGGCAGATTCTCTATACAGATTGCTCATTTCGTCCCGATGCGTTGACAAACATGGCCGCCACAGGCCATTCTTGTTTCTGATTGGTTGATTTCTAAAAATTCTTCTCCTCTGAAACCGCTTGGCCGAATGAATCGACACGTGCTAGGGAGCATCCTTGGAATGGCCTCTCTACAGATTGCTCATTTCTTCCCGATTCCTTAACACACATGGCCGCCACAGGCAATTATTTTTTCAGATTGGTCGATTTCTAAAAATTTTCTCCTCTAAAACCGCTTGGCCGAATGAACCGAAATTTGGTAGAAAGCATCTATGGAAGGTCCTCTATAAAGATTGCTCATTTTGTCCCGATCGGTTAGCAAACATGGCCGCCACAGGCAATTCTTGTTTCTGTATGGTTGATTTCTAAAAAAAATATTCTCCTCTGATAAAAGAAAGATAACTCTTGTTTAAATAGAGATATCTGTATTCAAAATGCAGTTATCTATGTATATATTGCTGATTTTTTAAAAATCTTCTCCTCTGACACCGCTTGGAGAAATGAACCGAAACTTGGTAGGAAGAATCTATGGAAGATCTTCTGTAAAGATTGCACATTTCGTCCCGATCCGTTAACAAACATGGCCGCCACAGGCGACTCTTGTTTCTGATTGGATTATTATTTTCAATTCTTCTCCTCTGAAACCGAAACTTGGCCAAATGAACCGAAACTTGGTAGGAACCATCTATGGGCGGTCCTCGATAAAGATTACTCATTCAGTCCCGATCCGTTAGCAAACATGACCGCTACAGGCGATTCTTGTTTCTGATTGGCTGATTTTTTAGATTCTTCCCCTCTGAAACCGTTTAGCCAAATGAACCGAAACTTGGTAGGAAGCATCTATGGAAAGTCCTCTGTTACGATTGCATATTTCGTCCCGATCCGTTAACAAACATGGCCGCAACAGACGACTCTTGTTTCTGATTGGCTTATTTTTAAAATTCTTCCCCTCTGAAACCGCTTGGCCAAATGAACCGAAACTTGGTAGGAACCATCTATGGGCAATCCTCGATAAAAATATTCATTTCGTCCCTATCCGTTAACAAACATGGCCGTCACAGGGGATTCTTGTTTCTGATTGGCTGATTTTTTTAAATTCTTTTCCTCTGCATCCGTTTGGCCAAATGAACCGAAACTTGGTAGGAGGCATCTATGGAAAGTCCTCTGTTACGATTGCATATTTCGTCTCGATCTGTTAACAACATGGCCGCCACAGGCGACTCTTGTTTCTGATTGGCTGATTTCTAAAATATCTTCTCCTCCGAAACCGGTTTGTCAAATGAACCGAATCTTGGTAGGATGAATCTATGGCAGGTCCTCTATAAAGATTGCTCATTCCGTCCCGATCAATTAACAAATAAGGCTGCCATAGGCAATTCTTATTTCTAATTGGTCGAGTTCTAAACATCTTGTTCTCTAAAACCGCTTTGCCAAATGAACCGAAACTTGGTAGGTAGCATCTATGGAAGGTTCTCTATAAGGATTGCTCATTTTGTCATGATCCATTAACAAACATCGCCACCACAGGCAATTCTTGTTTCTGGTTGGTCGATTTCTAGAAATCTTCTACTCTGAAACAGCTTGACCAAATGAACCAAAACGTGGTAGGAAGCATTTATGGAAGGTCCTCTGTGGGAATTGCTCATTCCGTTTTGATCCGTTAACAAACATGGCTGTCATAGGCAATTCTTGTTTCTTATTGGTCGATTTCTAAAACAGCTTTTCCTTTGAATAGGATAGTCAAAATATAAGCCAATAGCTAATAGCCATAAGTTCAATGTAGCTACCTTTTACTGAAGTGCCTTTATGAAGCCAAGAAAGCGAGCGGCCATGTATATTGGTCTTAGTGGTATCGAATATGCCAAGAAAGCGAGCGGCCATGTACCATGTATATTGGTCTTGGGGGTATCGATTTTGCCTCTGTTTCTGCGATTTGTCGATTGAATATAAAAACAAAAGGCTTGAACAGGATTCCTGCGTTGGAAAAAAAAAGGGGGGGATGATCTTAGGTTCATATGATAATACGATATGGCTCATAATCAAAATACACGTACTTTTCTGTTATTACACCTCACCATGATATAGCTGAAATATTGCTGAAAGTGGCGTTAAACACCAAAAATCAATCAATCAATCAATCTGTTATTACACAAAAGACAAATATTAACCAAACTGATTGGAGAAAACATGTTCTGCCTGAAGGCATATCACCTTTCCATAGTTTTACCATCTAAATTCATATTGCTCGAATTTATACTGGCTACACGAAGACCTGTTTTATCCTTGATATTACGTGTTATTTTTTCCAGAATTACTCACTTCTGGTCAATTGTACTATTCAGATGTAATGATTTTATTCGATCTTTTTTTATTATTATTTTTGAACTATCCTTAAAGCTCTAATATCACAACATTATTTTTGCTTGATATATATTGAAATTTAAAAAGAAAATTAGCATATAAATTTCATATCTGGGGTGTACTTCTCACTACTTCTTTTTGTTAGAATTGAACAAAATATAAAAAATATACAATTACATTACATTTGTTATTCTTCACAGGATATATACAACATATCAATTCTAACAAAAAGAAGTAGTGAGAAGTACACCACAGATCTGAATAAAATTGTGTATAAAGACCATCCATATTACAGTGAATGAATGATTGTTGTTTAACGCCAATTCAGCAATTTTAGCAGTCATGGCCAGAAGTTAATTTTCAATGAGATGATGATGAGGTCCGCTTTGTTCTAGACCAACAAGCTGAGTTGAATTTTTATAGTGCTACCTCACTGAAACAACAGTACGGGGGATAGACATGTCGCTCCACTCTGACACATTATTCTGATTCTGAGCCAACCAGTCTTTGATCTTTCTCCTTAATGCTACCTGCTTAGCGAAGAAGCAACAAATACCAATTTCATAGTCTTTGGTTTACCCGATCGGGGCTTGAACCCAGAATCTACCACACTCGAGGCGACCACGTTAACCATTACGCCAACGATACGGTTACGATATATTGGTTAGATGAGGTCTTTTGCATATGATTTAAACCTTTGTATTCAGATATTTTATGGACCAAACGTTAATGCAAAAAAAAAGAAAAAAAGAGAAGATTTATAGCTACCAATTTAACATTAGTCAGCTCTACTTTATTATTTTTTGTAATATTTTTTATCCTATTTCAGTACCACTGAGTTCTAGTCAGAAAACTAAAGTAATTATATTTCTGTATTAGTTGAAATATTATTATTTCCCTTTTTTCCTTTGCAAAAAATCAGAGATGACATTAAAAATACCCCTCCCCCCTGAAAATAAAATAAATTGACTGATCCCTACTTACTACTGACAGTATACATGTTATCATAGACGTATATATTGATGTTATTCAATACTGTATTCACTCATGATACACATGCAGATAATGTTATAAATGAGACAATAAACAGACAATATAATATATAACATGACGGTATACATTATATGTTTCTTTGTATACGATTTGTTAACCGTGTAAAATATGATATGACTGGCAGTGACGTGAATGAATGGATTTAAAATAAAATTATTTTTCTCCAATGATTTTGTTGCAATTACATATTACCTGTAGAACAAGTGAATATTATTACACTGTGCAATTAATGACCCCTTTTCCCTCTGTGATAATATCAAGGGTATCGCTTGATTTGTAAAATTCTAGACATCTTTCTAGGTGTGAAACCTATAATTAATTTCTTTAAGGTTTTCTACTAAATTTGTGTTTTTTCGAGCCTACCTGGCCATGTTATCTTAAGTTTAACCTTTCGAAGACCACACATTTTCTGAAACGTCCATGATTCCTCTACGTTCTGTCAAAATATCAGGCCATGTTTAAAGTCTTGCAGTGAAATGCCAGGCTATGGAAAATACCTACTCTAAAAATAGCTCTGTCATCCCCCCGAAATTCCCTATTTATAAGTCATGCATCAAATCCTCCATATCCATATTAAAATACAACTAAATCAATCAAATTTGGGCTTAAAATAATCCTTATGCATTTAACTTCAAATATCAATTTAATTATTCCATTCCATTCAGTATTTGTCACAATACAACAAAGTGAAAGGAACTGTTTTCTTTAAAAGGGACTACTTTGTACCACAGGGGCTAGGTGCGTCCGAAAAAATATAAAAATAAATACTATTTTATACTACAAGGGGGCGAACTCACTTGCTCCCATTTTTGTAAGTCGTCGTGTTAAATTGATCGTAACTTCGGAACGCCTTAATATTTTCAAAAAATGTTTCCACCAGTCGAAAGTCAAGTAATGTTCCTTTCCAAAGAGACCCCAATTGTTAGTGTAGGCCTCCGAACTGCTGAGGTATCATACACGAACCAAAACAAAACGGCGTGAAAATCCGAAGTCGTACAAACGCTGGGATGACCACTTCCCATCTGTGTACAGACTCTCCCATGCGTAAACGAGTCATTTTGACTAGCTAAATACTTTCATCCATTCAAATTATGATAAAATTTCTTACCTTACGCCAATTTATATGTCCTTTAAGTCTGTTTTTGAAAGAAATCCCATTTGCATCCTTGACAAACGCCATAGACGTGAAAATTGAGAGAGTTCTAACGGGCTTTTTGATTGGCTGAAACACTCTTGATTGGCTGAAACACTCTATGTATGATTGTTTTGATTGTCACTAGAAAAAGAGGAGATGGTAGATATTATTTTGCTTTGTGACAAACTAACAACAACACTCCTAATAAACTGTTGCTATCAGAATCTGCTGCAAGTTGTCTTTTACGTGTAAGGAGTATGTCCTTTACATCCCGCGCTAGGGGATGTATTAAATTTGTTCCTCATAGCTGTCTGGTGTCCCTTTCACATAAAGTCGGCGTTTTCTTAGAGGAAGCCATTTGTTATTTTATTTATGCCAAATTCGCAGTCATGTTAGGATTCTAATAATAATAGGTTATTATATATTATTATACAGCTATAATTTTAATCCAATCAAAAACACCCATTTAAGGCATGTGACCGTACATTATTTTTCCCGTATTGTACAACCGGAAGCCGTATTTTTTTTCGTATTATACATTATGTAAGGGAAGGAACTCGTTGGTTTTTCTGCTAGTAAATTATTTTTAATTGTAATCTACAATCAAATTAACTTGTTCGGTATTTAACAGTTTGAGGAAAACAAATTGCTTAGAATAATTGTTGATCAGTTATTTTGCTGTTTTTAATTCATTTTAGAGATTACGAGATCTGTATACAGAACAATTTCCTAACGAAATACTGCTGTGCAACTGTTCTATTTAGACGGTATTAAAAGTTAAACATAAAATTGTTGTTATAGTATTGATCATTTCAGCTGTATAATAAATAGGTCATTATACAGTGTTATGTACAATATGGAAATATATTGTACCCGTCCGTATTGTATTGAAAGTCCGTATTGTTTTCAATACAATACAGACTCGTACAATATCTTTCCATATTGTACATAACACTGAATAATAACCTATTATTATTATACAGTTATAATGTTATTCCAATCAAAAACACCCATTTAAGACATGTGACCGTACATTATTTTCCCGTATTGTACAACTGGAAGCCGTATTTTTTCCGTATTGGACGTCCAATACGTTTTTTTTTGTATTGTACATTATGCAACTCGTTGGTTTTTGTCGTCTGCTAGTAAATTATTTTTAACTGTAATCTACAATCAAATTAGCTTGTTCGATATTTAACAGTTTGAGGGAAAAGAAAGTTGTTTAGAATAATTGTTGATCAGTTATTTTTAATTCATTTTTAGAGTTTACGAGATCTGTATTGATACAGAACATTTTTTTTTTTAAATATTTCTGATTTAAATTTTCGCACAAATAAATAATTTTGCCAGACTTGGGAGAAAAAAATAATCTGACTAAGGAAAATCAAGCAGTATAATAGTTATGTAAAACTGGATATTGAATAGAACATTTCTGATTTCATATGTAAAGAAAAATAAATGATTCCATTCTCCCAAAACTTGTCTGTCCCATGGTAAAACAATAGCCCCTTTTAGGCTTATTTATACCTTATCGGCGACGGTCCCCCGATCATTGACCGATTGTCGTGCAAAAATCGTGCGATTTTCGCTTTCTATTGTTTTTATTAGATAAGAGAAATGTCTTAGAAAAATCTACTGTATACTAGTTTAACCCCTTCACTTGTTATTGAGGTACCTGAACTAAGCCAGGAGGGGTCATTTATTTGTGCGTTAGGGATATCGAATTTACATATCTCTACGATTTTTCTATTGAATGCTGGAACTGTTCCGACAGTGTGCTATATATTTTTTCATTTTATTATAGGTTATGTAAAAAAACAGCTGAGTTGCTATTGCTAAAAAAAATATGGTTGTGATCGTCTTCCGGAATTAAAACCGTCAAAATGAAATACAACCGAATCAAATGGTGACTTGTTTCAACCTCATTTAAAATATACCTTGACATTCTTTCATAATTGTACATCACGTTCACGATCTTTTATTACAACACTATTTCACTCAAGTGTACATTTTTTCCTGTTCAAGTTAAAGGACTTATCAAACAGAATCATAGTCTACATGTAATGCAGTTAATACGCATTTAAGAGCCCCAGCTTTATACTGCTCATGCTCAGCAACGGACCACCTTCGTCAATTGTTTTAGCTCATCGATGATCATGAGATTCACTAAGATAAATAGCACGGTCGGTGCAATATTTATTTATTTATTTGGTGTCAGTGTTTCAACTGTTGACAGAGTTTTAAATTCAACATGGGTAGACTTAATTACCTTTCATCTTAACTGAACTTGAGCCGTCGTGGTCGTATGGTAGTTGAATTTACAACTACCCGTGCAATCGTTGCCTAACACCACTATTGAATGCTGGAACTGTTCCGACAGTGTGCTATATATTTTTCATTTTATTATAGGTTATGAAAAAAACCCAGCTGAGTTGCAATTGTTAAAAAAAATATGGTTGTGATCGTCTTCCGTAATTAAAATCGTCAAAATGAAATACAACCGAATCAAATGGTGACTTGTTTCAACCTCATTTAAAATATACATTGACATTCTTTCAAACTTTTACATCACGTTCACGATCTTTTATTAGAACACTATTTCACTCAAGTGTACATGTTTTTCCTGTTCTAGTTAAAGGACTTTATCAAACAGAATCATACAGTTTACATGTAATGCAGTTAATACGCATTTAAACCACAGAAGAATATTAATTTTTTTCTCGATCGACAGTTCAGAAGCAAGAAAACAATATGATGAATATTGTCTGTCAATCATGCTAACAATAACTTATGCACATGACAGATCTCATTTTCAAAGCACTACATACACAAACATTTCATCCATCATTTGTCCATTGGAGGTTGATTTAAGAGAATGGAACCGATAGAAGTTAAAAAGTTTAATTTGGGCGCAAAAGGGGAAACTTTATATAATTTATGAAAATGTGATGTGAATTTTAGGGATCCTCAGATTCAAATCCATTCATCTACTTTTCTACACTTTTATACATATGTATACCCATTATTTAAAATGATAGTCATGTTATTTTAAAATATTTCCACTTTGTTTTACTTGTCGTTTTCTTTTAAGAGCCCCAATTGTTTTAGCTCATCGATGATCATGAGATTCACTAAGATAAATAGCACGGTCCGTGCAATATTTATTTATTTATTTATTTGTTTATGCTTTGGTGTCAGTGTTTCAACTGTTGACAGAGTTTTAAATTCAACATGGGTAGATTAATAGAAAGTGTGTAATCGTAAAATTCAGTGGCCAATCATCCCAGTCTGGTGACAGAAGAAAAGGTATTGTTCTGATATGCCTAACGTTGTGTCTGCAATTGACGGAACTTCACGTGAGATACAAATTCCATCCAATGAACCCCAACACAAAACCTACTTTCAGCAAACCAATTCTTTTCATTGATTGATATGAAAAAAAAGTTTATAAATCGTGATAATCATAAATTCCATCAATATCAATAAAACAATTACCTTTCATCTTAATTGAACTTGAGCCGTCGTGGTCGTATGGTAGTTGAATTTACAACTACCTGTGCAATCGTTGCCAATCACCACTTAAGTTGTGAGTTTGAACCCCATTCATGGCGAGGTGTACTCGATAAAACATTATGTGATAAAGTTTGTCAGTGACTTGCGACAGATCTGTGGATTTCTCTGGGTACTCCAATTTCCTCCACAAAAGTATTAACTGAAATATTTTTGAAAGTGGTGTTAAACACCTAACCTCCAATGGACAAATGATGGATCAAAAGTAGTGCATAACATAAAACACCTTTGGGTCATAATGTGGCATATCCTTACAAGTACCAATAATACTACAACAATATTGTTTCCCACACAATTATGGGAACTGTTATACACATATCATGTCATTAAACAATGTACTGAAGAAAAAAAAACTTCACTCTCAAATTTTTTATTAACATTAAATTAAATTATCTTCATGATCTCAAAATTATGTTTCAGTGTTTACTGCATCTTATGACACATTTTATTGAAATAACGCCGAATTTGCATGTGTAATAAAAGCATAATTTGCGGCGTGTTATTTGCCTGCGGGGCAATAACATGTTACGAGGGCAATAACAAGTTATCTGCCCTCTTGTGGTTTTTATGGACCCTTTACCATGGACAGGAAAAATTACATAGAGATCCACCCAACCCAGGCACAAATTGCAAAAATTTCATATCACTACCCATCAAAATATCTAAATCAAAATGTTTCCCCTCAACTTCAATACTTGCATTTTCGTATAATGTGTTTATTTTCTGAAAAATGGGCTTGCAAGCAAGTTTTAAATGATCATAATCTTCTTTGCAGTTTACAATGCAAACAACATTTTGATCTTTTGATGATAATGTCAAATCATCGGTAATTACAGAAAAGGACAACACGACAAAGTTTGAAATTCTACTAACTTTTGACCCGTCCCCCGGAATTTTAATTTTTATCTTATCTGTTTCAGGATTTACATGATACTTGATGTACCGGATAATTTCGCTTTCTAGACTAACATATGCACCAGGGATATTTCCCGGAATTCTTTCAAAATGATATAAACTGTTAATATCTTCCTGGCATTGATGAAACCAGATATGTTCGTGGTAACCCATCACAAAAGACTGTCAGTTCCCTATAAGCGCTCTCGCTAACATTAATTTTTTTCCAAAATAAATAACAAATCTTTAATTTTTTGTCTTTCCTCTTCAGGCAAATCTTGGTATGAAGATTTGCTGGACGAGGGATTGATATCGACCTTAACAGTCTGCCCATCAGTACTTTCTAATTTTAAGTACTGGGGTACAAGGCCATAGGACTCTACAAACCAAAGCGCAGTTTCAGCCTTCGATTTAAATTCTTTTATTTTCCTTGATTTGTTATTTTCGGTAATTTCCGAAAACTCTTTTCCACTATTGCGGTTCCAACTTTTTTATTTATTGATTTTACATAATCTATAAGGCAACTGTGCGTATCTCTCAGACTGTCAAGTTGATGTGACAGATTCTTGTTTTTTGCTAGCAAAACCCCCTTAAGACATATTTCTTCCTGTAAATTATTATGTAAATCAGAACACTTTTTTTTCAAATTCTATGGTGTCGCTTGCAAACTTTTGTAAGCTAAAATTTAATTGTTTTACATTTTCTAACTCATCTGAGAATATTGCGATCTTATGCACATTATTATCAAAAGCAATTCGCTTCCTCCCTATCAATTTTCTATTTGATAACAAAACTTTAATAGTCTTACTTGAAAGTCTGTTTTCAAGTCTCTCTGTGAATTTTAACTGAAATGATTGTAATTGGGAATTTAAAATATCTATATATTTAAAATCGGGGTCCTTTGCTTTGGAGAGCACCTTGAAAAAGGAGCTAGTAATTGAAAATGTGAGAGCTATCTGTTGGATTGTGCCCAACAAATATCTACTCCTTCTGGATCAAACTATTTTACTTCATTTTAGAAGTAGCATCGATAGACCATTAAACCTACCTCAGTATCGCGGTAGTAATAACTTTTTTCAGTATCCCGGAGGAAATATATAATCAATAATTGGGGGCTTATGAAAAAAAACTATTTTGGATGAAGTGTTTTTTTTTTTTATTTTACATTTCTATATAACTGTTACGTGCCGACATACCATCGTTTTTTACGGCAAAGATTGCCTCTCAAATATCAAAGCGTCATCTAAGCGCTACGAATATTTGAACATTTTCCCGTCTTTTTTCAAGAAATTTAACACCTCGTGAAACAAAAAAATAACAGTACTTGTGTTTTATTTATTTTAATAATCTGGCAAGATATTTTTCTGGTGCACGACTGCGGAGGTGCTTAATTTCTTCGAAAACCGTCGAAATATCGCGGGCAAATTCCACGAAATACAGAAAACAAATAACGCTCATGACGTCAAATATGTATCGATTTTGTTGGAAACAAGTTTTAACATCAAAAGTATGATGTCGTCTACAATATAAAACACATCAAATTTTAATCAAGTATTTTCTAAGATAATGATTCATTAAATATGGGGCCATATATGGCACTTATAGTCCCCAGTTCTTTTTATGGCATTGACGCCGGATTGCATGCACTGAGGTTTTCTCCTGGTTTCAATGTACACAAACTGTATTTAAAATAAATACAATTATTTACAGAAACATAAGTTATTTACTGATGAATTTCATTACTTGAAATGAATCATGAAATGTACAGAGATTGTGTATATAATGGTCTCATATATACAATCAGAAGAGTGAACATATTGATTTTAAGGGTCTGGCTGAGGTTATAAATAAATTAATATTTAACAACCTCCACAATCCTCCACCAACAAAATATTTTGATATATTCATTAACCTTCTATACTCAAAACAACCGCTCAATTTGGTGTTGGTGGAAGATTGTGGAGGTATATAAAATAGCTAAAATGTACATTAAATATGTCGTTTATAGTCCATTTTTAGCATTATTCGTCTAATTATGATGTCATTATGACGTCATAGCGCACCCAATTTCACGGAAAGATATATTTTTTGAAAATATGTTCATATAACAATTAAATTAGTAAATTGTTTTTATTCTATGTCAAACATTATTTTTTAATATAATGTGAGGCCAATTTTGCACCTTAACGCCTCTCCCTCTGTGTCAGTGACTTGCGACAGGTCAGTGTTTTTTTTTCCGGGTACTCAGATTCCCTCCACAAATAAAACTGAAAACTGACGGCCAGATATAACTGAAATATTATTAAAAGTGGCGTCAAGCAGCATAACCCTACAGCAGACATTCGATAACAAGAGATTTTTTTATACAACTTGAGAGCTGCAATGTTATTCTGCTTGTGTTTCAATTTTCTTTTAAAATACAAAAAAGGATAGGAATATGAATGTTGCCACCTATAAACTCAAATTACAAATTTCTATAGTGTCTCCATGACTACCCATGCATGCATTCTAGTTTTTACATAAAAAATTTAAAGATAAAATTTCAAATAAGAAAGAAGTAGGTATGATAAGGACAGAAATTGGCCTTAAAAAATAGACAAATTATAAATGAAACGTATAGCTTTCGTTGTTTCTTGATTTATAAGACCTTTACCCCAACTACTATTTTGGTAACAATTTTCCATATTTGCACGTGCGACGACGTCACACTAGTCAATGAAAAGTCTATCGTTTCGTGAAAATATATGAAATCTAAAAAGAAATGTGTATTTAATGTCAATTTTCAGTATAACCACAAGCAGGTACCAACGGCATATTTTAGTATGATGTTTAATATACATAAACACATATCTCATTTAATTTTTGTGTTGGTACCCGAGTGTGGAGAGTATGAAATCTGCAATCAAAAAATAATTTTAAGGTCGATTTCTCGTCAGCGGCCATTTTTATTGACCGTTTTCATCCGTAATAGACAGAAATAGAAATCGACCTTTTAATCTCATCCAAAATAAAGTTGGCTATCGTAGTGTTTTGCTACGGGAGTAAAATTTGAACAATTTTTATGAAACAGTTTTGACGTTAAATAAATTTTGGAGGTGATTTACTGCCAACCTGATTGTGCATTGAGTCCGACGTGGTTTTTTTTCTAACCCTCAGTGGAATGTCATGTGTTACTCTGCTAAAGAATACTTTAATATTATCCCCACAATTCACAAAAAGTACAGAAAACAAAACAAGCAACCAAAAAGAAAATTAGTACGTCAGATTATCTTACAAATTAATTCATTGGACATGTAAACACATCGGAACTTTCTATTTTTAGTAGTCCCTTTGCTTTTTATTATATTTTTTTCTTTAACAAATATATTTTATTTAGCTCTTTCGCAAAGTGAATTCCCGATGAATAATTGTATTAACGTAAATTTGGTTTATATATAGCTTAATATTAACGTTGCTGTGGCGTAATGGTCTAGCACACATGACTGCCGATAACAACATCGTGAGGTCAATATTTTATTCTTACTCATTTCAATAAAGTATGGAAAAACAAACAATATATTGATAATTTATAATTCATCTAATACAGTACATATAACGATATAACGTGCATGTTTTAACATAGTACACGGATGTCAGGTTTAATTTACATATTTGGTGTTTTGTTTATAATGGTCCTTTTGTTATCCTTACTAAGAATTTCATTGATATAGTCTATCGTTTATGAGTCAGTGCTAAATGTGTAGTATTACTTGGAAGTTTAGTGGTATGATTTTACTTTAATGGGCCATGACCGATAATACAGTATTACTAAGCATTCTATTTATATAATCTATCACGTTTTACTTTTCTCCACAAAAAAAGTTTGAAGATACCGTAAATATAAATTACCGTCTTCTAATCAAAGCATATTACCGTATTTGTACTCTTAGACATATCAGGATCGAAATAAATCATGAAAGCCAGAATGTGTTTTGAGTTTTAACATGGATTGGCGGATATTAATAAATTGTATCTCTCGCTTCTGGCTCGGGATAAAATACTATTCTCTGATGTTCTCGTGGCAAGTAGAATTTTGATTGGCTAAAAAGGTACTTTTAAAACTTCAGGGAAGCCGTGCGGTGACAGAAAATCAATAATCGCTCTCACATATGTGCTGTCCATTTACATTGTGCACAGCAGACGACACACATTTCACAAGATGACAGAAAATCAATAATCGCTCTCTGTGATCTTTGTCCAAAGATACATGTATTTATGTTTTTCCTATAATAATGACATACTTATTAATGTTGGAACATTCAGATAAAAATGTTATCAGTCTCTAGATGTTATATATCCCGTTTTAAAGGGGAAGTGGTTTTGTTAAAAGGTTCGGCTGACGCCTCACCTTTTAACAAAACCACTGCCCTTTAAAACGGGATATATAACATCTCGAGACTAATAACGTATAATATCCGCCAATCCATGTTAAATCTCCCAACACATTCTGGCTTACATGATTTATTTCTTAATTATTCAACATGGATTATATCCTCTCCTGCCGCTGTAGCGCTGCTTTACCATGTTATGCAGTTGACTTGGTTCCTTTGACATTTTAATTACTGAGAATAATTTCCTCTCACGATTTAAAAAATTAAAAGATCAACATTCGGTTATAAAAAGATTTAAAAAAAGCAATTTACAGAGCTCAGCATTGACGAGTTTCTGCGGTTGCTAGGGATAATATTTGGTTACTAGGGACATTGTAAGGTTTAAGGAATTCTTATAATATATACTGGTAAGTAAATGATAAGATATCTCTAGATCTGCTAAAGTGTTGCTGTAGAATTTTTTTTCTTGATTAAATAAAAGGTTCATGAGATCTACAGGAAAATACTGTGCATAGGGAAACCTGTTGCTATGGACAGAGCATAACTATGAATACAAATATCAAAATGTATTTTTGAAATATGAAATGACATTTGTAGTGTGCATAGCTTGACAAAAATGTACCGCTTAATCAAATATCAAGTCAAAAGATCGTAGATGTCAAAATTCAACCATTAATTGCAATATTATAGGCTAATTTAATGTTTACAAAACCGTTGCTAGGGTGACAAAACTACACAAAAATACTATATGTTACCATAGAGAATTGGAATATTATTTTTAGAGTGTACATACACAGAATATAACATTTTGTCGAAAAGACTATGCAAGATATGTAAAATAAAACCACCATATTTGAATTTCCAATGATTAATTGGACCGTCCTCCATTTACGTTGCTAAGCAACAATGGACAAAGTGAAATCATCAAAAACAATATTTTTCTTACCTTTCAATGATTGTGTTTAATATTATATCTATATAAACAATTTCTGAGATTGGGCCAAAATCTACCCTTATCATACTCACTCCTTTTCTTTATGCTTGAGGAAATCTAAATTTTCCTAACGGAAAGGTATTTTTCCTCTAGGAAATTTTGAATAAAGCGGGAATTCATCATTTCGTCATAGCAGGATGATCAGCGAAAAACAAGTTTTTCTTAATGAAGATCAAGGATTCCATGTGAAGATGAAATGAACAAATATTAACAACTTTGAGAGCTTAATAAAGGAGGAAGCCCTTTTAACTATAGGCTATACGATTTTTGGTAATAAGTCATACTCCTATATATTCATAGCCAAATATCTTTTCACATGAAGCATGAAATTATAGAACAAAGTGGTATTTAAAAACAAAATAAAAATTATTTCAATAAGAAATTCGCAAATCTGTAACCATTTCAATTCTTCTCAATTGAAATAAACTTAAAAGAAAATTATAATATCAAAATCGTGTGATACAAGAAATGATCGTTTACAGTGTACATGGATGACGTCATTTTCTAGTGTGCATTTCGTCTGCTTCGGAGAGGAAAGAAACATGAAAATGCATCCACTTCTTGGTCATCCTGTCTCTGAAAACTTTGTGAGCTGGTGTCAAACATTGAAGAACAGCTCCGCATCGTTTGTATGTATACAGGAAACCTATATCATCTCCACGATCTCGCAATTTGAAAGTGATTAAAACAATGTGTACATTTGAAGTGCATTTGTGTATGATGTCTGGACAACTGATTTTGTCAGGTAAGCATTTCAACACATTTTCCATGGCAAGGTTAAAAATATTGCAATTGCGTCTGACCCTCACTCCTCTTTTCACTACCACCAAGGATCCTACTATATAAATCCTTGCTACCACATTTTTTTTCTCTCTCACTATTTTTATCCCATGATCTGTGATTGGGGTATTTTTTTTTATTCTCGTGACCCTCGATTTATGTCTCTTATTGATTCTCCGTTATTTGTGAAATTCTCAAAAATGTCAAATTTTAATTTCCGTGAATCGTGATTTGGATTTGTTAAAATTTTCTGAGCATGACCAGAAACCCCCCCCCCCCCCCCTCCCCTCTTAAAACAAGTTTTCGTCTATGGAAAAGGTGTTCAAAATACATGTAGATCTAAATTTACAAACATTGTTTTCTTCAATTATCATCTGTATTTTAGGAGGCATGAGATTTTTTCCTCATGCCTCCCTCTTAATTGTCATTATCATCAAATAGGCTTCGCCCTTAAACAGGTTGTGCCTGTCTCATATTATTGAAAATAACAGAACAGAATTCGCACTACACCGGAAATACTTATTTCATTCACTGTCATTGAATTAGAATTCATAACTGTATGATAAGTTTATTCGTTGTTATGTTAGAAAGTGTTTTTTTTTCCTCAATAATATACAATAATAGTCTTTTGTTGAGGTCAATACGAGTTTTTATGGACATTTAAAACGATATTCACCGAAGCCTTAGGCTGAGGTGAATATTGATTTCTAAGGTCCATAAAAAATCGTATTGACCGATACAAAAGACTGTAATTGTATTATTTTCATTAAAATGAAAAAGATTCTTTTATAGATTTCGTTAGAAAACGAAAGTGAAACCAAGTCAATACGAGTTTTAATCAATTGTAACTACTCGGCCATTCTCGCTACCCTGCAAATAACCTCGTATGCATTAGGCGTATAAATCGCACTACTTTTCACATGTCAGTTACATGAAAGTTGATAAAGTTATATTTTAAGCAATTTTCTATATTTCAATTAAAGTTTTAATTAGTTTTGCATAATTAGATTTTACTTAGTATGTCTTCCATATTGGATTCTCGTGGACTATATTTTTGTGCGGCTTAACTTAACTTAACTTCCGGCAAACAATTTAAGAAGAATTTCTACTATGTACGTACGAGGTTATTTGCGGGGTAGCGAGAATGGCCGAGTAGTTACGATTGGAGTTTTAATCAAACAATATCAAATTTTACGAATGTCAGGTGACAGCATGATAGCCAATACAATTGTTAGATAATATGAAGCAGCCGACCGCGATACTGGTATTACCAGTATTGTAATATTTACAATACTGGTATTACCAGTATTATAATATTCACAATACTGGAATACCAGTATTGTAACACTGTACAATACTAGAAATACCAGTATTGTAATGTTACAATACCGGAAATCCAGTATCGTATATATACAATACTGGATGTACCAGTATCGTGCATTTACAAGACTGGAATACCAGAATCGTTGATCTATTCACAATACCGGAATCTCTATTATTCTTCATCCAACAATACTGGTAATACTAGTATTGTAAAACACACAATACTGGAGACTCTAGTATCCTGAATTCACCATGAGAGAGTAAAAGTGACAGTCAAAAGACACCAAAATCAGGGGCGGATCCGCCCCCCCCCCTAAAATTGGAAAAAATATGATTTTTTTGGCGTAAAATCGTGATTTTTCACACGAAATACCCCAAACATTTTCGCGCCTCCCTCAGCTCGGTGCAATTTTTTTTTAAGTGCGCCCCCCCCCCTCCTAGCTTGAAATCCTGGATTCGCCCCTGAAAATGACTATTTCAAAGGTATGTACATGTATACTTTCATATTATACAGTCCGCTTGGTTTCTAGAATCATTCCAATTAGGTTTATTGAAAATAATACTCCTTTTTAAATATTTTTTTTGGAAAATGTATTTCCAATGTTAATATATATAGCAAACCCTTGATAAAAATACTCATAATAAAATATAAGATGTAAATAAAATAAATCAACTTCATTTATTTTTTACGCTGCATCCCATGAGTCTGTTTCTTGTTTTCTTTAATTGCAGTTATACGTAGTTCTGTATACGATATATAACTAATGTGTAACACTTTTTAATAATGAAGTACAGTCATTATCGTTATTTTTTGTGTGGTTATTTTCGAGTAAGCTGATTTCAAATGTTCAATCAATTATAGATTAAAGATGAACAAAAGATATCTCGTGCGCCATTTAAATTATATTAGAAAAAACATCGTCAATTTACTTCTTCCTGTTGGACCAACATATATCTCTTCGCTTCACCTTTCTCCCTTCCCTCTTCCTCCCCCCTCTTCTCCTTTCTCCCGGTCTCCCTATTCACTGTCCGTCTTTAGCTTTAGATGCTAATAAAGCTGTTGGACCGGATATCATAAGTAACAAGATGCTTATTGCAGTAAAAGTTCAAATTTCAAAACCATTATGCATGTTGTTTAATAAATCTCTCCATCAAAATATTTTCCCAACAGATTGGAAATTAGCCCATGTCATTCCTTTATTCAAAGCAGGAGACAAATCATTCCCTTCTAATTATAGACCAGTCTCATTGCTTTCCTGTGTTAGTAAACTTTTAGAAAAAATAGTTTTTAAACATATTTTTAATCATTTACAGGGAAATAAATTATTGTGTAAATTTCAGTCAGGTTTTTTACCAGGTTGCTCTACTACCCATCAACTTGTAGAGTTATATCATAGAATTTTACTAGCTTTAGACAGTAAGCAATTTACAAGTGTAACGTTTGCCGATATAAGTAAAGCTTTCGACACTGTGTGGATAAAAGGGCTTTTACTCAAATTGGAAAGATATGGTATAGGGGACAATTTGCTTATCTGGTTAACAAGTTACTTATTAAACCGCACACAAAGAGTTGTGATAAAAGATGCTCTATCAAACATTGGTCAGCTTAAAGCAGGGGTGCCTCAAGGGTCGGTTTTAGGCCCGTTATTATTTTTGGTATTTATAAATGACATTGCAGATGGTATGACTGGTTTAGGTAGATTATTTGCAGATGATACATCGATTGGGCACATTGCAAATGACAAAGATTCTTTACAAGACATGGTAAATTTATATTTAGCTTACCTAAAAGATTGGTCAAAACGTTGGTTAGTCAAATTCAATCAAAATAAAACTGAAATTATGGTCTTCAGTTCTAGAGACACAAAACTTTATTTCAATTTTGACTTTGAGGGTGCTTCATTAAGAGATGTTGAATTGCATAAACATTTAGGTGTTATTTTTAGTAATGACTGTAAGTGGACCAAACATATTGATAAACTTATAGAAAAATCTTCTAAACAAATAAATGTATTAAGAAAACTTAAATTTAAACTTAAACGAAACTATCTTGGAAAAATTTATTTAACATTTATAAGGCCAATTTTAGAATATGCGTCTGAAGTTTGGTTTAATTGTGGCCAATTCAATTCAAATCGTTTAGAAAAAGTGCAAACTGAAGCCGCTCGTATTGTTTGTGGTTTTCCCAGTTACGCTAGTATAGCATCTATTTACAAAGAAACGGGATGGGATAAATTGAAAGTAAGGAGAGAAGTTAAAAATCTCGCATTATTTTACAAAATTTATAATAATCTGGCACCTGAATATTTATCAGATTTAATACCACCTACAGTTTCTGAAACTTCAAATTATTATTTACGTAACAGTCAAAATATAAGTCAACAAGTAAACAGACTTGCACTTCTTCAACAATCTTTTTTTCCTTCAACTATTAAGCTGTGGAATACGTTGGATCTTAATATCCGACAAATCCCTATTTTAGCTCATTTTAAGTCAAAAATCCGTCAGATATATTTTCAAAATGTGAAAAAATCCGCACACTTTTCATGTGGTAATAGATATCTTAGTGTATTACACACGAGGATAAGAAACAAATGTAGTTCATTGAAAGAAGACTTGTATAGTACTAATTTAATTTCAAATCCAAACTGTATATGTGGATACCAAAATGAAAATGCGGATCATTATTTGCTATTTTGTAATCGTTATATTGTATATAGAAATAAAATGTTATCGTCATTGGCAATACTGAATATGAACGGGGTAGAAATAAATGTTGATACTTTGTTATTTGGAAATGATTTTCTATCAGATGAAACAAATTGTGAAATATTTTTAATTATTCAAAGATATATTAAAGATACTGGTCGTTTTTCAGTATAATTGTAACAAAACAACCAGGTGAATTCCTTTACAGGTATACCATTTTGACACAAATGTTAACGTGTTATTCGAATGATCATAATTGAAAATAAAACCTCTGGATGATCTTTGAAGACTATTTGATCTTACAAAATAAATAGAAATATATTTACTTACCATGACTATTTTCAGCAACTAAATCCCAATAGATGAATGAAAGTAAATATGTCCATTGCCACGTAGTACGCATTTGGGTCTGTTCGATATGTATCAATAGGTTATCTATATGTTGATCATATAGTCAATGAGGCTCCATGAGGGTTTTAATTGTTTTACTCTTTATATTTTTCTTCATGCCTTCATTTACTATAAACGTTTACTATAAATTTGTGTAATTAAATATCATTATGTTCAATTGTGTATTTTGAAATATATGTAATGGGAGAAGACTGTCTAAGTTGTTTAACTTGTGTCTTATCCTTTTGTCTTTTTGAACAATAAAATATGTTTAAAGTATAAAGTATACTGTCCGTCCTCTCATAACAGACGCACAGACAGGACAAAAAAAAAACAATATACAAGTACATTCCGCAACTTCGTACCTAATCTTCCAGTATCTGCAATACTGGTATAACCAGTATTTTCCAGAATCTTCCAGTATCTGCAATACTGGTATTACCAGTATTTTCCAGAATCTTCCAGTATCTGCAATACTGGTATAACCAGTATTACCCAGAATCTTCCGGTATCTGCAATACTCATATTTTGGCAATGACCAGTATCTTCTAGTATTGCAGATACTGGAAAATTCTGGAAGATACTGGGATACTAGTATTTACCAGTATCTGTACCAGTATTGCATATACTGGAAGATGCTGGTAAAATACTGGTAATACCAGTATCGTGGCCGGCTGCTTCATAATATCCAAATTGTTTAAATAAAATCATTATGTAATACCTTTTATAATAAGCTGTTATTTTCATCTTTAAATATTTGTATTGAATAGAATTTTGAAATAGACAAGAGCACACACACCACCCATGTGTGACCATCGTCTAAAGTGTGTGTGAAATATATGAAACAAGGAAGTATTCAGTATATTGACTACGTGAGAAAAACCTTATTGGATATAGCGTAGATTCGTTTCTTTTGTTCAATTCTTATGCTGTGATTTACGTTGTGAACAACGGACATTACCTGTTTACGGACATAATAGAGAAATGCGTTTTTCTTTTTCTTGAATAAGTATGACATGAATGGTCCGAACTTGACCGAAGAAAAAAATGAGATAGAAATGAAAGTGGTTTATTAACAATGGATTCACTCAAATGATTACCATACAAGACCATGGAACTACTGAATTGTTTCCGCCGAAGAGGTATAGTATTTTGATACTGAGTGGTCATGTGTTTGTGTAGCAGGGTATCGAGTTTTCCCTTTCTATAATATTTTTCTATTCGGATTTTGGACACATTCCGACATTGTGGTATTTTTTCTTCTTCATTTTGTACTTCAAAATCTAGGGATGGATACTGAATTTTGTGCTGAATGATGAGCACAATTGATTGAAATCAGATGTTATCAATAGCATTTCTGAAGTGAAATGCAATTTATTTGAAGGTGTCAACCGAAAGTAGTCCCTTTTCAAGAAAAAAGTTCCTTTCACTTTGGAGTATTGTGAAAACTACTGAATCAGTGAATGAAATGGACTAATTAAAATTGATAATTGAAGTTAAATATATAGGGATTAATAATAATTTATTTTGAGCCCAAATTTGATGGACTTAGTTGTATTTTAATACCTCTATGGAGGATTTGATGTATGACCTATATATACTGAATTTCCTGGGGATGACCGAGCTATTTTTAGAGTATGTGTTTTCCGTAGCATGGCATTTCACTGCAAGATTTTAAACAAAAAGTATATAAGCACTTGTTCCATTATTTGTTGTCAGTTTCCTAATTGGACTGCCCCTAGGAAAGTAGGGCAAATACAGCTACTTTGTAGTGGCCTACCTGGACTTCTCCTATCCAGCAGCAAGACCCTTGATGAGGGAGCATCCAGTCGGACTGGGGGCGTAAAATCCCATGTCCTGTGTTGAGAGAGTACCACGCTCTTTGTGTGTTAAAGAACTATTGCAACAACTCTCGTGAGGGGTCCGTAGGTGGTCTATTGCAAGGCAAATTTCTGATCGTACCCATCATGCCTTCATTTTCCAGTGGCAGTCGAAATTTCCCACCCTACATTTCAGTCCACCCACTTTTCTGACCTACCTAACTTGATTCATTGTTACTTATTCTCGATCTGATAATGCATGAACTATTTGCGACTGGATGTTAAACATGCAGCAACCAACAATCAATCCTAATTGTACTATAAAGATATATGATAATTATCATTATTTGGATGCTATGTTTAAGTATCTGACCGACGGAAAACCATAATTGTAACTTCTTTCTTTCTCACGTAAGGTCAAATTCCTCGTAACATCATGCTCATAAAGTTCTGATGAAAAGATGAATAACTTTAATACATTTTATTTGTACTTTTTTCATATATTTACAAACATTCTATACATATATAGAATTTTAAATGAAAGAATGAGATATTGGCATGCAGGGAAAGAATATTCCAACAGACTAGAGGAGGCAAAATTAAATCTCCATGAAACAGTCTTCAGACAGCAAAACATGACAAATTATAGCTTAAATTATTAGTCATGAAAGTTTAATGGTTTACAGTAGATAAGGCCAAATACAGAGTTGGAAATAACAGCTTGCCCGCCAGTCCAAGACTGGTACCTTTGGGAGAAGGCTAGCTAAAATTCTACTAAATTTGCATCGTTATATAGTAAATGTAAGTAAAGGTTAGTGTTTAGAACGTGTGCATCTAAACACCACCAAGGCGTCCTTGATGCACCAAGGACACAAAAGGTACACCAAGGACATGAATCCTTCATTTTATCAGCTCCAATTGTTAACCTATGAAAACTCATAGACGGAAGATTCAAGTGACATATTTTGGTAAAGTTATGAATTATAATAACTTAAAAATTAGCGATTTTCTAGTCCTTGGTGCACCAAGGACACAAAAAGTGCACCAAGAACATGAATCCTTCATTTTATCAGCTTCAAGTTTTAAACTAAGCTGGTTAATTTTCAACAAATTTCCAACCCTGCCAAATAAAAAAATAAGTCTGGTTCTCAGACAAAGTTGCTGTATCGAAATCATGTCCGATGGATTGTTTTTATTGCCTTATTTATAACAATTGAAAATGTTACTTTTAATTGATATTACTCTCTGAGTATACGTGGACAATGCTCTGCGAACGTCTATCAAAGTCGAAGACTGAGTCTGCAGACTTTCATAGAGAGTGAGTAGGGCATTGCACTTGTACCTAAGTCATCTTTCAACAATTTGTTAATCTGACAAACCATAATAAAGTGAAAAACTACTTTAAACAGAAATGTATGCATCTTTTATAAAGACACACTTTATGATGTATTACTCACACATTCAGTCTGATATAATAAATCCCCTGATAAAAGAGGCATTCGATCTAAATAAATAACTTAGAACTAGAACTAGGCCGTTACAAAAATATTCCACGAAATCAAAGATATTGTAAATTGTGTAAAACATTAGATGACGAATTCCACTTTTTTTTTTATTGTAAAGTTACTGATAATATTAGACCTGCCTTTATTGATTTTATAAAAACAAAATATCCTCACGTTAATCAACTAGACTCCCTTGAAGAGTTAAAAAATATTCTTAATCCTGATAGAGAAATTTTGCCCAGTGTTTGTAACTTTATAAAGCGATCATTAGAAGCGCGAATATGAGGTTCACGTTGGTCAGAACATATAAAACATAATATTGGATTTATCAAACGGTGATAGTTGTATTTGTTTATACATGTATATATACATTGTCTGTTTAAGGCTGGTTTATGTTTGTATTGCTATTCCCAAAAGGGTTTTATATGCAATAAAGATCATTATTTTATTATCAAACCAAAAAATATACTACAAAACTGTTTCATCAAAATGTTTGTTTTACCAGTATTGCCATTGTATTTCTGTAACCTCTAGTTTGATAAATGTATATTATACTTGTACCTCTATTCTGCGATTGATGCAAAACAAAAGATTACAATATTTCAAAGGTAGGGTCTTCAAGGAATTTGTCAATATCGTATCACAAAGCATAATTAATGCAGGATATATCATTACATTGAGGTACAAGTGCCATTGTTTCATGTCTGTTGCATGCAACATATAAGAACAATAAGTAATTAAAACATCAAATTTTCATGACTTTTCACTGGCTTACACAAATCTGTCAATTTGGTGAATTATCTCTCACTAAGAGATAATTAACATGACAATGAACATAAACAATGTATACCTTACAACTATGTACATAACATGCAAAAGAAGTGGAGAAAACTGTTAAAAAACAGTTCATTATTATAGCACATGTCATTTGACCAAATTTATCTAGAAGTTTTTTGGGTGAAATATTTCAAGGTAATTTTGCAATTTATTCAAAAAATGAACAATGGAAACTTTTAAGATACTAAAAATTAAATAACCCATGTATTTTATAGTGCAGACCATTAAAAATATCAATACTTTTATACTACTATATTAATGTATTTTGCCAGATTATCCTACCAGAAATAATGACTGGTATCCAATATTCCATCACGACACAATTTCTACAGCAGATACCTTGTAAACAACATGCCGGCGTAAATTATGAATCCAGTTTATGCTATAACAAGCAACACAGAAATAAGTTATGGCGAAACTTTTAGCTTTTTGAGGTATAAAATATACATATTGGAAAATAATAGCTGTAGTAAAATCTATCATGTTAAAAAAACGTTTTTTTTCGTTCGTTCAATACAAAATTATGTTTATTTCATATCACAGTAACATGGGCGAGAAACAGGATATATATGTTTTCCCTTCCTTTTCTTTTATCATTTTACGAATTTTATCTAGAATTTAGATATTTTAATTTAACAAAATTCATCATTTAAACATCAAACAAAAAAGTTTTCTATACAACGAGTGGAAATTTGAGAAAAGGAAGTGAAATTTGATATCGTCTTATGATCGAGGTAAAAGTCCACGTTTTAGTGATTACAACCAAATCGAATTTTCTTAAGAATACCTCCTATTTTATTAATAACTTAAGAGTGTAATATTTTTAAAGAGTGATGGTCAACAATTCCATCATTAACAACAAAGCGAACAGCCACCTCTAATTATTGAACACGAAAAATGACTGCGACATATATATTTGGGAATCCATGTCGTGGCTTGGGACAGGCACAGTAATGGGGTGGGATTAAACCGGTTAATGGGATCCCAACCCTCACATATTGATAATTGGATCCCCCAACGGCAATATAGTTATAAACAAACGATAAAACTTGCACGGATTTGGTTCCAGTTAATAAGATTACACAATCTCGCAAAAAATGAATAACAACAAACATGGAGAGTACAATAGCAGGGTCAACAAATGCTCGTAGTTAACCGACTAATAGCTACGAGGGTAGCATATATTGGTTAAAGACAATTAACCTGAGGACAAAAAATCATAACTAATATTTCCAACAGATTTAATATAAACATTGGTTGTGGTACCGCATAAACACATTGCCAGGTGAAATACACTGGTCGTGGTACCGCATGACACTGCCAGGTGAAAGGCACTGGTTGTGGTACCGTATGCCACATTGCCAGGTGAAATACACTGGTTGTGGTACCGTATGCCACATTGCCAGGTGAAATACACTGGTTGTGGTACCGTATGACATATTGCTAGGCTGCACTGGTCGTGGTACTGCATGACACATTGCCAGGTGAAAGGCACTGGTCGTGGTACTGTATGACATATTGCCAGGTGAAATACACTGGTTGTGGTACCGCATAGCACATTGTCAGGTGTAATACACTGGTTGTGGTACCGTATGACATATATTGCTAGGTTGCACTGGTCGTGGTACCGCATAATACATTGCCAGGTGAAATACACTGGTCGTGGTATCATATGACATAATGCCAGGTGAAATACACTGGTCGTGGTACCATATGACACATTGCCAGGTGCGAGGCACTGGTCGTTGTACCGTATGACACATATTAACACATGACCAAGTTGGAAACGAATAAAACATTTCCACAAATTCAGAAACTACAAAAGTATTCGACAACATTTAAGCTTTTGTGTCGATCGGAAATGCAAGATTACTTACTTCTATGTGACTAATAACCCATTTAGGATAAACGTGAGCATTTTTGTTCTTTCGGTGATCTTTTACAACGATTTTGTTCAATTTTGTGTCGATCGATAATAAAGATGGCCACCATATCGAGGGGATATGTTAATTTACTTCATCCTTGGTATTTCAAAATTACCTTAAGCTATATCATACATGTACTTGCCCTTTACCAAGGTGACGTTTTCGCATGCCGATTTGAAATTGTCACAAATCAAGGACCAATTAAGTTAAAACAGGTTATAACATGGCGATAAGAAAAAATACAAAATTGTA
Source organism: Bathymodiolus brooksi (assembly GCA_963680875.1). Lineage (NCBI taxonomy): Eukaryota > Metazoa > Mollusca > Bivalvia > Mytilida > Modiolidae > Bathymodiolus > Bathymodiolus brooksi. The sequence continues at coordinate 58,871,198 of OY804586.1, read as the reverse complement.
TGTTCAATTAGACTAATTTTGTGAGGAAGGTCGAATCACTTTGTTTCCACTTGTCGACCAACTGAACGAAATCTTCCTTTAAACTTATCCCGTATCGTTTTTTTTTCAATCTAAGCTATGGCCCTTCATTGTGCTCAATATTAGTTACATTAAATGACTCCATATACACATGAATCTTCTCAAACTACAATTGACCATTTGAAAAAACACTTTCCAACCATATACATAGTCAGCCAACAACACATCTTACGAAAGCTATACCGCGGTTATAATAGTTTCTGATTCATATTATGTTAACAAATCTTCTCGGACACAATTGCCAGAGGTGTAGCGGCGGATCGGAGAGTGGGTGGAAACGTTGGAAAGTGGGTGCAAGCTTGATGAGGTGACGGGAAAGTGGAGGGGTAAGCTTGAAAACTTTCAAAACTGAAAAGCATAAAATAGGTCTTTCGGTTTCAAACACCCTTAATTACCTCTTGATTTCGTGAAAATATTTGGTTGAATGCTTCAAATTCAGCTTTTTCTAAATCTTTGCACGAAAATGTGGGAGGGCAGAAATACTTTTTGAAAGGGGGTGTATGTGGCCCACTTATTTTGCCCCCTGCTCCTGCTGGATTAATATTTAAGCGACATTTGGCAAAAATAACCTGGCCTGGGCATTACACATGTACAAATGTGGTAGATATACATTTGTAGTTTATTATTGTTATACATGTAATATTATGTGGATGAGAGAGGTGAATCATGTAAAAAGATTGATGGTAACTTTTTGCTCAAACTACTCGATACAACATTATGTGATAAAGTTTGTCGTGATTTGCGACAGGTCGGTGGTTTTCTTCGGGTACTCCGGTTTCCTCTACCAATAATATTGATCACGCGATATAACTGAAATATTGTTGAAAGAGGCGTTAAATACCATCTTTATGAATATATATATTTTCCTAGAATAAAACAAATATGCAAGAGTATTTATATTAAAAAAACCATATACTAGTCATAATACATTACATTTTTATATTAAAAGAAAAATAATTTAATAGTATTTTAATTTTATAACAAATAAAAGTATAAATTATACATGTATATAGGACGCGCTATAGTCACATTCAGTAATGCTTCACCGAGAATTATTAGTACAGTCAAAGTCATATTCATGAACATTGAAACGTCTATATGTTAAAGTATCCGTAAAACGATCTGCTAGTTTTTTTGTGTTTTTTTTTTTAATATTCACTCAAACATGTCATATGACCAGAGTTTATTACAAATGATATTGAATTAATCACATGTTAAGAATGTGTTTTAAGATGTTTCTATAAAAAAATGCGTGTAATCTTTCCTATATAATCGTCGCAGTAAGAAATTTACAATATTACCTGTTTTGTGTTAAATTGTGTTTTCCTATTAATCAATCATATATATTGATAATACTCTTGATTGATTGATTGAGCAGTTTGATATCACTGGAAACAAATCAAAAAAATAATATACATTCTCTCCATCTACATCATGTGAAAAAAGGGTTATGTTATAAAGCAGTCGTTAAAACTGAGGAGAGTGGGCCTTTGAACTTGCTTTGTTTCTCTCTCTAAGTTATAGCACTGTATTAGTAAGAATATATGTTTTGTCACAAAACATTATTGATGGCAATGCTTGTTTGTTTCCTATCATGTGGAACAGAAATAATTTTTGTTCTCATCTGTTGGTTTTATGCTACTCAAATTCAGCAGCGCAATATTTTTTTTTCTAGCAGGTGACAGCATAAATTTTTTTTTCGGCTACAATGCAAAATCTAATTTTTTTTTCGGTCAACTAAGGCATTAATTTTTTTTTTAAATCCCAGCTCCCCCCCGATAAGAAAATGGTGGTTGCCTAATATCCACCAATCCATGTTAAAACTTAAAACACATTCTGGTTTCCATGATTTATTTCTTAATTGAGCAAAGGAGACTAAATCGAATGAGCCAGGGGCCATAACTCGACAGTCTCATGCATGATCGACCCGGGTGTTGGGAGCCGTGAACCAGGAAATAAATACGTCATGTCATGGAAAACCGAGAAAAAATGGACATTAGATGTTTATGGAGATAATCATAGAATCATGGAGAGCAATATACGTGGGTGTTCTGTGTGTCAGCGGCCACATTAGTGTTTTATTTATTCTTGAATGAGCATGGCTTGAATGGTCCGAACACAAAAGAGGGATAAAAACGAAACTGAAAGTGGTTTGTTAACAACGAATTTACACAAATGATCACCACACAAAACTATGAATTGTGAGATCAAACCACCTGATTTATTTAGTCAAAGAGGTATAGTATTTAATTACATAAATCTAATAATAATAAATTAATGTTTGGGAGGTTGGTATTTTATATTGGATAATGACCTCGTACACGTCCACATATCACACTAAACGAACCCACAAGGGCTAGGTGCGTCCGAAAAAAAAAAATACTATATAATACTAGTATTTTTATTATTTTTTTCGGACGCACCTAGCGCCTGTGAACGAAACCGGGTACATCGATTGGGTAGACATGACAAGAAAACTTTATTTTAGCCAATGCCAATCAAATATAATCGCAATAAAATAATAAAGAAACACAAATATGCTTGTTCAATGATTGTTTGATTAGGAAATATCAAATGATGTGCTAATAAATGTTACACTGTGACCTGGAGAATATGTTTACAATGAAAGAGAGACAACTCTAATCTATATAAAAAAAACTATAATCTGTTATTAAATTTTTTGTCTACAGACATGAAAGATATCTTTCAGAAAATTCTTGAAAAACTTTTGTCCAGTGATGTATTCAAGTTTGTGTAAAAAGTTTAAGAATAAGTCGATTTTGGCTATCCTGTTTCAGTCCTCGACATGAAAATTTGCAATTACTGGTCCGAATCAAATTCTTGAATTTATTTTTATATACTATTATATAGTTCCATATAAAAACTGAAAAAAAAATACTGGTCTGAACAAAGTTTTACTTGTCTTGGGTGAGAGGACCGGTGCTCATCGTGAGGACTGCTTTTAATGCCCTTTGGTTTTATTACTCCCAAACACGTTTTAAATTATTTGACTTTCCAATCTTTAGATTTTGAGCGTATCAGATGAAGGTTATTCTGAGCGTATCAGATGAAGGTTATTCTGAGCGTATCAGATGAAGGTTATTCTGAGCGTATCAGATGAAGGTTATTCTGAGCGTATCAGATGAAGGTTATTCCGAGCGTATCAGATGAAGGTTATTCCGAGCGTATCAGATGAAGGTTATTCTGAGCATATCAGATGAAGGTTATTCTGAGCGTATCAGATGAAGGTTATTCCGAGCGTATCAGATGAAGGTTATTTCAGAAACGTGTTATGGGCACTTTATTAGATATCTACGGTTGTATTACAGGGTTTCAAAAATAAATCTGTTAGATATATAAAAAATGTGATCACAGAAATACAGTAGATTATGATGTATTAAAGATATCCCCCACACCACCCCACCGGTATACAGGCCTCTACATTAACATATTTTTCAACTTGTCCCTTCGGACAACTAACTAAAAAAAGTACTTGTCCGATTCAATCTTTTAGTTGTCCGAAAAAAATAATAAAAATTAAAAAAACTAGAGAATAATTATCAAGGGCTCCCACTACTTTCAGAGAGTTCACATGGAGAAGTTGGAGACAACAGAGAGAAGTGGGGAGACTTCTGGTAGACGTCAATTGCGATTAATCTAAACGTTGTTTCGCGACCCCCTCTGACGTTACCCTGCCCCAATTTAGTAAATAGTTAAAGCTGCCTGAGCTGATTTGTTCTGTTTTTTTTCTATATTCATAACTACCTTAAGGACATATATTCAATGTCACATTTTTATTTCTGTCTACCTTGATTGGAGTCTTGCATACCAGTGATTTTTATATGTACCCCCCCCCCCCTTTTTCCATTTGAAATATTACTGTGTTGTGATCCAATACCACACAAATTGTAATAACTCATATTTGTCAGGGGCGTAGCTAGCCTTTTTTGCAGTGCAAGCAACCAAACCTGGAAAAGGGGGGGGGGGTCTGGTGGGGTTTCATTGTTGATCGTACATATGTCTTCAACCGACGTAGTACACTGAACGATCGCTCTGCGGTAGCACTCGTTACCGGCATTGTCGACATGATACACAAGATGGTATCTATAGAAGGATATAGCACCGTATTTACCGCATCAAGTGTCTCACAAAGTGAAGTTGGCATCTGATCGCGAGGTGTTTTACTCCAGCGTGTTCGCCATCGAGCGATCTCCCTCTTGAATTCGTCTAAATTACATGTCAGGTCAGTCTGGTATATCTCATACAATGTCGCGATTTGTTCGTTCGTAATATTTCCTATAACACGAGGAAGCAGATACTGTGCATAGAAGCGATTTACTGATTTTATCAGACGCGACTCCAATTCCATTATCATGTGGTCTATAAACGCATAGTACAAAGAAACTTTCCAATACTGTTTTGGCGTGTCTGCAGAGTGATTGGCTCTGGTAGTTTGTCTTCCATATTTTTTTTGCTCTTTATTTTTTTTTCAGCACGCCGATGTGCACGCAACTGCGTGTTGGCGTATAGGGAGCTACGCGCCTGTTTGTGTTATATAAATCTTTGTTTCTGGTTAAAAAAATATACCTAGATACTATATATACCAGTATCTAGGTATATTTTTTTTACCAGAAACAAGTGCCTGTGATATTAATAAAGCAAAGTATTTTATTTAAATTCACAGAGAAATAAATTTATTTTTTTTATTTTTTATTATTATTTTGTTTAATCACAGATTTTATTGCACTAATTGCTGTTAACAATTTACTAGATATACAGCTTTTACATAGTATCCCTAGTTGTTAATCACTAAATAGCAAGGGATTTGCTATTTAGTGAAGCTTAGTTCAAAATAAATGTTGTTAGTACACTTATACAGTTAATATCAAGTAGATATTGTAATTCTGACATGTAATAAACATATAATAGATGTCTATGGTGATTTCACATACTTTTTGTTGACAATATCCGGATATTTGACACTTTCAAACCGATCACGGTCGAAAGGTTAATTGTTCATGCTCGTGGATTACATGCACGATTGCGGTGTTGCTTTTTCCTATTTTGATTGTAGTTCGCTTTATTTTCTAATTGTTAGAATATGATATCTATGAGTGAAAGGATTACTTCTGTCTGCTGGAAAATGTTTTATTTGTGACATGTAAGTATTGAGTTTACTACAATATAAGTGATGAAGGCAAGTTTCATTTTATTGATTTTTTTTCTACACATGTGAAATCACGTGACATTACAAGAATTCTGAAGTCATGTGATATATCAGCTGTTTAGGTATACATGTGCTTTGCCTATGACATTTCCTGTTTTGACTTGTCTAAAAATATTTGTATCGAACACATTATTTACCTCATCCTTAACAATTTTAAATATATCTACTTTTTTTTGTTTTTGATTTGAAATATAATAGGCTTTATATATAGAAAAAAATATTAAGGTTATAAGCAGGTTAAGATCAAAATATGCTTGGTCATATATTTTGTAGCCAAAAACCAGAGATTCCAGGTTAAAAACATGATCTCCTATATAAAGATTTGTTGTCATTTTTTTCACCTCTTGCCAATATTTTTTGTTATATTTACAATCAAGGTAAAGATGTTTGTAATTTTCTTTTTCTTTACATACCAGACAGTCACTATTATTTACTATTCTCCATTGTTTTAACAATTCTTTGCATGGTAATATGAAGTGAATAAGTTTCCATTTAAAGATGTTTAATTTATTTAACTCTAAATAATTAAAAGTGAAAAATAAAGTTTGTGTTAGGGATCGTCTCAAAATGTGACAGTTTTTTTCAAATGAAGTTAGTTTCATTTGGCCCAGACCACCCACCTACCCTCTCCAAATGAAAGTGTGAAAAACAGAATACCGATGTATTATATACCATGTATTCTCCATATGCATGTCATGATAAAGGGTCTATCTATGAATCTTTATCCTTTCAAAATCACAGACACTTGATTTCATCTAAGTGTACATATAATTCAACAAACATACTATACCAATAAAATTATGTTTATTGATTAATATGGACATCTCTGTAATGTGCATTCTTATAATAAATGCAAAGATCTGGACCACTTATTTATTATTTGTGGAGCAGTGCATGTATCTTGTATATCAATAGAGATGCCAGTCAAAAATCAATTACGGGGGATGCTTGCTGTTTTTTAACCATTAGATAGAGCTCAATCTAAGAAGAATTTTGAAACTTCATTTGTAAAAATCGGATGAAGGGTTCAAAAGTTATGAGCATTTGAAATTGCCTATTTTTGGTCAATAATTTTCCCAAGATGGCCGCCATCAATAATGGTTTTAATGACTGTTTTAGAGTTCTGATTTTTTGTGTAAGCAGCAGATAATGTGTCTACTTTTGTTTTTTCCCAAAGATTATAAGTTATTCTGTCAGAAAAATGAAACTGAACATGTTTGAAGTAATATTCACCATTTGTTTTACTGTCCAAAATGTGTCGGAGCCACTTTTGATCTTGACCGAAAGGTCCATTATGGCTCACATTGCCATAATTTTGTCAGAAAATAACTTATCTGACATCATAATAGAAGAAATTGTGTGTAGAAATACTTCTTTTGAGTGCAATTATAACATGAATCACCTTTTACATCTTTTTGTGGAATTATGAATCTACCGGTATAAAGGTGGGTGTGCAATTAGTGTTCAACACTATTTGAGAATGGCACCGTTTCACAGCAGTTATATGGAAAAATGACACAAAAAGCTTCATATTTCTGAACTAAAAATGATATCCGTACAAAATTTTGAAGACAATACCACAGTGTTGTGCACGTTCTGTTGGACGTGATGTTTTTTTGTCGACACAAGAAATGGTGGCCATTTTGTTCAAAATGGCCACCATTTTTTCATAAAATTCCTCTGACAGGGAACCTGTTCCAAGATAATTTGATCAATTTTTTTATCAATATAATTAATATCACTGAAAAAAATGGATATGGAGGTTTGTACCAATGACCTTATTTGCTTTAGCATTTTATTACGGAATAATTGTCATAATGGTGGCCATTTTGAAAACAAAATGGCTGCCATTGCTTTAAAATTTGTTGCGCAAATTTACGTTTTTTAAGATTACTCCGTCGTTTCTAGTCAGAATTTGATCATCAAGGTACCAAATTAAAGATATTTTAAAATTCTATAACCTCAAGTAACTAATAACTTAAACTAAATACTTTTCATTTCATATATACCACCAATATGTAATCCCCCAAGGGGTGAAGATTCCAGACACCTACCCCTTGCCGAAAATTTAACTGGTCGGATTGATATACATGTAGGTGTTTTTGTTTTCCTACCTCATTGTCTTGCAATCATAATGTAGCTGTACAATTGCTGAAAGTGATGTTATATGCATCAACCACCCAACAAGCATGATAGTGAAACACCTCTAAACTGAACTTCCTTAAGATCAGCTTGTGCTTAAAATAGATGGATATTATTTGCACGGTTTACACATTTCCTACAAAAGGCTACATCTGGAACCTGGAACTTTATTTAAAATAAAGTTATGTTGTTTATATAGGATGCTGTTTATATTCAGGTTTCCCTTTATTACAATTTGAGCAAGTAAATGTGTTTCAGTCTTACTCTCCATGTCGTTCGAATCCTGCTCATGGTAACTTAAGGTGTACTTGATAACACATTATTGTGTGATAAAATTCGTCAGTGACTTGCAACAGATCTGTGGTTTTCTCCAGGTACTCCGGTTTACTCCACCAATAAAACTGACCACCACGATATAACTGAAATATTATTGAAAGTGGCATTAAACACCATAACCCAACCCCTAACCCTACTCTCCGACTCTGTCAAAGTTTCAGTCTTGCTCATTACTATTCTAATTTGCTTCTTAAAACATGTTCAATGAAAACAACAAAATATTAAGTTCATTCATTTATTATTCAGGAAATGTACATGTAAAACTAAATATTTCATTATGATATAAATTATGGACTCATGGTCAGCTGTACATTATCCGGCAGTCCTAAGTTCAGGTAATATCCCAAGGCCAGCTTGGATCACATGTCTCTGACCAGCAAAGCATACTTTCAGATAAACTGAAAAAAAACCAACAGAAGAGACCACAAAGAAACAGTTCTAACTACATTGTACTTATTATCCTTTCATAACTACTATTATAATAAATATAAATTCACATTAATCACAATGTGAATGTATTTAAACAAAAAAAATTACCAGAGTTTCAAATTTTTGGTATTGACCCCAAAGTTTTTATTGAAATTTTTGGACAAAGTTACAAGACATCCTTGTTCTGTATAACCTAGGTAAAAATATATGTTTTGTCTACTTATACTACCTTCCCCTTTTCGAGAATATTACTTTTTATTAGCAGAAACACTGGTATTTTTTTTCATTGGTCTATAAATATGCAATAAGTTATAACATTTGTTCACTTTTATTTGAATTTAGTATGTAAATATTCAATCATGGTCAAGTATCCATGGAAGCTGGCAAATAAAAAAAAAAATTTGTAGCACCATGACAAAAATAAGAATAGAATTAACTTTCTGGAGAGTGAAGACTATATAGTATATAAAAAAAAATAGTATGTACACAGTCATAGAAGAAATTGATTGACTGATGAAAAAAGAGGAAACTCCTATTCTCGTTTTCTAGCTGTTTGGACCAAGCTAGAAACATTTTATTTCCAAATATTTTCCTTAAAAAAAAGAGGAAATCAGCTGATCAGAGGAAAACTTTCATCTCTGTTTACACCCCCCTTTTCGGTTTGTTTACTTTTGTTTTGAACGCAAGTTGGAAGTATTATAAATTGACAAGAAGTTTTTCATAAACTACTTGAAAAGAAGCAATGCAAAAAATAAATTGTACGTTTAAAACATTGAGAAGAAGGTTTATGCATACCTACGATAACACCCTGTGTTACAACCAGCGTCGTTGACGTTACTATTTACTTTCCACTTCCAGCGATGTACGACGTTCTCCTTCAGACATGTTTAGGGGCGTTTTAAATACTAAAAATCAGCCATGTTCCCGATCTAATATGGTTGAGATGGTATGTTTCCTACGTTGATATTGTAACAGAAAATACAAATATCGCCATCGGAGAACGCTACTCCAAATTTTTCATTGAATTGTTCATCTTGGAACTTTTCAGATGACCATTTTCCGTTTAGCATGCTCAGGAAATCGGAAGCGTCTGTGACCATGCGCAAGCTACGAATCTGCGCTTTAATTGGATAATAATTATGGAACTATATAACGTCAGGAACATGGCCAGGCAAGGCATTGAAAGGGGGGACCCTGGTGAAAAAACCGTGCTGCGAATGGTAAAATTCGAAAACAGCGATTCCGATTCAAACACGTTATATTTAAGCGATTCCATATTAAAAGAAACAAAATAGTTAAAGATTTTAAACAATGTTTAGATAATTAATTAATGTAAAAAAATTCTATCTTTATATAGTTTTATCTGTAAAAATCTGACATCAAAAATTGCATTTTCATGTATCAGCAGCTACCGGAAAACAAAATGGCGGCCGAAATAACGATAAGTCGGCATCTCTAATATCAAGAAATCCATTTAAAGCCCTTTCTATACATGTGAACCATTAAAACGTTCCAAGAATCGAAAACATTATTTTTTTTAATTTGCAAAAGAAGACCGTTGCTTTTCGTTGCTTATGATATTTAGTTGTACCGCAAACAGAAAACCAGAGCTGTGCAATCGGCAAACCTCGGGTGAGTCCGCTTCTCTCCCTCAATACCTCGGCTGTAATACGGTATTTGATATGCGTCTACGCGTCACATTTCTTCGCCGGAAGACCGTATCACTTCAATAAAAAATTGCGCACCACGAATAAGTTCTAAAATGGCAACAATAGATGAGTTTGCTTTGAAAAATATTGGTCTTTGATGAAGGTACGGAATCAGCCGAGATTGCGACGAATGAAAATATATTATTATTGGACGAATATTCGAAAGTGAAATTATTTTAATACCTCCTTCATTGAAGATTTCCGAAAGTAGTTCCAATGGGAGCTATCGTAATACGGACGAGGTATGATGAAGGTACGAAATCAGCCGAAGTTGCGACGAGTGCAGAGCTGTGTACATATACACCCATTACTTATTCAGTAGCCCAGGTTCTATGGTATTACGGTAGTTAATGTTTTACCAGAAATAAATAAAAACTGTTATATACCCGAGTGAAAATATTATTTTTATTACTTCAGCAGATCCCTTCCTTCATATCCAATGCATTATTTTTAGCCAAAGTATGTTTACGAGTCTATAAACGGCAATCACAACAACGTCCATTTTATAGGTCAAGAAAAGGAGATTCCTGATGGTACCGAAGTAGTTCCGAAAAACATTAACAGCGGAAATCTGATAAATTATTGTCCAGCATGATTAAACAAGAAAACGTCCTTAAAATCAGATGTTTGTAAAATTTAGAAAACAGTAAAAAAATGTACTTAAAATTGTTTTAATTATTGTAAATATCAATAAAGATGAAAATCAATCACTCCTTTCAAATCAATTCTCTCTTAAAAATAATTTCCCCCCACTTCTTGGAGAACTATTTTGCGGAGGTAAAGATTAAAAACGATCACAAATAATTTTTAGAGAAAATTGATTTGAACAGAGTGATTTATTTTCATCTTTATTGATATTTACAATAATTAAAACAACTTTAAGTACATTTTTTTTACTGTTTTCTAAATTTTACAAAAATCTTGTAAAATGAGCGTTGACAGAGATAAGAGTGGAGCGTAGCGGGAACGACAACTCTGGATAGAGAATGGATCGTAGACGTGTAGGTTGGGACTCCACTATACCAACATAGATCTGCTACCAGGTCGCACTGCAATTGCGCAATCATGTGAAACGTAAATACCGTGGTATTATAGAACCCTCGGTACCATAGGAAGGGAGTATACTAAAGAAACAGTACAATATACAGACTCGAAAGAAATTAAAACGATGTTCCATTCGATTTTATGCCGTTTTTTAAGTGCATTTTTAAAGATTTATTGACAAATCTCAATGTGCGATTTTGGTTTTTCCAAACGTGACAGCTGAAAACCACCCACCTACCAAATGAAACTAACTTTGTTTGAAAAAAACTGTCATATTGTGCGACGATCCCTTATACATGTTAAAGTATGCATTCTGTCCTTATTTAAACATTTTTCCCATTTAGTATAAGCTATAGGTTTTCTTTTACTTGAGATTCTAATAATATTTTATACACCTCATTGTTTTTTAGTTCACCTGGACCAAAGGTCCAGGTGAACTATTGCCATCACTTGGCGTCCGTCGTCTGTAGTCTGTCGTCTGTCGTCTGTAAACTTTTCACATTTCAAGCTTCTTCTCCGAAACCACTTGGCGATTGGAACCGAACTTAGCAGGAATGTTCCTTGGATGGTCCTCTACAAAGTTACTGTTTTTCGTTCCAGTCGGATATTCATGGCTGCCAGGGCCAATAATATGCTCTGATTGGCTGAAATTTCAAAGATCTTCTTCTCCGAAACTAATGAACTGACTGAACCCAAACTGTAAAGGAATGATCATTGGAATTTCCTTTACCAAGTTACTGTTTTTTATGCCGATCGGAAATCCAAGATGGCCGCCATCGCAGGACATAGATTAACATTGGACCCTATGGGAAAATGTTCAAATGCCTTCTTCTCAGAAACTACAAATATGATTAAAGCCAAACTGTACATGAATGCTCATTGGATGGTCCTCTACAATCTTAAGGTTTTTTGTTCCGATATGAAATTCAAAATGGCGGCTACGGCAGGACTTAGTTTAACATTGGACCCTACGGGAAAAATGTTTCAAAATGCTTCTTCTCTGAAACCACTTGGACAGTTGAAACCAAACTGCCCAGGAATGATCATTGGAAGGTCCTCTACAAATTTTCGGTTTTTTATGCCGGTCGGAAATCCAAGATGGCCGCCACCGCAGGACATAGATTAACATTGGACCCTATGGGAAAATGTTCAAATGCCTTCTTCTCAGAAACTACAAATATGATTAAAGCCAAACTGTACATGAATGTTCATTGGATGGTCCTCTACAATCTTAAGGTTTTTTGTTCCGATATGAAATTCAAAATGGCGGCTACGGCAGGACCTAGTTTAACATTGGACCCTTTGGGAAAAATGTTTCAAAATGCTTCTTCTCTGAAACCACTTGGACAGTTGAAACCAAACTGCCCAGGAATGATCATTGGAAGGTCCTCTACAAATTTTCTGTTTTTTATGCCGGTCGGAAATCCAAGATGGCCACCACCGCAGGACATAGATTAACATTGGACCCTATGGGAAAATGTTCAAATGCCTTCTTCTCAGAAACTACAAATATGATTAAAGCCAAACTGTACATGAATGTTCATTGGATGGTCCTCTACAATCTTAAGGTTTTTTGTTCCGATATGAAATTCAAAATGGCGGCTACGGCAGGACTTAGTTTAACATTGGACCCTATGGGAAAAATGTTTCAAAATGCTTCTTCTCTGAAACCACTTGGACAGTTGAAACCAAACTGCCCAGGAATGATCATTGGAAGGTCCTCTACAAATTTTTTGTTTTTTATGCCGATCGGAAATCCAAGATGGCCACCACCGCAGGACATAGATTAACATTGGACCTATGGGAAAATATTCAAATGCCTTCTACTCAGAAACTACAAATATTATTAAAGCCAAACTGTACATGAATGTTCATTAGATGGTCCTCTACAAACTTTACGTTTTTTGTTCTGGTATAAAATTCAAAATGGCGGCTACGGCAGGACTTAGTTTAACATTGGACCCTATGGGAAAAATGTTTCAAAACGCTTCTTCTCTGAAACCACTTGGATAATTGAAACCAAACTGCCTAGGAATGATCATTGGAATGTCCTCTACAAATTTTATGTTTTTTATGCCAATCGGAAATCCAAGATGGCCACCACCGCAATACATAGATTAACATTGGACCCTATGGGAAAATGTTCAAATGCCTTCTTCTCAGAAACTACAAATATGATTAAAGCCAAACTGTACATGAATGTTCATTGGATGGTCCTCTACAATCTTAAGGTTTTTTGTTCCGATATGAAATTCAAAATGGCGGCTACGGCAGGACTTAGTTTAACATTGGACCCTACGGGAAAAATGTTTCAAAATGCTTCTTCTCTGAAACCACTTGGACAGTTGAAACCAAACTGCCCAGGAATGATCATTGGAAGGTCCTCTACAAATATTCTGTTTTTTATGCCGGTCAGAAATCCAAGATGGCCGCCACCACAATACATAGATTAACATTGGACCCTATGGGAAAATGTTCAAATGCCTTCTTCTCAGAAACTACAAATATTATTAAAGCCAAACTGTACATGAATGTTCATTGGATGGTCCTCTACAAACGTTAGGTTTTTTGTTCCGATATGAAATTCAAAATGGCGGCTACGGCAGGACTTAGTTTAACATTGGACCCTATGGGAAAAATGTTTCAAAACGCTTCTTCTCTGAAACCACTTGGACAATTGAATCCAAACTGCCCAGGAATGATCATTGGAATGTCCTCTACAAAGTTTCTGTTTTTTTATGCCGATTGAAAATTCAAGATGGCCACCACCGCAGGACATAGATTAACATTGGACCCTATGGGAAAATGTTCAAATGCCTTCTTCTCAGAAACTACAAATATGATTAAAGCCAAACTGTCCATATGTGTGTACATTGGATGGTCCTCTACAAACTTTACGTTTTTTGTTCCGATATGAAATTCAAAATGGCGGCTACGGCAGGACTTAGTTTAACATTGGACCCTATGGGAAAAATATTTCAAAACGCTTCTTCTCTGAAACCACTTGGATAATTGAAACCAAACTGCCCAGGAATGATCATTGGAAGGTCCTCTACAAGGTGTGTGTTTTTTATGCCGATCGGAAATCCAAGATGGCCACCACCGCAGGACATAGATTAACATTGGACCCTATGGGAAAATGTTCAAATGCCTTCTTCTCAGAAACTACAAATATGATTAAAGCCAAACTGTACATGAATGTTCATTGAATGGTCCTCTACAAAATATACGTTTTTTATTCTGATATGAAATTCAAAATGGCGGCTACGGCAGGACTTAGTTTAACATTGGACCCTATGGGAAAAATGTTTCAAAATGCTTCTTCTCTGAAACCACTTGGACAGTTGAAACCAAACTGCCCAGGAATGATCATTGGAAGGTCCTGTTTTTTATGCCGATCGGAAATCCAAGATGGCTGCCACCACAGGTCATAGTATTAACACAGAACCATATGGGGAAAATACAGAAATATATTCTTCTCTGAAGCTATTGCACTGATTGAACCTAAACTGTGCATCAATCATTGGAAGGTCCTTTACAAACTTTGTGTTTTTTATGTTGATCGTAATTCCAAGATGACGCAGGACATAGGACCAATTGGTTTTTTTTATTACCAGGTGAACGATACAGGCTCTTGAGAGCCTCTGGTTATTTGTAGATTTTGGATCTGATTTTTAGCTACTTTAACATACTTTTTTGGAATTACTTGAGTTTTTATTGAATCTTGTGTTATCAGAGTTTCTTTCCACAGTTTTGGGATTGCTTTTTTCAAAATATTCAGTTCAGATATCCAGTTTTGATTGTTTCTTAATTTGGCTATAATTTTATATTCTGAAATATGACCATATTCATCTAAAATATCATTAATAAAAATGATTCCACTTTTTATCCAATTAACTTTTACTAAACATTTGCCTTTATATTTTATATACTTATTTCCCCATATTATTTGTTTTCTTATTTCTCTAAAATTGTGTGGACTTTTAGTCCCCCCCCCTTCTACAGGTAATCCATGTTTTCAACAATTCTTTATAAAATGCTGGAATATTTTTTGTTAATTCATTTTCCAAAGATTTAAAGCTATCTAAATTCATATTAAATATGAGAAAGTTTTCTCCTATATTCTCAAAATACTTTTGTGGTATAATTTTTCAGTTTTCTGTACTGGAGTGTAACACCACTTTCTGAGGGTAAGATGGTTATGAATGAATAGAAAAATGATTGGTGAAGCGATTTATATAAGGGTTTCTGATAGAAAATAAAATCTGATAGCCACAAAACATGGAAATGTGCCGTACAAGAGTTGGAGAGGCAAATCCGTTTTTTTCCTTATGTAGAGCTCTCTGACGTCCCACGGCTCTAGCAAAAAAAAAGCCGTCGGACAGCAGAGGAATCTCGGACTAAGTTCGCGTGAGCCGAGCAGGACTTATCAACTGTCAACAGGAGTTATCACCAAATTATCCCAACCTTTAAACGATAATTCCTGTAACGATGGCAAAAGTAAATAAAATTCATCAACACCTTTAGCTAGTTAACATTTCATTTTTTTAAAAAACATAAATCAAATTAGGAACTGTCGTCTTCTTCTTTTGGTATACAGTATGCCATCTACCTCCGATGACTACATACTGTTGTATGCGTGGACTACATACAAAAATGATTAAAAATATGCCAAAAAGAAACAATAACAATTTAATAATGATATGAAAGTAAATTAGTGCAGACACGAACTTTTAGTGATTAAAACTATTGATAGAATATTAAAGAAGAAAACTATAGTAGGTTGCAGAGAACAGCAGATGTTAGCTGTTCTCTGAAGCAGACGACTGAAGGTATAATTGATCAATATATACAAGACACGAGACAAGTATTTCAGGTCTGGCATAATTTATGTTCAGAACTGATGAGTATGTGAACTTTTAAAATGTATTCTCGCAATACAAAAACAACTAACGAACCGACTGCAAGTAATAACAAATCAGACAGACCGCAGGTGAACATTTGGGACAATTGAAAGACCTTTAAATATCTAAATATAAACGCTTCTATTCACTTGAAAGACCTTGAAATATCTAAATATAAACGAGAATCGAAAGCACGAATGCCGATAAAATTTTGTTGTTTATTTTTTGTTAATTGTGGCTTATTTAGCTTTCTGAACATTAAAAAGGTAAAAATATAAAATGAAAACACTGTTGCAGATAGAAATATATTATGTAAGAGAATACATTCCAACTTGTAGATTCTTAAAAATAATCAACTCGAACCTTACGGGTCTCGTTGATTATTTTTAAGAATCTACAGTTGGAGTGTATTCTCCACTACCTCATCTAAAGTAACATGGTGTTTGTATCTGTTAACTGACGGGATGAATTAATGAAATCCCTTTCTCAATAAGCTATTGAAATACAATTATATTTGGCATAAATCATCATTGTTAAAAATGTTTTTTTCAAGGTCTATTAGATTTGATCCATGACACTTGTTTTTTGCAATTGTTCAGTCCCATCCAAGCTGAATTTAGTGCTTGTGACAAAGTCCTAATTTTGATATAGGTTAACGTTATTATAGGAAAATAACAATAATCTTGTATTATTAAGATGGGCCGTCCTGGTTGTGATCGTATGGTAGTTGGATTTACAACTACCTGTGCAATCAGTGTCCATCACCTCTAAAGTTGTGAGATCGAACCTCGTTCATGGTGAAGTGTACTCAATACAACATTATGTGATAAAGTTTGTCAGTGACTTGCGACAGGTCGGTGGTTTTCTTCGGTACTCCGGTTTCCAACTGACCACCACGATATAACTGAAATATTGTTGAAAGTGGCGTTAAACACCAGAATCCTAACCCTATTTTATAATGCTGCGTTCACACGTAATTCGAATTCGATTCGCATTATCGGATTCGAATTAGAATAATGCGCATTCGAAACGTATTCTTGTCCGAAAGTACATTTTAATGCGAATTGCAACGCGCATCAAATAGAGTCTACGTCCGAACGATGTTAACTTTTAATTCGCAAACGACATTACACATTATTATACTTCGTGTAAGTTTCTGTAGTGATATTTGTACTGTAATATTTTGACATATTACCTGGACAATTAGACACTCAG
Source organism: Bathymodiolus brooksi (assembly GCA_963680875.1). Lineage (NCBI taxonomy): Eukaryota > Metazoa > Mollusca > Bivalvia > Mytilida > Modiolidae > Bathymodiolus > Bathymodiolus brooksi. The sequence continues at coordinate 58,854,114 of OY804586.1, read as the reverse complement.
TATAATAATGATATTAATGTGGTCTTGTCCAGGTAGGGTCAGGTAATATGTCTCTCAGATCTGGGTAATATTTTGGCATATTACCTGGACAAGACCACACTATTATATAACTATTGATGTTAAAGAAAATAATTTTAAAAGCAGAATTGTAAACAATTAACAAATTATACCCCAAACCAGCTTTATTGATCAGACTCGTCTTTCCTTCTCCTTTGAAAGAACGGTCATTTTATACAATAATAATGATCAGTTGAGTCAATATGACGTCACCAGCAACATGACGTTATACATTAAAAATTCATATGATGTCATTAATTAATAATAATAAAAATGAACAACAAAAAGAAAGTTTACACATGATAATAATGTTAATAATCTTTTTTTAATTCCAACAAAATTCCATCAAAGCACCTGCACGGATAATTCGCTTTTGCAATAGCATGTGTCCACACGACAATTTAATGCGAATCGAATAACGCATTAACGAAAACGTATTGCTGAAGCGAATTGGATGATACGAATGCCGATTTGAATTCGATGCACATTAAAAAAAAAAATTACGTGTGAACGCGATTAGCGTATTCGATTCGCATTAGATGCAAATTTAATTCGCATTAAATGTTCGTGTGAACGCAGCATCAAGGACAAGCAATGAAAATTTTTCATATTTCAATATTTGACACGAAGCATCATATAGTATAATGGTTGATATTTATACAATTGTGGGTCTCAAGAATTGCCTCTCCTGGTGCATGGGTAGCCGATTCATTAAGGTCGTGGACTTGACCACCACCCTAACACCACTGGTGTGAGTTTGTGTCACAATACCCAGCACCTCAAGTGATAAGATTTCCAAGCAAGGGAGATAATCGAACGTGGCCATCATATCGGTGTCTATCGATTACAAGTTAGACTCCTCTATCTATTTCCCCTGATGAATCATAAGGAACCAGTATCGTCTAGTCTTTTTGTCTGGCTTAAAAGGGAGCGATTTAGCGTATTTGGGAATGGATATTCTGAGGTACAACAGAGGATGTGTTGTTATTTTGTTGCATGTTTTTTAGCTCACCTGACCCAAATGGCCATGTGAGGTATTTCCATCACCTGGTGTCCGTCGTCCGTCCGTTAACTTTTTCACATTTTAATCTTCTCCTCTGAAACAAGTGGGCCAAATGGAACCAAACTTGGCAGAGTTACATGTACATCATATCGTCCCGTTCCGCCAACAAATATGGCCGACAAGGGCAATTCTTGTTTCTGATTGGCTACTGTTAAAATAATCTACTCCTCTGAAACTGCTTGACCAAATGGAGCCGAAATTGGCAGGAAGCATCTATGTAAGGTCCTCTATAAAGTTTCTTCGTTTCGTTCCGTTTGGCCAACAAATATGGCTGCTAAGAGCAATTCTTGTTTCTGATTGGCTAATGTTAAAAAAATCTTCTCCTCTGAAACTCCTTGGCCAAATTAAACCAAACTTGGCAGGAAGAATCTATGTAAGATCCTCTATAAAGCCTTTTCATTTGGTTCCATTCGGCCAACAAACATGGCCACCAAGAACAATTCTTTTTTCTGATTGGCTAATGTTAAAAAAATCTTCTCCTCTGAAACTGCTTGGCCAAATGGTGCCAAACTTTACAGGAAGCATATATGTAAGGTCCTCTATAAAGTTTCTTCGTTTCGTTCTGTTTGGCGAACACATGGCTGCCGAGAGCAATTCTTGTTACGGTTCAATGACTTCGTCAAATTTGCATCACATTTTCATGAGCAGGTCTGTTTCTCAATTACTGTTAGAGATATATCATCTATATTTGTTCTATACATACATTGTAAGGTGTACATGTCAGTCTGCCAGGTGTCACTTGACCTTGACCTCATTTTCACGTCCAGTGACTTGCATCACATTTTCATGAGCAAATTTGTTTCTCAATTACTATAAGAGACAGGTCAACTATATTTGGTCTATAATTACATTGTAAGGTGTAGATGTCAGTTTGGCAGGTGTCACTTGATCTTAACCTCATTTTCATGGTCCAGTGACTTGTGTCACATTTTTATCATTGTCAGTTCTTCAATTACTGCAAGTCATAGGTCAACTATATTTGGTCTGTAAAAATATTGTAAGGTGTACATGCCAATCTGGCAGGTATAGCTTGACCTTGACCTCATTTTCACAGTCTTGTGATTTGCGTCACATTTTCTCTTCATGAGCATACCAAAAATGATAGAATGGCAAAACAGAAATCAGCACATTTTAAAACTTCTATCATTTGAGTAAGATATACAAAAATAATTTCCATTAAATGACAATGTTTAGTTAAAAAAACCCAAAGGAAAAACATTAACAGAACTTGAAAATTGTTTTGATTTATTAATTTTACCTCCTCCCACACCAATTGAGATCACCATGTCTGTCTGTCTGTCGTATCAGACTGTCCATCTCCCTTGTAAAGTGCAACTCCTCCTAAACTGATCATTGCATTTGAATAAAAAACTGCACAATATGAAGGTTTGCATAAAGGGCAGAAAATTGGACTTGAGCATATTTTCTAGCCATATTATCACATGACCTCTAAACCCCTATTATTCCAAAATGGTTAATCTGATTTCAGTGGAACTTTGCACACAGCTAATGCATGATGTGAACATTTACAAAAATGAGAGATGCATAAATATAGTAAACAATTAAGGTAATGATTATCTCACTTTGAAATTTGCGTCAGTATCATTCTTGTGCCAGGTGAGAGATACAGGCTCAGAGGGCTTAGCCTCTAGTTTATTAATAAAGTGATACATCCGGATTTCACCCCTTCATATTAAAAGAGAAGGCTTACAAGTCATTGGTTACACCAACATTGGAATATGCATGCACTACCTGGGATCCATACCTTAAAGAGGACAAAAACCGTATCGAAATGGTCCAACGTAGGGCGGCAAGGTATGTAGTGAACAGGTACCACAACACTTCATCAGTCACTAGCATGCTAGAAGAATTAAAATGGCCTACATTGGAGGAAAGAAGGCAGAGGGCTAGACTAGTCTAAATGTCCAAGATCGTAAATGGTCTAGTTAAAATTGATGCCACTGACAGACTCGTACAACCATAACGAATGAGTCGAAACATAGGCCAACACTCCTTTCAGATACCATCCATTATAAGGAAGGAGTCATTCTACCCAAGAACCATCAGGGATTGGAACGCTCTGCCCACTGACACTGCCACTTCCAAGAGTATTGAATCCTTCAAGACTCATTTACTTGATTAAATTAATCAAGTTGTTTTTACTTGCACATTTATTTTGTACAGCACTTTATTGTTAAAGTGGCATTATCTGCCAAAAGCGTAAATTTTTGTTACCCATAAAAACTATCAGATATGATTGATGCCTTAATAAAACGTGTTTCTGTTACTTATAAATGTTATGAAATGTATGCGCATCGGGGAAAAAAGGTGCAACTGCTCGTGTTTTGAGATCGATCAAGAAATGGACGCCATCTAATTAATTATCGGCTTTGCTTGCGGAGTTTCCCGAATCGTCTTATTTTCTGTGAATCTGCTTTTAGCCGGCATTAATTACGGACAAAGAACCATGCAAGTTTGCAGTTAATAAGCGACAAAATACAAATTATTCTTTTCTACCTGTCACTAGTAAGGTCAGTTGCATACGGAGAAAGCGAGGTCAAATTATTTGCTTGCAAGGAAATAATAAATCGATTGTAATTTTCGTTCTCAAAAGGCGAAAAGTGGTACGATAAGCTGTTTAATGTGAAATATTTACCTTTATTTCATCATTTTAAAGCTATTTACCAATTTCCAAAACATATATAATAGTAGAGAACTCCATGGACTCAAAATGAAAGTAACAGCGCCACCTGTGAAAAAAACGGAAGTTCAGAACTCTCAGGGTTTTAGCTTTGAGGTAAAGAAAATACAGTTTAATGTTGTTTGAATCTTAGCGGTATTTTCCTTACCTCAAAGCTAAATCCCCGAGAGTTCCGAACTTCCACTTTTTTTTTATAGGTGGCAATATTACTTTCACTGTGGGTTCATGGAGTTCTCTACTCAGGCGAATTCCTGACAAAAATGGACCGCTGCGTGTTCACAAGAGGTAGTCGAGGGGAGGTCATGACATGTTTTGAAAAGAATAAGGTCTTGGGAGTTGAACCAAACATGGTTTTAAATATACATGTGTATTAGAAGGAATTTAAAAAAACAAACACGACTTGAAGCGAGCAGGGGATACAAAAGGTGTCCGCCCTTGTACATGTTTATGCATTGATAGTATATTTACGTGGATACAGGTAGTTGTAGTGCATCAAAATCATTACTAAAGAAATAAAAGGTAGATAAACATTGTTCAAGACGAAAAGGACAGTTGGCTTCAATTATTTTGTAAATAAACATTGTGGACAATAACAAAAATGACAATCCAGAGAAACTGACAACATAGGGTACACAAGACAAAGGGGAAAAAACAAAAGTTGTATGAGAAAAAATATTGATTGTTTTGTTTCCATTACTATATATAATACTGTGAAGTTTATGTTTTAAAGATTCTGATCATTTTGAATATCTACACTTTAAAGTTATATAAGAAATTGTTGGTATTCGTTGTAAGGCATTACATTCTGCATATTAAGAAGCCCTGAACAGACGGCCATTCAATTCTAAAATTGTTTTCAACCATACAAGTCTGAAACCATATACGGGTAATTCAATCAAAAATATGTTTGCACATACAATCTATTTTGCTACTGATCAATATAATTCTTGGATTAAAAGAATAAAATATTTCATAAATACATTCCCCCATATAAGTATGAACTCACTAAGCATTAAATTATACCGAAGAGAGAATCAGTGATGTATAGGTTAACAACCTAATAACAATATTATTTTTGGCAAATCGTATATAAAGGTTTTCCATATAGTAAAAATGTATATGACTATAGAAGAAGAGCTCCATGTGTTGATCTGTGTAGATTAAAATTTCACAGATAAACAATATGTAAAGTACATTGTAATAATAATAATAATAAACATTTTAAACAGTGTTCATATACTTTATGACAAAAAAGTTGTTGTAATTCTGGGAACACCAGAATGAATATCATCTCCTTTTTAAATGTAAGCTGGCAGGAGACAAACTTATTTAAGCATATTAAAAAAAAAAAATACCTACTATTTTGAAACCTGTTGTTACTTGTTGAAGTGAAATCCTCTGTCACTCCTCCAATACAATTACATAAAAGTTGTCACTCCTCCAATACAGTTAAATAAAAAATGTCACTCCTCCAATACAATTAAATAAAAATAGTCACTCCTCCAATACAATTAAATAAGAATTGTCACTCCCCCAATACAATTAAATAAAAATAGTCACTCCTCCAATACAATTAAATAAAATAGTCACTCCTCCAATACAATTAAATAAAATGATCACTCCTCCAATACAATTAAATAAAATAGTCACTCCTCCAATACAATTAAAAAAAAATTGTCACTCCTCCAATACAATTAAGTAAAAATTGTCACTCCTCCAATACAATTAATTAAAAATTGTCACTACTCCAATACAATAAAATAAAAATTGTTACTCCTGCAATACAATTAAATAAAAATTGTCACTCCTCCAATACAATTAAATAAATATAGTCACTCCTCCAATACAATTAAATAAATATAGTCACTCCTCCAATACAATTAAATAAAAATTGTTACTCCTCCAATACAATTAAATAACAATTGTCACTCCTCCAATACAATTAAATAACAATTGTCACTCCTCCAATACAATTAAATAACAATTGTCACTCCTCCAATACAATTAGATAACAATTGTCACTTTTCCAATACAATTAAATATAGATTGTCACTCCTCCAATACAATGAAATAAAAATTGTCACTTCTCTAATACAATTAAATAAAAATAGTCACTCCTCCAATACAATTAAATAACAATTGTCACTCCTCCAATACAATTAAATAAAATAGTCACTCCTCCAATACAATTAAATAACAATTGTCATTTTTCCAATGCAATTAAATATAGATTGTCACTCCTCCAATGCAATTAAATAACAATTGTCATTCCTCCAATACAATTAAATAAAAATTGTCACTCCTCTAATACAATTAAAAAAAATTGTCACTCCTCCAATACAATTAAATATAAATTGTCACTCCTTCAATACAATTAAATAAAAAGTGTCACTCCTCCAATACAATTAAGTAAAAATTGTCACTCCTCCAATACAATAAAAATGGTCACACCTCCAATACAATTAAATATAAATTATCACTCCTCCAATACAATTAAATAAAAATTGTCACTTTTCCAATACAATTAAATATAGATTGTCACTCCTCCAATACAATGAAATAAAAATAGTCACTCCTCCAATACAATTAAATAACAATTGTCACTCCTCCAATACAATTAAATAACAATTGTCACTCCTCCAATACAATTAAATAACAATTGTCACTCCTCCAATACAATTAAATAAAAAGTGTCACTCCTCCAATACAATTAAATAAATATTGTCACTCCTCCAATACAATTAAATAAAAATTGTCACTCCTCCAATACAATTAAAGAAAAATTGTCACTCCTCCAATACAATTAAGTATAAATTGTCACTCCTCCAATACAATTAAATAAAAATTGTCACTCCTCCAATACAATTAAATAAAAATTGTCACTCCAATACAATTAAGAATAAATTGTCACTCCTCCAATACAATTAAATAAATTGTCACTCCTCCAATACAATTAAGTATAAATTGTCACTCCTCCAATACAATTAAATAAAAATAGTCACTCCTCCAATACAATAAAAATGTCACTCCTCCAATACAATTAAATAAAAATAGTCACTCCTCCAATACAATAAAAATTGTCACTCCTCCAATAAAATTAAATAACAATTGTCACTCCTCCAATACAATTAAATAAAAATTGTCACCTTTCCAATACAATTAAATATAGATTGTCACTCCTCCAATACAATGAAATAAAAATTGTCACTTCTCTAATACAATTAAATATAAATCGTCACTCCTCCAATACAATTAAGTAAAAATTGTAACTAGCCAAGTCTGAAGGACTGATAAAAAACAGTACACTGTCACACACAAAGGTAAAACAAGCGAACAAAGAACAAAGGCTTTAGCAACACAAAACACGGAGAGCTTTAAGGTAAACCAGAAGGTTTTGAATATCCTGTTCCCACGAAAAAGTTTTGAATATCCTGTTCCCAGGAACGTGTTCCAAAAGAGGAATCGGAGAGATTAAAATATAATCGGCAACATCAATTGGCTTTATAATATCTACAGGTCATATTTATCATTTCAGAGAAAACTGAATGACTGACTGAAAGAGAAAGACATGTTGGAGAAGTTTTGTCGATGGTGGCCCATTTGGTATTTACTGTTCTTTTGTCATGGAGCAGAAGGTATTTCCACAATAATTAGTTACATGTGCAACTACTAACTGCTTATGTATCATTTTCCATGCACACAGGGGGATAAAGCATCATTTGTTAGATATTTGCCATACACCCAAATGAACACAGCTTCATTTGTTTGTTATTGTCTATACACCCAGGGGAATACAGCTTCATTTGTCTGTTATTTTCAATACAGCCAGGGTAATACAGCTTCATTTGTTTGTTGTTTTCCGTAGACACAGGGGAATACAGCTCCATTTGTTTGTTATTATCCATACACCCAGAGAAATACAGCTTCATTTGTCTGTTAATGTCCATACACCCAGGGGAATACAGCTTCATTTTTCTGTTATTGTCCATGCACCCAGGTCCGGCAGGGGAAAAAAACTTCATTTGTCTGTTATTGTCTGTACACCCAGGGGAATACAGCTTAATTTGTCTGTTATTGTCCATGCACCCAGGTCCGGCAGGGGAATACAGCTCCATTTGTTTGTTATTTTCCATACACCCAGGGGAATACAGCTTCATTTTTCTGTTATTGTCCATGCACCCAGGTCCGGCAGGGGAATACAGCTTCATATGTTTGTTATTATCCATACACCCAGGGGAATACAGCTTCATTTGTCTGTTAATGGCCATACACCCAGGGGAATACAGCTTCATTTTTCTGTTATTGTCCATGCACCCAGTTCCGGCAGGGGAATACAGCTCCATTTATTTGTTATTATCCATACACCCAGAGAAATACAGCTTCATTTGTCTGTTAATGTCCATACACCCAGGGGAATACAGCTTCATTTTTCTGTTATTGTCCATGCACCCAGGTCCGGCAGGGGAAAACAACTTCATTTGTCTGTTATTGTCTGTACACCCAGGGGAATACAGCTTCATTTGTCTGTTATTGTCCATACACCAAGGGGAATACAGCTCCATTTGTCTGTTATTTTCAATACACACAGGGTAATACAGCTCCGTTTGTCTCTTATTGTCCATATACCCAGGGGAATACAGCTCCATTTGTTTGTTATTTTCCATGCACCCAGGGGAATACAGCTTCATTTGTCTGTTATTGTCTATACACCCAGGGTAATACAGCTTATTTTTCTGTTATTGTCCATACACCCAAGGTAATACAGCTTCATTTGTCTTTTATTGTCTATACACCCAGGTTAATACAGCTTCATTTTTCTGTTATTGTCCATACACCCAGGGTAATACAGCTTCATTTTTCTGTTATTGTCCATACACCCAGGGAAATACAGCTTCATTTTTATGTTATTGTCCATACACCCAGGGGAATACAGCTTCATTTTTCTGTTATTGTCCATACACCCAGGGTAATACAGCTTCATTTTTCTGTTATTGTCCATACACCCAGGGTAATACAGCTTCATTTTTCTGTTATTTTCCATGCACCCAGGGTAATACAGCTTCATTTTTCTGTTATTGTCCATGCATACAGGGTAATACAGCTTCATTTTTCTGTTATTGTCCATACACACAGGGTAATACAGCTTCATTTGTCTGTTATTGTCCATACACTCAGGGGAATACAGCTTCATTTTTCTGTTATTGTCTATACACCCAGGGTAATACAACTTCATGTTTCTGTTGTTGTCCATGCACCCAGGATAATACACAGGGGCTAGGTGTGTCCGAAAAAAAAAAAGAAAAAAAAAACTATATAATACTACAAGGGGGCGAACTCACTGGCTTCCATTTTTTTAAGTCGTCGTGTTAAATTGATCGTAACTTCGGAACGCCTTAATATTTTCAAAAAATGTTTCCACCAGTCGAAAGTCAAGTAATTTTCCTTTCCAAAGAGACCCCAATTGTTAGTGTAGGCCTCCGAACTGCTGAGGTATCATACACGAACCAAAACAAAACGGCGTGAAAATCCGAAGTCGTACAAACGTTGGGTTGACCACTTCCCATCTGTGTACAGACTTTCCCATGCGTAAGCGAGTCATTTTGACTAGCTAAATACTTTCATCCATTCAAATTATGATAAAATTTCTTACCTTACGCCAATTTATATGTCCTTTAAGTCTGTTTTTGAAAGAAATCCCATTTGCATCCTTGACAAACGCCATAGACGTGAAATTTGAGAGAGTTCTAACGGGCTTTTTGATTGGCTGAAACATATTGTTCAAATCAAGAGTTAGAGGGTACATTGCACCCCAAAAATTTGGATGTACCCCCAAAAATGAAGGTAAAAGGGTACATGTACCCCCAGATGAAAAAACCTGTGGGCATACTGACAATTATTTATTTTTTAATTTCAGTTAATATCATAGGGCTATTGCACGAATATTTATATAATAATGTGGTCTTGTTCAGGTAATATGCCAAAATATTACCCAGATCTGAGAGACATATTACCCGACCGAAGGGGAGGATAATATGTCTCTCAGACCTGGGTAATATTTTGGCATATTACCTGGACAACACCACATTAATATCATTATTATACTGAGTGTCTAATTGTCCAGGTAATATGCCAAAATATTACAGTACCAAATATCACTGCAGAAACTTACACGAAGTATAATAATGATGAATATTCTTGAAAGCAGAATTGCACGATCTTGTAGATGCAATTAATTTTCTGCAAGGGATGATACTATTAATCAATATTCTTATTTGTAAAGCATAACTTTAAAAAACATAAAATGACGAAATCACCATCTTAATACATCGATGACGTCATGATTTGATGTGATATTGCCCTGGTGAAAATATCAGGGAACATTGTGATTTAGCTTTATGTTACCTTCTACACAAAATATTATACTGCTATAATCAAAAGATATATCAACCCAAGAAATGCAACCTTCTCCTTGGCCTACGGTCTCGTTGAATAATGTTTCGTGCATGATTTGACAAAGCCCAATAGTATCAGTATCAATCATTCAATAATTGCATTGCATCGTTATTTATTTTGTTTTATTCAGGTCAACTTCAGTGGGTTGTAAAAGAAAAGGTAACTGCTTATGGACAGAATTTGACATTGTTTTGTCCCGTTGAAAACTGCTGCAGTAAGCCGGCAGGATGGTTTGTCAGATCTAAGACGATAATTATAGATGTAAAAACTTTTTCAAATGATCCCAAAGTGAAATACCATGGAACACATAATAAAGATGGGTTTGGTTTTGTCATCCGCAATCTGTCTGAAGCGGACTTAAATGTTACTTATCACTGTATTTATGGATTTAACCAGTCAACCCCGAAATATTTGCTTCATGGCGATGTCTTTAGAGAAAGTAAGTAAGATCAATATAAAACACAAATATAGCATTAAATACGAAAACTGAGATCCTTTTGGTTACAATATTATAATCAAAGCATGCTTTAAAGGAATATTTTGTAATATATGTCTGGTAAGAAAGAATGCGGATGTAAATGAACATGGGATACTATCCACTTTTTCACTTAGACACAAATTAAAGTAAAGGAACAGCGTTCTGCTTGTCATTATACATTTCATAATCACAATAGGGTCTTTAATAATGATCATATATACCCTAAATGAGTGTGAACCGGTCCCTATCCAGCAGCACTGCGGCAATCTTCTTTCTATAAACACTACATCTGGTAGAGATGCCAGTCAAAAATCAATTACAGGGGATGCTTGCTGTTTTTAAACCATTAGATAGAGCTCAATCTAAGAAGAACTTTGAGCCTTCATTTGTAAAAATCGGATGAAGGGTTCAAAAGTTATGAGCATCTGAAATTGTCTTTTTTTGGCCGATAATTTTCCAAAGATGGCAGCCATCAATAATGGTTTTAATGACTGTTTAGAGTTCTGATTTTTTGTGTAAACAGCAGATAATGTCCCATAGATTATAAGTTATTCTGTCAGAAAAATGAAACTGAACATGCTTGAAGTAATATTTGCTATTTGTTTCACTGTCCAAAATGTATGGCGGAGCCACTTTTGATCTTGACCGAAAGGTCCATATGGCTCACATTGCCATAATTTTGTCAGAAAATAACTTATCTGACATCATAATAGAAGAAATTGTGTGTAGAAATACTTGTTTTGTGTGCAATTATAACATATGAATCACCTTTTACATCTTTTTGTGGAATTATGAATCCATAAAGATGGGTGTGCAATTAGTGTTCAACACTATTTGAGAATGGCACCGTTTCACAGCAGTTATATGGAAAAATGACACAAAAAGCTTTATATTTCCTAAACTAAAAGTGATATCCGCACAAAATTTTGAAGGTAATACCACAGTGTTGTGCACGTTCTGTTGGACGTGATGTTTTTTTTGTCGACACAAGAAATGGTGGCCATTTTGTTCAAAATGGCCACCATTTTTTCATAAAATTCATCAGACAGGGAACCTGTTCCAAGATAATTTGATCATTTTTGTTATCAATATAATTAATATCACTGAAAAAATGGATATGGAGATTTGTACCAATGACCTCTTATTTGTCTTAGCATTTTATTAAGGAATTATTGTCATATTGGTGGCCATTTTGAAAACAAAATGGCTGCAATTGCTTTAAAATTTGTTGTGCAAATTTACGTTTTTTATGATTACTCTGTCGTTTCTAGTCAGAATTTGATCATCAAGGTATCAAATTAAAGATATTTTGATAATCTATAACTTCAAGTAACTAATAAATTAAACTGAATACTTTTCATACCAATATGTAATCCCTCAAGGGGTGAAGATTCCAGACACCTAGTACTACCACTTGCTGAAAGCTTAACTGGTCAGCTTGATATATATATATACATTTGTAGGTGTTTTTGCTTTCCTACCTCAATGTCTTGCTATCATAATGTAGCTGTACAATTGCTGAAAGTGATGTTATATGCAACAACCACCCAACAAGCATGATAGTGAAACACCTCTAAACTAAACTTCCTTAAAACCAGCAAAGCAGCTTGTGTTTAAAATAGATGGATATTATTTGCACGGTTTACACATTTCCTACAAAAGGCTACATATGGAACTTTATTTAAAATAAAGTTTATGTTGTTTATATAGGATGCTGTTTATATTCAGGTTTCTCTTGATTGCAATTTAAGCAAGTAAATTTGTTTTAGTCTTACTCTCCATGCCGTTCGAATCCCGCTCATGGTAACTTGATACCACATTATTGTGTGATAAAATTCGTCAGTGACTTGCAACAGGTATGTGGTTTTCTCCAGGTACTCTGGTTTATGCCACCAATAAAAGTGACCATCACAATATAACTGAAATATTGTTGAAAATGAAAGTGGCATTAAACACCATAACCCAACCCCTAACCCTACTCTCCGACTCCATGTCAAAGTTTCAGTCTTGCTCATTACTATTCTAATTTGCTTCTTAAAACATGTTCAATGAAAACAACAACAACATATTAAGTTCATTCATTTATTATTTAGGAAATATCTGGTGTATTTTTTAAATACATCATCTATTGTCACATGTATTGTGGTCTGAATAAGTCCAGCTACATGTAAAACTAAATATATAATAAATTATTCTTCAATAGAGACCAGAACCTGTAAGGTTGTTATCCCATACATTGACTTACAAAAAAAACGAAAATGTATTTTATAAAACAATAATAACTAGAGGCCCAGTGGGTGAAGCCTGTGTTGCTCACCTTTCATTCTACTTTGAGGAAACTTAATACAGAATCTTCCATACATGTACCGGTATATGCTTGCTACCAAGTTTTGGTTCATATGTCTAAGCAGTTTCAAAGGAGAAGATTTTTTAAAAATCAACCAATCAGAAACAAGAATTGCATGTGGTGACCATGTTTGCTAACCAATCGGGACGAAATGAGCAATCTTTATAGAGGACATTCCATAAATGCTCCCTACCAAGTTTCAGATCAACTGGTTTTGCGGTTTCAGAGGAGAAAAGTTAACAGACGACGGATGCCAAGTGGTGGCAAAAGCTCATATTGCTTAAGATTTTAATCATATTCCAAAAAGAATTTTCCAGAAGGAAAATATAGCATTAAGCATATAATATATAAGCATAATCAATCAACAGAGATGAAATCTTTTATTTGTCAAATTATTTTCCTCATTAACCTGGAATTAAGCTTAAGTGTGACATTGAGATGTCAAGGAAGATAACTAAGGTGTACTTTAATACCAGATTCTCTACTGATATAAAGATAAAAATTAACATTATTAACATAACTTCCAACCACCTAAGCAATGTTATTTATATGCAAATATATATTAATCATCACCAAGAATTAGTAGAAAAAACTATATACATCAATCATCACCAAGCATTAGTAGTAATACATATATTATTTATTATGCAGACATACACATGCAGACAGTTTGTATTAAAGATTCCCTACAAAAGGCTACATCAGGAACTTTATTTAAAATAAAGTTCTGCTGTTTATATTCAGGTTTCCCTTTATTACAATTTGAGCAGATAAATTTGTTTCAGTCTTACTCTTTATGTCATTCGAATGCTGCTCATGGTAACTCAAGGTGTTCTTGATACAACACTGTGATTTAATAAAGGTTGTCAGTGACTTGCGGCAGGTCAGTGGTTTTCTCCGGGTACTCCGGTTTACTCCACCAATAAAACTGATCACCATGATATAACTGAAATATTGTATCAAACCAAATGCAAGCCATACAGTTTTACATTGAGAGCAAGAAAAAAGCTGAAACAATTTCATATTACAATAACAAATATAACAAGAAGACTACTCAAAATACTTTGAAAAATAGGCTTGATATTCAGACTGTATTTCTTGTAGGTTTGGAATATACCAAGTCCTACCAAATGAGTCTTTAGGAAGAATATCAAACCCAAAATGAAATACAACAATTTTATCTATTATACTTGTATCCTCTTTTTCAGGCCATTTAAAAATGTTACTATTTGCTGGATGTAAATATTTTACTGTTAAAACATTGTCATCTACAAAAACAATTTGACCAGGATACCAAGCATCCATATAAGCTACTGCAACATTTTGACCAATTTTATATTCTATAACTGTGTTAGAATTATCTTTTAAAATCTTTGAAGGCTCTATGTCATTTGACTGATTTGTTGCTTTTTTTGGTTTTTTGGCAAGAGGCTCACTAGTTACATTTGCAGTTAACTTTGACCTAATATTTTCAAGTTCCCTTTGTTTCAACATGAGTGCCTCCCTCTCTGACTTAGATTTAATAACAAAATTAGCTTTAATTGAGAAATTTGAATCTATTGAAAATTGTTGAAGTTCATGATCATTGACATTACTAGAAGATATTAAAACATGAAGGTTTGAAATGAGTTCATCAAAAGTAAAAGGAATACCATTCACTGAAAACTGTAATAAAGTTTTGTCATCAGGCCTAAATTTTAACACTTTCTTTCTAAATTTTGATTGTGTCTTTACAGCATCAAACTTTGAGCTTTCATTCAACTTTTGTAAATTTTTATTAAAATCTTGATTGGAAACCCATAAACCACCTATTTTTTTCAATGTCTTTAGTTAGTTGTTCAAGTTCCTGTTGTTTAGCTTTTTCTTTTTTAACCTTTTCTTCTTTTCTTTGTTTTAGTAATAATATGTGTTTCTGCTTAATTTATTCTTTTCTAATTTTAAATTGTTGAAGAATACTTGGGGCATTTTCCCTTGCAATTTTAATAATTTCTGTTTTTTTCTCACATTCCATTTCATTTAGCCAGTTTTGTTATTTGAAAATAGAATAAGACCTTCTAAAGCTACAATATTGGCATTTGGTTTTTCCCGTTTTAAACGATCAAAGTTTGCAAAGTCACGTTCTGAAATTATATTTGTGGGATGAACTGTTTTGGACTCTTTTCTAAGTTGGGGACCATCACCACCATCAGTATTTTCATTCAAATGACCACCTGGTAAAATGTCAGAGAGTTGTCTTTCAATGATAATACTTAAATTTAACAAAATATCTGGAGTGCCTCTATTGTTAATGAATTTAATTCAGGATCTTGAACTGAAAAAAGGCTGTCAAATACAAGATCTTTATTAGTAAACTCTGGGTATATAATCTTTCCATCAACAAGTGCTGAAGCGTCACTGGAAAATTTCTCTACATTTTGTTTAAAATTAAACCATTCATCATTC
The DNA here is from genome assembly GCA_963680875.1 of Bathymodiolus brooksi. Classification (NCBI taxonomy): domain Eukaryota; kingdom Metazoa; phylum Mollusca; class Bivalvia; order Mytilida; family Modiolidae; genus Bathymodiolus; species Bathymodiolus brooksi. The sequence goes on along the minus strand of OY804586.1, from coordinate 58,838,573 downwards.
AAGTCCAAAATATGGTTTGAGGCTTCAATAATTCTCCAAATAGGCCCTGTAAATAACTTATCAATAATTCCAAAAGCACGACAGCCAGCCAAATAAACAGGATTGTTTAAGTAATTACAAACAGCTGAAACTAACAAGTTTCTCTCACCAGAACAAAAAAATTAGTTAATGAAGTTTTCAATGTGAAATCGGTGGAAAAAGACGGCTGCTCCCATTGCAAACATTAAATTTATTCTGTGTCCATGGAAAGTTGTCATTTTAATATCACATGGAATATCCAAGTCTTGTAAAAAAGTTAAGAAAAAAGAACCATACCCAGATTTCTCATCAGCACCTGGGACACACAATGTTGTACATGCTCTAATAAAATCTGTAGTACATTGATAATAGGTAAATTTATTTGAAGTTGAAGAATTTTCATTGACATTAAAATCTAAAACATTTTGCTCCCAAATTTTTAAACCTGCTTCTGCTTGAGTTGCAAAATTTACCAAGACATGCAAATTGCATTTAAACCCATTTAGTGTTGATATTTTATTTTTAATTTCCTCTGTTGTATCATCTGTTTCTGGAATGCATTCTGAGTTCAACTTTTCTAAAGATGTTTTTAAACAGGTATTCACAATATGTCTATCGGTCATAGTATTTTTTATTGATAGTAATAATTGATTTCTCTTTTGTGTTTGGGTGTTTGGATCTGTTTGTGCTAATTTAGCCATATCTATTAAAATTGTATTAATCATATCCAGAAAACTTTCAGTATCACCCCTAACCATTTCTGTTAATCCTAAACTATACTGACCAGAATTTGTACCAATTTGTAAACCCCCAAACTTGCGACCACCCCTTTTAGTTCCATCTGTATGTAGTGTGTTATTAGAGCTATCTAACATAGCTTCTGTTGCCTGTAACTGTGCTAATATTTTGGCTTCTATGAGCATAGTTTCTGAAAATGTTTTTTTGGGAAGCCTGTCAACTTTAATAGAGGCCATTTTTTCAAGCACTGTCTGAACTATTTTTTCTACATTTTTAACACCAACATTCATCGAAAGAAGTGCAAGGTAAACCTCACGTACATTGTCCTTATATTTCCCACCTTCAAACAGTTTAATTGTTTGAGAGCTCGAATTCATTAATTCTTCTACTTGGTCTTTCATAATTTCATTTTCATTTTCAAGATAATTTAAATGATCATTTATTGCACATGTATTTGAATTGTTATGACTTTGATCCAAACTGTTGTTTTTGGATGAATGTATTTCCACATTTTTCAACAATTTTGAATCATTCATTTTATTTCTATAATACTTCAGCAATGCTGATTGACTCCTAAATTTATTTTTTATGGCAATGTTTCTTGCTTTCAGGAATTTCTTTTCTTTTTCCAATTTGTTATGGCTGCTTACAAGTTCAATAATTTTGTTTTGTTTTCTTTTTAATTTTTTGTTAACATTCCTGGTAGAAGAAAGTGTTGAGAGTTTTGATTCACTTATTTCATGTTTTATTTTCAATAAGTTGTATTCTTTTCTTAATTTGTATAACCTTAAATTTGAGCTTAATTTTTCCTCTCTAGTATTTTGTAACTTGATCTTTAATTTTCTTAAACTATCTTTTCAAATTTTATTTTGTTAACCTCACTACTGGTTTCTACTTTATGATCAACCTGATTACAATAGAGAATGTCTCTGTCAGGGACAAATTTTATTTTGTTAGCCTCACTACTTGTTTCTACTTTATGATCAACCTGATTACAAGAGACAGTGTCTCTGTCAGGGACAACTTTTATTTTGTTAACCTCACTATTTGTTTCTACTTTATGATCAACCTGATTACAAGAGACAGTGTCTCTGTCAGGGACAACTTTTATTTTGTTAACCTCACTACTTGTTTCTACTTTATGATCAACCTGATTACAAGAGACAGTGTCTCTGTCAGGGACAACTTTTATTTTGTTAACCTCACTATTTGTTTCTACTTTATGATCAACCTGATTACAAGAGACAGTGTCTCTGTCAGGGACAACTTTTATTTTGTTAACCTCACTACTTGTTTCTACTTTATGATCAACCTGATTACAATAGACAGTGTCTCTGTCAGGGACAACATTTATTTTGTTAACCTCACTACTTGTTTCTACTTTATTATCAACCTGATTACAAGAGACAGTGTCTCTGTCAGGGACAACATTTATTTTGTTAACCTCACTACTTGTTTCTACTTTATTATCAACCTGATTACAAGAAACAGTGTCTCTGTCAGGGACAAATTTTATTTGGGGAGGCTGGTAGGTTTCATTTACATATTAATACCCAGCTTGTCCTTTATCTTTTAAGGATCTTAAAAGACTTGACTGTTTATTATACATTCTGTCAAGCTGTCTTTTTAAGCCATCAGCATCTGGTGTTTAATCTAACTCACATAAATACTTTATCCACAAGGACACTTTTTTAAGATTTAAATTGTGGCACATTCTAACTCTCCTCAATTCTAACATGAGACCTTTTGTAACATGAACATGATTTTTTAAAGGTGTTGGATTATGCAACCATTCCAAGGAGATATTTTCCTTTTCACATAAAGGTCCTACATCTTTTATAACTACCCCAACTGCTAATTCTCGAGCAGCATCAGCATACCTTTTCTTAACAACAAATTTAATTTTATTTCTGATTTTTCTTATAAATGCAGAAATATTAGATACATAAAAAAAAATCAGATTTGACAATATAACAGGAAGGTGTATCTTGAATGAAAGTTCATTTGTATCTTATATAACAAATATCACATAGTACCAAAAGATATATTCTTGCCACACCTTGAGTTGAAATTTTGTTAACTCCCAACCATCTGTAAAGAAAAATATTAATGAAATTTTCAACATAGTCATAGTGTATTAGTAATGAACCAGAACAACTAATGAAGACAAAATGTTGACCAGCAACATTTTTCATCTCTTTATTGAATATTTAATTATGATATAAATTATGGACTCAGCTGTAAATTATCCTGCAGGCTGCAGTCCTAAGTTCAGGTAATATCCCAAGGCCAGCTTGGATCACATGTCTTTGACCAGCAAAGCATATTGTCAGGTGAACTGGAAAAAAACCCAGGAGGGACCACAAAGAAACAGTTCTAACTACATATTATCATTTCATAACTACTATTTTAATAAATATAAATTCACAATGTATTTAGGCAAAACAAATTACCAGTGTTTCAAATTTTTGGTATTGACCCCAACTTTTCGTGTCTCAAGTTTTTATTGACATTTTTGGACAAAGTTAAAGTCAGATCCTTGTTCTGTATAACCTACAATGTAGGTAAAAATATATTATATATGTTTTGTCTACTTATACTACCTTCCCTTTTCGAGAATATTAGTAGAAACACTGGTATTTTTGTTCATTGGTCTTATCTATTTTTCCTTAAAAGTACCATGGCTTATCAATAAAATAAATGATAAATAGTTTGATGTATTGGTTTTAATGTCACTTGTCACATCTTGTTATTCTGACCACGAATTCATCATCCCATGCAAAAGACAAAGAAAAAACCACTTTTCTTATCTGTAGTTAGCAAGCATTACACTGACCCATATATATATATTTATTACATAATGATTTTATTTAAGCAATTTCATTGGCTATCATGCTGTCATCTGACATTCCGTTAAATTTGATATTGCTTGATTAAAACTTGTATTGACTTGGTTTCACTTTCGTTTTCCATTGCATTATGTACGACGTCATAATGAAGTGATTAATTTCATATTGACTTGGTTTCACTTTCACTTTTCATTTTAATGTAATAAAACAATTACACTTTACAGTCTTTTGTATCGGTCAATACAAGTTTTTATGGACCTTAGAAATCAATATTCACTTGTATTGACCTCAACAAAAGACTATAATTGTATAATATATATATATATATATATATATATATATATATTATACAAACGTCTAGAAGCAAGTGACAACCATACAATATATCTGTCCCACTGGATCTCAAAGTTACTTTAAAGGATACTAGGTTAATACTAAATATTATATACGTCTGAAAATTAAACCAAACAGTGTTAGAATTAGATTTTAGAGCTGTCAAATTTTTGTTCTTCCCTCGACGGGATTTGAACCCACACCATTGTTACACTGCAGCACCATTCGCTTAGCCTTACGTCCAGCGCCCTAGACCACTCGACTACATCCACTCCCTAAAAAAGGAGCTTCAATAGTCGTAGTGTTACCTTGTCTCGTAAGGCAAATCTAGGGATAGGCGTAAGACATGTGTATAAGCGTGTGTAGATGGTACATATATACTTAATATTATAATTTGACAGCAATCTAACTCAGCAATTTTTAATACATTGGATAGGATAATGAAGAAGTATTCATTATACAGTCACAGGAAATAAAGTATATTATACAAACGTCTAGAAGCAAGTGACAAACAGATATATTGTATGGTAGGGCGCTGGACGTAAGGCTAAGCGAATGGTGCTGCAGTGTAACAATGGCGTGGGTTCAAATCCCGTCGAGGGAAGTAATAAAATTTGACAGCTCTAAATTCTAATTCTAACACTGTTTGGTTTAATTTTCAGACGTATATATATATATATATATATACATACAGCAAACATTACACTGACCCATATATATATATATATATATATATATATATATATATATATATATACATCTCACCAATTGATGTGATAACTTTCATAAAATAAAACTAACCGGTATAATCCTCGTTTGTTAGCAAACAGTAGATCATATCTCTGTTGATGGCATGTGACATCAAGTACTGTTTACAAATATCATTCAGCTCACTTGTGCTGGACTGGTTGAAATTCTGTAGCAGATCATGCAGAAGTGATTGACCTGCAGAGAACAAAAACTAAATACTGAATTTAATTATGCCAAATACAAAAGATCATTATAATGTGATGCTTACATAAAAATTAATTTCATTTCAAGATCTAGAGTACCCTGGCCTGAGAAGACCACAGACCTTCCGCAAATCTCTGACAAACTTTATTACATAATGCTGTATCGAGTGCACCTCGAACCAGACTAGAACTCCTGATTGTGGTAGGCACTAATTGCATATGTAGTTGTAAATCCAACTACCATACGATCACGACTGCCCCTTAAAGAGAAGGTTTCAAATGCAAAAATGAAATTAAATCAAGACTAGTATTTTTCTTTCTTCCAATGTTCAGTCTTTACTTCTAAAGTGAGGCATTTTCAGATGCAGAAATACCTAATGATTTCTCTGACACATTATGTATTGAGTTGCAGACAACTATACATCAAGACAAGCCACTTCTTCGGGATTAAAATATATTTTCCCATGTTGAATAAAAATAACGCAACATATAAATATGCAATAACATTTTTTTTACTTTTATTTGAATTTAGTATGTAAATATTCAATCATGGTCGAGTATCCATGGAAGCTGGCAAATACAAAAAAATGTAGCACCATGGCCAAAGTTGCTTGTGTTGATGCATACTTGCAATCCAATGCCCTGGTGGAATAGTTCAAGCAACATAATCTCATTGAAATTAGACCTGGCTTCGAAGAAATTTTCTGCACTATGCCCTCCAACCTGAAGATAATAGAGCAGAATATTTCTTCTCACATCTAACCAAAATGTCTGTTTTAAAAGCTCAAATTCATGTACCAACTTTAAAAAAAAGCTTTGAATATATGAAAACAAAGCTTTTGAAAAGTTGTCACAGTACACCACCCAGAATATGAATAGAATTAACTTTCTGAAGAGTGAAGACTATAATATAAAAAACAAATATTATGTACACATAGAAGAAAGTGTTTTGTGACTGTAGACTGTATTGACTGATGAAAATGAGGAAACTCCTAATTTCTAGTGCTCAGTCATACCCTCATTTTCTAGCTGTTTGGACCAAGCTTGAAACATTTTATTTCCAAATATTTTCCTTAAAGAAAAGAGGAAAACTTTCATCTCTGTTTACACCCCCCCTTTTTTTTCGGTTTGTTTACTTTTCGTCTTTTCTTTTGAACGTAAGTTGGAAGTATTTATAATTTGACAAGAAGCAATGCAAAAAATAAATCGTACGTTTAAAACATTGAGATCAAGGTTTATACATACCTACGGCTACGATAACAGCTGTGTCAACGTCGTTGACGTTACAAATATTTTCCACTTCCAGGGATGACGTGCGACGTTCTTCTTCAGACATGATGTTTAGCTTCAGGGGTGTTTTAAATACGAAAAATCACCCGTGTTCCCGATCTAATAGGGTTGAGTTGGCATGTTTCCTATGTTGATATTATAATGAAAAATACAAATATCGCCATCGGAGAACGCTACTCCAAATTTTTCACTGAATTGTTCATCCGATTCGAACACGTTATATCTAAATGATTCCATATCAAAAGAAACACATTTTTTAAAGATTTTAAACAATGTTTAGATAATTAATTAATGTAAAAAAAATTATATCTTTATATAGTTTTATCTGTAAAAATTTGACATCAAAATATTGCATTTTCATGTAAAAGCAGCTACCGGAAAACAAAATGGCGGCCAAAATAACGATAAGTCGGCATCTCTACATCTGGATCAATTTGATGTTATTTGGTCTAAATGTTCCTTTGGAAAAGGTACATTCATTTTAATATTTGATAAGTCAGTTTTCCTTAACGAAACTCCACAGAGGTTTGATAATAATACTATTATGCTGACCCACTAAGCATAGTGACCAGCGCTGATGTATGCTCAAGTTAAAATCGTACCGATTGGAGTTTCCACCAGTTGTTGCCAGACATGGGGTAATCGTAATTTGTAATTGTAATCGTTGTAATCGATTACATTTTTTCATGTAATCGGATGTAATCTGTAATCGAACATTTTTTAGATTACATGTAATCGTAATGTAATCGATTACATTCATTTTGACCCTGTAATCATGATTACTTTCTGATTACATTTAGATTACTTTTCATCATTTTTACTTATTTTGTCTTGATTGAAACATATCTCCTTAGATATTTAATGTATGATTTATGTAAATGAATTTTCTTCATGAAATTTATTAAACAAATAATGTAGAATGGTTTACTAGAAAAAATATAAAATTTATTGACATCTAAATAAAAAAATATGTTAAGAAATTCAATTGTTAAAAACTCTCAAAAAAAAATCTATCAAAATTAATTGGCAATCACAACATGATCAAAAGATATTATTCTATGTTTAATTGCAATCAAAACTATTACAGGTACAAAAAATATTATGTATTAATTATGGCTTCAAAGACTTGATATCCAAACAAATAATATCTCAATTTAATTACTTTAGGATTTCAAAATTTTAGTGAAAACAGTTTGTCGGCTTGTGTAAAACACAACAAACTTTAACATTTTTAATTATCTGACTCAACTTTCCAGATTTTATATATGAAATTGCTTCTATGAAAGACTATCGCCATGTCCTCCTGATTCTCATAAGATAAAGAAATGTTTTATATAAACCAAAACAAAGGTATCTCATGAAGATTTCTTATACAAATTTAAAAAGAGATCTAAATTTCAATAAAGATATTATATAAAAAGCAAAATGTAAATTATATAGTAGAATAACAAAATATTTTCAATCATACATACCTATATTACAAATTAAATGATAAATAGCAAGTTGTAATATTTGTAAAACTTTGGATTTTTTTAAAAAATATTCCAATGTATCTGATATTCAGAGATACAAAAAAATGTATGTGATATTTCTGCTTTTTATTTTGGTGCTGATTTTCCTTTTAATATTGGATTATATGATCATTTTCATAATTTGTGGGTTATTACATTTGTATGCAACCTGTAATGGATATTCTATTAAATCTATTTACATAAATTAAGGATTTAGTTTTCATATTTAGACTGAGAAATTGTGCATATTTTTTATCTTCTTAATTATATATCACATTGAAATGGTGCGAAATTTAGTAATGGTGATTGTTTCATAATTTGGTGTCATAAATAAGACCATAATTACAAATTTTATCTGTGGCACAGGTTAACTGCTAGTTTATTATCCACAATAAACTTTTGACAGGATGTTTAAAATTATTTGATATACCTGTATATTATTGAAATGTGCAAATGTATGTTATAATATTTACTAATATATAGTATAAGATGGAATGAATATTGGTTATAGTAATAAGACACAACATATTTTTTGAAAAAAGGAAAATGAGAATTGCTGTTTATAATTTACAATGTACTGTATGTTATTGCATGTAATGATCACATTAAAACTGAATTGTAATTCATAGTTCTGAGTAAGAAATACATTAAATAAGAGATATTGGACAGGTAAACATGAGACAAAATAATATAAAACACTAATATATTGGTTGCCATGACATTATATGTAATCAGTAATGTAATCGATTACATTTACAAAGTAATTGTAATGTAATTGATTACATTTGAAAATTTATGTAATCGTAATGTAATGTAATCATGAAAATTACAAAGTAATTGTAATGTAATCGATTACATTTGAATGTAATTGACCCCAAGTCTGGTTGTTGCTATGGACACTAACTGGAACTTAGAATATGAATCCTCTATAAAGATTGCTAATTTCGTCCCGATTCGTTAACAAACATGGCCACCATAGGCAATTCTTGTTTCTGATTGGTCGATTTCTAAAAAATGTTTTCCTCTGAAACCACTTTGCCAAGTGAATCGAAACTTGGTAGGAAGCATCTATGGAAGGTCCTCTATAGAGATTGCTAATTTCCTCCCCATCTGTTAACAAACATGGCTTCCATAGGCAATTTTTGATTCATGTTGGTCGATTTTTACAAATCTTCCCTCACTGAAACTGCTTAGCCAAATGAAACGCAACTTGATGGGAAGCACCTATAGAAGGTTCTGTATTAAGTTTCCTCAAAACAGAATGAAATGTGAGCGACATGCACCGCCCACTGAGCCTCTAGTTTCTTTTCAATTTTTAGACAATTTCTGAGCTGTTTTCGTCCAGCACTAGAATAGAAATAAATGTGCTGTATTTGAGTAGCTACAAGCGTCAATTGGGGCTTTGACGGTCTCAAATATCCCTTTTACTGGGTACACGTAGGCGTCGCGAGTACAACTTCATTTTCAAATCCCAAATTGACGCCGGCAACTACCGGTATTCAAATACAATACAGTTATTTCTAAAATTAACTCATGCGCATTACTTGTTAATTGTAGATGTAGAAATAATGTTATGATTATTGCTTGTATTTGTGCAGAAGGTTATTGACCTCATTTAGATTCACTATAGAGCACTGTGTTAATTTACTGTTCATGTTAAAAGTAATTGGGGGGCATATTTATGCCCCCTTAATTTTTTAGTAATTAATCAATAATTATGTGGATGTATATGTATGTGAATATATGTATGTGTGTGTGTATGTATATATATATATATACATCTGAAAATTAAACCAAACAGTGTTAGAATTAGATCTCTTGAGCTGTCAAGTTTTTGTTCTTCCCTCGACGGGATTTGAACTCACACCGTTGATACACTGCAGCACCAATCGCTTAGCCTTATGACCAGTGCCCTAGACCACTCGACCACATCCGCTATAAAAATATAGCTTCAATAGTTGAAGTGTTACCTTGTCTCGTAAGGAAAATCTAGAGATAGACATATGACATGTGTCTAAGCGTGTGTAGATGGTACAAATTTACTTAATATTATAATTTGACAGTAATCTAACTCTGCAATTTTTAATATATTGTATAGGATAATGAAGAATTCATTATACAGTCACAGGAAATAAAATATACTATACAAACATCTAAGCAGGTGACAACCAAACAATATATATATCTGTCCCACTGAATCTAAAAGTTACTTGTGATACTTATTGAGGTTAATACTAAATATTATATACGTCTGAAAATTAAACCAAACAGTGTTAGAATTAGATCTTTGAGCTGTCAAATTGTTGTTCTTCCCTCAACGGGATTTGAACTCACACCATTGATACACTGCAGCACCAATCACTTAGCCTTATATCCAGCGCCCTAGACCACTCGACCACATCCGCTATAAAAATATAGTTTCAATAGTCGAAGTGTTACCTTGTCTCGTAAGGAATATATATATGTGTGTATATGTATATGTATGTGAATGTGAATGTGTATGTGTATGTGTATGTATGTGTAGGTATATGTGCATGGAGGCATGTGTGGGAGTGTATGAATGTATGTTTATTCTGTTAGTATAACATAAATTGTACAAACAATATGTATGTCTCACACTATGTGTTGCCTCTGAGTCTTATGTGTTTGTATTTTCTTGTCTTGTGTGTTTATTTTCTGTAAATATTTATGTGTGTGTTTCTCTATAATTGTTTTTGTTTTGTTTTTGTTTGTTTGTTGTTGTTGCTCTTTTTGTTTACATATCAGATATATTTGCTAAAATGCTATTTACTTACACTCAGTAGTGTGACGATGCAGATTCCATAGCTTGATTCATTAAGTATCCTTGTTAAAACGTAAAGTTGTATGTTGTTGAATAGAAATTGAGAGTGTCTCTTTTTCAATCTTAAATATTTTCCGGATATATTAATTTCGGAAATAGCGTATATTTGATCTCCGTTGTATTAAATAATAATATAATTCCATATATTTGTACATAATTCCATATATAATTCCATATATTTGTACATAATTTAAACAGGATTGTTAATTTTTAGGATTTATTTTTAGTTGAAATATATAGGATAATCAAAGTCAATTTGTATTAGCTCACCTGGTCAAAGGACCAAAGGGGGTCACTGTGCATGCATGCAGTCATGTCTAGAGCGTTCCAACAGATTTCTTGTAGCTCTTACTGCTTAAAAGATATGAAGTTCCAAAAAGGGACCAAATCAAACGTCCGAGTTTTTAAAGTTTTATTTCATTTATTTTATGTTTTCAAATAATATGTCGACTGGATTGAACACAAACTGAATGAATAATCAGTTGGCTGATACAGGCTCATATGGGCCTCTGGTTAAACTAGTATGTCGTTTCAACTAATTTCTTAATTAACGATGAATCTTGATAAGCATTATATATCTTATATGTTTTCTTCTTCCCGCTACTGACGATGAAACGGAAAATTTGTATACTTCGGACAACAAAAAGGAGAATCAACAAGGTAAAACCTATATAGGTTAGGTCTAAACTGATTGCTTCTGTCAAGTAAATAGCTTGGATCGACAGACCAATCCTAAATTTAATTAGATTGAATCCTCCTACAGAAAAAAACAACAAAGCATTAGGAAAACTGACCATCCAATATACACATTATAAATATTATATACACACTATGCACAGTATCAAGTTAATGCAATTCTTCTGGTGTACTTTATTGTGGGTTTATGTTTGTTAGACATTGAAATGTTTAGCTACATATTTTAGCTCACATGACCAATGGCAATGTGTCCCTTTTTCAATCATCAGTCATCCTTAGCTTATCACATTTTAGTCTTCGACTTGGAAACCATTAGGCCAAATTAATTATAGACCGTTTAAGGTCCCTCCACCTTTCATCCAAATGGCCAGCGTAACTTAAATTAGAAAGGAACATGGTCATTTTTCCCTTTGATGTTTTCATTGATTTAAAACACAGATTGTGTTTATAAATACTGTAATCAATGTGATATTTAGACAATATTTACATTATGTGCTGCATTTACAATTGCAACCGCATCGGTGGTGTAATGGTTGATCGGGTCAAATCAAAGACTATGAAATTGGTATTTGTTGTTTCTCCGCTATTAAAGCATGCAGCATTAAAGAGAAAGAGCAAAGACAGGTTGGCTCAGAGTCAGGCTAATGTGTCCGAGTATGGCGACATGTCTATCTGATTCCTGTTGCTTTAGTGAGCTAGCACTATTAAAATCCAACTAAGCCTGTTGGTATAGTACAAAGCGGACCTCATCATCATTTCTTTGAAAATTAACTTGTTCTCACCATGATATAGCTGGAAAATTGCTGGGTTGGCGTTAAAAAACAACCACTCACTCATTTTTAGCTCACCTGGCCTTTACTTTTCGTCCGTCGTCCGTCCGTCAACATTTCACATTTTAATCTTCTCCTCAGAAACCACTGGGCCAATTGCAACCAAACTTTGGTGGAATGGTCCTTGGATGGCCCCCTTCCAAATTGTGTCCGGTGATCCCGACTTTCAACCAAGATGGCCACCAAGCTAAAAATAGAAAAAGGGGGATGAAATGTTAATTGTCCATTGCTGCTTTAGTATAAGTCAAAATGAGCTCAAATTTAACTGCAGCGACATGGCAATGAGTAGTTTAACATGTATTCCGGGTTTTTCTGTGAAATTTTTCTTTCAGCCGATTTATACCGATTATGCAAATTAGGCATATTTTGATAAAAGATCACATTTAAATCTTCTTCTCTGAAACCGCTGAACCAAATTAAACCAAACCTGACAGGGATGGTCCCTGGGTGGGTCCCTTACAAAATTGTGTCCGACAGCCCCGCCCTCCATCCAAGATGGCCACCATTACTAAAAATAGACATTTCTTCAAATGGCCAAAACTGCTTTATTTTAAGCCAGAATGTGCAGCTTTGATCCAGGTGAGCAATTACAGGCTCCTGGGAGCCTCTGGTTTGTTATGTTTAAATTATGTACAAATAAAAACCACTCATATAGACATAATGAGCAAATAAACAGTCAAAATATAGACAATTCTGAATGTTTTGGTGTAAAATTTGTTAAAATCTATCCAGAAATGACTTCACAATAATTTATTGAAAAAATATTGTTTTGGTTGATGTATTGTTGTTGTATATCAATCATAATTGTTATTTGTATATGCCCTTTGATACTGGGGCCCTGATTTGGTTAATAAACTTATTTCTATTTCTATTTCTATAGGTATTTTTTTACATGTGGCAATACGTTTGACCACATACTGTAGTGTTAGTAATTGCGTTGTGTTTTGTTTGTCTTCGTCTTGTGTCTTGTGTACCCAATATATGTTGCCAGTTTCTGTGGATTGTCCATTCTGTTTCTCTTACGTTTATTAAGTCATTCTATCTATTATCATCAAATGTTTGGTTTTCAGATGTTCCTGACAAAGATAAAGAGATTGATACAGCAGCAATGTATGTAATTTTATATTTCATAAAGTGAAGGAACGAGAAAAAAATGGAGAAATGTAAAGTTTTGTTTACACAGTATGAGTTTCCGGATAACTTTTTCGCTTTTTTTATTTTAATGAATAGCCATGGTAATGAAGCAAACGTTTATGAAATATAGACAATATAGGTCAGTAATGAAATTAGCATAAACTGTCAATAATCCATTGAAAGTGTTAGTAAGAATGGCATCCCAAGAATTTACGAGTGAACATTTTACTTTGACATTTAAATGGTTCAGGAGTAAAACAGAGTGAAAATCTTTTTGATAATTTCATAAACGAGCCGGGCGAATTATGAAATGTAAAGTTTTGCTAACCTGGTATAATCGCAAGAAAGACAAAACTTGTCTACATGAAAGAGTACCCGTTTGTTTACCTGAGGACAAAATAACTTAATAAAGTTCATCCCATTGTCTCATTTGTTACAATCTTCAGTGTTAATTTTTTTTTCTACGGACATGTGAAATAGTGAACATTGACGGTAATAGAAAAAGGGAAATTTCCAGATTATTATTTTTTTGGGTATTTACATACATATATATATATATATTTGACCTATTGTTTATATTAAAGCTTGATGCTTTATCCCTATTTTTGAAACTGTAGTTTTTAATTTTTATTGTATTTTTTTTTCTTCTTTGTTTATTTTATTCAGAAGTTGTGACACTTTTCTTTATATGGTGTGTTTTTTTTTTCTTTCATTAAATTAATCCCTTATAAGTTTTTGAAATTATAAGTTATAAGGTCTTGGTGCGATAAACACGTGCACATGGCTAATTTGCATAAAGTTATATATGTAATGTCGACCAATCAAAAGCCTCCGATCCGAGATCGACTCGGAATAGTATACCAGAAGTTAATTCTGTAAACAAAACATGGGGAACATGCAGCTTACTTTTTTCTGTCTTATTTTAATCATAATGATATAACGATAGTTTTTCTGATAAGAGGTAAAACATACAAACACAATTATCATGTATAATCCATTTTAGAACTACTGTGTGTCAATGTTCCACCCTGATTGGCAGCAGTTTGTAATTGCCATGTGACTGTCGCAGCCACCAGGCCGTTAGGGCAATAGGGATCAGTGGGTCACAATTTACCTTGCTGCATATTTAGTTCGTATATATTTTGTCTGCACTTTTTTTCTTTTCTTTTTTTTTATCTCGACCCAGGCCCAAGTATTATATGCAGATTTTTATTATCTTCAGATAATGAAAAAAAAAGAGGGGGTGGGGGGGTCTACTCTTGACCTAATACATGTATTAGTTTTATATTCTTAGGGACCGACCATTTAACTTGAAGGGGTGGGTTATGGTTTTTTGTTTCTTTGAAAAAAAAATTTCCGAACAACACAAGAGTTAGAATATATTTTTTTTTGTCGTGGAAAGCGCGAAATTATTTTCCAGAGTTTAACATTAGGTTATATGACAAAAACTCTGAAACACATTTTTTTTTCCCTCCACCAAAATCAGAATATTTTTTTCAGCAACATTGGGAATCAGAATATTTTTTTAGTAAAAAACCAATTATTAATAACATATAAAACATCATACAATCTATATAGTAAAGTACAATTAAATCCTCTTACAATCTTTTCCAATATATAATCATATGTATATTGCAGTGGAGGTTGTTTTTTTTTTAGAATATAAGAGATGAGAAAAGGGGTATTTTGCAGAGTTTAAAATTGTTTACTATTGATATATTTTTTTGTATAATTAGGAAAAAAAGTAGACAAGAATTTAATGTATTTTTAAAAAGAAGAAGAAAAAAAAAGAAGATATTGAGAAGATGAGATTGTACTTTATATTGGCATTTATATATAAAACTTTTATGGTCTGGCCTGGTGCAAACAATCAATTGGACTATACAAAAGTATTATTTGGATGGATCAAACATTCATATTGTTTTAATTATCCCGTAATGAGTATACTATAAAGTATACTATAGTATAGTAAATATAAACAAGAAAAGTATATTTAGATAGACTATATCAGTTAGTATTTAGTGGTGTCTCTATGGAAAGGGAATTTACATAAGAATAAAAACTATGTCAACAATCCTCAAACAGTTTTTTCAAAAGTACTCCAATGTAATTGAAATTCTGCAATTCTTTGATTTCGGACAGCAATCATTTTTTCAGTTTTATATAAATTTATCAAACAGGCGTTAAGTGAAAGAAAGGATAATTTTTTCTTCAGACATCTGTTTGTATATATATAGTATTTTATGTTTAGTAAAATGGCATTGTATACATCATCTTTGTATACTTTATCAACATCCCCAAAAATTTGAGTCTTCTTAAAAAATGTTTGGTTTATGTCTTTGTCACCGAACCAAGAATTTACTTGCCCTAGCAGATTTTGTACATTTTCACAACACCAAAAAATGTGTTCAATGGTTTCATTTTCCTTTTGGCAAAAATTACAATTTGCATCATCAATAATTTAAATTTTTTTCAGGAAATAATTAGTAGCCAGAATATTGTGGTTTATTCTAAATTGAAACCAATGTAATTTTGTACATGCTGTAGCTTTAAATGGGAGTATATAAATTTGTTTCCACTCATTTGAATTAATATCGAAAACTGTATTCCATTTTCTTTGAGTTATAGTTTGATCATTGAGCAAATTGACAGAGACATCGTTCTTCTGCTAAATATTACACAGATATGAGTTATTACAATTTGTGTGGTATTTGATCACACCACAGTAATATTTATTTCAAAAGGAAAAAAGGGGGTGGGATATAAAAAATCATTGGTATGCAAGATTTGCCTTGATGCTAATGATTAAAATTAGAACTAGCAGAATATTGCTAGTTGTTAAAAAAAATATGTATCGTATCTGAACTATGACAAATCGTGTAAATTTGTTTTCTTGTCAGATCGCATATTTACGCTTGGTAATAAATGGGAATATATAAATTTGTTTCCACTCATTTCAATTTATATCGAAAACTGTATTCCATTTTCTTTGAGCTGTAGGAACACTACTGTTTTTATTTAGAATTGTGTACATATCTTTTGAACCTTTAGAACTTCGAAAAATATTTTGTAGAGATGATGGGACAAAAGGAGTCTGTAAATTAGATGATTTGTCTCCATATGGATATAATTTTAGCATTTGTCGTAAAGAACTAATAACCCCATTATATTGCAGAAAATTTACACAAAGTCCAAATATGTTTGAAAACTGATCTAAAGTCAGAAAAGAACCATCATCATTGACAAAATCGTTAACAAACTTTACACCCCTATTGAACCACTCTGGGTAAAAGATAGTTCTTTTGTCAATTTTTACCTGTTTATTCAACCAAACTGTATTGGCAAGAAAGTTTGTCCAATCTTTGTTTTCGTCTTTTTCAATAACAGATTTCCAAGCATATAATACATCCTTCCAAAATTGATTTTTTACACTTTCTATTACTTGTTCTATATATCCACTACCGCCACATGATAGTTTATTTATATCAATTGATGACATAAAAATATTCTGCCATTTACAATTGTTGAAAAAGAGTCTCCTGATCCATGTGGACTTCAAAGCCAAAATAAAAGAATGTATATTAATCATCTTAAGTCCCCCCTCTTGATACTTCTTTTGCATATCCTTTTTCACTCTTATTAACAGATGATTTCCAAATAAATGTATATAACATAGCTTCAATATCTTTAATAATTTCTATACTAGGGTTTGGAAGTGCAATAAAAAGATGGTTAAGTACTGGCAGAATTAGTGATTTAACCACAGTAATCTTACCTATAGGAGTTAAATTTCTTTTGTTCCACTGTTTAAAGAGTCCTTTCATTTTTTTTGAATATTTTTCATAATTGATCTTTGTAATTTTAGAAATATCAACATCGAAATTTATTCCCAGAACAGTAAACGTAGTTTTTCCCCAGGAGAGATTCCAGTTTTCACATAGTCTATCACTGCTGTATTTTTTGCTTCCTATCCAAATAACTTGTGTTTTTGAAAAAATTATTTTAAGGCCTGATATCTTTTTGAACCATTCCAATTCCAAAAGTGTTTCATTTTATGATTCTTCTGATCCATCCAAAATTACTGATGTATCATCAGCGAACTGAGAAATTTCATGTTCTGAGTGCAAGACTTTAATTCCTTTTATTTTAGGGTTTTCTCTTATTTTTATAGCCATTATTTCACCACATAGTATGAATAAATAAGGGGACAACGGATCCCCTTGCCTACAGCCTCTCTCTATACGAAAAAACTCAGATAAATTCCCTCCCTGATTGACTGCAGATTTAATGTTGTTATAAAACGTTTTAACCCATTTTTGAATAGATTCCCCAAAATTGAAAAAATTTAAAATGTTATTAAGAAAGTTCCATGATATTGAGTCAAAAGCCTTCTCAAAATCTATTAACAAAAATAAACCAGGTATATCATTCTCCTCTGCATATTCCATTATATCAAACAAAAGCCTAATATTTTCCCCTATGTACCTACCTGCAATAAAACAAGTCTGATCATTATTAATTAATGTGGGGAGAACTTTTATAATTCTATTTGCTATCACCCCAGACCCTATCTTATATACTGTATTCAACAATGAGATTGGCCGCCAATTTTTTAGAAAATGTCTTGATTTGTCTCCCTTTGGTAAACATGTGATTATACCTTGTTTTTGTGTAACAGATAAACTTCCTAAACTATACCCATAATTTAAAGAACCAATAACAAAAGCTTTCAGATCTTTCCAAAAAAACTTTAAAAACTCTGATGTAAACCCATCTGATCCAGGACTTTTGTTATTTTTCACATTTTTTTCAAAATTTCCCCAGCTTCAAAGCTCCCAATTTCCCCTTCTAAATTATCTTTTTCTTCTTCTGTGAGTTTTCTTATACTTGCCCCCTTCAAACCCTCCACTATATCTTTAAGACTACAACCTTTATCTTCATCTTTATTTTTGTACAAATTTTCATAAAAATATTGTACTTCTTTTAATATCTCCTTCTGATCTGTAACAATTTCCCCATTATCTTTTTCAACTTTTGGAATTATCTTACTGGTATAATTTTTAGACTCTAGCCCACAACAATATTTTGTTGGCTTTTCTCCTTCATCTACCCATTGAGCTCTTGATCTTACTAACTTACCTTTCATTTTTTCATTTCTAAGAGATTCCAATTCATGCTTTTTTGTTTCTAAATTTTCAATTGAGTTTTCAGTAACATTTTTTTCAAGGGTAGCAATTTCTTCTTGAAGATCTCTAAATCTCTGTTCCTTAATTTTATTTATATAGCTTGCAAATGAAATTGTTTTTCCTCGTATTTCTAAAAGTAACATTTCCAAAAACAGTTGTACATTAATAGTAAGTTGCAGTTCACTATCATCAATTTCTTGAATTTTATCCCTATTATAGATTAATGCTGCATATTGTTTTTTCAGATCAATGATTTTTTCCCTTACAATTTTGCTGTAGTCCTTTTCGTATAATAGTGAGTTGTTAAACTTCCACAAGCCTTTACCTTTATTGAAGGGATTAAACACAAGGCTTAAAATAATCATTGAATGATCAGATCTGTAACTTGGATCAATAGTACAATTTTTTAAATTAGTAAGCATACTTTCTGTAAAAAGGAAAAAATCCAATCTAGCCTGTCTAAATGGATTTTTTTCCCTCCAAGTATAACGAAAACTATCTGGATAAAGTTGCCTATAAGGGTCTATTAGACTTCTTTCTTCAATTAATTCTAAAACCTTCTCTCTCGACTTTGGGTTATTTACATGCAAATAGTTACAGTAATCTAACTCTGGACATAATACAAGATTGAAATCGCCACAAATTATAAAATTTTCATTTCCAAATTCCTCAACTATTGACATGATATTCTCATAAAATTGAGGATTATCATCATTCGGTCCATAAATAGAAACAAGTGTAAAGTTAATTTTGTCAACATTAATATCTAAAACAAGATAATTCCCATTTATGTCTCTTTTCTCTTTAAGAATATTAAATTCAAAATTATTGTTAAAAAGAATAGCAGTACCCCTGGCATTTGATGTAAATGAGCTAAAATAACATTCATAATCCCAACTTGATTGTATGCTCTTTTCATTTTCACAAGTAAAATGAGTATCTTGTAGACAGTAGATGTTGCACTGCTTTTTTTTTAGATAATTAAAGACATCTGTTCTTTTTACAATGTTACCGAGTCCCTGACAGTTTACTGAAAGAATTCTTACACTAACCATTAAGTAATCTTATAACATAACACACTGATTGATTATCATAAATAAACAGACAATATACATAAATTCTGCACCAGACCAACCAATATAATAATAAGTACACAAAAATGAAATTAAAAGTAGTACAAAAAGAAAGAAGAAAACAGAAAAAATGTAATGAACAGTAGTACAAAGAGAAAGAAGACAAAAGAAAGAGACAATAAAAACAATGACTGTAATCAAACATGGCTACAAAAAGCTAAACAACATAATATATTGGAATTTTTACAGTTATAAATTATATCCTTTTAATTTCATATAGTATCAGCAAAATCAAAATCATACACATCAATATTCTGTTTCATTCTGTTAAAATGTAACTGGTAAACAAAGCAAAAATTAAATAAGTTATCAGTATTATACATATCATTTCTATTATATTTATCAATTAAGATACAAGACCAACACTGAATTCATACCCACTCTACTCACTGTTGTCCCAAACAATAGATACGGCCATACCCTGAGCAGGTCACACATGCAGAAAATCTACTACTTCAATTTAAGATTCAAAGATACAAGGTGGCAAACAACTAGAGAAGGCCACATTTAGTTATATGAACTATAACATGTAGGATTTTCACCCATGTACAATGTACCATTAGTGTTTCAGTTGTGGGAAAATCCACAAAAAAAATCACCTATGAAAAGGAGGTGTGCAATTATTTCATGCAGCCAGAATATAAACTACATCAATTCTAGATCACAAAAAACCAGTTACTGCCCTTGTTCCAGACAACAAACCAATAACTATGTTCAACATGCTGGAAATACCCCCCCCCCCCCCCTTTCTTTTTTATTTGATACACATAGTAAAAATGAAACTGAACCAAACTGGAGATCAGCATGGGGTAACGATATAAAATTTAGCTCTCAGTACAGTAATAGTAAGGGCGTAGCAATTTTATTTCGAAACACATTTCAATATCATATTGAGAAGGAAATAAAAGATAGTGACAGGAACTTCATCATTTTGAGCGTTAGAATTAATGATACTCTTTGGACACTGGTAGCAGTATATGGGCTGAATAATGATGAGCCTCAATTTTTTACAAATCTACAACGTAAAATTGAAAGTTGAGGTAACTCATCAGTAATAATTGGTGGCGATTGGAATGTGCCTCTTGACTATAGTATGGATACGTTGAATTATATGCATAAAAATAATGAAAAAGCACAAAAACAAATTCACTTTATGATGGAGCAGCTTGACTTAGTTGACTCTTGTCGAGAACTTAATCCTGATATAAAGAGGTATACATGGAGAGGTCCTGCTAAAAAACAAGCTAGGCTAGATTACCGGTATTTCCTTATTTCTTCTCATCTTCAATCATTTATTCATGAGTCTAATATTGGTATAGCATATAGGTCTGACACTCACCAGTGTATCTGACATTTCAGTTTACAGAACACGAGAGGGGTAAGAAGGGAACTTGGAAGTTCAATAATCGTCTCTTGCAGGATGAAGAATATATTAAAATTGTAAAAGATTGTATAGCCAAGGTAATTGGTCAATGCAAAGCAGAAGATAAAGAGAACATGTTTGATATTAAATTCAGTATTGATGACCAGCTGTTTTGGGAAACCTTAAAAATTATGCTACGTGGTAAAACCATATCATACTCTACCTTTAAGAAAAAAGAGAGAAAATATTTAATTTGAACTTGAATCAAAGCTCACTATTTTATATCAGAATGGGGGGACACATGAGGAGGAAATTTCTAAATTAGAATCCGAGTTAAAAAATTTAAGGGAAGAAAAAGTCAAAAGTATAATTACAAGAGCTAAAGCTAAATGGAACATAGAAGGTGAAAGAAGTACTCGTTACTTTTGCAATCTTGAAAAAAGACACTACACCGAAAAAATTATTCCAAAATTAATTTTGGAGGTTAATACTGAAGTTACACATCATAATGATATTTTAGTACAACAACAAGTATTCTATCAAACTCTATATGAAAGTAGAGGGACCATTTTTACAGATGAACACTTGAAATCTTTGTTTGATGATAATAATCCATATATTTCTAAATTAAGACCAGATAAAAAATTAGACCTAGAAGGGGAACTAACTCCCCAAGAAACCCTTTCTGCACTAAAGCTTATGAAAAATGATAAGTCTCCTGGTATGGATGGTTTTACCACTGAATTTTATAAATTCTTTTGGAAAGATATAAATCTGTTTTTGATTAGATCCTTCAATCATGGATATGAAAAAGGTCATTTATCTGTGACCCAAAGACAAGGAGTTATTACTTGTCTTCCAAAAGAGGGCAAGTCAAAATTTTATATAAAGAATTGGCATCCTATTTCCTTATTAAATGTCGATTATAAAATATGTTCTTCTAGTATTGCACAAAGATTAAAAAAAAGTCTTGCATACAATTATTAGTGAAACACCAGTAGGTTTTATGAAAGGTAGATATATTGGTGAGTGTACCCGATTAGTATGTGTTCTCATTGATGAGATGTGAGGATGAAGAAATACCTGGTCTACTCATACTTTTAGATTTTGAAAAGGCCTTTGATTCACTTGAGTGGTCTTTTATATCCAAATCTTTAGAGTTCTTTGGCTTTGGTGAGTCTATTATTTATTGGTTTCAAACACTATTAAAATGTAGAGAGTTGGACATTTATCTGAAAGATTTGTAGTAAGGAGGGGTGTTCGTCAAATCGACCCGTTATCTCCTTATTTATTTATAATTGCTGTGGAGCTACTTAGTGCCGCATTGAAATTTAATCCAAAGATTAAAGGTATCAGTATTAATAACTCGGAATTTCTTATCAGCCAGTAAGTATGCTGATGACTCAACATTGTCTCTAGCCGATGAGAATTCATTAAATGAAGCTTTAAATATGATATCGCTTTTTTCCATCTGTTCTGGACGGGGCTGTAGCTATAATCCGACAGTCCGATAGTCCGACGGTCCGACAGTCCGATAGTCCGACAAATGTTTTAAACTGATGAAAGTTTTGAAAAATAATTTGGCCAAAAATGATATATTCGTAATTTCAGGATATGGGCCATTCATTTTTATACGCCCGTCAAAATACGGGCTTATTATGGCATAACGCTGTTCGTCCGTCCGTCCACGCCTCGTACGATAACATCTCTCACTTGTTTCCCCTTTTACTGATAGGTTACGGGGGTGGGGGGGGGGAGGCGTATCACGGCACACTTGTTTATTTTGTCATATTCCAATGCTGTTTCTTTCCGTGTTATAAGGGGTCACTTAGGGACAATTCCTTCAATCGTTACTTTTTATATATGCGCTTGTCGTAGAAGGCGACAATAGCAGGGTTTCCCGTCGGAATCCCGGGGAATAAAAATAGGACCAACTTGTCGTCGGAAGAGACAGAAAAACAAGTTCCCGTGTTAAGTCGTTGTCCCCTCTTTCTGATTTTTTGTTTACAAACTTTTCTCATCCTGAATTTAACTGAAATATTGTTTGCTGAACCTTAAAGGACAAATGACACGATTTTTTATTTTTCACAAAACTTTGTGAAATACTTCCAAAATGCTGTAAAAATAATTACTTTTTCACTTTCATGTGATTAACGATACGTACAAAGGGATAAACACCCCTTTTATCACCCTTTTTGCTGACCTAGAAATTATGCAGATTTTGAGTGCGATAAAGAGGCTGAACCACTTGTGACGTCACATGCGCCAGTCATCTATTTCTAAATCAGCCGATTGATATCGATGCGAAATTTGCATTACAAAGCCGTGAATAGCAAACCAAAACAAACATCCGCGTGGGTGAAATAGCTAGAAGTTCCAAATGGTGTCCTGTGCAGCGTTTGGGTGCAACAACAGAGGAACCAAAGGCAATGGACTGAGTTTTTTCTCGTTCCCAAAGGACGGCCAGTTGAGAAAAGCCTGGATCCATTACTGTGGACGATGGAATTTCGATCCAACATCAAGTCCCAGATTGTGCTCCACCCACTTCACCCGTGACTGCTTTTAAATGGATCCTTTGAGAATGATGGAACTTGGTGTTGATGGAACCTTCAAGCGACGACTGAAGCCAGATGCAGCCCCAGATGTGCCCCTAGCATCACCTGACCCGGAGAAAAAAAATGGCGAAACTCCAGTTGTTCAACACCTACACATTCGCAGGGGAGCACTACAGAAGCGTCAAAAGGCCGAGGTATGTGATTTTTAACATTACACATGTGCAAAGGCTAGTCGAGAATATCGATAATAATTAATGATATTAGAGTGCAAGTCGTGGTTTAGAAGTACATGTAGGTCATCATGCTCCCCCCTTTTTCCCAGTTTACAACGAACAGACGATCACGGGGCATATACATCAAATTTTGCATGTTGTAATCTCGTTTAAATTGTATGCATAGTATACAAGTGTTATAATTTCTTTCCAGTTTCATAAATTACTAGTATATACGTTCTCCACACACGTACAAATGTACGTACGGTTCAGATTCTGACCGTTACCAAATGTAAACAAATAACAATACTATTTTTAACTCAGATTTGACAACTGAAAATACACCACTGTATGTTACAGTGCAAATATAAAAAAAACCATTCATATAAACATGATGAAGAGGAAAAATGAACAAGCAAACTCGAAGAAAAAAATACAAGTGTGAAATTGTTTACCAAACAGAAAAGTGCAATGTATACTGATGTAACCTTTTGAACATGTAGCTTATAATATTGTTTATTCATAAGAAAAAGTGTTTGCATCCAAAAAATAAAATGTGGTGGTTTTATTTTGTAACAAATCAAATGTAAATATTTGTATAATTTTTTTCAAACTGATTTGATTTTTGCAGGTTAGGAATAGCTGCACTTCATTACAACGAGAACTGCAACAGAGACCAAGCAACAACTAAAGATGGACAGCAATGCTTCAACACCTGCTACCCAAAGAAGGGAACACACGCTGTTGCAAAACCTAGGACACCACCACCATCATTTGGTTAGTATACAGTCAAACATCAGTAGCTTGAGAACCACTCATTTCTCAATCCACTTTTTCAATCCTGCATATTCTTTTATTAGTAACTAAACAATATGCATTTCTTGAAAAAAATTGTGCAGTCTCTGTGATGTTTTACTGTACATGTATACTTCACACTGTAATGTAAAAGTCATACCTTTTGACAAGTTTAATTTTGTCAAACTTCCAGTTTCACCAAGATGAAGAACAGCAATAAATATAAAAACCTTGTTCTTTTGCACTGATTTTTTTTCTCTCGCATGCATTATGCCCCATCCATCTTGTTTTCAGTTAAAATTTGCTAAAGCAGCTTAACGGTTTATTTGATGTGTTGTGTCAATGAGCTATACATTTATACTGATAATTTTTCATGCTTTTAACTAAAGATTAATACCGGTAATTCAAGGAAATATAGTCATATAGGTACACAGTGTTGAGAAACAAATTAAAAATATCAACTCTACTAATATAAAGTTGTAATTGTGATACATGTATATGTCATTTACCAGATTTTATAACTTTCTTTTTTATTGTAGAGTATGTGGCCCTGATCAAGCAGGCAGTAGTGGAATGAAGACGATGATGTAAAAGTGCTCAACACTACCAATCCACCGTCTCTGACATCATTCACTATATTTGAGAAAGCAGACCTCATTCAGAGACATCGATCAAGATTTAGCAGACAATGAAAAGACTGTGTGAACATTAAAATTTAATTCTTTATGTAAATTGTATATAATAATCTGCAGTGTATATAATTCACAGTTCATAGAAATAGTACATATTTCAAACAAATGTTACTCAAACAGTAGCGTATTTAAACCCACAATATTCTTCTGATGGAAAAGTCTCTCTTATTTTCTGAACAACACAAGTTGGTAAAATTTTCCTGTTATGACGTCCAAGTCTGTGCCAAATCCACTGTACGAAGCGTCTGTAAGCCATAAATCTGTATTGTATGAAATAAAAATACCAACTTTTAGATTCAGTTTCACTTATTATAACAGTTTATAAAATGATTAATTAGAAGATTTTACAGAGTATGATTCTAAACATTTTATATCTTCCTATATTCACAATTATTTGTATATTAAAAATATAATTGTTAATTTGTCCTGTAAATAATTCTTCTGTATATCCAATAATAATTTATATAAAAACAAATTTATGAGTTTACATGACAAAGTCTTGTGTTGTAAGTTCTGTATGTTAATAAATATAATTTCTATAAAGATACAAATTATTCATTGTAAATATACCTGTTTATAGTTATGCACATTTTACTGAAAAATGCACATACTGAATAAAATGTTGAAATATGATTACATACTCATTTATTGGCTCGTTGTCGTCAAAGGGACCAACATTTTCCAAGAACTCGTACATGCTGACGTGAAGAACATGTCGGTTAAGGCAGTTGGAAATAAAAATGTCACTGTCTGTAATACACTGCATGTCCTCTGATAGCATATGGGAGTGAACTGCGGGCACTTCAACACAACAAATACATTCTTCTGGTGTTTTCATTGAGGAGCAATTGCCACATTCACACCTAAAAAATAAGATACATTACTTACATATAAAGCAAGCATAACATGAAAAAATATACACATGGGGTACATCTATAAAGTAAATACATATGGATATAAAGTAGACTGATGGGACTGACAGAGTGGTGCCAGAAACAGATGGTGTAAAGCTTATGAAGGGTTTTACTATACAGTTGGGAAGAAAAGGAACAGATATGGAGCAAATGTCAATGAGAGAACATCCCATCTCCGAATTGACTGGCTGATCAAAAATAGACATATAGGTGGCCACACCATCTTCAACAAGCGGGACACCCCACAAAATACAGCAAGCCCTAAATGACCCCCAACAAAAAACAAAGTGGATCAGTGGCCAAAATACTAGAACAATTTTTCAAATATGATTGAAAACTGCCTCTAATCTAGAATGGAATTGAGAAGTAATTGATTCTTGTTGTCTCGAATACATTCAAGTCAACATTTCAGGTAACTCGAAAAAGTTTTCTGGATCTTCAACGGTAATTACTATGCAAATTTACCCCTGATGAATACAATTACTGGCTGTGTACCCTATCCCGCCAGGTACCCATGCAAGATGTTTCTGTCAACTTGAAAGTGCCAGTTAAAGCATTTCATTGTTTGAAATCAACAGGGAGCCACTTTACCAGTACTTTCTTTAAAATTTCTGAAAAGTTTTTGTAGAAATGTACGTAACATGCATAAATACAATGGTCAGTGTTGAGATGGGGTACTCAGCCAGTAGACCTGACAACTCAAAAGAAATGTACCAACTTGCAGACTTGTTCAAGATATGCATAATATCAGTAATTGTATAAGCAAATATATAAAGTTGTGGGTTTTCTGGAAAAGAGGTCAATGCTTGATCTGTTGTGGATTGTGGATTATTTGTTTGCTGCTTCATTTGAGTGAAAATAATGTTAAAATTACCCAATTTTCTCTTTACCTGGCAAGACTCACACTATCAGTATCAATATGGCTGTAGCACTAACAAAAGTCAGATGGGCTTAAAAGTCTTTCGTTTTTAATCTCTCCTGTTCGAATTGTGTCAGGGTTCATTTTACACATGTGCGAAGAAGAATCCTAAAAAAAGGGGAACATATGAGGCACTACGACAGTTGTCTTTATTCGTTAAAACTTTCTTTCGTAAATTTGGGGGGGGGGGGGGGGGTAAGATATCATCGTCAGTACAATCTGTTGACTTATGTTATTTCAGTTTTTCGTTCAATCGTGTTTTTTTTTAATATTGCTAACAAGTAAACAAAACCTCATGAGTCGGTGTTGACTAGTCTGTCCTGAGCTTGGTAACTTTCGTCGATATCGGAGTCTTCTGATGTTGAATGTTCTCTTTCCTGTTGACTTTCATCATTGCATAATGGCTCAAACTGATACGACTGGATGTCTAAATCACCAACATGATCGGAGATATTGCTGTCATCACTGTCCATGATATTTATCGGCTGTTTACTGTCTCACTTCGATCGCTCAACTGATCGTTTATCATGGAAGCCATCCTTTGGCGCATGTGACGTCACGTAATCACGTGACCATTTAACTCATTAAAATGTATAGGTCAGAGATCGCGACGATTTCAAAAGGTAATAATCAATAAAATGGGCGTCCTAGGGGGTTATTTTCAATTAAGACAATGTTTATAGTTTATTTAATGACCAAATCAAACAAAATTGAGAAATTTATTTTTTGTGTCATTAGTCCTTTAAGCAATCAATCAATCAATCAATTTGCACACATTATTGTATCCAGCTCTATTGATGTGTCGACATTGCTTTTTAACATAAATATTCCATGTTAAAGAGCGGGGGACACTGGTACGCTTTTCCTTTTTTTTTTTTTTTTCATTTATTTCATCTTTCTTTTCAATAGTGACTTTTCTTGGATGGACTCGGCTACATGCTACTTGAATAAAGCCTGAAGTAGTCCTACTAAAAAAATATACGGGATACTTACACTACCGGTTCATCACGACTGGATCCAGGTTTTTATGGAGTCCGTGTTGTTCATATATGTGGTTTTTTTAGTTCTTGTGTGGCCCACCAATTGTTTGTCCGTATATGCTATCGTATTTCCGATGTTCTGGACCTTTCTTTGGTGAGTAAACGGTTCGCTTTCTGGCCCCATATTACACATGTTAAAGTGTTAACTTTCAAAGAAATAAAGCATTTGTCGGACTATCGGACTGTCGGATTATAGGTCGGACCCCGTTCTGGACTGAGAGCACATTTTGATAAAACACAGGTAGTTTGGATTGGGGCCAGACGGAGCTGTGGATTGGAACTTAAAACAAATACAGATATTGAATGGAATCATTTTGGCTCATTTAAGTTGCTCGGTATTCAATATTCTCTTGCTAAGGATGATAGATACATAGATAACTACTATTCAAAGTTAGAAAATGGATGATAGATACATAGATAACTACTATTCAAAGTTAGAAAAGATTAAGAAGCTTTTGAATGATTGGTCCCTTAGAAATATATCCCTTTTGGGAAAGATTACAGTTATTAAAACATTAGCATTGCCTATTCTTGTACAGTGTTTTACTGTTTTACCAGATCCACCGGATCATATTATTAAATCTTTACAGAACATTTTCTATATGGAATGGTAAGACAGATAAAATAAAACGATCTACATTAATTTGTGATTATTCAAATGGTGGTTTAAATATGCCCCATATTCAGTCCTTCATTCATGCTTTAAAGGTATCCTGGATCAAGAAAATTTTAGACCCCTTAAACCAGGGTCCTTGGAAGGTGCTAATATCATACCATTTAGATGCATCTGGCAAAGAAAAACTTTGGTATCTCTCTCCCTCAGGGCTAAAACAATTAGCAAAAAAATTCAATTCATTTTGGCGAGACATCATTTTACATTATGCAAGTATTCGTGATAATCCATCCACAGCCCCAGAGGAAATTTTAATCCAACCACTTTGGCTAAACTCTGAAATTAAAATTGGAGGAAAACCAGTTTTATATCAGCATTGGGCAAAAGCGGATGTATTTTTTATTAATGATTTATTGAAAAATGAAGGTGGGTTTCTAAGTTTAGAACAGTTTCCAAATAAATATGGCATAATTTCAATTTTTTTAGAATACCTGTATAATGGTTTACTGAAAGCAATACCCATGAAATTTAAGGAGGTTATTGCAGTAAATAACATATTAGAAAAAGTTTGTGACAGATATGTGACCGTGTTGAACAATACTTTAAAGCCTACAAAGCCTTTTTACAAGATGATGTTAGAAAAAACATAATGTGCATCCTACAAAATCACAAGAAAAATGGCAGATTAAACTTGAAAAGGAAATTGTAAAAGAGGATGGGCATATTATATACTCAATACCTTTCACAACTCTTATTAGTACTAAATTCAAGCTTTTCAGTATAAAATTAACTTAATAATTCTTTTTACTAATGAAAGGTTGATGAAATGTAATTTATCTGAAACTGAAATGTGCAGCTTTTGTTTTGAAACTAGAGAAAGCTTGGTACACTTATTTTTCCACTGCCCTCATGTCCGTCTTATTTGGCTTCAGGTTGCACATTGCTTACAAACAAAGTGTAATATTGACCTTGTTATATCACCAGAAATCTGTATACTTGGTGTACTCACTGGTCAATATTTCAATATATTGAATACATTAATAGTTATAGTTAAGTATTTCATTTATGTTTGTAAATTGAAAAATCAAATCTCAGTATGGAAAGACTGTGTTGAATATATCAAGTATTGTAAAAAAAATTGATTTTGATTCTCTGTACTTGTGTACCCCCAAGAAATCAAATAGTTTAAAATGTAAGTGGAATTCTATTTCTTCAATGCTTCAATGAGTGTGGTGTTTTCAGTGCCTTATTTCAGGTAATAAATACAAAGCAAAGCTTTTGGACTAATGTTTAAAAAAATATAATCATATGTGAATAGAGGTATTTACAATTTTTTTAGTCAAATTATATTAGTATGGTGACATTATCCATGATTGTTTTGCTATTTGTATTGTGATGTGTGCATAATTGATCAGAATAAAATATATATTACAAAAAATAATCGCAAAGGATCTGATAATGCGAGTTATTTTTATTTCTTGGCTGGTTGGTTATCTTCATTTACGAAACCACGTTGCTGATGTAAAATGTTGACATGAATATTCATTGCGTGTTGATCGGAAATCCAAAGTAACAAACATTGCATTGGACTCTATTGGGAAATATATGTCTAATTTGAAACTACAAAGCTGAGTAAACCCAAACGACACTTAGATGATATTTGGGTGGTCTTGTATATTCTTTTTAGCTTTTTATTGGAGGTGCGGATTAGAAATCTAAGATGGCTTCCACCGCAGAACATAGGTGAACATGGTAAAAATGTCTTCTTATTAGATAAAAGAAAGATGAATCTTAATTACATATGTATGGTTATTACATGTAGATGGCTATTTACAAGATGACTGTCATATCTGGACATAGTTAATGATCTTACAACTGATCAGAAAAGAAAGATACTGCAAATGTATCATTATAATATCTGTCTAGTATATTAGTCCAATTTACACGAAAATCAATTCACATTTAAATTTCTTAAATGCTTCTGGTGTCAATTCTCGTGTTTGAATCAAACTTTCCAAGCACAAATGCATTTTGATTTGAAAACATAACCTCTCTTTGGCCATATAACAGATACACATGTTAAGAATGATAGCTCTTGGTTTAGTTGGCATACTATTTATGTTAAACTGGCTGACATTACTAGTGTTGGGTGTCACTAGTAGAGCAGGAACTGTTTAGCCCTTCCGATGCACCCGAGTTCACCCCCGATTTTTAGTTCTTGTTTCTCAGTTTTGAGTTTTCTCTGTAGTTTGTGTAGTTTGTTTTTGTAAATCATTGTTTGTCGCTTTTCTTTTGCCCATTGAATTGTCCTTCTTCGACTTACTGCTTAACCCTTTGTTTTTACTTTTAAATGAAAAGCATAATACATTCATTATTTGGCCTTATTTTGATTATTAAATGTGATTTTGCTTGAATATAATAAAAATTCATTTGTTATTCCATAGTCGGTAGTCCACGTCTGATCACGCTCCTATTAGTTTGGTGGTGGAAGGCCGTTTTATGGATGGGAG
The DNA here is from genome assembly GCA_963680875.1 of Bathymodiolus brooksi. Classification (NCBI taxonomy): domain Eukaryota; kingdom Metazoa; phylum Mollusca; class Bivalvia; order Mytilida; family Modiolidae; genus Bathymodiolus; species Bathymodiolus brooksi. Next base: position 58,807,447 of record OY804586.1, on the reverse strand, counting down.
AAACTGGAGTAGCAGGAGAAAACCACAGACGTTCTTAAATTAATTGACAGGAAATGTTTGACGATACCAAAGGGATAATCATTAAGTTAAGGGGTATACATAACGTTGTATCCAGTATCCCTTACTATGGATGGGGATTGAACTCATAACATTTCCCAACTCTACACTAAAAGACAGATTAAAAGAATTAATTCGACTATGTTTCATAGAATTGAATATCTTGTTTTAAGAAAGGGCATGTCTTATTTTATTTAAAAAAAAACACTCAGATTCTGATAAAAAGCCTTGTCTGCTTAAATGATACATTGACTTATACATAGACATTGCAAATGAGAACCGGATAAGAACGATAATTTACGACAAAAGAATTGATTTCAATTTTCCCATTGTGAACAATCTGTTTATATGTAGTATTATTCCAGCAGCACCTGTATGTGTAGTATATACATGTATATATATATCTCAGTTTGTGTTCATATTAAATGTCCTTAATAGAGGGTTGCTGCTAACCAGGAAACTACTGAACCAAGGGTTAAAATTGAAGTCATCACTTCAAAGGTTTAAACTGTGGCTATCATATTGTGATTAACCGTTACCAAATGTCCATGTCACAGATGATCACGGTTATGTTTCGTAGTCACAATCCTGTCCTTTCCTCGTTGATGTCATTATCGCCGGATATTAAACATGGGTAGCACAACAACTGGAGCCACAAATGACGCAGAATTTAAATCGCTTACTTATTCAGGACACCTGAGTTTGTCCCAGTTTTTAGTAAGATTTTTCTTGTTCATTTTGTTCAATGACATGTTTTTAGTTTTGTGTTCAGTGGTGCCCGCTACGATTTCCGCGTAAATACGATGTTCGATTCGTCTTGACTCCCATTTTGTAGGGGATTCATATTCAACACGATTTCCATATAAGATTATAGTCCTGTCGTTTAACAGTAACACAACAGGTGCCATTAGGGGAGCAGGAAATTCTTTTTCCTGTCTGGAATTTTCAGTGGGCTTTGGGTTGCCCAATCTTTAGTTTTCTGTGTAGTATTTCGTCTACCATTGTTTTGTTTGTCTTCTTACTTTTTGTCATTATATTGTCTGTCCTTCGATTATGGTGTCTGATTACCCCTTTTGGTATCTTCAAACTCTTTTTAATCAGTACATGTATAATATATAATAATTATCTAAACAGATGTTAATTTTTTGTTTAAATACCATATATTGCAGTGTTGTGCCTATTGTAGTCATAATGGTAGGATTTATGATAGGATTGGCTTATTGTGTATACACACGTGTAGACATATCACGTAAGTAGAGTAAATCAGAGTCTGTGTTCCTTACTTATTTATAAAGTTACATCAATTAATGAAAAATCCAGGGGTTTACAGGGGTTCTAAAGATATATATTTAGCTATTATATGACCTAACTGTTTCTATGTGGCAATATTCACCACTTTCAACAATATTTCAGTTATATTGTGGCGGTCAGTTTTATTGGTGGAGGAAACCGGAGAAAACAACCGACCTGCCACAAGTCACTGACAAACTTTATCACTTAATGTTGTACACCTCGCCCTGAGTGGGATTCGAACCCATGACATCAATGGTGATAGGCACCGATTGCATAGGTAGTTGTAAATCCAACTACCATACGATCACGGCCAGGACAGTCCCTCTTCCATTTATTAATTTCATCTTTACCTAATATGTTTTGCTAAAGAGTTTAGTTTTAGATTTCTTTTCCTTTTCAAGAAATGAACTGTGGTGTTTGTTATGATGTTTGTTTCAATGGAATTTAAAATAATACAGATTTGTTTCACTATACAATTTGTGACCAATAAAGACCAGTGGAATTATAATAAATTATTTTCTTTCCTTTTTGGTCACCTAACAAAATCTGGTATCAGGTCATGTCATGTAACCTTTCATTCATCTTCTACCATCCAATTATATGCAATATAGCAACATATATTTCCCAATCAGACAATAGCTATCAGCGTGTGCTCGATTTTGCAGTAAGCGAAGCGAATAATATAACGTACTATTTTTAAAAACACTTTAGATTACTTAATTTTGCTTTGGAAACAACATGTCAACAGACAAATCGACAAAGCATTGACTATGTTTTTTTTCATTGGATTTTAATACCTCAACATTTGGGAGGAAAGTCACTGATGGGTTGTTTGGAAATATTACCCCTAATATGATCCCTTTCAGAATGTTATGGTATTGCCAATAAAAAAAACACCCCAAAAGCATCTTATTTTTTATTAGAGTGCTTTAGAATGTAAATATTGCTCATTCGTAATAAAGGTAAACATTTTGTAATCTTATTAAATTTTACATTTTCAGGAATTGAAAAGAAAAGACAGAGACAAACAGGTATTTATCCATATTAGGGTTTATGGTTAGATAGTAAAATAATTTATTTGAAATGATGAAATATACTATAAATATGATCATATTGCTTCTCCTAACCATGGCTAATCAATATGAACAGTGTATTAAGTAAATAAATGTTAGAGAAAACTGAAGAGGCATTCGCGAATGAAACATCCAGAGAAACTGGCAACACTAGATACACCAGACACAGGACGATGACAAACAAAACACAACACAATATGTGTTGGATACTACTATGCCTAAGCAAACATAAATAACGTAAATTAGACATGAAACCAACCGTCCTACAAATAACTGGAGATAAAGACGAACCGAACATCGTTATTATGTTGAAATCATAACGGACATCACATCACAACACGGAATTAACAAAGTCAAGACATATAATAGGAGAACGCAAAAAAATAAAAACATGAGCAACAAGGACCCTGCCATTAAAGCTATATTAACTATTGATATTTCTACTTCTCCTGTGAAAGACACCTCAAAGATTTAGTATTTCTTGAAATCCTATGAAATATATATATTTTAATGAAACTCTCATAGACTGCTTCATAAATTATGCCAGACATTACATGAGTAATAATTCAACTGTGGTTTTGAAAGTGTTTTTTTTTTTTAATTAGGAATTATCTTCTATCATATATCATTATTCGATGGACTTGGACATTAGAATTTTTTTTTATCACAAACCTCAATTAGTGATTAAAATGTTTTTGACACTCAAAATTGGTTGCAGTGTTCATAAATAAGGGTAATAACAAAATTACCGAACTCCGAACAATCTTACAAAGGGAAAGTCAAAACTCATAATTATATAAACAGACAAAATCAGTCAACAACCAGAAAACTGTGAAAACCGTAATGACCCTGACTTGGTACAGGCATTTCTAAAGAAATGGTGGGTTGAATCAGATTTTAAGGCGCCAAACCTCCCGCTCTCATTACGGTTCAGAGGTTCCGGCTGTCACTATAACAGTATTTAATTACAGGAACAAAATAGGTAAAATAGTTGTCAAAGCAGTACCATATTTGGTGACGTAAATGTCAAAAATATTTTTACGTCACACATTGACAAAAAAAATATCCTTGACATTTTCTTGACTTCTTTATCTTTATACATTTTCACTATATGAAAATGCATCGCTTATAAAGTTTTCTGCAGAGACGGAATATATTTCGACAAGATATTGGTATCGGAATATAAACTTTTTAAGAGATCGAATAAGGCGAATCTTTTTATAGACCTGGTCCAGTAGCCTGTTTCTCAGATGAAGATGACGTTTCAGGAAATCAGAATAATTGCTACTGGCCCTTGCATAGCGAATAAATTGTGAGATGTAAACACCATATGCAGGAGAAGCTGGTATATTGCTGCACATGTTTGGAAAATTTATGATTTTAAAATTGAAGTCGTCCCGCTTATCATAAATGTTAGTACTGAGTTGACCACTGTCGTCAAATTCGAGGTATAAGTCCAAAAATGATGCGGACGAAGCTGTATCGGTGGTCTCTTTAACTTCCAGCTCTGGAGGATATATCAATGGAAGAAATTCTGCAAATCTAGAATTATTGATAGATAAAACGTCATCAATATACCTGTATGTGAAATTAAAGGCTCTAGCCTCATGAATCTTCTTATCTTTTACAAGCTTTTGAAGAAACTCTGACTCATATGAGTATAAAAATAAATCGGCTAGAAGAGGGGCACAATTTGTACCCATTGGTATGCCGACGACCTGCTGAAACAGTGTCCCTCCAATGGATACATATATATTATCGATGAGGAACTCCAGCATACTGATCACTTGTTCCTCGGAGTAGCATGTTTTACCTTTTTGAATTTTGTTTGAAAAATATGTGGAATTGTAGCCTAACACAACAAATTTTCAGCCATAGTTTCTATGACTAAAAGCTTTATGAATTGTTTCTTTTAAGCGGGTTTTTAATTTGTCATGCGGTAGGGTGGTATATAGAGTTGATAAATCAAAAGTTTTGATGGAGGATACCTGAGAGAAAGATCTTGATTTCAGGTTATCCAAAAGATTTTTAGAGTTTTTCAAAATCCAAATGTGATTTATGCGACTACGCGAGTAAACAGTTTCACAATATTTCTGTTGTCCCTCTTTACTCCATACAGAATCTTTGTCAGGTGAATAGACAATTCTTTCGTCGAACAAGTTGATGATCCCGCTATGTACCTTTCTTTGTATGGTGTCTTATGGAGTTTAGGTATCCAATATAAATAGGGTAAATCCTCAGACTCTTTACCAGAGGGAATGTTTAAAGAGGTCATGAATGATCTGTGGTTAGCTAGGATTTCATCTTTGTCGAACGAAGTTGGTTTGTATGTGGTATTACTAGAGGTGTTGCTATTTATGCCTAATTCCTTGATTAGGCATTCGAATTTAAATTACTCTTAAACTTGCTTGATATTTGTGCAAGCTATTTCTGCTTAGTAACAACTGAACAGGATGTACAATAATGTCCATTAAACGATCACGTGTCCAAGTTAATGTGATGTGTACATGAAATTCAAATTGTCAACCTTGTATGACTTACTGTTATTGTATTCTAAATAATATTATGATTGGGGTGTTTATTTATATTCTCCGTGTCCATCACGTATTCCATGCCCATACAACACATGAACTCTTGGGATATGTGAGAGGTGGTGTTACTCCCTCGAGTGTGTTATTTTGTGTTGTACCGTTAAAAGGCGTTATTATCTTTCTACCCAGATCCTCCATTTTCTCTAAACAATTGTTGACTAAGAAATTATGGGTACATTATGGTAGTGTCAAGCAAACTTGGCAGGAATGCTCCTTGAATGGTTTTCGTTCAATTTGGAAATTCAATATGACACTAGAGCCAATTATTATTGATAAAATTTCAATTTTTGATGACAAGGCCTTTATTTAATCCTATGAAAAGAAATCCAATGAAGCCACAATTATAGGACAGTTTAAAACCCCTGCTGGAAAATAAATTAAAAACAACATTCTACAAACTCGATTGAACCTAAACTGTACATGAATAATCACGGATATTCACTTGAAAACTGTTGATTGAAGTTATAATAATTTCACGTTACACTTAATTGATGATGTCCTTCTATCCCTTTGAACTAGAAATATACAGCTATGTAATATTCATACCTTGACCTACAACTTGAACAGTGAAGTCCGGCTAAGAGATGATTTAAATTTCCCCATTGTGAATTTTCCATTTATATGTAGCAACATTTCAGCACCATGTGAATATGGAGTATGCTATTCCAGACTTCTGGTTCCTATAAGGATTTCCGTGATAGAGGATTGCTGCTGAAAAAAGTACTGAACCAAAAGTTCCTGGTGGTTAGATTTAAATGACCACTTCAAAAGTTTTACGGTCGTCATCTAGACTTGGTTAACTGGAATATCTGTGTTATGAATGGCCATGAATATGTTCAGTTTGTCTCTTAGTTCCTCATTCTTGACTTAAGATCCAGATTCATAGCAAGAGTAACACTATTGGAGCATGAACTGGTCCGTTTCTGGTTCACCCCTTGTTTTAAGTGGTGATCACCAGTCTTTAGTTTTCTGTGTAGTATTTTGTAGTCCATTGTTTGTAGTCATTGTTTTTGTCCTTTTTTCTTTGGCAATTGTATTGTTTTTCCTTTCATTGATGGCTTCTGATTACCTGTTTGTTATCTTCAAACTTTTCTTAGCTTAGAAATCAACTACAGAAACAAGAGGTTCTAAGGTGATAAATAGTCTGTTTTGTTTTTGTATGTGGATGCTCATTTTTCATACAATGTTGATGAATGCTTTCTTCTTTATATTCCTCATTTAAGTCTCTGAATGTAATATGCAAATGATTTTTTCTAGCTGTTACTGTTTCCAAGATCCAAGGGGTCGAAATTGGACCAAAATTCAATCTTTCCAAAAAGTCCACCTTTTTTCATTGCATTCCTTATATAATTTTCTGTCTTGGTATTTAAGCACATTTGAACTAGCTTATATGGTTTCCGAGATAAAGGAGGTCAAAGGACCAAAGGAGGTCACTGTGCATGCATGCAGTCATGTCTAGAGCATTCCAACAGATTTCTTGTAGCTCTTACTGCTTAAAAGATATGAAGTTCCTAAAAGGGACCAAATCAAACGTCCGAGCTTTTAAAGTTTTATTTCATTTATTTTATGTTTTCAAATAATATGTCAACTGGATTGAACACAAACTGAATGAATAATCAGTTGGCTGATACAGGCTCATGTGGGCCTCTGCTTAAACTAGTATGTCGTATTCAACTAATTTCTTAATTAGCGATGAATCTTGATAAACATTATATATCTTATATGTTTTCTTCTTCCAGGTACTGACAATGAAATGGAAAATTTGTATAATTCGGACAACAAAAAGGAGAATCAACAAGGTAAAACCTATATAGGTCAGGTCCAAACTGATTGCTTCTGTCAAGTAAATATTTGGGATCGACAGACCAATCCTAAATTTAATTAGATTGAATCCTCCTACAGAAAAAAACAACAAAGCATTAGGAAAACTGACCATCCAATATACACATTATAAATATTATATACACACTATGCACAGTATCAAGTTAATGCGATTCTTCTGGTGTACTTTATTGTGGGTTTATGTTTGTTAGACATTGAAATGTTTAGCTGCATGAACAATGGCCATGTGTCCCTTTTTCAATCATCAGTCATTTTAGTCTTCGACTTGGAAACCATTAGGCCAAATTAATTATAGACCGTTTAAGGTCCCTCCACCTTTCATCCAAATGGCCAGCGTAACTTAAATTAGAAAGGAACATGGTCATTTTTCCCTTTGATGTTTTCATTGATTTAAAACACAGATTGTGTTTATAAATACTGTAATCAATGTGATATTTAGACAATATTTACATTATATGCCGCATTTACAATTGCAACCGCATCGGTGGTGTAATGGTCGATCGGGTCAAATCAAAGACTATGAAATTGGTATATGTTGTTTCTCCACTATGCACACAGCATTAAAGAGAAAGAGCAAAGACTGGTTGGATCAGAGTCAGAATAATGTGCCCGAGTAGGGTGACATGTCTATCTGATTCCTGTTGCTTCAGTGAGCTAGCACTATTAAAATCCAACTAAGCCTGTTGGTCTAGTACAAAGCGGACCTCATCATCATTTCATTGAAAATTAACCTGTTCTCACCATGATATAGCTGAAAAATTGCTGGGTTGGCATTAAACAGCAATCACTGACTCACTCTATTTTGTCTTACAAATATCAAGTGCACAACCGGTGTGTCAGTACCAACGCGCTATCGACTGGGGGTATGGACTCATTGTGTTGATAAAACAAAGCTTTAGAAAAGTTAAATTTTTGGCTGCTAAGCAACAGGCACTTGTCTCTTGATCAACATAAGGAATCGTTGTGTTTATAAAATAATGCTTTTAGAAAGTTTAATTTTGGATGCTAAGGCACAGATACTTGTCTATTGGACAACATATCTTTACTACCCGCACAAATCTCTATATTAGTGTGAATAGTGAAGACACGTTGATTAAAAGACAAGGGCATTTGCTCTGAGTACTTAGTGAACCAACCTTTTTGATTCTAGACAGGGATGAAAATTAGCACTCGCCCAGTCGCCCAAGGCGAGTAAAAAATCACATGTGCGACCAAAAATTGAATTGTGTTAGCCCAGGTGGCGAATGTTTTTAATCCCGAGTGTTAGCTTATTTTAAGTCATTAAACTGCTACTACACCAAAAGTTTTGTCAAAGTTTAATTTTACATGCTTCCGTCTGAAAATTTGCAATCAACAAACTGGTTCTTGACTTGTCATTTATGTAAACGTCGATCAATCATGCACATGTTTATCAAAATCTATGGTATCCGTTAAGTATTTGGAAAGTGATTTTCTTGGAAAGTAATCCATTATGGTTCATAGAAACTTTAATATCGTTCATTAGAGCTTACATTTATATATGACCGACATAAAACAAAACTATTTGTATTTGTTTTTCGTAAGCAAACAGCATGTTGGCGCCATTTTGGAAAGGGGACACAATGCAGTATTGTGCTAGGTTAGGTCATCTGTGGACGCTGGCTCTCCGCCACTATATCCACCTCTACTTCTTCCGTAATACAACTTATTTCGGTGTGGTTTCCGGTGTTTTCCTTGTTTTTGATGCAGGATTTGTACTCAAATCTTACATCTTGGTGTTCCCAGTATTAATCGAGCCTGATTTCAAATTGTCTTACATCCTTTGCATCAATTACTAACGATTCTGTTGGTGAAAGAAAATTTCCTTAAATTTATTTTGCAAAATTTCTTACTATGGCCCTTAGTTCAAGTGTTAGGGTCGAGGTCAAATATACCTTCTGTGACATCATTGTCATAGTTACCCGTGATAATTTTGAAAGTTTCAATCATATCACCTCTGAGGCGTCTGTATTTCAAGGTAGGTATTTTTAATTTCTTTAGTCTATCTGGATACTCCATATCTTTTAAGGGTCCGACCATTTAACTTGCAGGGGGGAGGTTATGTTTTTTTTCCCAGAATTTAACATTAGGTTATATGACAAAAACTCTGAATCTGATAATTTTTTTTCATCCACCAAATTCAGAATATTTTTTTCAGCAACATTGGGAATCAGAATATTTTTTTAGAAAAAAACCATAACCCACCCCTTCAAGTTAAATGGTCGTTCCCTAAGGATGGTATTTGCTTGGTCGCTCTTCTCTATACGTTCTCTATGCTGTCAATGTCATGCTGTTTGTATGGCGACCAAACAGCTGCGACGTATTCAAGATGTGGTCTAACAAGTGCTTGAAATAAATATTTGAAGATATGCTCATTTAGGTAGGTGAATGTTCTTCTGATGAGGCCCATTATGCTGTTTGCCTTATTTGTTTTCTGCTGTATACTGGTATGTTGTAAATAATTTAATTGGTCATCAACTACGACACCTATGTCTTTCTCTCCATCTGAATTATGCAGCTCTACCTCTTTGCCCTCACTGTCATATAGGTGGAATTTCTGTTCTCTGTTATTTCCCCTCATAGTAAGCACTCTCATTACCTTGCACTTGTTTGGGTGGAACTTAAGTAGCCACTTTTCTGACCATTCTTGTAAGTTATCCAGATCTTTCTGCAGACTTGTGGTATCTCTCTGGGTTTTAATTTCTTTATATACTTTTGTGTCGTCCGCAAAAAGATATGCCTCTGAATCTACATGATCTGGCATATCATTGATGTAGATCACAAAGAGGATGGGCCCCAACACACTGCCCTGTGGAATTCTGCTGGTGACATGGCTAATGGATTCAGCCCCATTCACTGATACCTTTTGTTTTCTGTCTGTTAGAAAGTTTCTCACCCAGTTTATTGTCTTATTGTTAATGCCATACCTCTCCATTTTTAGCTCACCTGGCCATAGGCCATGTGAGCTTTTGTCATGGGTAAGCGTCCGTCGTCCGTCCGTCCGTGCTGATTTGAAATCCAACATGGCTGCCAGGGTCCATAATGTGTTCTCATTGGCTGAAATTTTAAAAATCTTCTTGTCAGAAACCACTAAGTCAATTGAATTGTGACTTTGCAGGAATGATCATTGGGTGGTCCTGTACTAAATTTGTGAATCGTTTGCCGATCGGAAATTCAAGATGGCCGCCATGACTCGACTTAGTTTAACATTGGACCCTATGGAAATTTCACATTTTCATCTTTTTTTCTGAAACCACAAAACAGATTTGAACCAAACTTGGCAGAAATGTTCATTGGATAGTCATATACAAGATTTTTGTTTTTGGCGCTGATCGGAAATCCAACATGGCTGCCAGGGCCCATAATGTGTTCTGATTGGTCGAAATTTTAAAAATCTTCTTGTTAGAAACCACTAAGCCAATTGAATTGTGACTTTGCAGGAATGATCATTGGGTGGTCCTGTACTAAACTTGTGAATCGTTTGCCGATCGGAAATTCAAGATGGCCACCATGACTCGACTTAATTTTAACAAAGGACCCTATGGAAAAAATGTTTAAAAGTCTTCTCCTCTGAAACCAGTAAGTCAGTTTAAAGCAAACATGGCATGAATGGTCCTTAGGTGGTCAACTTTCAAAATTATGTCCTGTGATCCCGACCTCCATCCAAGATGGCCGCCATCAGCAAACATATTTTTAACATAGGACCCTATGGGAAAAATGTTTAAAAAAAATTTCCTCTGAAATCAGTAAGCCAATTTAAAGCAAACATGGCATGAATGGTCCTTAAATGGTCAACTTTCAAAATTATATCCAGTGACCCAAAACTCCATCCAAGATGGCCACCATCAGTGGACATAGTTTTAACATAGGACCCTATGGGAAATATGTTTAAAAATCTTCTCTGAAACCAGTAAGCCAATATAAAGCAAACATGGCATGGATGGTCCTTAAGTGGTAAATTTTCAAAATTGTGTCCAGTGACCCTGACCTCCATCCAAGATGGCCGCCTTCAGCGGACATACTGTAGTTTTAACATAGGACCCTATGGGAAAAAATGTTTTAAAATCTTCTCTGAAACCAGTAAGCCAATATAGCAAACATGTCATCGATGGTCCTTAGGTGGTCAACTTCCAAAATTGTGTTCAGTGATCCCGATCTCGGTTCAAAATGGCCGCCGTCAGCAGACATAGTTTTAACATAGGACCCTATGGGAACATTGTTTAAAAGTCTTCTCTTCTGAAACCAGTCAGCCAATTTAAAGCAAACATGGCATGGATGGTCCTTGGGTAGTATTCTTTCAAAATTGTGTCCGGTGACCACGACCTCCATCCAAGATGGCTGCCATGAGCAGACATAGTTTTAACATAGAACCCTATGGCAGTATGGGATTTGAATAGTAACTTAGATGTATTCGGCATGCAGACATTCTTAAGAGGACTTATTTATGTCAGGTGAGCGATACAGGCTCACCTGAGCCTCTAGATTTATAAGCTTCTTGTGTGGTACCTTATCAAATGCCTTCATGAAGTCCATATACACATGCGAATTCCATACCACCGTTATCCAGGATTTCTGTCCATTCATTCATTACCTTAAGAAGTTGTAATGTTGTTGACCTGCCTGATATGAAACCAAACTGTTTCTTGCTAAATAATTTATTCTTAGTCATGTGACTTACTATTTGGTTTCTCCATCAGCTTACATATATGATACTTGTCAAGCTCAGCGGTCTATAGTTACCAGGGTCTGTTTTGGCTCCCTTTTTAAACAATGCTACAATGTTTCTTAGCTTCCATATATTTGGAACTATCCCGGTATCTTTTGATACATTAAATATTATTGTAAGTAGTTCTGTTATAACATTGGTTAACTCCTTTAAGGCTATTGGATGCAGACCATCTGGACGAGGTGATTTGTTTGGATTAATGCCCAGTAGTAGTTTTCTTACCTCGGATTCCTCAAATTTTGATTCTGTGGATGGATATTGAATTTGGCACGCTTCTAGTTGTGATATATCTCCATCAGGTTCCCTGGTAAACACGTTGCTGTAGAAGTTGGCCAATACTTCTGCCTTTTCTTTATCTGTCTTTGCGGTTTCTGCTTCCCCATTACTATTTGTTGTTTTCAGTTTTCCAATACCCGATTTAGTTTTTCTTTTGGAGTTGGCATATTGTCAGAACTTCTTTGGATTTACTTTAGCATTCTCTGCTAACTCTTTCCATTTGTAATTTTGCTTTCCATACCATGGTTTTTACTTTGTTTCTAGATCTTACAAATTCCATGTATTTGTTGGGGTCTCTGTTCTCCATATACCTTGTCCAACATCGATGTTTATGTTTTATTTCCTGAATTGTCCGTTCGTCCAATGGTAGGTAGTTATGTTTTCTTGCTTTGGTCCCAGCTTTACTGCTACATTTTGGTATACATTTCTCTTTTGCTCTCTCGAAAGCTTTGAGGAATAACTCAAAGGATGTGTCTGGGTCTTTTTCGCTCTGGGTGGTCTTCCAGTCAAAGTCCATTTTCTTTGCCATTTCTGTATAATCCCCTTTGTAGAAATTCCATCTCTGTATGGCATTCCCTTTTATCTCATAGTAGCAATTAAACTTGAAAAGCAAGCCACAATGATCACTATGTTCTAGTGGACTTTCATGTACAATCCTATCCACCATGTCATCCTCGTTAGTAAATATGAGGTCTATAATACTGGGTTCACTGTTCTCTCTTGTTAGTGTATATCCTTCTACATGTTGATATAAGAAACTGTCCCTAATGCTCTCCATAAATGCATCCCCTTCCTTGTCTCCGTTACTATTCCAGTTTGTCCAATCTAATTTAGAGTAGTTAAAATCTCCCATTATCAGCAGGTGAGAAAATTGTTTCATTTGCGAGGCTTCAATGATCATCTTATTTAATAATGGCAAGTTTTCCTTATCACTATTAGGGCTCTTATAAATACATCCTACTAATAGCTCATCACTCCCTTTCAACTTTAATTTTATCCATACACTTTCTTGGTAATTATGTCCCCCAAACGAAGTTTGGGAGACCTATTGTGTTTGCTCCGTTTCTTATTATTATTATTATTATTATTCTTCTTTCTTTCTTCCGCCAAAAGTTTATCCGACACATTTCTCGGTGACTATTGAATAGAAATCAATGAAACTTCACAGGAATGTTAAGCACTATGAGTAGATGTGCAGACTACTTTCTGAATTTTCAAATTGGCCACCGTTGCCATGGAAACGAACAAAATGCTAAAAAAATTGAAAAACACAAATATGATCATAACAGGTTACTCGCCGAACAGAAATTGATGAAACTTGATATGAACAACATCCACATCTAGTGGAACGAGATAAGCTAAAAATATCGGAATGGGTTGGACAAACTTTGCCGCAGTTGCCATGGAAACAAAAAAGGGGGGATTTAAAAAAAAATTGGATTCCTTTCATCAAACTTCATGAAACTTTGTAGGAATATCCAGCGTAGTGTGTGGCAGCTTTTGGGTGGTTGAAAAATTCAAAATGATGGCCGTTGCCATGGAAACCAATGTACAAAATGGCCACCAAATACAAAAATCCTCCGATTTCGGAGAAATTTGGTTTCCAAGTAGATTATGATGTTGCAAATTGATATTCATCGTTGGTTTGCTATGGCGGCCATTTTGAATCCAAAATGGCCACCAAAATACAAAAATCCTCCAATTTGGGCGAAATTTGGTTTCCAAGTATATTATGATGTTGCAAATTGATATCCATCTTTGGTTTGCTATGGCGGCCATTTTGAATCCAAAATGGCCACCAAAATACAAAAATCCTCCGATTTGGGCGAAATTTGGTTTCCAAGTAGATTTTGATTTTGGGAATTGATATCCATGGTTTGGGAGCCATATTATGATCCACTTTGTAGGAATATCCACCATAGTATGTGGCAGCGTTTGGGGTTGAACAAATTCAAAATGGTGGCCGTTGCCATGGTAACCAAGGTATAAAATGGCCACCAAATACAAAAATCCTCCGATTTGGGCGAAATTTGGTTTCCAAGTAGATTATGATGTTAAATTGCGAATTGATATTCATCGTTGGTTTGTTATGGTGCTCGGAATTGGATGAAGCTTTCCAGAAATTTTGTCTGACACATAATTGTGAGGCTTAGAAATTTCAGAATGGCCACCGTTGCCACAAAAAACGTGAAAAATTTAAAGTGCTTGGAATTGAATGAACCTTAATAGAAATGTTGTATGGCATGTGTATAAATGGTTTTGAGGCTTGATAATTTCAAAATGCCTGCTGTTGCCATGGAAACCGCAAAAACACTCAATTTAACACAAAGGTGAATAACAAGCATATCTTTTCAGACTTAGTATGCAAATAGCTATCTAATATTTGCTTATTAATATAATAGTGTATGACAAACATCTTTTGCATTTGATTTCATGCTAATAATATAGTCTTCTAACATCTCCATTACTGGTGTTGTAGATGATGGCAGACAATTGAAGCCATTTTTTTCTTGCTTTGTTTATTCAACCCACCATTTCTTTAGAAATGCCTGTACCAGGTCAGGGTCATTACAGTTTTCACAGTTTTCCGGTTGTTGACTGATTTTGTCTGTTTATATACTTATGAGTTTTGACTTTCCCTTTGTAAGATTGTTCGGAGTTTGGTAATTTTGTTATTACCCTATTTATTGTAGCACATTGTAGAGTAACATAACAAAGAAGCCCTACTATAGACATGATGGTCAAAAACTGGGCTCTAATTATTTATTGCTATGTTCTCGCACTATTCTTCATTCATACCGCTAGTACTTGTATTGTTCGTTTGGGGGACATTTGTAACGCTCTGCGTTACAGTAACCAATATAATGATTTTTAACTCCTCTGCTTTCAGTTGCTCATTTATGTACACTGCTACCTCTCTTTTGTGTTCATCTCCCTCACCTTGAAATAGGTCAAAGCCTTCTAATTGCAATTCAGCTTTACCTGGAAGGAATCTGCACTTTTTTCAGATATACTTCAGTAATGCCTATAATATCAAAGCCATCTGTAGCCTCTTGAACTCGTCCTTTTAATTCATAAAGTTTATTGGGCAAACTATCAGCGTTAGTATAAAAACAATTTAAGCCTTTAAAAGCCTTCACCTTTGAACTATTTACATTGTGCTGGTTAAAAACATTGGTTCTATGTACAATATCCTTTTTCTTTTTTGTGACAACCGTCTACTTTCTGATCTTTGCCGCCCTTTTGTCCCAGGGTGGGACCTTCATTATGTACTACGGGAAATGTTGACCAAACTTTTTGTCCGAAGCTACTTTCAACAAAACAAACTTTTAATTTATTTTTTTCTCATTTCTGTGACATAAAATCATAGTTCTCATATCAAATATGATCATATATGCGAAGATTGGCAATTCAAAATTCATTGAAATGCACGAGACGCTTGCGAATATTTATCCACCCGCATTGGTATTTCATACTCGACACCGGGTTAATATTACGATCTATGGAACTGTTTATTTACATCCAGACATGTGTAAACGTTAATGCATATCCAATTAAAAAAATATACTTTGAACTACAGTAGCTTTAGTCCACTGTTGCTATCTGAATTGAGGTCTGACAAATGATAATTACAGCCTTTACTTTCTTCAGTTTTTGACGGACAGTGGCAATTTACGTTTGTGCTATATTTTCATTCCGAATCTATTTATAGTTTGTTTTTTTTTTTAGTTTTTTTTTTTTTTCTCAACTGCAAAATACATCAATACAGAATAGAGTACAATAATATAATAACATATAAAACATCATACAATCTATATAGTAAAGTACAATTAAATCTTCTTACAATCTTTTCCAATATAGGTGTAAAACCACTAATTAATTTCTTTAAGGTTTTCTACTAAATTTGTGTTTTTTCGAGCCTACCTGGTCATTTTATCTTAAGTTTAACCTTTCCAAGACCATATATTTTCTGAAACGTACATGATTCCTTTACGTTCTGTCAAAATATCAGGGCATGTTTAAAATCTTGCAGTGAAATGCCAGGCTACGGAAAACACCTACTCTAAAAATAGCTCAGTCATCCCCAAGAAATTCAGTATTTATAGGTCATGCATCAAATCCTCCATAGAGGTATTAAAATACAACTAAATCCATCAAATGTGGGCTCAAAATAATCCCTATTTATTTAACTTCAATTATCAATTTTAATTAGTCCATTCCATTCAGTAGTTTTCACAATACTACAAAGTGAAAGGAACTTTTTTTTTGAAAAGCGACTACTTTCGTATATGTTCCAAGCTCTTGATTGGTGAATTAGTGGTTTGACACCTATATAATCATATGTATATTGCAGTGGAGGTTTTTTTTTAGAATATAAAAGATGAGAAAAGGGGTATTTTGCAGAGTTTAAAATTGTTTACTATTGATATATGTGATAAATATTTTTTTTGTATAATTAGGAAAAAAAGTAGATAAGAATTTTAGTGTATTTTTAAAAAGAAAAAAAAAAGATATTGAGATGAGATTGTACTTTATATTGGCATTTATATATAAAACTTTTATGGTCTGGCCTGGTGCAAACCATCAATTGGACTATAAAACTGTACCAGATATACAAAAGTATTATTTGGATGGATCAAACATTCATATTGTTTTAATTATCCCGTAATGAGTATACTATAAAGTATACTATAGTATAGTAAATATAAACAAGAAAAGTATATTTAGATAGACTATATCAGTTAGTATTTAGTGGTGTCTCTATGGAAAGGGAATTTACATAAGAATAAAAACTATTTCAACAATCCTCAAACAGTTTTTCAAAAGTACTCCAATGTAATTGAAATTCTGCAATTCTTTGATTTCGGACAGCAATCATTTTTTCAGTTTTATATACATTTATCAAACAGGCTTTAAGCAAATGAAAGGATAATTTTTTCTTCAGACATCTGTTTGTATATATATAGTATTTTATGTTTAGTAAAATGGCATTGTATACATCATCTTTATATACTTTATCAACATCCCCAAAAATTAGAGTCTTCTTTAAAAATGTTTGGTTTATGTCTTTGTCACCGAACCAAGAATTTACTTGCCCTAGAAGATTTCGTACATTTTCACAACCCCAAAAAATGTGTTCAATGGTTTCATTTTCCTTTTGGCAAAAATTACAATTTGCATCATCAATAATTTTAATTTTTTTCAGGAAATAATTAGTAGCCAGAATATTGTGGTTTATTCTAAATTGAAACCAATGTAATTTTGTACATGCTGTAGCTTTAAATGGGAGTATATAAATTTGTTTCCACTCATTTGAATTAATATCGAAAACTGTATTCCATTTTCTTTGAGCTATAGTTGGATCATTGAGCAAATTGACAGAGACATCGTTCTTCTGCTAAATATTACACAGATATGAGTTATTACAATTTGTGTGGTATTTGATCACACCACAGTAATATTTATTTCAAAAGGAAAAAAGGCGGTGGGATATAAAAAATCATTGGTATGCAAGATTTGCCTTGATGCCGATTTTGCTAATGATTAAAATTAGAACTAGCAGAGTATTGCTAGTTGTTAAAAAAAAATATGTATCGTATCTGAACTATGACAAATCGTGTAAATTTGTTTTCTTGTCAGATCGCGTATTTACGCTTGGTAATGAATTAGGAAAAGCCTGAGTATACACTTTGACACTATAAAACCCAGAGAGAAAAGGATGGTATAGCTACGTCTTTGTCCGAGAAATACAAAATACCATACTGGTTCCCGATTTATAAAATTACATCTGGTTGCAGTTTTTATTCAAATTCAATTCAAATAGTTTATTGATAGTAAACCATACACTGACGTGCATCAAGACAATACAATATAGTTAGATTTACCAGTCGCAATGTGAAAGCGAAAAGTTGCAAAAATTCAAATTCTTTAGTCGAGTTTCATGTAGATTATAATAGTGTTTCTACGATTAAGAGGAAATAAGCGTAACAATCATTGTTTGACAGATGCTACACTATCAGATGAATGTGAGTCATCTGCTTGCAAGATGAAGAATTTCGTTTATCAGACCAAGGCCTAGGGTAGACGGTATCGGATCTGTTCGCCCTGATAATTAAAAAGTAGTTTAATGAACATAAAGCATATTTTAATTTAAATTGTAAAGAAGTGTATCGATTTGAATGAGAGTTTGGTGAAAGAAAGGGGATAGCATGTGCATTGATTGTTGATATGACTGATCTCAATAAAAAAAATACTTACTATGTACTTGTTTTTTTGTTTATATTCTTGGTATATAGTTGAAAAAATTCCAAAAGCCTTTGTCATTCCCATATTTAGGAATATTGTCTGATGAACATTTATGATAGATCTCCATAATTTCCATGGTCAAAATACAATAGACACCATACAGTTTCAATTTATTTGAAATAAAAGCAAATTTATAATCGACATGAACGTATAAAATTTCTACAGACTTGATTCCCCCATCTTTACCTGCTTTACTTATTTCAAGGGACTGCAATGTTTAATTTATCGAAATGTACACTTACAAAAATGTATTTAGCATGCCTCATTTAAAATTTCTCCAATTTATTATCTATAAACAATTAAATATCATTCATACTTCTTTTATTTTAATATCCTACATATATATATGTATAATTATCAGGGTGAATGGACCTGAAACCAGGTGAGACATGGTTTGGAATTACTTTTTCATTTATACCATCAAAGCTTTCATATTCTTACAGAACAACTATAAATCATTTGTCTACATTGAAAAGAAATGAGCCCTGAAATAACATATAACATGTGTCGAATACACTTTGCCATGAGCAGGATTCATGCTCACAACTTTAGTAGTGATGAGCACTGCTTACACAGGTAATTGTCAATCTAATTACCATATAATCATGACCATGACGGCCCCTAAATGTATTCAAAGTTTTGATGATTAAATGTCAACTATATCGTGGTCATATTTTATTGGTGGAGGATACCGTAGTATAGGGAGAAAACCTCCAACCTGTCGCAAGCCATTGACAATCTTTATTACATAATGTTATATTGAGTACACCTCGCCATGAATGGGATTCAAACTCTCAACTTTAGGCACTAACTGCACCGGTAGTTGTAAATCCAACATAAGGCATAATATGGTAACTATAAGGACGACCCAATTTATCATTTACCCTCCTCGTATATCTTCATACGTTGATACAAATAAGTAATTTAGAACACTTTAATTTTTAGAATGTTTTGAAGTAGAAATAATCCAAAAAGGACCCATTACAGTAGGCTACGGTGGGACAATCAAGATAAATGCAAACATAATATCAAACTCGACCGGATCGTTGCAAGTTAATTGGCAGAAGACACACAATAACTGTAGTACAACTCTTATGATCGACTGCCTCAAATATTCCGGAAGTTCTTGTGACGTGAATAACCCACAATTGGTTATCAATAATGTTGACACAGAGGATGCTGGGATATACAAACTTGAAGTAATATCTCCAACAGAAACCAAAAGTAGTCCAGGCATTTTGTTAGAGTTACATGGAGGTAAAAATATATAAGTTGTTTGTGTTTTGTTTCGGAGCCACCTTCCCATTTTCTCAGTGACAAAACAAAGTTCTACATCTGCGTAGTGGAGAGTCTTAGCAAAGCTAATGATAAATATGAACGAGATAATGTGGTCACGACAGATGATTTTCATGAGATTTATTTTCATGAATCAAAAGTTATACTTAATATTTTCAAATCGTTCAGTTCAATATATAAAACGTAGATATCAAATTTAGTACACACAACCGCACATGTTTTGATAATAACCTTCATCAGGTATGCTCAAAAGAGGTTCTAATAGATAAAAAAGATAACGCAGGACTTACATAGTTCCGTCAATAGAGCTTTGCTAGTGAGACAGTTAATGGAAATCGGCTGCAGGTGATGCTTTATTTCATAGGATGGCTTGTCCAATCAAAATAAACGTTAAAGAAAACCAATCAATTATGGAAAGTCTTGAGATCCAGATGGTAACATTGGACACAAGACACAGAACGAAGGCGCACAGAACAAAAAAAACCCAGAAGCACAGGAAACTAAAAAAGATGAGCAACAGATGCTCCACAAAAAAAACTGGGGCTTGTGACACATATGTTTGAATAATTAATTGGTCACAGCTAACACTATATTTTGAAGAAGGATAGACAAACAATTATACAAAACACTACACAGAAAACTAAAGATCGAGTAATACTAATAATCAGGGATGACCGTATGTGCTCCGTAGCACCTAATTTAAAACCTGATTTTTAGTGGGGGTTCGTGTTGCTCTGTATTTAGTTTTACGTGTAATGTTTTGTAAATCGTTGTTTGTTCTTTTTCTTTGGACCATTCTGTTTTTATGTACATCTTCTATTTTCTGATTTTGATTACCCCTTTGGTATTTTCAAGCTCTTCTAAAGGCCGTATTTGCTTAGTTTAACAATTGACGATAAACCCTTTTATTTTAGATTTATTTATGAACTTTGCATTAATGAAACCCAATTTGTATGATAAAATTGTCTTTTATTTACAGATGAAGCTGACTCCCTGTCAAAGGAAGTAAAAAACTTTTTTCGTTTATTTTTTCTTTGTCAGAACATTGCCACTCAGGCTGTCTGTCTATTTTTTGACAGTAACTTGAGTAAGGTACCCGGACATACACTAGAATCATTTCTTAAGCAGCACAAGTCAAGTCTTACATCTCAAAGCAGTCGTTACAGATGCACAAAGGACCAAGAGGCGAAACTGTTTCCTGGTGAGTTTTTCCTTATTGCAATGTTAATTAATATAAGACGGAATATCCTCATAACCGTAAACGACCGTAAATTTGTTCATCGATCAAATCTTTCTAAAGATTGCACATATTGTCTCGATCCATTAACAAACATGGCCACCACAGACAATTCTTGTTTCTGATTGGCCAATGTTTAAAATTCTTCTCTTCCGAAACCGTGTAACCAAATGAACCGAAACTTGGTAGAAAGTATATATGGAAGGTCTTCTATACAAATTGCTCATTTCGTCTCGATCAGTTAACAAATATGGCCACCACTGGAAATTCTTGTTTCTGATTGGTTAATTTCTAAAAAAAAGTTCTGAATCACGATACTGGTTGGCTTTGTCGCCTTCAATAATCAGATGTCAGGATGTGTGGATAAGAGAATTAAGAGTTACTTAGACAAGTAATAATAAGCTCTTCATATTAAAAAAAAATAATAGCAATTCTTTGATCATTTTATATTGATTAAACTGTTAAAAGAAAGATAACTCTTGCCATTATCCCCCATAGAAATTAACTAATGCTGATATAGTGTAACATGTTTATGCTTTTCATTGCAAGTAGGTATTCACATTTTACTATTCATTTTAGCTCATCTTGCCAAAGGCAATGTGGGCTTTTGCCATCACTTGGTTTCTGTCGTCTGTCTTTAACTTTTTACATTTTAATCTTCACCTCTGAAACCCCTAGGCCAAATGAACTCAAACTTGGTATGCCACATCTATGGAAGGTCCTCTCTAAGGCGTGCACATTTTGTGATGATCTGTTACCAAACATGGACACACCAGGCAATTCTTGATTCTGATTGGCCGATTTTATTTAAATCTTCCCTTCTGAAACTGCTTGGCCAAATGAATCGAAACTTGGTAGGAAGCATCTATGGAATATCGCTATGACGATTGCTCATTTCATCCCTATGGATTAACAAATATAGCTACCACCGAAAATTGGTTGGAAACATCTATGAAATGTCATCAATAAAGATTGCTCATTTCGTTCCGATCGGTTAACAAACATTACTACCACCGAAACTTGGTAGGTATTATCTGTGGAATGTCATCAATGAAGATTGCTCATTTCGTGCCAATCGGTTAGCAAATATGGCCACCACAGGCAATTCTTGTTTCTGATTGGTCGATTTCTAATAAATCTTCTCCTCTGAAACTGCTTAGCCAAATGAACAGAAACTAGGTAGGAAACATCTGCATGTATTGAAGGTTCTGTATTAAATTTCCTTTAGCAGAATGAAAGGTGAGCGACACAGGCTCAACCCACTGAGCCTCTAGTTTCGACTATTATTGCTAATCATTTTATTGTCAACCATTAATGTTTATCCTTATATTGTAGACCATTATTGATAATCATTTTCATTTCGACCATTATTGTTTATCTATTTATTGTCGATCATTATTGTTTATCCTTTTATTGTCGACCATTAATGTTTATCCTTATATTGTCGACCATTAATATTTATCCTTTTATTGTCGACCATTATTGTGTATCCTTTTATTGTCGACCATTATTGTTTATCCTTTTCATTTCGACCATTATTGTTTATCTTTTTATTGTCGACCATTATTGTTTATCCTTTTATTGTCGACCATCAATATTTATCCTGTTATTGTCGACCATTATTGTTTATCCTTTTATTGTCGACCCTCATTTTTCTCATCCTTTTATTGTCGACCATTATTGTTTATCCTTTTATTGTCGACCATTATTGTTTATCCGTTTATTTCGATCATTATTGTTTATCCTTTTATTTTTGACCATTATTGTTTATCCGTTTAATGTCGACCATTGTTGTTTATCCTTTTATTTCGATCATTAATGTTTATCCTTTTGTTGTTTATCCTTTTATTTCGATCATTATTGTTTATCCTTTTATTGTTTATCCTTTTATTTCGAATATTAATGTTTATCCTTTTATTGTCAACCATTATTATTTATCCTTTTATTGTCGACCATTATTATACCCCTGCTCCCCGAAGGGGGAGGGGGGTATACTGTTTTACCTCTGTCCGTCCTTTCGTCCATCCAAGATATTTTTCGTCACACTTTTCTCAGTAACTGTTGATGGCAGAAATCTGATATTTGGTCACAAGCGTCATATAGGTATACCATATTGTGGGTAGCATTTTTGGACCCGTCAGATTCCTACTTCCTGTTTGCCTACTTTGTTGGTTTTTATACACATTGAACATATATGGTCATTTTTCGTCGCATTTTTCTCAGCAACTATTGATGGCAGAGATCTGATATTTGGTCACAAGTTTCATATAGGTACCCCATATCATGGGAAGCGTTTTTGGACCCATCAGATTCCTACTTCCTATTTGCCGACTTTGTTGATTTTTATACACATTGAACATATATGCTAATTTTTCGTCGCATTTTTCTTAGCAACTATTGATGGCAGAGATCTGATATTTGGTCACAAGCTTCATATAGGTACCCCATATCGTGGGAAGCGTTTTTGGACCCATCAGATTCCTACTTCCTGTTTGCCGAAGAGCGGGGGTATCATAAGTGAGCATTAGCTCACAGTTCATCTTGTTGATTATCCTTTTATTGTCGACCTCATTTTTCTCATCTTTTTATTGTCGACCATTATTGTTTATCCTTTCATTTCGATCATTATTGTTTATCTTTATATTGTCGATCATTATTGTTTAACCTTTTATTGTCGACCATTATTGTTTATCCATTTATTGTTGACCATTATTGTTTATCCTTTTATTGTCGACCATTATTGTTTATCCATTTATTGTCGACCATTATTGTTTATCCTTTTATTGTCCACCATTATTGTTAATCTTTTTATTGTCGACCATTATTGTTTATCCTTTTATTGTCCACCATTAATGTTTGTCTTTTTATTTTCTATTGTTTCATAGAAAAACATCGTTCATCTTGTATAATCATTTCAGGTGGCCAGGTTGTTGTTTCTACAGATTTTGACTTCACCTTGCTATACAAACTGATCAGAAACCTTTTAACAGCTATTCCTGCTCCAACTTGTGGATGGGGAAATCAGCCATTACCTGGACATTTAAATGAAACAGATGACATGGAAAGAATTCGACATTTAAGAAATAATATTGTGCACAATTCTGACAGTGAAATCTGTGATATTGATTTTTCTACCCACTGGACTGATTTATCACAGGTAAAATAATTTACAATTACCATTTTACACCTATTTGTAGATTTATCACAAGTAAGCATACCCTATTGGTCTATTGATGGTGCATTAAGAAATAATTCATGGAAGCCATACTGGGCTGGCGGATATTAGTAGCGAAAGATAACATTTACTTATATCCTTCCATCTCATGATAAAACACAGTATGGCTTCCATAAATTATTTTGATTCAGTATATATACGGTTCTCCACTTTGATGGGAAAGGCGCTTATTTATATTTACGTTTTGAGGGCAATGTCACACACAAGTTAGTTATGCGGCACAGGCTGGAGGCTTTAACTTTCAACCCGCAAAATTCGAGCAAGCAATAACTAATCAACGTTTGCTTACACGAAGGGAAAGTCATATTGATGGAACAGCTGTAGCAATAATACTTTGCTTGCAGGTTTTAATTGCACATCACATATTTATTAATCTTTTCATATGCTGATTATTTTCAGTGAATATAGATGTTAAAATGTTGATAGAAGTGTAGCAAATTATTTTGTGAATAAATGTGTGCACCAAACATGTGCTAATAAGATTTTGCCATTTAAATAAATCGCTTGTGTGCTTACAAAGCGATGGAAGGACGTCATATTAGAATATAGAATTTATTTGACGAGGCTTAAAAACGAGATATAGCTAGTCTTTTACCCCGTTTCGCATGGAGTAAAATAAACAAACTATATAGTTACCATCAATAGATCAATATTGTGTTTATCCTGCAATCCACGATGTTTTTAGTTCACCTGGACCAAAGGTCAAGGTTTGGTCCAGGTGAACTATTGCCATCACTTGGCATCCGTCGTCTGTAAACTTTTCACATTTCAAGCTTCTTCTCCGAAACCACTGGGCCAATTGGAACCACACTTAAGAGGAATGTTCCTTGGATGGTCCTCTACAAAGTTTCTGTTTTTCGTTTCAGTCGGATATTCAACATGGCTGCCAGGGCCAATAATATGATCTGATTGGCTGAAATTTCAAAGATCTTCTTCTCTGAAACTAATGAACTGACTGAACCCAAACTGTAATTGAATGATCATTGGAATGTCATTTACCAAGTTTCTGTTTTTTTTGCCGATTGGAAATCCAAGAAGGCCGCCATCGCAGGACAAAGATTAACATTGGACCCTTTGGGAAAATGTTCAAATGCCTTCTTCTCAGAAACTACAAATATGATTAAAGCCAAACTGTACATGAATGTTCATTGGATGGTCCTCTACAATCTTAAGGCTTTTTGTTCCGATATGAAATTCAAAATGGCGGCTATGGCAGGACTTAATTTAACATTGGACCCTAGGGAAAAATGTTTCAAAATGCTTCTTCTCTGAAACAACTCAGACAATTGAAACCAAACTGCCCAGGAATGATCATTGGAAGGTCCTCTACAAAGTTTCTGTTTTTTATGCCGTTCGGAAATCCAAGATGGCCACTACCGCACGACATAGATTAACATTGGACCCTATGGGAAAATGTTCAAATGCCTTCTTCTCAGAAACTACAAATATGATTAACGTCAAACGTACATGAATGTTCATTGGATGGTCCTCTACAATCTAAGGTTTTTTGTTCCGATATGAAATTCAAAATGGCGGCTACGGCAGGACTTAGTTTAACATTGGACCCTATGGAAAAAATGTTTCAAAACGCTTCTTCTCTGAAACCGCAAGGACAATTGAAACCAAACTGCCCAAGAATGATCATTGGAAGGTACTTTACAAAGTTTCTTTTTCTTATGCCGATCGGAAATCCAAGATGGCCACCGCCGCAGGACATAGATTAACATTGGACCCTATGGGAAAATGTTCAAATGCCTTCTTCTCAGAAACTACAAATATGATTAAAGCCAAGCGTACATGAATGTTCATTGGATGGTCCTCTACAAACTTTACGTTTTTTGTTCTGATATGAAATTCGAAATGGCGGCTACGGCAGGACTTAGTTTAACATTGGACCCTTTGGAAAAAATGTTTCAAAATGCTTCTTCTCTGAAACCACTTGGACAATTGAAACCAAACTGCCCAGGACTGATCATTGGAAGGTCCTCTACAAAGTTTCTGTTTTTTATGCCGATCAGAAATCCAAGATGGCCACAACCGCAGGACATAGATTAACATTGGACCCTATGGGAAAATGTTCAAATGCCTTCTTCTCAGAAACTACAAATATGATTAAAGCCAAACCGTACATGAATGTTCATTGGATGGTCCTCTACAATCTTAAGGCTTTTTGTTCTGATATGAAATTCAAAATGGCGGCTACGGCAGGCCTTAGTTTAACATTGGACCCTATGGAAAAAATGTTTCAAAACGCTTCTTCTCTGAAACCACTTGGACAATTGAAATCAAACTGCCCAGGAATGATAATTGGAAAGTCCTCTACAAAGTTTCTGTTTTTTATGCTGATCAGAAATCCAAGATGGCCACCACCGCAGGACATAGATTAACATTGGACCCTATGGGAAAATGTTCAAATGCTTTCTTCTCAGAAACTACAAATATGATTAAAGCCAAACTGTACATGAATGTTCATTGGATGGTCCTCTACAGTCTAAGGTTTTTTGTTCCGATATGAAATTCAAAATGGCGGCTATGGCAGGACTTAGTTTAACACTGGACCCTATGGGGAAAATGTTTCAAAATGCTTCTTCTCTGAAACCACAAGGACAATTGAAACCAAACTGCCCAGGAATGATCATTGGAAGGTCCTCTACAAAGTTTCTGTTTTTTATGCCGTTCGGAAATCCAAGATGGCCACTACCGCACGACATAGATTAACATTGGACCCTATGGGAAAATGTTCAAATGCCTTCTTCTCAGAAACTACAAATATGATTAACGTCGAACTGTACATGAATGTTCATTGGATGGTCCTCTACAATCTAAGGTTTTTTGTTCCGATATGAAATTCAAAATGGCGGCTACGGCAGGACTTAGTTTAACATTGGACCCTATGGAAAAAATGTTTCAAAACGCTTCTTCTCTGAAACCACAAGGACAATTGAAACCAAACTGCCCAAGAATGATCATTGGAAGGTACTTTACAAAGTTTCTTTTTCTTATGCCGATCGGAAATCCAAGATGGCCACCGCCGCAGGACATAGATTAACATTGGACCCTATGGGAAAATGTTCAAATGCCTTCTTCTCAGAAACTACAAATATGATTAAAGCCAAGCGTACATGAATGTTCATTGGATGGTCCTCTACAAACTTTACGTTTTTTGTTCTGATATGAAATTCGAAATGGCGGCTACGGCAGGACTTAGTTTAACATTGGACCCTTTGGAAAAAATGTTTCAAAATGCTTCTTCTCTGAAACCACTTGGACAATTGAAACCAAACTGCCCAGGACTGATCATTGGAAGGTCCTCTACAAAGTTTCTGTTTTTTATGCCGATCAGAAATCCAAGATGGCCACAACCGCAGGACATAGATTAACATTGGACCCTATGGGAAAATGTTCAAATGCCTTCTTCTCAGAAACTACAAATATGATTAAAGCCAAACCGTACATGAATGTTCATTGGATGGTCCTCTACAGTCTTAAGGCTTTTTGTTCTGATATGAAATTCAAAATGGCGGCTACGGCAGGCCTTAGTTTAACATTGGACCCTATGGAAAAAATGTTTCAAAACGCTTCTTCTCTGAAACCACTTGGACAATTGAAATCAAACTGCCCAGGAATGATAATTGGAAAGTCCTCTACAAAGTTTCTGTTTTTTATGCTGATCAGAAATCCAAGATGGCCACCACCGCAGGACATAGATTAACATTGGACCCTATGGGAAAATGTTCAAATGCTTTCTTCTCAGAAACTACAAATATGATTAAAGCCAAACTGTGCATGAATGTTCATTGGATGGTCCTCTACAGTCTAAGGTTTTTTGTTCCGATATGAAATTCAAAATGGCGGCTATGGCAGGACTTAGTTTAACACTGGACCCTATGGGGAAAATGTTTCAAAATGCTTCTTCTCTGAAACCACAAGGACAATTGAAACCAAACTGCCCAGGAATGATCATTGGAAGGTCCTCTACAAAGTTTCTGTTTTTTATGCCGTTCGGAAATCCAAGATGGCCACTACCGCACGACATAGATTAACATTGGACCCTATGGGAAAATGTTCAAATGCCTTCTTCTCAGAAACTACAAATATGATTAACGTCGAACTGTACATGAATGTTCATTGGATGGTCCTCTACAATCTAAGGTTTTTTGTTCCGATATGAAATTCAAAATGGCGGCTACGGCAGGACTTAGTTTAACATTGGACCCTATGGAAAAAATGTTTCAAAACGCTTCTTCTCTGAAACCACAAGGACAATTGAAACCAAACTGCCCAAGAATGATCATTGGAAGGTACTTTACAAAGTTTCTTTTTCTTATGCCGATCGGAAATCCAAGATGGCCACCGCCGCAGGACATAGATTAACATTGGACCCTATGGGAAAATGTTCAAATGCCTTCTTCTCAGAAACTACAAATATGATTAAAGCCAAGCGTACATGAATGTTCATTGGATGGTCCTCTACAAACTTTACGTTTTTTGTTCTGATATGAAATTCGAAATGGCGGCTACGGCAGGACTTAGTTTAACATTGGACCCTTTGGAAAAAATGTTTCAAAATGCTTCTTCTCTGAAACCACTTGGACAATTGAAACCAAACTGCCCAGGACTGATCAATGGAAGGTCCTCTACAAAGTTTCTGTTTTCTATGCCGATCAGAAATCCAAGATGGCCACAACCGCAGGACATAGATTAACATTGGACCCTATGGGAAAATGTTCAAATGCCTTCTTCTCAGAAACTACAAATATGATTAAAGCCAAACCGTACATGAATGTTCATTGGATGGTCCTCTACAATCTTAAGGCTTTTTGTTCTGATATGAAATTCAAAATGGCGGCTACGGCAGGCCTTAGTTTAACATTGGACCCTATGGAAAAAATGTTTCAAAACGCTTCTTCTCTGAAACCACTTGGACAATTGAAATCAAACTGCCCAGGAATGATAATTGGAAAGTCCTCTACAAAGTTTCTGTTTTTTATGCTGATCAGAAATCCAAGATGGCCACCACCGCAGGACATAGATTAACATTGGACCCTATGGGAAAATGTTCAAATGCTTTCTTCTCAGGAACTACAAATATGATTAAAGCCAAACTGTACATGAATGTTCATTGGATGGTCCTCTACAGTCTAAGGTTTTTTGTTCCGATATGAAATTCAAAATGGCGGCTATGGCAGGACTTAGTTTAACACTGGACCCTATGGGGAAAATGTTTCAAAATGCTTCTTCTCTGAAACCACAAGGACAATTGAAACCAAACTGCCCAGGAATGATCATTGGAAGGTCCTCTACAAAGTTTCTGTTTTTTATGCCGTTCGGAAATCCAAGATGGCCACTACCGCACGACATAGATTAACATTGGACCCTATGGGAAAATGTTCAAATGCCTTCTTCTCAGAAACTACAAATATGATTAACGTCAAACTGTACATGAATGTTCATTGGATGGTCCTCTACAATCTAAGGTTTTTTGTTCCGATATGAAATTCAAAATGGCGGCTACGGCAGGACTTAGTTTAACATTGGACCCTATGGAAAAAATGTTTCAAAACGCTTCTTCTCTGAAACCACAAGGACAATTGAAACCAAACTGCCCAAGAATGATCATTGGAAGGTACTTTACAAAGTTTCTTTTTCTTATGCCGATCGGAAATCCAAGATGGCCACCGCCGCAGGACATAGATTAACATTGGACCCTATGGGAAAATGTTCAAATGCCTTCTTCTCAGAAACTACAAATATGATTAAAGCCAAGCGTACATGAATGTTCATTGGATGGTCCTCTACAAACTTTACGTTTTTTGTTCTGATATGAAATTCGAAATGGCGGCTACGGCAGGACTTAGTTTAACATTGGACCCTTTGGAAAAAATGTTTCAAAATGCTTCTTCTCTGAAACCACTTGGACAATTGAAACCAAACTGCCCAGGACTGATCATTGGAAGGTCCTCTACAAAGTTTCTGTTTTTTATGCCGATCAGAAATCCAAGATGGCCACAACCGCAGGACATAGATTAACATTGGACCCTATGGGAAAATGTTCAAATGCCTTCTTCTCAGAAACTACAAATATGATTAAAGCCAAACCGTACATGAATGTTCATTGGATGGTCCTCTACAATCTTAAGGCTTTTTGTTCTGATATGAAATTCAAAATGGCGGCTACGGCAGGCCTTAGTTTAACATTGGACCCTATGGAAAAAATGTTTCAAAACGCTTCTTCTCTGAAACCACTTGGACAATTGAAATCAAACTGCCCAGGAATGATAATTGGAAAGTCCTCTACAAAGTTTCTGTTTTTTATGCTGATCAGAAATCCAAGATGGCCACCACCGCAGGACATAGATTAACATTGGACCCTATGGGAAAATGTTCAAATGCTTTCTTCTCAGAAACTACAAATATGATTAAAGCCAAACTGTACATGAATGTTCATTGGATGGTCCTCTACAGTCTAAGGTTTTTTGTTCCGATATGAAATTCAAAATGGCGGCTATGGCAGGACTTAGTTTAACACTGGACCCTATGGGGAAAATGTTTCAAAATGCTTCTTCTCTGAAACCACAAGGACAATTGAAACCAAACTGCCCAGGAATGATCATTGGAAGGTCCTCTACAAAGTTTCTGTTTTTTATGCCGTTCGGAAATCCAAGATGGCCACTACCGCACGACATAGATTAACATTGGACCCTATGGGAAAATGTTCAAATGCCTTCTTCTCAGAAACTACAAATATGATTAACGTCAAACTGTACATGAATGTTCATTGGATGGTCCTCTACAATCTAAGGTTTTTTGTTCCGATATGAAATTCAAAATGGCGGCTACGGCAGGACTTAGTTTAACATTGGACCCTATGGAAAAAATGTTTCAAAACGCTTCTTCTCTGAAACCACAAGGACAATTGAAACCAAACTGCCCAAGAATGATCATTGGAAGGTACTTTACAAAGTTTCTTTTTCTTATGCCGATCGGAAATCCAAGATGGCCACCGCCGCAGGACATAGGTTAACATTGGACCCTATGGGAAAATGTTCAAATGCCTTCTTCTCAGAAACTACAAATATGATTAAAGCCAAGCGTACATGAATGTTCATTGGATGGTCCTCTACAAACTTTACGTTTTTTGTTCTGATATGAAATTCGAAATGGCGGCTACGGCAGGACTTAGTTTAACATTGGACCCTTTGGAAAAAATGTTTCAAAATGCTTCTTCTCTGAAACCACTTGGACAATTGAAACCAAACTGCCCAGGACTGATCATTGGAAGGTCCTCTACAAAGTTTCTGTTTTTTATGCCGATCAGAAATCCAAGATGGCCACAACCGCAGGACATAGATTAACATTGGACCCTATGGGAAAATGTTCAAATGCCTTCTTCTCAGAAACTACAAATATGATTAAAGCCAAACCGTACATGAATGTTCATTGGATGGTCCTCTACAATCTTAAGGCTTTTTGTTCTGATATGAAATTCAAAATGGCGGCTACGGCAGGCCTTAGTTTAACATTGGACCCTATGTAAAAAATGTTTCAAAACGCTTCTTCTCTGAAACCACTTGGACAATTGAAATCAAACTGCCCAGGAATGATAATTGGAAAGTCCTCTACAAAGTTTCTGTTTTTTATGCTGATCAGAAATCCAAGATGGCCACCACCGCAGGACATAGATTAACATTGGACCCTATGGGAAAATGTTCAAATGCTTTCTTCTCAGAAACTACAAATATGATTAAAGCCAAACTGTACATGAATGTTCATTGGATGGTCCTCTACAGTCTAAGGTTTTTTGTTCCGATATGAAATTCAAAATGGCGGCTATGGCAGGACTTAGTTTAACACTGGACCCTATGGGGAAAATGTTTCAAAATGCTTCTTCTCTGAAACCACAAGGACAATTGAAACCAAACTGCCCAAGAATGATCATTGGAAGGTACTTTACAAAGTTTCTTTTTCTTATGCCGATCGGAAATCCAAGATGGCCACCGCCGCAGGATATAGATTAACATTGGACCCTATGGGAAAATGTTCAAATGCCTTCTTCTCAGAAACTACAAATATGATTAAAGCCAAACCGTACATGAATGTTCATTGGATGGTCCTCTACAATCTTAAGGCTTTTTGTTCTGATATGAAATTCAAAATGGCGGCTACGGCAGGCCTTAGTTTAACATTGGACCCTATGGAAAAAATGTTTCAAAACGCTTCTTCTCTGAAACCACTTGGACAATTGAAATCAAACTGCCCAGGAATGATAATTGGAAAGTCCTCTACAAAGTTTCTGTTTTTTATGCTGATCAGAAATCCAAGATGGCCACCACCGCAGGACATAGATTAACATTGGACCCTATGGGAAAATGTTCAAATGCTTTCTTCTCAGAAACTACAAATATGATTAAAGCCAAACTGTACATGAATGTTCATTGGATGGTCCTCTACAGTCTAAGGTTTTTTGTTCCGATATGAAATTCAAAATGGCGGCTATGGCAGGACTTAGTTTAACACTGGACCCTATGGGGAAAATGTTTCAAAATGCTTCTTCTCTGAAACCACAAGGACAATTGAAACCAAACTGCCCAGGAATGATCATTGGAAGGTCCTCTACAAAGTTTCTGTTTTTTATGCCGTTCGGAAATCCAAGATGGCCACTACCGCACGACATAGATTAACATTGGACCCTATGGGAAAATGTTCAAATGCCTTCTTCTCAGAAACTACAAATATGATTAACGTCAAACTGTACATGAATGTTCATTGGATGGTCCTCTACAATCTAAGGTTTTTTGTTCCGATATGAAATTCAAAATGGCGGCTACGGCAGGACTTAGTTTAACATTGGACCCTATGGAAAAAATGTTTCAAAACGCTTCTTCTCTGAAACCACAAGGACAATTGAAACCAAACTGCCCAAGAATGATCATTGGAAGGTACTTTACAAAGTTTCTTTTTCTTATGCCGATCGGAAATCCAAGATGGCCACCGCCGCAGGACATAGATTAACATTGGACCCTATGGGAAAATGTTCAAATGCCTTCTTCTCAGAAACTACAAATATGATTAAAGCCAAGCGTACATGAATGTTCATTGGATGGTCCTCTACAAACTTTACGTTTTTTGTTCTGATATGAAATTCGAAATGGCGGCTACGGCAGGACTTAGTTTAACATTGGACCCTTTGGAAAAAATGTTTCAAAATGCTTCTTCTCTGAAACCACTTGGACAATTGAAACCAAACTGCCCAGGACTGATCATTGGAAGGTCCTCTACAAAGTTTCTGTTTTTTATGCCGAT
Organism: Bathymodiolus brooksi; assembly: GCA_963680875.1. Classification (NCBI taxonomy): domain Eukaryota; kingdom Metazoa; phylum Mollusca; class Bivalvia; order Mytilida; family Modiolidae; genus Bathymodiolus; species Bathymodiolus brooksi. The sequence continues at coordinate 58,774,194 of OY804586.1, read as the reverse complement.
CAGAAATCCAAGATGGCCACAACCGCAGGACATAGATTAACATTGGACCCTATGGGAAAATGTTCAAATGCCTTCTTCTCAGAAACTACAAATATGATTAAAGCCAAACCGTACATGAATGTTCATTGGATGGTCCTCTACAATCTTAAGGCTTTTTGTTCTGATATGAAATTCAAAATGGCGGCTACGGCAGGCCTTAGTTTAACATTGGACCCTATGGAAAAAATGTTTCAAAACGCTTCTTCTCTGAAACCACTTGGACAATTGAAATCAAACTGCCCAGGAATGATAATTGGAAAGTCCTCTACAAAGTTTCTGTTTTTTATGCTGATCAGAAATCCAAGATGGCCACCACCGCAGGACATAGATTAACATTGGACCCTATGGGAAAATGTTCAAATGCTTTCTTCTCAGAAACTACAAATATGATTAAAGCCAAACTGTACATGAATGTTCATTGGATGGTCCTCTACAGTCTAAGGTTTTTTGTTCCGATATGAAATTCAAAATGGCGGCTATGGCAGGACTTAGTTTAACACTGGACCCTATGGGGAAAATGTTTCAAAATGCTTCTTCTCTGAAACCACAAGGACAATTGAAACCAAACTGCCCAGGAATGATCATTGGAAGGTCCTCTACAAAGTTTCTGTTTTTTATGCCGTTCGGAAATCCAAGATGGCCACTACCGCACGACATAGATTAACATTGGACCCTATGGGAAAATGTTCAAATGCCTTCTTCTCAGAAACTACAAATATGATTAACGTCGAACTGTACATGAATGTTCATTGGATGGTCCTCTACAATCTAAGGTTTTTTGTTCCGATATGAAATTCAAAATGGCGGCTACGGCAGGACTTAGTTTAACATTGGACCCTATGGAAAAAATGTTTCAAAACGCTTCTTCTCTGAAACCACAAGGACAATTGAAACCAAACTGCCCAAGAATGATCATTGGAAGGTACTTTACAAAGTTTCTTTTTCTTATGCCGATCGGAAATCCAAGATGGCCACCGCCGCAGGACATAGATTAACATTGGACCCTATGGGAAAATGTTCAAATGCCTTCTTCTCAGAAACTACAAATATGATTAAAGCCAAGCGTACATGAATGTTCATTGGATGGTCCTCTACAAACTTTACGTTTTTTGTTCTGATATGAAATTCGAAATGGCGGCTACGGCAGGACTTAGTTTAACATTGGACCCTTTGGAAAAAATGTTTCAAAATGCTTCTTCTCTGAAACCACTTGGACAATTGAAACCAAACTGCCCAGGACTGATCAATGGAAGGTCCTCTACAAAGTTTCTGTTTTTTATGCCGATCAGAAATCCAAGATGGCCACAACCGCAGGACATAGATTAACATTGGACCCTATGGGAAAATGTTCAAATGCCTTCTTCTCAGAAACTACAAATATGATTAAAGCCAAACCGTACATGAATGTTCATTGGATGGTCCTCTACAATCTTAAGGCTTTTTGTTCTGATATGAAATTCAAAATGGCGGCTACGGCAGGCCTTAGTTTAACATTGGACCCTATGGAAAAAATGTTTCAAAACGCTTCTTCTCTGAAACCACTTGGACAATTGAAATCAAACTGCCCAGGAATGATAATTGGAAAGTCCTCTACAAAGTTTCTGTTTTTTATGCTGATCAGAAATCCAAGATGGCCACCACCGCAGGACATAGATTAACATTGGACCCTATGGGAAAATGTTCAAATGCTTTCTTCTCAGAAACTACAAATATGATTAAAGCCAAACTGTACATGAATGTTCATTGGATGGTCCTCTACAGTCTAAGGTTTTTTGTTCCGATATGAAATTCAAAATGGCGGCTATGGCAGGACTTAGTTTAACACTGGACCCTATGGGGAAAATGTTTCAAAATGCTTCTTCTCTGAAACCACAAGGACAATTGAAACCAAACTGCCCAGGAATGATCATTGGAAAGTCCTCTACAAAGTTTCTGTTTTTTATGCCGTTCGGAAATCCAAGATGGCCACTACCGCACGACATAGATTAACATTGGACCCTATGGGAAAATGTTCAAATGCCTTCTTCTCAGAAACTACAAATATGATTAACGTCAAACTGTACATGAATGTTCATTGGATGGTCCTCTACAATCTAAGGTTTTTTGTTCCGATATGAAATTCAAAATGGCGGCTACGGCAGGACTTAGTTTAACATTGGACCCTATGGAAAAAATGTTTCAAAACGCTTCTTCTCTGAAACCACAAGGACAATTGAAACCAAACTGCCCAAGAATGATCATTGGAAGGTACTTTACAAAGTTTCTTTTTCTTATGCCGATCGGAAATCCAAGATGGCCACCGCCGCAGGACATAGGTTAACATTGGACCCTATGGGAAAATGTTCAAATGCCTTCTTCTCAGAAACTACAAATATGATTAAAGCCAAGCGTACATGAATGTTCATTGGATGGTCCTCTACAAACTTTACGTTTTTTGTTCTGATATGAAATTCGAAATGGCGGCTACGGCAGGACTTAGTTTAACATTGGACCCTTTGGAAAAAATGTTTCAAAATGCTTCTTCTCTGAAACCACTTGGACAATTGAAACCAAACTGCCCAGGACTGATCATTGGAAGGTCCTCTACAAAGTTTCTGTTTTTTATGCCGATCAGAAATCCAAGATGGCCACAACCGCAGGACATAGATTAACATTGGACCCTATGGGAAAATGTTCAAATGCCTTCTTCTCAGAAACTACAAATATGATTAAAGCCAAACCGTACATGAATGTTCATTGGATGGTCCTCTACAATCTTAAGGCTTTTTGTTCTGATATGAAATTCAAAATGGCGGCTACGGCAGGCCTTAGTTTAACATTGGACCCTATGTAAAAAATGTTTCAAAACGCTTCTTCTCTGAAACCACTTGGACAATTGAAATCAAACTGCCCAGGAATGATAATTGGAAAGTCCTCTACAAAGTTTCTGTTTTTTATGCTGATCAGAAATCCAAGATGGCCACCACCGCAGGACATAGATTAACATTGGACCCTATGGGAAAATGTTCAAATGCTTTCTTCTCAGAAACTACAAATATGATTAAAGCCAAACTGTACATGAATGTTCATTGGATGGTCCTCTACAGTCTAAGGTTTTTTGTTCCGATATGAAATTCAAAATGGCGGCTATGGCAGGACTTAGTTTAACACTGGACCCTATGGGGAAAATGTTTCAAAATGCTTCTTCTCTGAAACCACAAGGACAATTGAAACCAAACTGCCCAAGAATGATCATTGGAAGGTACTTTACAAAGTTTCTTTTTCTTATGCCGATCGGAAATCCAAGATGGCCACCGCCGCAGGATATAGATTAACATTGGACCCTATGGGAAAATGTTCAAATGCCTTCTTCTCAGAAACTACAAATATGATTAAAGCCAAACCGTACATGAATGTTCATTGGATGGTCCTCTACAATCTTAAGGCTTTTTGTTCTGATATGAAATTCAAAATGGCGGCTACGGCAGGCCTTAGTTTAACATTGGACCCTATGGAAAAAATGTTTCAAAACGCTTCTTCTCTGAAACCACTTGGACAATTGAAATCAAACTGCCCAGGAATGATAATTGGAAAGTCCTCTACAAAGTTTCTGTTTTTTATGCTGATCAGAAATCCAAGATGGCCACCACCGCAGGACATAGATTAACATTGGACCCTATGGGAAAATGTTCAAATGCTTTCTTCTCAGAAACTACAAATATGATTAAAGCCAAACTGTACATGAATGTTCATTGGATGGTCCTCTACAGTCTAAGGTTTTTTGTTCCGATATGAAATTCAAAATGGCGGCTATGGCAGGACTTAGTTTAACACTGGACCCTATGGGGAAAATGTTTCAAAATGCTTCTTCTCTGAAACCACAAGGACAATTGAAACCAAACTGCCCAGGAATGATCATTGGAAGGTCCTCTACAAAGTTTCTGTTTTTTATGCCGTTCGGAAATCCAAGATGGCCACTACCGCACGACATAGATTAACATTGGACCCTATGGGAAAATGTTCAAATGCCTTCTTCTCAGAAACTACAAATATGATTAACGTCAAACTGTACATGAATGTTCATTGGATGGTCCTCTACAATCTAAGGTTTTTTGTTCCGATATGAAATTCAAAATGGCGGCTACGGCAGGACTTAGTTTAACATTGGACCCTATGGAAAAAATGTTTCAAAACGCTTCTTCTCTGAAACCACAAGGACAATTGAAACCAAACTGCCCAAGAATGATCATTGGAAGGTACTTTACAAAGTTTCTTTTTCTTATGCCGATCGGAAATCCAAGATGGCCACCGCCGCAGGACATAGATTAACATTGGACCCTATGGGAAAATGTTCAAATGCCTTCTTCTCAGAAACTACAAATATGATTAAAGCCAAGCGTACATGAATGTTCATTGGATGGTCCTCTACAAACTTTACGTTTTTTGTTCTGATATGAAATTCGAAATGGCGGCTACGGCAGGACTTAGTTTAACATTGGACCCTTTGGAAAAAATGTTTCAAAATGCTTCTTCTCTGAAACCACTTGGACAATTGAAACCAAACTGCCCAGGACTGATCATTGGAAGGTCCTCTACAAAGTTTCTGTTTTTTATGCCGATCAGAAATCCAAGATGGCCACAACCGCAGGACATAGATTAACATTGGACCCTATGGGAAAATGTTCAAATGCCTTCTTCTCAGAAACTACAAATATGATTAAAGCCAAACCGTACATGAATGTTCATTGGATGGTCCTCTACAATCTTAAGGCTTTTTGTTCTGATATGAAATTCAAAATGGCGGCTACGGCAGGCCTTAGTTTAACATTGGACCCTATGGAAAAAATGTTTCAAAACGCTTCTTCTCTGAAACCACTTGGACAATTGAAATCAAACTGCCCAGGAATGATAATTGGAAAGTCCTCTACAAAGTTTCTGTTTTTTATGCTGATCAGAAATCCAAGATGGCCACCACCGCAGGACATAGATTAACATTGGACCCTATGGGAAAATGTTCAAATGCTTTCTTCTCAGAAACTACAAATATGATTAAAGCCAAACTGTACATGAATGTTCATTGGATGGTCCTCTACAGTCTAAGGTTTTTTGTTCCGATATGAAATTCAAAATGGCGGCTATGGCAGGACTTAGTTTAACACTGGACCCTATGGGGAAAATGTTTCAAAATGCTTCTTCTCTGAAACCACAAGGACAATTGAAACCAAACTGCCCAGGAATGATCATTGGAAGGTCCTCTACAAAGTTTCTGTTTTTTATGCCGTTCGGAAATCCAAGATGGCCACTACCGCACGACATAGATTAACATTGGACCCTATGGGAAAATGTTCAAATGCCTTCTTCTCAGAAACTACAAATATGATTAACGTCGAACTGTACATGAATGTTCATTGGATGGTCCTCTACAATCTAAGGTTTTTTGTTCCGATATGAAATTCAAAATGGCGGCTACGGCAGGACTTAGTTTAACATTGGACCCTATGGAAAAAATGTTTCAAAACGCTTCTTCTCTGAAACCACAAGGACAATTGAAACCAAACTGCCCAAGAATGATCATTGGAAGGTACTTTACAAAGTTTCTTTTTCTTATGCCGATCGGAAATCCAAGATGGCCACCGCCGCAGGACATAGATTAACATTGGACCCTATGGGAAAATGTTCAAATGCCTTCTTCTCAGAAACTACAAATATGATTAAAGCCAAGCGTACATGAATGTTCATTGGATGGTCCTCTACAAACTTTACGTTTTTTGTTCTGATATGAAATTCGAAATGGCGGCTACGGCAGGACTTAGTTTAACATTGGACCCTTTGGAAAAAATGTTTCAAAATGCTTCTTCTCTGAAACCACTTGGACAATTGAAACCAAACTGCCCAGGACTGATCAATGGAAGGTCCTCTACAAAGTTTCTGTTTTTTATGCCGATCAGAAATCCAAGATGGCCACAACCGCAGGACATAGATTAACATTGGACCCTATGGGAAAATGTTCAAATGCCTTCTTCTCAGAAACTACAAATATGATTAAAGCCAAACCGTACATGAATGTTCATTGGATGGTCCTCTACAATCTTAAGGCTTTTTGTTCTGATATGAAATTCAAAATGGCGGCTACGGCAGGCCTTAGTTTAACATTGGACCCTATGGAAAAAATGTTTCAAAACGCTTCTTCTCTGAAACCACTTGGACAATTGAAATCAAACTGCCCAGGAATGATAATTGGAAAGTCCTCTACAAAGTTTCTGTTTTTTATGCTGATCAGAAATCCAAGATGGCCACCACCGCAGGACATAGATTAACATTGGACCCTATGGGAAAATGTTCAAATGCTTTCTTCTCAGAAACTACAAATATGATTAAAGCCAAACTGTACATGAATGTTCATTGGATGGTCCTCTACAGTCTAAGGTTTTTTGTTCCGATATGAAATTCAAAATGGCGGCTATGGCAGGACTTAGTTTAACACTGGACCCTATGGGGAAAATGTTTCAAAATGCTTCTTCTCTGAAACCACAAGGACAATTGAAACCAAACTGCCCAGGAATGATCATTGGAAGGTCCTCTACAAAGTTTCTGTTTTTTATGCCGTTCGGAAATCCAAGATGGCCACTACCGCACGACATAGATTAACATTGGACCCTATGGGAAAATGTTCAAATGCCTTCTTCTCAGAAACTACAAATATGATTAACGTCAAACTGTACATGAATGTTCATTGGATGGTCCTCTACAATCTAAGGTTTTTTGTTCCGATATGAAATTCAAAATGGCGGCTACGGCAGGACTTAGTTTAACATTGGACCCTATGGAAAAAATGTTTCAAAACGCTTCTTCTCTGAAACCACAAGGACAATTGAAACCAAACTGCCCAAGAATGATCATTGGAAGGTACTTTACAAAGTTTCTTTTTCTTATGCCGATCGGAAATCCAAGATGGCCACCGCCGCAGGACATAGATTAACATTGGACCCTATGGGAAAATGTTCAAATGCCTTCTTCTCAGAAACTACAAATATGATTAAAGCCAAGCGTACATGAATGTTCATTGGATGGTCCTCTACAAACTTTACGTTTTTTGTTCTGATATGAAATTCGAAATGGCGGCTACGGCAGGACTTAGTTTAACATTGGACCCTTTGGAAAAAATGTTTCAAAATGCTTCTTCTCTGAAACCACTTGGACAATTGAAACCAAACTGCCCAGGACTGATCAATGGAAGGTCCTCTACAAAGTTTCTGTTTTCTATGCCGATCAGAAATCCAAGATGGCCACAACCGCAGGACATAGATTAACATTGGACCCTATGGGAAAATGTTCAAATGCCTTCTTCTCAGAAACTACAAATATGATTAAAGCCAAACCGTACATGAATGTTCATTGGATGGTCCTCTACAATCTTAAGGCTTTTTGTTCTGATATGAAATTCAAAATGGCGGCTACGGCAGGCCTTAGTTTAACATTGGACCCTATGGAAAAAATGTTTCAAAACGCTTCTTCTCTGAAACCACTTGGACAATTGAAATCAAACTGCCCAGGAATGATAATTGGAAAGTCCTCTACAAAGTTTCTGTTTTTTATGCTGATCAGAAATCCAAGATGGCCACCACCGCAGGACATAGATTAACATTGGACCCTATGGGAAAATGTTCAAATGCTTTCTTCTCAGAAACTACAAATATGATTAAAGCCAAACTGTACATGAATGTTCATTGGATGGTCCTCTACAGTCTAAGGTTTTTTGTTCCGATATGAAATTCAAAATGGCGGCTATGGCAGGACTTAGTTTAACACTGGACCCTATGGGGAAAATGTTTCAAAATGCTTCTTCTCTGAAACCACAAGGACAATTGAAACCAAACTGCCCAGGAATGATCATTGGAAGGTCCTCTACAAAGTTTCTGTTTTTTATGCCGTTCGGAAATCCAAGATGGCCACTACCGCACGACATAGATTAACATTGGACCCTATGGGAAAATGTTCAAATGCCTTCTTCTCAGAAACTACAAATATGATTAACGTCAAACTGTACATGAATGTTCATTGGATGGTCCTCTACAATCTAAGGTTTTTTGTTCCGATATGAAATTCAAAATGGCGGCTACGGCAGGACTTAGTTTAACATTGGACCCTATGGAAAAAATGTTTCAAAACGCTTCTTCTCTGAAACCACAAGGACAATTGAAACCAAACTGCCCAAGAATGATCATTGGAAGGTACTTTACAAAGTTTCTTTTTCTTATGCCGATCGGAAATCCAAGATGGCCACCGCCGCAGGACATAGGTTAACATTGGACCCTATGGGAAAATGTTCAAATGCCTTCTTCTCAGAAACTACAAATATGATTAAAGCCAAGCGTACATGAATGTTCATTGGATGGTCCTCTACAAACTTTACGTTTTTTGTTCTGATATGAAATTCGAAATGGCGGCTACGGCAGGACTTAGTTTAACATTGGACCCTTTGGAAAAAATGTTTCAAAATGCTTCTTCTCTGAAACCACTTGGACAATTGAAACCAAACTGCCCAGGACTGATCATTGGAAGGTCCTCTACAAAGTTTCTGTTTTTTATGCCGATCAGAAATCCAAGATGGCCACAACCGCAGGACATAGATTAACATTGGACCCTATGGGAAAATGTTCAAATGCCTTCTTCTCAGAAACTACAAATATGATTAAAGCCAAACCGTACATGAATGTTCATTGGATGGTCCTCTACAATCTTAAGGCTTTTTGTTCTGATATGAAATTCAAAATGGCGGCTACGGCAGGCCTTAGTTTAACATTGGACCCTATGGAAAAAATGTTTCAAAACGCTTCTTCTCTGAAACCACTTGGACAATTGAAATCAAACTGCCCAGGAATGATAATTGGAAAGTCCTCTACAAAGTTTCTGTTTTTTATGCTGATCAGAAATCCAAGATGGCCACCACCGCAGGACATAGATTAACATTGGACCCTATGGGAAAATGTTCAAATGCTTTCTTCTCAGAAACTACAAATATGATTAAAGCCAAACTGTACATGAATGTTCATTGGATGGTCCTCTACAGTCTAAGGTTTTTTGTTCCGATATGAAATTCAAAATGGCGGCTATGGCAGGACTTAGTTTAACACTGGACCCTATGGGGAAAATGTTTCAAAATGCTTCTTCTCTGAAACCACAAGGACAATTGAAACCAAACTGCCCAAGAATGATCATTGGAAGGTACTTTACAAAGTTTCTTTTTTTATGCCGATCGGAAATCCAAGATGGCCACCGCCGCAGGATATAGATTAACATTGGACCCTATGGGAAAATGTTCAAATGCCTTCTTCTCAGAAACTACAAATATGATTAAAGCCAAGCGTACATGAATGTTCATTGGATGGTCCTCTACAAACTTTACGTTTTTTGTTCTGATATGAAATTCGAAATGGCGGCTACGGCAGGCCTTAGTTTAACATTGGACCCTATGGAAAAAATGTTTCAAAACGCTTCTTCTCTGAAACCACTTGGACAATTGAAATCAAACTGCCCAGGAATGATAATTGGAAAGTCCTCTACAAAGTTTCTGTTTTTTATGCTGATCAGAAATCCAAGATGGCCACCACCGCAGGACATAGATTAACATTGGACCCTATGGGGAAATGTTCAAATGCTTTCTTCTCAGAAACTACAAATATGATTAAAGCCAAACTGTACATGAATGTTCATTGGATGGTCCTCTACAGTCTAAGGTTTTTTGTTCCGATATGAAATTCAAAATGGCGGCTATGGCAGGACTTAGTTTAACACTGGACCCTATGGGGAAAATGTTTCAAAATGCTTCTTCTCTGAAACCACAAGGACAATTGAAACCAAACTGCCCAGGAATGATCATTGGAAGGTCCTCTACAAAGTTTCTGTTTTTTATGCCGTTCGGAAATCCAAGATGGCCACTACCGCACGACATAGATTAACATTGGACCCTATGGGAAAATGTTCAAATGCCTTCTTCTCAGAAACTACAAATATGATTAACGTCAAACTGTACATGAATGTTCATTGGATGGTCCTCTACAATCTAAGGTTTTTTGTTCCGATATGAAATTCAAAATGGCGGCTACGGCAGGACTTAGTTTAACATTGGACCCTATGGGAAAATGTTCAAATGCCTTCTTCTCAGAAACTACAAATATGATTAAAGCCAAGCGTACATGAATGTTCATTGGATGGTCCTCTACAAACTTTACGTTTTTTGTTCTGATATGAAATTCGAAATGGCGGCTACGGCAGGACTTAGTTTAACATTGGACCCTTTGGAAAAAATGTTTCAAAATGCTTCTTCTCTGAAACCACTTGGACAATTGAAACCAAACTGCCCAGGACTGATCATTGGAAGGTCCTCTACAAAGTTTCTGTTTTTTATGCCGATCAGAAATCCAAGATGGCCACAACCGCAGGACATAGATTAACATTGGACCCTATGGGAAAATGTTCAAATGCCTTCTTCTCAGAAACTACAAATATGATTAAAGCCAAACCGTACATGAATGTTCATTGGATGGTTCTCTACAGTCTAAGGTTTTTTGTTCCGATATGAAATTCAAAATGGCGGCTATGGCAGGACTTAGTTTAACACTGGACCCTATGGGGAAAATGTTTCAAAATGCTTCTTCTCTGAAACCACAAGGACAATTGAAACCAAACTGCCCAAGAATGATCATTGGAAGGTACTTTACAAAGTTTCTTTTTCTTATGCCGATCGGAAATCCAAGATGGCCACCGCCGCAGGACATAGATTAACATTGGACCCTATGGGAAAATGTTCAAATGCCTTCTTCTCAGAAACTACAAATATGATTAAAGCCAAGCGTACATGAATGTTCATTGGATGGTCCTCTACAAACTTTACGTTTTTTGTTCTGATATGAAATTCGAAATGGCGGCTACGGCAGGACTTAGTTTAACATTGGACCCTTTGGAAAAAATGTTTCAAAATGCTTCTTCTCTGAAACCACTTGGACAATTGAAACCAAACTGCCCAGGACTGATCATTGGAAGGTCCTCTACAAAGATTCTGTTTTTTATGCCGATCAGAAATCCAAGATGGCCACAACCGCAGGACATAGATTAACATTGGACCCTATGGGAAAATGTTCAAATGCCTTCTTCTCAGAAACTACAAATATGATTAAAGCCAAACCGTACATGAATGTTCATTGGATGGTCCTCTACAATCTTAAGGCTTTTTGTTCTGATATGAAATTCAAAATGGCGGCTACGGCAGGCCTTAGTTTAACATTGGACCCTATGGAAAAAATGTTTCAAAACGCTTTTTCTCTGAAACCACTTGGACAATTGAAATCAAACTGCCCAGGAATGATAATTGGAAAGTCCTCTACAAAGTTTCTGTTTTTTATGCTGATCAGAAATCCAAGATGGCCACCACCGCAGGACATAGATTAACATTGGACCCTATGGGAAAATGTTCAAATGCTTTCTTCTCAGAAACTACAAATATGATTAAAGCCAAACTGTACATGAATGTTCATTGGATGGTCCTCTACAGTCTAAGGTTTTTTGTTCCGATATGAAATTCAAAATGGCGGCTATGGCAGGACTTAGTTTAACACTGGACCCTATGGGGAAAATGTTTCAAAATGCTTCTTCTCTGAAACCACAAGGACAATTGAAACCAAACTGCCCAGGAATGATCATTGGAAGGTCCTCTACAAAGTTTCTGTTTTTTATGCCGTTCGGAAATCCAAGATGGCCACTACCGCACGACATAGATTAACATTGGACCCTATGGGAAAATGTTCAAATGCCTTCTTCTCAGAAACTACAAATATGATTAACGTCGAACTGTACATGAATGTTCATTGGATGGTCCTCTACAATCTAAGGTTTTTTGTTCCGATATGAAATTCAAAATGGCGGCTACGGCAGGACTTAGTTTAACATTGGACCCTATGGAAAAAATGTTTCAAAACGCTTCTTCTCTGAAACCACAAGGACAATTGAAACCAAACTGCCCAAGAATGATCATTGGAAGGTACTTTACAAAGTTTCTTTTTCTTATGCCGATCGGAAATCCAAGATGGCCACCGCCGCAGGACATAGATTAACATTGGACCCTATGGGAAAATGTTCAAATGCCTTCTTCTCAGAAACTACAAATATGATTAAAGCCAAGCGTACATGAATGTTCATTGGATGGTCCTCTACAAACTTTACGTTTTTTGTTCTGATATGAAATTCGAAATGGCGGCTACGGCAGGACTTAGTTTAACATTGGACCCTTTGGAAAAAATGTTTCAAAATGCTTCTTCTCTGAAACCACTTGGACAATTGAAACCAAACTGCCCAGGACTGATCATTGGAAGGTCCTCTACAAAGTTTCTGTTTTTTATGCCGATCAGAAATCCAAGATGGCCACAACCGCAGGACATAGATTAACATTGGACCCTATGGGAAAATGTTCAAATGCCTTCTTCTCAGAAACTACAAATATGATTAAAGCCAAACCGTACATGAATGTTCATTGGATGGTCCTCTACAATCTTAAGGCTTTTTGTTCTGATATGAAATTCAAAATGGCGGCTACGGCAGGCCTTAGTTTAACATTGGACCCTATGGAAAAAATGTTTCAAAACGCTTCTTCTCTGAAACCACTTGGACAATTGAAATCAAACTGCCCAGGAATGATAATTGGAAAGTCCTCTACAAAGTTTCTGTTTTTTATGCTGATCAGAAATCCAAGATGGCCACCACCGCAGGACATAGATTAACATTGGACCCTATGGGAAAATGTTCAAATGCTTTCTTCTCAGAAACTACAAATATGATTAAAGCCAAACTGTACATGAATGTTCATTGGATGGTCCTCTACAGTCTAAGGTTTTTTGTTCCGATATGAAATTCAAAATGGCGGCTATGGCAGGACTTAGTTTAACACTGGACCCTATGGGGAAAATGTTTCAAAATGCTTCTTCTCTGAAACCACTTGGACAATTGAAACCAAACTGCCCAGGAATGATCATTGGAAGGTCCTCTACAAAGTTTCTGTTTTTTATGCCGTTCGGAAATCCAAGATGGCCACTACCGCACGACATAGATTAACATTGGACCCTATGGGAAAATGTTCAAATGCCTTCTTCTCAGAAACTACAAATATGATTAACGTCAAACTGTACATGAATGTTCATTGGATGGTCCTCTACAATCTAAGGTTTTTTGTTCCGATATGAAATTCAAAATGGCGGCTACGGCAGGACTTAGTTTAACATTGGACCCTATGGAAAAAATGTTTCAAAACGCTTCTTCTCTGAAACCACAAGGACAATTGAAACCAAACTGCCCAAGAATGATCATTGGAAGGTACTTTACAAAGTTTCTTTTTCTTATGCCGATCGGAAATCCAAGATGGCCACCGCCGCAGGACATAGGTTAACATTGGACCCTATGGGAAAATGTTCAAATGCCTTCTTCTCAGAAACTACAAATATGATTAAAGCCAAGCGTACATGAATGTTCATTGGATGGTCCTCTACAAACTTTACGTTTTTTGTTCTGATATGAAATTCGAAATGGCGGCTACGGCAGGACTTAGTTTAACATTGGACCCTTTGGAAAAAATGTTTCAAAATGCTTCTTCTCTGAAACCACTTGGACAATTGAAACCAAACTGCCCAGGACTGATCATTGGAAGGTCCTCTACAAAGTTTCTGTTTTTTATGCCGATCAGAAATCCAAGATGGCCACAACCGCAGGACATAGATTAACATTGGACCCTATGGGAAAATGTTCAAATGCCTTCTTCTCAGAAACTACAAATATGATTAAAGCCAAACCGTACATGAATGTTCATTGGATGGTCCTCTACAATCTTAAGGCTTTTTGTTCTGATATGAAATTCAAAATGGCGGCTACGGCAGGCCTTAGTTTAACATTGGACCCTATGGAAAAAATGTTTCAAAACGCTTCTTCTCTGAAACCACTTGGACAATTGAAATCAAACTGCCCAGGAATGATAATTGGAAAGTCCTCTACAAAGTTTCTGTTTTTTATGCTGATCAGAAATCCAAGATGGCCACCACCGCAGGACATAGATTAACATTGGACCCTATGGGAAAATGTTCAAATGCTTTCTTCTCAGAAACTACAAATATGATTAAAGCCAAACTGTACATGAATGTTCATTGGATGGTCCTCTACAGTCTAAGGTTTTTTGTTCCGATATGGAATTCAAAATGGCGGCTATGGCAGGACTTAGTTTAACACTGGACCCTATGGGGAAAATGTTTCAAAATGCTTCTTCTCTGAAACCACAAGGACAATTGAAACCAAACTGCCCAAGAATGATCATTGGAAGGTACTTTACAAAGTTTCTTTTTCTTATGCCGATCGGAAATCCAAGATGGCCACCGCCGCAGGACATAGATTAACATTGGACCCTATGGGAAAATGTTCAAATGCCTTCTTCTCAGAAACTACAAATATGATTAAAGCCAAGCGTACATGAATGTTCATTGGATGGTCCTCTACAAACTTTACGTTTTTTGTTCTGATATGAAATTCGAAATGGCGGCTACGGCAGGACTTAGTTTAACATTGGACCCTATGGAAAAAATGTTTCAAAATGCTTCTTCTCTGAAACCACTTGGACAATTGAAACCAAACTGCCCAGGACTGATCATTGGAAGGTCCTCTACAAAGTTTCTGTTTTTTATGCCGATCAGAAATCCAAGATGGCCACCACCGCAGGACATAGATTAACATTGGACCCTATGGGAAAATGTTCAAATGCCTTCTTCTCAGAAACTACAAATATGATTAAAGCCAAACCGTACATGAATGTTCATTGGATGGTCCTCTACAAAATATACATTTTTCGTTCTGATATGAAATTCAAAATGGCGGCTACGGCAGGCCTTAGTTTAACATTGGACCCTATGGAAAAAATGTTTCAAAACGCTTCTTCTCTGAAACCACTTGGACAATTGAAATCAAACTGCCCAGGAATGATAATTGGAAAGTCCTCTACAAAGTTTCTGTTTTTTATGCTGATCGGAAATCCAAGATGGCCACCACCGCAGGACATAGATTAACATTGGACCCTATGGGAAAATGTTCAAATGCCTTCTTCTCAGAAACTACAAATATGATTAAAGCCAAACTGTACATGAATGTTCATTGGATGGTCCTCTACAGTCTAAGGTTTTTTGTTCCGATATGAAATTCAAAATGGCGGCTATGGCAGGACTTAGTTTAACACTGGACCCTATGGGGAAAATGTTTCAAAATGCTTCTTCTCTGAAACCACAAGGACAATTGAAACCAAACTGCCCAAGAATGATCATTGGAAGGTACTTTACAAAGTTTCTTTTTCTTATGCCGATCGGAAATCCAAGATGGCCACCGCCGCAGGACATAGATTAACATTGGACCCTATGGGAAAATGTTCAAATGCCTTCTTCTCAGAAACTACAAATATGATTAAAGCCAAGCGTACATGAATGTTCATTGGATGGTCCTCTACAAACTTTACGTTTTTTGTTCTGATATGAAATTCGAAATGGCGGCTACGGCAGGACTTAGTTTAACATTGGACCCTTTGGAAAAAATGTTTCAAAATGCTTCTTCTCTGAAACCACTTGGACAATTGAAACCAAACTGCCCAGGACTGATCATTGGAAGGTCCTCTACAAAGTTTCTGTTTTTTATGCCGATCAGAAATCCAAGATGGCCACCACCGCAGGACATAAATTAACATTGGACCCTATGGGAAAATGTTCAAATGCCTTCTTCTCAGAAACTACAAATATGATTAAAGCCAAACCGTACATGAATGTTCATTGGATGGTCCTCTACAAAATATACATTTTTCGTTCTGATATGAAATTCAAAATGGCGGCTACGGCAGGCCTTAGTTTAACATTGGACCCTATGGAAAAAATGTTTCAAAACGCTTCTTCTCTGAAACCACTTGGACAATTGAAATCAAACTGCCCAGGAATGATAATTGGAAAGTCCTCTACAAAGTTTCTGTTTTTTATGCTGATCGGAAATCCAAGATGGCCACCACCGCAGGACATAGATTAACATTGGACCCTATGGGAAAATGTTCAAATGCCTTCTTCTCAGAAACTACAAATATGATTAAAGCCAAACTGTACATGAATGTTCATTGGATGGTCCTCTACAGTCTAAGGTTTTTTGTTCCGATATGAAATTCAAAATGGCGGCTATGGCAGGACTTAGTTTAACACTGGACCCTATGGGGAAAATGTTTCAAAATGCTTCTTCTCTGAAACCACAAGGACAATTGAAACCAAACTGCCCAAGAATGATCATTGGAAGGTACTTTACAAAGTTTCTTTTTCTTATGCCGATCGGAAATCCAAGATGGCCACCGCCGCAGGACATAGATTAACATTGGACCCTATGGGAAAATGTTCAAATGCCTTCTTCTCAGAAACTACAAATATGATTAAAGCCAAGCGTACATGAATGTTCATTGGATGGTCCTCTACAAACTTTACGTTTTTTGTTCTGATATGAAATTCGAAATGGCGGCTACGGCAGGACTTAGTTTAACATTGGACCCTTTGGAAAAAATGTTTCAAAATGCTTCTTCTCTGAAACCACTTGGACAATTGAAACCAAACTGCCCAGGACTGATCATTGGAAGGTCCTCTACAAAGTTTCTGTTTTTTATGCCGATCAGAAATCCAAGATGGCCACCACCGCAGGACATAAATTAACATTGGACCCTATGGGAAAATGTTCAAATGCCTTCTTCTCAGAAACTACAAATATGATTAAAGCCAAACCGTACATGAATGTTCATTGGATGGTCCTCTACAAAATATACATTTTTCGTTCTGATATGAAATTCAAAATGGCGGCTACGGCAGGCCTTAGTTTAACATTGGACCCTATGGAAAAAATGTTTCAAAACGCTTCTTCTCTGAAACCACTTGGACAATTGAAATCAAACTGCCCAGGAATGATAATTGGAAAGTCCTCTACAAAGTTTCTGTTTTTTATGCTGATCGGAAATCCAAGATGGCCACCACCGCAGGACATAGATTAACATTGGACCCTATGGGAAAATGTTCAAATGCCTTCTTCTCAGAAACTACAAATATGATTAAAGCCAAACTGTACATGAATGTTCATTGGATGGTCCTCTACAGTCTAAGGTTTTTTGTTCCGATATGAAATTCAAAATGGCGGCTATGGCAGGACTTAGTTTAACACTGGACCCTATGGGGAAAATGTTTCAAAATGCTTCTTCTCTGAAACCACAAGGACAATTGAAACCAAACTGCCCAAGAATGATCATTGGAAGGTACTTTACAAAGTTTCTTTTTCTTATGCCGATCGGAAATCCAAGATGGCCACCGCCGCAGGACATAGATTAACATTGGACCCTATGGGAAAATGTTCAAATGCCTTCTTCTCAGAAACTACAAATATGATTAAAGCCAAGCGTACATGAATGTTCATTGGATGGTCCTCTACAAACTTTACGTTTTTTGTTCTGATATGAAATTCGAAATGGCGGCTACGGCAGGACTTAGTTTAACATTGGACCCTATGGAAAAAATGTTTCAAAATGCTTCTTCTCTGAAACCACTTGGACAATTGAAACCAAACTGCCCAGGAATGTTCATTGGAAGGTCCTCTACAAAGTTTCTGTTTGTTATGCCGATCAGAAATCCAAGATGGCCACCACCGCAGGACATAGATTAACATTGGACCCTATGGGAAAATGTTCAAATGCCTTCTTCTCATAAACTACAAATATGATTAAAGCCAAACCGTACATGAATGTTCATTGGATGGTCCTCTACAAAATATACGTTTTTTGTTCTGATATGAAATTCAAAATGGCGGCTACGGCAGGCCTTAGTTTAACATTGGACCCTATGGAAAAAATGTTTCAAAACGCTTCTTCTCTGAAACCACTTGGACAATTGAAATCAAACTGCCCAGGAATGATAATTGGAAAGTCCTCTACAAAGTTTCTGTTTTTTATGCTGATCAGAAATCCAAGATGGCCACCACCGCAGGACATATATTACATGTAACATTGGACCCTATGGGAAAATGTTCAAATGCCTTCTTCTCAGAAACTACAAATATGATTAAAGCCAAACTGTACATGCATGTTCATTGGATGGTCCTCTACAAACGCTACATTTTTTGTTCTGATATGAAATTCAAAACGCTTCTTCTCTGAAACCATTTGGACAGTTGAAACCAAACTGCCCAGGAATGATCATTGGAAGTTCCTCTACAAGGTTTCTGTTTTTTATAAGCCGATCGGAAATCCAAGATGGCTGCCACCACAGGTCATAGTATTAACACAGGACCATATGGGGAAAATGCAGAAATATGTTCTTCTCTGAAGCTATTGCACTGATTGAACCTAAACTGTGCATCAATCATTGGAAGGTCCTTTACAAACTTTGTGTTTTTTATGTTGATCGGAATTCCAAGATGACTACCACTGCAGGACATAGTTTTTACATAGGACCAATTGGTTCTTTTTATAACCAGGTGAACGATACAGGCTCTTGAGAGCCTCTGGTTAGAAATTGTAACGCATGAATATATTTCTTTTTTAATTAGTATCTATTTGCACAGTGATATACAAGAGATGTAAATTGGTTAAATTGGACAGAAATTGTGCATGCAAATAGTTCCGGAAAGGAAGTGTAATAATGTTAATTCAAACTGTGATGTCTACAAGTACACATCGACGACTTTCAGGAAGCAAATGCATTTTTTTTTATCAATGCACATTTACTTTCATGAATGTACATTTGTTTTCTATGAACATACATTTGTTTTCATGGACATTACTTTTTAGGGTCATGTGAGCTATTGCCATCACTTGGCGTCCGTCGTCCGTCTGTAAACTTTTTAAAAAATCTTCTCCTCTGAAACCACTGAGCCAATTTAAACCAAACTTGGCTGGAATCATCCTTAGGGGTTCCCTTTAAAAGTTATGTCCGATGACCCTGCCGAACATAAATAGAACATAGGTGTAAAATTGCAGTTTTTGGGTAATAACTCAAAAAACCGTTAATAAAAACAGAAATCTGACATTGGTTAAAAATTATCAGCACAGCAAGATCCACCTACCCTGCAAATTTGAAGTAAATCTGATTACCCATCTTGGAGTTGTTGCCCTTTTTTCATAAAATTTTTAAAATTTTAATACTTTTCATCTTATATTTCAAAAACTATCAGAGATAGATGTTAAGTTTAAATAGCAAGCATGTTCAGCATGTCAGGCCTCGACATTAACGTTTGTCCGATTGTCCGGTACCAGTGAAAACTGATGTCGGACAAGTAGATCTTGTATTACGGTTGTCCGACAGGACAATTGAAAAAATCAGATTCCCAAACGTGCCGGTATGACGGACAAATCTATTTCCACTGGTATTAAATAGTGGGTTTGTTGTATTAAAGAGCCCTGTTTGATCTCCTATTTGTCCATAATTTATTTTGATTAAAACTAAAGTGAAACGCCAGATCAAAACTCTTTTATTGATATCATTTATCATGCTTTGATGATGTTCAAGAACATTGACAAAATTAAAGTCGCAATCTCAGAAACACTTTAATGAATGGAAATATCAATATTTGAAATATAAGAACAAGAATCACTCCGGAACGGACACGTAAACATTATCGGATATCAATTTGACGCCAAATTTAAACTTGTCTTTTGTGCAAAATACGATAGAGGACTTGATTTAGGCTTTTTGGGAAATATTGAAACCTTTCAAATGAACAAATGGTACAGGCTTTTTCCTGATCTGGTTGAAAAGATCTACTAAAATTTTTATTTCTCTGTGAATTTAAATGAAATACTTTGCTTTATTTATATCACAGGCACTTGTTTCTGTAAAAAAAATATACCTAGATATTGGTATATAATATAGTATCTATGTATATTTTTTTTAACAGAAACAAGGATTTATATAACACAAATATGAGTTTTTACAATTTGTGTGGTATTGGATCACAACACAGTAATATTTCAAAAGGAAAAGCGGGAAGGGGGTGTACATATAAAAATCACTGGTATGCAAGACTCCAATCAAGGTAGACAGAAATAAAAATGTGACATTGAATATATGTCCTTAAGGTAGTTATCGCAATTGACTTCTCCCAGAAGTCTCCCCACTTCTCCCTGTTGTCTCCCACTTCTCTCTGTGAGCTCTCTGAAAGAGAAGTCACTTCTCCCTCTAATTTGAAAGTAGTGGGAGCCCTGGATAATTTTTTCGGACAACTAAAAGATTGAGTCGGACAAGTACTTGTTTTAGTTAGTTGTCCAAAGGGACAAGTTGGAAAATATGTTAACGTAGAGGCCTGCATGTCAAGATCTACCTACCCTGCAATTTTGAAGTAAATCTGATTACCCATCTTTGAGTTATTGCCCTTATTTCATTACATTTTAAAATGTTTAATACTTTTCGTCCTATATTTCAAACACTATAAGAGATAGATGTTAAGTTTAAATTGCAAAAATGTGCAGCATGTCAAGATCTACCCACCCTGCAATTTTGAAGTAAATTTCATTACTGTTTTTGGAGTTATTGCCGTTTTTTCATCAAATTTTCTAAATTTTAATACTTCTCGTCTTTTATTTCAAAAACTATAAGAGATAGATGTTAAATTTAAGCTGCAAACATGTTCAGCCTGTCAAGATCTACCTACACTGCAATTTTTAGCTCACCTGTATGAGCTATTGCCATCATTTGCGTCCGTCGTCCGTCTGTAAACTTTTTAAAAAATCTTCTCCTCTGAAACCACTGGACCAATTTAAATCAAACTTGGCCTGAATCATCCTTAGGGGGGTTCCCTTTAAAAGTTATGACCGATGACCCTGCGGACCAACCGTCATGGCCACCATGTCTATAAATAGAACATTGGGGTAAAATCAGCAAAAAAATCAATTAAAAAATCCAGAAAAATCCTTTAGAGTATATTGCAATTAAATTTGATACATATGTAATATTCTTTCAGAATTATGGTTGAGGACCCCATTCCCCATCAAACATGGCCACCATCGTTACTATAAATAGAAAATTAGTGAACAAATTCATTAAAAAATTATTTTAATATCCTGTAAAGAGTCAAATGCAATCAAACCATATGGAAGGAATGCATATGTGGTCTTCTTTCAAAATTTTGATTGAAGACCTCTGGCTGTCATCCAACGAGGCCGTCACTGTTACAAAAAATAGAAAATTATTGTCAAAAAGCATATTTTAAAATCCGGTAAAAAGCTAGTTGCCACCAAACTTTATGGAAATGATGCATATATGATCCACTTTCAGACTTGTGGTTGCTAACCCTGGTCGCTTATGAAAAATGGCTGCTATCGTTACAAAAAATAGATTTTTAATTTTTTTTAATTCTTTGTAAATATTGTAAAGAGCCAATGTTGCTGCCAAACTATAAAGGAACAATGCATATATAATTCTCTTTCAGACCATGAATGATGACCCCGACTGCCATCAAACATGGCGGTTGCCGCTTCTCAAACTTGAAAATTAGTGAAAAACATCAGTAAAAAATAGAAAACTATTGGAAAAATTAGATTCTTCTCCTCTGAAACCGTTTGGCCAAATGAACCGAAACTTGGTAGGAAGCATCTATGGAAAGTCCTCTGTTGTGATTGCTCATTTCGTCCCGATCCGTTAACAAATATGGCCACCATAGACAATTCTTGTTTCTGATTGGATGATTTCTAAAAAAATCTTCTCCTCTGAAACCGCTTTGCCAAATGAACCGAAACTTGGCATGATGCATCTATGGGAGGTCCTCTATAAAGACTGCTCATTTCGTCCCGATCCATATACAAATATGGCTGCCACAGGCAATTCTTGTTTCTAATTGGTCGATTTCTAAAAATCTTCTTTTCTGAAACCACTGCCAAATGAACAGAAACTTGGTAGGAAGCATCTATGGAAGGTTCTCTTTAAGGATTGGTCATTTTGTCTCGGTCATTAACAAACATGGCCGCCACAGGCAATTATTGTTTCTGATTGGTCAATTTCTAAAAATCTTCTACTCTGAAACATGGTAGGAAGCATCTATGGAAGGTCCTCTATGGGAATTGCTCATTCCGTTTTGATCCGTTAACAACTTGGCCATCATAGGTAATTCTTGTTTCTTATAGGTCGATTTCTGAAACAGCTTTTCCTCTGAAGCCACTTGGCCAAATGATATGAAACTTGATAAGAAGCATCTATGGAAGGTCCTCTATAGAGATTGCTCATTTCGTTTTGATCCATTAACAAACATGGCTGCCACAGGCAATTCTTGTTTTAGATTGGTCAATTTCTAAAAATCTTCTTCTCTGAAACTGCTATGCCAAAATGAACAGAAATTTGGTGGGACGCACCTATGGAAGGTTCTGTATTAAGTTTCCTCAAAGCAGAATGAAAGGTGAGCAACACAGGCTCAGCCCACTGAGCCTCTAGTTTGATTTATTCTTTATCTTTATCAGGCCATTGACAGATTAAGCAAAGGTAGCTTATCAACAGATATAGAGTCAATGAGAGCGAAAAGTTTTGACAAATGCAACATAAATGAAATGGAAGAAGATGTACGAAAAGAATTGAAAGAAATACAAGCTGAATTAATGGAACTACAACAAGACGTGACTGAATATAAGACAGATATTGCTGACAATAAACAGAATATTGCTGACAATAAACAGAATATTTCTGACAATAAACAGGAGATCCACAACATTGATACTAGACACATACCACCAAACATTAAAAGTAAGTTAATAAATTGCTACATATTTTTTCATATATTTTTTAATGGTAAAGCATCACTTAAACAAGAATGTCAGTGCCCTTCAATATAACAGTGCATGACAAATTAAGGAAAGAAGATCTCCAAAGACGTGTATTCAACAATCTATTTCAACCTAATAATCTTAGAGAAAACCATAATCTGCCATAATCTTTTTTGTTTAAAGGGGTAGGGCATTTGACTGGAAAAGACTTTCCTTTATACAAAAAAAATGTATCATGGGAGCTGTCTGCAATTTAATTGAGACATCCACCATCTACTTTCAGAATGATCTTGTTATACCCCCTGCAACAAAGTTGTAGGGGGCATACTGGTTTCACCATGTCTGTCCGTCCGTCTGTAGACAAATCTTATGTCGTATGATAACTTGAGTAGTGTTTCTCAGAATGTTTTGAAATTTTATCAGCAGCTTACCGGTGAAGAGAGGAGGATCCCTTTCATTTTTGACGATTTTCACTTTTGCCGTTCCATAGTTATTGGACATGATATGATGGTAAATAGGATTTTTACCCTATGTCATATGATAACTTGAGTAGTGTTTCTCAGAATGTTTTGAAATTTTATCAGCAGCTTACCGGTGAAGAGAGGAGGATACCTTTCATTTTTGATGATTTTCACTTTTGCCGTTCCAGAGTTATTTGGACTTGATATGACGCAAAATAGGATTTTTACCATATGTCGTATGATAACTTGAGTAGTGTTTCTCAGAATGTTTTGAAATTTTATCAGCAGCTTACCGGTAAAGAGAGGAGAATACCTTTCATTACGATTTTCACTTTTGCCGTTCCAGAGTTATTGGACTTGATATGACGGAAAATAGGATTTTTACCCTATGTCGTATGATAACTTGATTAGTGTTTCTCAGAATGTTTTGAAATTTTATCAGCAGCTTACCGGTGAGGAGAGGAGGATCCTTTTCATTTTTGACGATTTTCACTTTTGCCGTTCCACAGTTATTGGACTTGATATGACGGAAAATAGGATTTTTACCCTATGTCGTATGATAACTTGAGTAGTGTTTCTCAGAATGTTTTGAAATTTTATCAGCAGCTTACCGGTAAAGAGAGGATACCTTTCATTTTTGACGATTTTCACTTTTGCCATTCCACAGTTATTGGGGCTTGATATGATGGTAAATAGGATTTTTACCCTATGTCGTATGATAACTTGAGTAGTGTTTCTCAGAATGTTTTGAAATTTTATCAGCAGCTTACCGGTGAAGAGAGGGGGGTCCCTTTCATTTTTGGTCGGAATAATCAGTAATGTTTTGGCTATGGAAATAGGTTGGTCAGATGTGGGGAGCGGGGTATATCTTAGTGAGCTGAGCTCACAGTAATATTAGTTTTATCAAGAAAAGGAACAATAATTTAAATCCAAACACTACAAAATTAGTATTTGTTGTTTTTCCCCGCTAAGAACACAGCATTAATGAATTAGAGCAAAGACTGGCTGACCCCGAATAGAGATAATGTGTCCAAGTGGAGCAACATTAGACAGTGTACCTCCGGACTGGTGTTTCTGTCAGTTAGTCTAACACTATACAAATCCAACTAATTGTGTTTGTCTAGTACAAAGCGGACATCATCATCATCTCATAGAATGCAACTAATTCTCACCATGATATAGCTAACAATGCTGCTTGTTTGATGTTAAACAACAATCATTCAATCATCTATTACTTTAAATATATACCACAAATGTATGTATATGTATATATAGCCTTCCTGTTGCTTAAAAGAAACTTTATTTTAAATATGGTCAATGACAGGGTTTCTACCACAGAAAACAAAATTGAAGTATAAACTATAACAATAATATCAAATTTATAAGTATGGTTAATAATCGATAATCAATGTCCAATTCTCAAATTGTGAGACTTTTTAGACAAAAAGTATGCTTTCTTTTAGAAAAAATTGCACTGTCTTCGTGTTTGAACACATCAAAAATATTACCCTGTTTAGCCTTCCTGGAAACTAATTTATCAAGGTCAATTAATAGGGATTTTGCAAATTATTGAACAAACAATGTGTAATTCTCAATATCTGTTATTAGCCGAGTTGCAACAAAGTTGCAGTCGGCTTATGTTTTGGCGAAAGGCAGGCGGGCGGGCGGGCGTATGTTAGCCTATCTTCGTTAACGCGATAGCGCTCTTAGTTTTTGGCCGATCAGCATAATTTTTGGTAGGAAGAATTATTACACTATTATTTAGAGCGAGTTCGAAATTCAGATTAATCTATTGTTTTTTTCTTGTAAAATCATGTTTTTTTTATAGAAAAAGTACATATTTTGAGAATTATCTTCGTTAACGCGATAGTGCTCTTAATTTTTGGCCGATCAACGTAATTTTTGTAGGAAGCATTATTACACTATCATTTAGAGCGGGTTCGAAATTCAGATTAATCTATTGTTTTTTTCTTGTAAAATCATGGTTTTCTATAGAAAAGTACATATTTTGAGAATTATCTTCGTTAACGCGATAGTGCTCTTAATTTTTGGCCGATCAACGTAATGTTTGGTAGGAAGCATTATTACACTATTATTTAGAGCGGGTTCGAAATTCAGATTAATCTATTGTTTTTTTCTTGTAAAATCTTGGGGTTTTTTTATAGAAAAAGTACATATTTTGAGAATTACACATTTCTCTGAAACTACAAAAGATAAAAACTTAATATTTGGTAAGGGTGGAGATGCCAATGTGAAGTTGTGCATTCAACATTTTTTATCCCCGGGGCTCAGCCCCACCCCACTGGGGAATCTGTTTTAAAAAATGTGACCGAGATCCCCACCCTAAATCATATATATTTATGATCAGGGTGACTAGGCAAATTAAATGCATTATAGCTCAGGCCCCAGGGTCATACCCCACACCCTACCTGAAGTGAACTTTTTAATGGTTGAGATCTCTACCCCTAAGCCATATATATTTATGATCAGGGTGACTAGACAAATTAAATGCCTTATAACTCAGGCCCCGGAGGGTCATACCCCACCCCTACCTGAAGTGAACTTTTTAGCTCACCTGACCCAAAGGGTCATATGAGCTATTGCCATCACTTGTCGTCGTCGTACGTCGTAAACTTTTTCAAAAATCTTCTCCTTTGAAAGTACTAGACCAATGGAAACCAAACTGGGTCTGAATCATCACTAGGGTGTCTAGTTTCAAAATTGTGTCTGTTTTTTTCCCTGCACCAATCAACATGGCCGCTGTTACTAAAAAAAGAACATATGGTAAAATTGCAGGTTTTGGGTAATAACTCAAAAACCGTTAATAATATCAAAAATTTGACATGGAGGTAAAATGATCAGCACATCAAGATCTACCTACCCTGCAATTTTGAAGTAAATCTGATTACCCATCTTGGAGTTATTGCCCTTTTTTCATCAAATTTGTTAAATGTTAATACTTTTCGTCTTATATTTCAAAAACTATAAGAGATAAAGGTTAACTTTTGCAAAAATGTGCGGCATATCAAGATCTACCCACCCTTCAATTTTGAAGTAAATCCCATTACCCATTTTGGAGTTATTTCCCTTTTTTCATCAAATTTTCAAAATTTTAATACTTTTCAAAAACTATAAGAGACAGATGGTAAGTTGAAATAGCAAACATGTTCAGCATGTCAAGATCTACATACCCTGCAATTTTGAAGTAAATTTAATTACCCATCTTGGAGTTGTTGCCCTTTTTTCATCATTTTTTTTTTAATTTTAATACTTTTCGTCTTATATTTCAAAAACTATTTAGAGATAGATGTTAAGTTTAAATTGCAAAAATGTGCAGCATGTCAAGATCTACCTACCCTCCAATTTTGAAGTAAATCCCATTACTCATTTTGACCGATTATGCAAATTGAAAAAAAGGGGGGATGAAATTAAAAAAAAATTCTCCTCTGAAACTACCGAGCCAATTTCAACCAAACTTTGCTGAGATGATCCTTAGGTGGTTCCCTTTCAAAATTGTGTCCGTCAGCGCCGTCCTGTATCCAAGATGGCCACCATTACTGAAAATAGAAATTTCTTCAAATGGCCAAAACTGCTCTATTTTAAGCCAGAAAGTGCCCAAATTTGAACTGTATAAGCATAATGATGAGCTTTTTAGCATATATTACGAGATTTTTTATGAACTTTGAACTTTTGCCGATTTTGACCCATTATGCAAATTAGCAAAAAGGGGGGATGAAATTAAAAAAAATCTTCTCCTCTGAAACTACTGAGCCAATTGCAACCAAACTTTTGTGGAATGATCCTTGGATGGCCCCTTCCAAAATTGTGTCCGGTGATCCCGACTTCCAACCAAGATGGCCAGCAAGCTAAAAATAGAAAAAAGGGGGGATGAAATTAAAAAAAAATCTTCTCCTCTGAAACTACTCAGCCAATCTCAACCAAACTTTGCTGAAATGATCCTTGGGTGGTCCCCTTTCAAAATTGTGTCCGTCAACTCCGTCTTGAATCCAAGATCGCCGCCATTACTAAAAATATACATTTCTTCAAATGGCCAAAACTGCTCTATTTTAAGCCAGAAAGTGCCCAAATTTGAACTGTATAAGCATAATGATGAGCTTTTTAACATATATTACGGGATTTTTTATGAACTTTGAACTTTTGCATATTTTGACCGATTATGCAAATTAGCAAAAAGGGGGGATGAAATTAAAAAAAGTCTTCTCCTCTGAAACTACTGAGCCAATCTCAACCAAACTTTGCTGAAATGATTCTTGGGTGGTCCTCTTCCAAAATTGTGTCCGGCATTTCAGAACACCGACCAAGATGGCCGCCACAGCCAAACTTAATTTAACATAGGACCCTATGGGAAATTCCCATAAAAATCTTCTTGTCTGAAACCATTTGCTCAATAAGAACAAAATTTTGATGAAATAGTCATTGGATGGTTCTCTTCCAAAAATGTGTCCGGCGGTTCGGCCCTTCGATCAAGATTGCCCCCACAGCCGAACTTAGCTTAACATAGGACCCTATGGGAAATTCACATAAAAATCTTCTCCTCAGAAACCACTGGGCCAATTGCAATCAAACTTTTGTGGAATGATCCAAAATTGTGTCCGGTGATCCCAACTTCCAACCAAGATGGCCACCAAGCTAAAAATAGAAAAAGGGGGAATGAAATGATTCCTCTTGAAATGCATTTTTTTGTTGACTCACTGTGTTTGGTTACTCAAATAATCAAAGGGAAGCAACTCTATTACAAAATGTGAAGTAGGAAGCAAAATTTTGAGAATCATTGACATATATGTTTTTTTAACAGCAATTTTGACAACTTACATTAAAGGGGGAACCCCTGCCCAAATTTTTTTGTAGAAGGGGTCTGCAATGACGAAGGCTACATTTGTTAATTTTTTTTACCGAAGTTATCAAGTTTTATTGACTGATGTTATTATTCCCAGGTGAGCTATACAGGCTCCTGGGAGCCTCTAGTTAATAGTTGAGATCCCCACCCTTAAACCATATATATTTATGATCAGGGTGACTAGGCAAATTAAAGGCCTTATAGCTCAGGCCCCGGGGGGTCATACCCCACCCCCTACCTGAAGTGAACTTTATAATAGTTGAGATCCCCACCCCTAAGCCAAATATATTTATAATCAGGGTGAATAGACAAATTAAATGCCCCAATAATTTATTTTTTGTCCTCTGAAACTTGATGATATCTTGAATAGTCTTTATATTACATAGGAAAATATTTCCAATCCATCATACATACATGTATTCTTTAGTTTCTTACTTATTTATAAAACAAGACCATATGACTTGCAACTCGGCTGTTGCATCTCTGATGCTTTCTCGATTTTTTTTAAGCATCAAAACAGGGTTTTTTTTCTAAAAACAACAAGTCCTATTTCGTTCTTATTTAAAATTATTGAAGCCACATTGCATTACCTTGATTAGTCTTCCTGTAAAATATTTGTAAAATCTTACAATTATTTTTCAAGATAATGGATAAAAACGAATTTGTGACCGACGGAGAGATGAACTCCAGGACATTGTGCTAGTATATCCCCCTCCACCCCTCCCATCACTGGGAGGTGGTGGAGGAGTAAGCAAAGGGAGTAAAATCCTTGGGAATAAAACTAATCCAATGAACATTCAGTCTAATTTAAATGTAAAATATCATATTAATGTTCATTGTACAGACAGCATGCACTTCATTTCTATCAGAAAAGTGGCAGATAGAAAATTTCAGAAAAAGGGGAAATAAGCCTCAAAATGTCAGTATAGTCATGTGATCGTAAAATTTGCATATTTTGATTTCTTGTCCAAAGACCTTTACAACAACATATATGACTTAGAGGGTACTATACAGTTTTGAAAATCCGATAGAATCCCTATATGCAATCAGTGATTTATTTAGATTACTGATAATGTACGAGAAATGACAAATACCATTAGTGATTTATTTAGATCACTGATAATATTCGGTTAATGAAAATATGCGATCAGTGACTTATTTATGATCACTGATGATGTACGGTAAGTGACAATATATGATTACTGATAATGTATGGTAAATGACAATATACGGTCAGTGATTTATTAATGATCGCTGATGTACGGTAAATGACAATACACAATGAGTGATTTATTTATGATCACTGATAATGTATGATATATGATAACATGCGATCTGTGATTTATTTACGATCACTGATAATGTACGGTAAATGATAATATACTATCAGTGATTTAGTTACGAATACTGATAATGTATGGTAAATGACAATACATGACCAGTGATTTATTTATGATCACTGATAATCTACAGTAAATGACAATACACGATCAGTGAATTATTGACGATCACTGATAATATATGGGAAATGACAATATATGATCAGTGATTTATTACCGATCACTGATAATGTACGATAAATGACAATGTACGATCTGTGTTTTATATGCAATCACTGAAAATGTACAGTAAATGACAATATACGATCAGTGATTTATTTACGATCACTGATAATGTAAGGTAAATGACAAAACACGATCAGTGATTTATTTACGATAAGTGATAATTACGGTAAATGACAATATATGATCAGTGATTCATTAGCGATCACTGATAATGTACGGTAAATGACATTATGCGATCGGTGATGTATTTATGATCACTGATAATGTACGATAAACGACAATATACCATCTGTGATTTATATACGATCACTGATGATGTATGGTAAATGACAATATATGATCAGTGATTTATTTATGATCACTGATAATGTATTTTAAATAACAATATGCGATCAGTGTTTTATTTATGATCACTAATAATGTACAGTAAATGACAATATACGGTCAGTGATTAATTTAGATTACTGATAATGTACGATAAATGACAATATGCCATCAGTGATTTATTTAGATCACTGATAATATATGGTAAATGACAAAATGCAATCAGTAGCTTATTTACAATCACTGAAGATGTACGGTAAATGACAATACACGAGCAGTGATTTATTTATGATCACTGATAATGTACGGTAAATGAAATTATATGATCAGTGATTTATTTATGATCACTAATAATGTACAGTAAATGACAATATACGGTCAGTGATTTATTTACGATCACTGAAAATGTATGGTAAGTGACAATATACGATCAATGATTGATTTACGATCACTGATAATTATGGTAAATGACAATATACGGTCAGTGATTTATTAACGATCACTGATAATGTACGGTAAATGACAATACACGATGATTGATTATTTACAATAAATGACAATATACGATCAGTGATTTACTACCAATCACTAATATTGTACGTTAAATGACAATATACGATCAGTGATTTATTTACGATCACTGATACTGAACGATAAATGACATTGTACGATGTTGCATTTATTTGACGACCTATGATTGGATAAAATCATTTGTAAAAATAACGATGAAGGCAGAGCCATATATGGAAATCTAGAGAATAAGATTAATATGCTTTACTGGCCAGTGGAAAATTCCATTCTTGAAAATAAAGACGGAAGCAGACTGTAGCAATGTGTAATCTATTATTGCATAATTTGACTTTGACGCTGTCAGAAATAAAGAAATATTGTAATCGATAACAGAGACAACATATTTAACCAGGCTCTCTATATATATGTGTGTGTATTTTGATTTAGCATGTATTGATTTCAGGAAAACATTCGTTTATTTCCGCCATTGACGGAATTAGTCGAGTGCTGCCCGATTGCTGCTCAGTATAAATCAGTTACAAAAACGTAACTTGATTGGTTTATATTCTCATCAACCATCCAATCAAAACGTCGCTTTTATTCGACTATAAAATTACGTCATTTGTTTACTCAGTAAAAATGGTAGACGCTGATATGTTTGCAAGTATCAGCAATGCAGAAATGCATGAAATTGTGGAAAATATTGATGCCGCTAATGCTAAATAACAATCAAGCACAGCCGTGAGGACATTCAGGGAATATTCAACATCAAAACATATGTTGGTAGACTTTGAAATCCTTTAAATTACAATATACTTCCTAATTAATGATTCTATAAGATTACCGTTTGTCTTTCAACATGTGATTAAGTATTAATTCTTGTCTTTCAATATGTGATTAAGTATTAATTCTTGTCTTTCAACATGTGATTAAGTATTAATTCTTGTCTTTCAACATGTGATTAAGTATTAATTCTTGTCTTTCAACATGTGATTAAGTATTAATTCTTGTCTTTCAACATGTGATTAAGTTTTAATTCTTGTCTTTCAACATGTGATTAAGTTTTAATTCTTGTCTTTCAACATGTGATTAAGTATTAATTATTGTCTTTCAACATGTGATTAAGTATTAATTCTTGTCTTTCAATATGTGATTAAGTATTAATTCTTGTCTTTCAACATGTGATTAAGTATTAATTCTTGTCTTTCAACATGTGATTAAGTATTAATTCTTGTCTTTCAACATGTGATTAAGTATTAATTCTTGTCTTTCAATATGTGATTAAGTATTAATTCTTGTCTTTCAACAGGTGATTAAGTATTAATTCTTGTCTTTCAACATGTGATTAAGTATTAATTCTTGTCTTTCAACATGTGATTAAGTATTAATTCTTGTCTTTCAACATGTGATTAAGTATTAATTCTTGTCTTTCAACATGTGATTAAGTATTAATTCTTGTCTTTCAACATGTGATTAAGTATTAATTCTTGTCTTTCAATGTGTGATTTAATGTTATTGTTGTTTTTCACTAGTTGTTTTTTTCAATTAAACTTCATTAATTTATTTTTCAACTTTTTTCCAGTGTTGCAAAAAATAATAAAGCAATTTTAGCCTTTTAATACCGGTCAATACATGGATTTATTGACCCGTTAAAAGTATATTGACCTCATCAAAAGGCGATAATTGTATAATATATGATCTGTGATTTATAATATGCGATCACTGAAAATGTGCGGTAAATGTCAATATGCGATCAGTGATTTATTTACGATCACTGATAATGTAAGGTAAATGACAATATGCGATCAGTGATTTATTTACGATCACTGATAATGTAAGGTAAATGACTATGCGATCAGTGATTTATTTACGATCACTGATAATGTAAGGTAAATGACAATACACGATCAGTGATTAATTTACGATCACTGATAATGCACAGGAAATGACAATATACAATTAGTGATTCATTTACGATCACTGATAATGTACGGTAAGTGACATTATGAGAACAGTGATTTATTTATGATCACTGATAATGTATGATAAGTGACAATATACAATCTGTGATTTATATACGATCACTGATAATGTATGGTAAATGGCAATATATGATAAATGATTTATTTATGATCACTGATAATGTACAATAAATGATAATATACGATCAGTGATTTATTTATGATTACTGATAATGTATGTTAAATGACAATGTACGATGAGTGATTTATTTATGATCACTGATTATGTACGATAAATGATATTATTACCTAATAAAGGGTATTTTTCTGTTTTATTGAGTCAAATTTTAGTATTATATATTTTTCGTTATTAAAATGGGCCTGTCGATCTATTGCACTCCCGATGAACTATTGGACTGTGCAATATTCTGCACGTGGCATCTATAGCACCGACCCGAATTGACCTTTGAACACGATTTCTGATTGACTTTCAGTTTTGCCAATTGGCCAATCAAATAATTTGTTGTTTAATCGACTCGGAATTGGTCGTCTGCAGCATAAACAATAATGGCTGCACATGAAGCGGACAGGTTTCCGTCCATAAATGATGTACAATGTATGCAGTATAAACATAAATAATTAGGACTTGGTAATGTTTTGCTGACATAAAGAAAAACACTTTCTTGGTAAGGTATTATGTAATAAATCAGTTATTTAATGGCTTCAGGTGTAATAGACTGGAACATTTGCCCTTTGGTCATTCCCAGGACCTCAGGGCAAATATTCCAGTCTATTGCACCTGCAACCATTAAATAACTGAATGATATACGATCAGTGATTTATTTACGATGGCCGGGTGGCTCAGTGAGTTAGGTGGTTGGATTACCTAACAACTCATATATGCCTATCACCAATACGTGGTAGGTTCACGGCGGGTTTGTAAATTACAAATAAAAGTGCACCCGACTCGCAGCCGGAAGTGATAAAGTTTACCAGCTGCTTGCCCATGGTGGATGGTTCTCTTCGGGTTCTCCAGCTTCATCCACCACTAAAACTGGTCGCCATGATATAGCTGAAATATTGCTCAAAGTGGCGTGAAGCACAATAAATCAATCAATAAATTGATTTACGATCACTGATAATGTACCATAAATGATAATATACGATTACTGATAATGTACGTTAAATTACAATATACGATCTGTGATTTTTTTTACCATCAATGATAATGTACGATGAATGATGATGTACGATCAGTGATTTATATATGATTACTGAAAATGTATGGTAAATGATAATATACGATCAGTGATTTATTTACGATCACTGATAATGTACAGTAAATGATAATATAGGATCAGTGATTTATTTACGATCACTGATAATGTACGATAAATGATAATATACGATCTGTGGTTTATTTACTATCACTGATAATGTACGGTAAATTACAATATACGATCAGTGATTTATTTACGATTACTGATAAAGTACGATATGACAATATACGATCAGGCTAATACAAATTTAAGGTAAGTTTGTATAATATTTACTGCAATTTTTGGATTTTAATTTATATTGCATTGTACTGTATTTCAGAAGGCCAAGTGGAAAGGATTAAGGAATGGAAAATAGAGGATGAACTATATTATGATAAAACTGGAGGATTTACAGCAGTATTGAACATGGTAAAGTCTAAAAATTATATGACAATAATTGGTGGACCAGGATCGGGAAAGACAGCCACAGCTCGCCATATAGCATTACAGCTAGAGAACCAAGGATGGGAAGTTGTGCCAGTGTGTAAGCTAGAAGACATCATACAATATGGAGACAGAGATCATAAACAAGTTTTTGTACTAGATGATGTATTAGGTATTTTTGCTCTAGATATGAATATTTACAATCATATTATCAACCATAAGGAAAATATTTTCAAATCGATAGGGAAGACATCAAATCTATTGTTTACTTGCAGAAAGTCAGTGTATCAGGAGGCTTCTAAGCTTGATATGTTTGTAACAGTAAATATCATAGATTTACAGAGTAAAGATAATCAACTGACTGAGACAGAAAAGATGGCTATTTGCCAATATCGTTGTGACAGCAAAGGTGTAAACCCAGATCGCTATGCATCCCTTTCCTTTACCAAAGCCAATCATATATTTCCATTTCTTTGTAAAATATTTTCAAAGGAAGAACAGTACCAGCTATTGGGAGAAAGCTTCTTCAATAAACCATTCGATCATTTTATGAAAGAACTGGACAAACTGCAGCTCACATGCACTATTCAATATGCAGTTCTTG
Organism: Bathymodiolus brooksi; assembly: GCA_963680875.1. Classification (NCBI taxonomy): domain Eukaryota; kingdom Metazoa; phylum Mollusca; class Bivalvia; order Mytilida; family Modiolidae; genus Bathymodiolus; species Bathymodiolus brooksi. The sequence continues at coordinate 58,739,368 of OY804586.1, read as the reverse complement.
TCTTGTGTTTAGTTAATGGCAGCAAATTATCAGTTGAGTGTTTACCCCCCAAATACATGCAGAAGGAGGTATTTAATAGTTGTGGGGTCAATCAAGGTACCTCGGTTAAAGAAATAAAAGATGCCATTGACCACATGTCAGAAACCTACTTCACTAAGTTAGATACTGAATACACATTCACACAAGACTTTATGTTTGAAGCTATCGCCTATCATTATGGTCGTCAAAATCAATTTCAGATATTAAAATATTTATCTAGCAATTACATAGCAAATAAAGTCACAGTATACGAACAAGCTTCAAATGAGGATCTTTGCATTCATATAAGTAAAGAGATGTATTTACCTCTTGCTGAAAGACTCTATACAGATATTCAGTCTATGAATCTATTTGATGTCTTCATGAATCAGTCGCTGAAACATGGTCCATTTCGTGATGTTTTCGAAGGAATGTTGAAAACAAAACCATTTGATGAATTTGAATCATTGATTTTAAAGAAATGTCAGAATATTCATCATTTTATAAATACAACATTTTCTACAATGCAGCGTTTTCCAGAGATGATTGACATTTTTGAATTTTATCATTTACATGTCTTGTTTGGTACAAACTGTACTGATTTTAGCAGCCAAGATCCATGTAATGTTAAGGTAATAAGCTGGATAATTAGTTACGGTCACACTCATCTTCTTCAGGAAATAGTCAAGTATGTTGAATGTAAGAAGCATAGCATTAGTTTGATATTTGGCTCCGATGTCATGGAAAACGCACGTTTACTAGTACTTGGATGTTACAGTAACACTTTAGATATGGTGAAACTGATACTTAAATATGTAGATACAAAGTGTATCAACACAGAATTTAGATTTCATAGCTTTGTTACTAAAAATATCACACCACTGATAGCAGGGTGCATGATAGGTAATGTGGGCATCGTGGAAGCATTGCTGAGAAATCATGCTGATCTCAATCAATGTAATCGTTACAATAGATCACCATTTATTACAGCATCAAGCTATGGACATATAGATGTTGTTAAATGCTTACTTAGTGCTGGTGCAGCTATTCATTTGAGGAATATAAGAGGAGAATCACCATTGTTTGCAGCATCAATGTCTGGACATTATGATGTTGTTAAATATTTACTAAATTCTGGTGCAGAAATCGATTTGAGTGATAGAGATGGACAAACGCCATTGTTTGCAGCATCAAAGTCTGGACATTGTGATGTTGTTAAATATTTAATAAGTTCTGGTGCAAAAATCAATTTGGGTGGTAGAGATGGACAATCGCCATTGTTTCTAGCAGCAATGTCTGGACATTGCAATGTTGTTAAATGTTTACTTAGTTCTGGTGTATATATCAATGCATGTGATAAAGGTGGAAAATCGCCATTGTTTATAGCATCAAATTCTGGACATTGTGATGTTGTTAAATGTTTACTTAGTTCTGGTGCAGATAACAATTTGTGTCATGATGATGGAGAATCACCATTGTTTATAACATCAAAGAAAGGAGAATGTGATGTTGAATGTTTATTTAGGTCTGGTGCAGATATCAATTTGTGTAGCAAACAAGGACAATCACCATTGTTTGCAGCATCAGAGGGTGGACATTGTGATGTTGTTAAATGTTTACTTAGTTCTGGTGCAGATATGAATTTGTGTGATAAAGAGGGACAATCACCATTGTCTAGAGCATCACAGTATGCACGATGTGATGTTGTTAAATGTTTACTTAGTTCTGGTGCAGATATCAATTTGTGTGATGCCAATGGACAATCACCATTGTTTGCAGCATCAGAGGGTGGACATTGTGATGTTGTTAAAAGTTTATTTAGTTCTGGTGCAGATATCAATTTGTGTAACAAACAAGGCCAATCACCATTGTTTGCAGCATCAAAGCGTGGACATTGTGATGTTGTTAAATGTTTACTTACCTCTAGTGCAGATATGAATTTGTGTGATGATGATAGACAATCACCATTGTCTGTAGCATCAATGTCTGGACGACGTCATGTTAAAGTAAGGAAACTGTCAGTCGTTCGAGCATCAAAGTCTGAACATTTTGATGTTGTTTTATGTTTACTTAGTTATGGTGCAGATATCAATTTGTGTGGTGATGATGGAGAATCACCATTGTTTCTAGCCTCAGAGTATGGACGATTTGATGTTGTTAAAAGGTTACTTAGTTCTGGTGCAGATATCAATTTGTGTGACAAACAAGGAAAATCGCCATTGTTTCTAGCCTCAGAGTATGGACAATGTGATGTTGTTGAATGCTTACTTAGTTCTGGTGCAGATATCAATTTGTGTGACAAACAAGGACAATCACCATTCTTTATAGCATCAAAGAAAGGAAAATGTGATGTTGTTAAATGTTTACTTAGTTCTGGTGCAGATATCAATTTGTGTGACAAACAAGGACAATCACCATTCTTTATAGCATCAAAGAAAGGAAAATGTGATGTTGTTAAATGTTTACTTAGTTCTGGTGCAGATATCAATTTGTGTGATGATGAGGGACAATCACCATTGTTGATAGCATCAGAGTATATAGATTATGATGTTGTTGAATGTTTACTGAGTTCTGGTGCAGATATCAATTTGTGTGACAAACAAGGACAATCACCATTGCTTATAGCATTAAAGTATGGACGACAATGTGATGCTATGAAATGTTTACTTAATTCTGGTGCAGATAACGATTTGTGTCATGATGATGGAGAATCACCATTGTTTATAACATCAAAGAAAGGAGAATGTGATGTTGAGTGTTTATTTAGGTCTGGTGCAGATATCAATTTGTGTAGCAAACAAGGACAATCACCATTGTTTATAACATCAAAGAATGTACGACGATGTAATGTTGTTGAATGTTTACTTAGTTCTGGTGCAGATATCAATTTGTGTGATGAAGATGGAGAATCACCATTGTGTATAGCATTAAATGAAGGACACTATGATGTTGTTAAATATTTACTTAGTTCTGATGCAGATATCAAATTGTGTAACAAACGAGGGCAATCACCATTGTTTCTAGTATCAAAGGGTGGACATTGTGATGTTGTTAAATATTTACTTAGTTCTGGTGCAGATATCAATTTGTGTGATGAAGATGGGACATCACCATTGCTTATAGCATCATATAAAGGACACTGTGATGTTGTTAAATATTTACTTAGTTCTGGTGCAGATATCAAATTGTGTGACAAACAAGGGCAATCGCCATTGTTTGCAGCATCACATTATGGACGATGTGATGTTGTTAAATGTTTACTTAGTTCTGGTGCAGTTATCAATTTGTGTAACAAACAAGGACAATCACCAGTGTTTGCAGCATCAAAGGGTGGACATTGTGATGTTCTTAAATGTTTACTTAGTTCTGGTGCAGATATTAATTTGTGTAACAAACAAGGGCAATCACCATTGTTTATAGCATCAAAGTGTGGATATTGTGATGTGGTTAATTGTTTACTTAGTTCTGGTGAAGATATCAATTTGTGTGATGAAGATAGCCAATCACCATTGTGTGCAGTATCATCAATGGATACACATTATGATGTTGTTAAATGTTTACTTAATTTTGGTGCGGATATCAATTTGTGTAACAAACAAGGACAATCACCAGTGTTTGCAGCATCAAAGGGTGGACATTGTGATGTTGTTAAATGTTTACTTAGTTCTGGTGCAGATATCAATTTGTGTAACAAACAAGGACAATCACCATTGTTTATAGCATCCAAGTGTGGATATTGTGATGTTGTTAATTGTTTACTTAGTTCTGGTGCAGATATCAATTTGTGTGATGAAGATAGCCAATCACCATTGTGTGCAGTATCATCAATGGATGCACATTATGATGTTGTTAAATGTTTACTTAGTTTTGGTGCGGATATCAATTTGTGTAACAAACAAGGACAATCACCATTGTTTATAGCATCAAAGTGTGGATATTGTGATGTTGTTAATTGTTTACTTAGGTTTGATGCAGATATCAATTTATGTGACAATCGAGGACATTCACCGTTGTTTGTAGCTAACAACGTTTTACATAGTCCTAGTGCAGATATCAATATCCCTGATGAAAGGAGACAGTTGCAATTGAGGATAGCAGCTGTTCAGTATTACAATATTGTTATTTTAATTACTGCATATGGAGCCTTACGTGAAGAAAACGTGAAAGCACAATATAAGGCTATTTCTAAAGGGACCAAAGATGATGAGTCTCCCACAGATAGTATAGCATTGCTTAGTCCATGTGGATATCCAGAAGAAGAAATAAGTCACCCAAAAGAGAAGGTGAGGAAGAAGAAAAAGAAGGTCCCAAATGGAAAGTAGAAACAATTATCACAAGAGAAAAGGAAGAAACAGAAGAAATAATTTACATAAGAGAGACAAAAGATGAAAAAGAGGGAAGAAAGGGGTAAACAAAGTAAAAAAGTGAGAACTAATTAACCCCAGAAAGGAGAACGAAGCAACAGTAGAGATAGACGATAAAGATTCCCCTTTGATGTCAGTTTTTGGTGATTTTCTTCATACTGATGATGATGCCACATCTCCACTGTCTATTGCTGTAGAAAATGGCCATTTTGATATTGTTAAGCATTTTTAGAAAATACTACAGATTTTGATTTAAGTCATACAGGTAAATCACCATTATTTCTGGCAGCAGAAAATGGTTACTATGACATTTTAGTTTTATTACTACACAGTAGATACAATGATATAACTAAAACCTACCTCGGAACAACTCCTTTAGAGATAGCAGTATGGAAAAATAGAATGAAAGTTGTACAACTGTTGATCAAGGAAGAAAATAAACTCCAGAAGTATCAGGGAAATTACCATTTGTTTGAGATTCGTGTGGATTTAAAAAGATCAGAATTTTGTATAAATGAACAAACTGGTAAAGAAGACTTGTCAGACACAAGATCGTAATCATCGTCATTTACCATATCCACTGTGGCACATAATAACTGAATGTAACAATGACTACTTGACTCATCTGTTAAAGATTGGATTGGATATAAGTAAGCGTGACTATAACGGTAACATGCTACTCTGCAAAATATTGAATAGATGTAACAGTTTGATTTCAGCTTGCAATTTAAAACGTTTGATGGAACACTGTGAAGATTGAAGATGTTAATCTTGAAGAAACTAACTGTATTTCCTCGTTAGAAACCAAGAGAGGACTGGTACGTCAAATAGAGAAATACTACCTCATCATATTATTATTGTTACTATACCGAGTTTAGAAAACACGTCGGACGAAATTCGATCTAATAGACCATATCTAAGTATTGGTATTTTGGTTGTATCATTTCAATTTCATAATTTTAATGAACCGTAAAACACATTTTAATGAACATATTTTTTATTATAATATAAAAAGCTAAGAAAAGGTTATGTAGTAATCTTTCCTCAAGAACTAGTTATTGAGATTTTATTCACTCTGAAGAGTACCTGCAGTGACAACCAATCAATAATTACGCTTAAATCTAGAAGTGGAACATATGGTTTTATGTTACTTATTTTTCTAATATAGTTAACAATTAATGACTTTTGAGGAGGTTGATATAAGGATTTATAATCCAAAGAAACTGATGTTCACCGAGACGTAAATAATGCACTTGTACTGTTTGAGCAGTCAATTTGCATTGGCTGGATAAATGTTTGTTATATACTGTCATTGACCGAGATATAGCTTTTCTGGTACCCATTTCACATTTTATCCTTGTTGAAAATTGGAAGACTAGTTTGTTGATAAATTGATTTCCTGTTGAGAGAAAATATCAAAAGGGGGAATCAAGGGATAATTGTATAGTTCTATTTTTTAATTAAGATATTGTTGCCCATTGATTAATGTGACTTTTTCACCAGTAATGAACACATTGTGAATGCAGTGTCTCAAAATATAAAGTTTATGTGTATACTCGATTAACCTAGCCGATTTCCCATTTATTAAGCTTCAAACACTTTAACTTTATATCTTAAGAGACTGTACTAATATTATATAGTCAAACCTGCCCATGCGGTCACACTCTATTAAGCAGCCACCTGTATTGAAAGGTCACATTTTTCTTGTCCTGTCATAGAAAATTTCATATGAAATGAACCTCTTTTAAGAGGTCACCTGTCTTATAAGGTCACTTTTTCCTTGTCCCAAAGGTGACCTCTTAATACAGGTTTGACTGTATATAGTTATTTTTTAATAGATGAACATCAGATTTTGCAACATTCAATTTATGTAATGTCAATTTTGTAATGTCTACTTTCCGGGTGCCATAGACCATTGCTTTGTTGCATGTGATGGGAACCTATATTAACCAGACCTGCACAGATTCCTGTACCTTTTCAAATGCTTGAATGTTATATTAAAATAACATATAAACATGCCTACCTATATTTGACGCTGTTTTTATTCTTCCGGTGGCAATTGATTTGTGCCAGGTGTTAGGATGTTATATTAACCAGACCTACACAGATTCCCTCACCTTTTCAAACTCTTGAATGCTACATAAACATGACCTACATATATTTTGGCGACTTGCCAGGTGTTGAAATCTTATGTTATTATTAGTATATAGATTTTGGAATCTTATATACTGGCGTTGTGCCAGATACGGGAAATGATTATAAACTAAGTAGCCAATTATTGTAAAATCTGCTTTCATATGATAATTTAAATTGTTATGAAGATGTTGATATTTTTTCATACTTATGATGCGTGTTATAATTCTGTGATTATTTTCTATTTTTGTATGTAATTGTTTGTTTATTGATACATTTCTGCACATACATCATTTATCTCCCGCCCCCACCCATTTATCCATGATAGTGGTATGTAATAACATAATTGTTATTTCATATTTAACTATGTGTGTCATTTTCATTCTTTCGTGATAATTTAATAGTTAGCCTCTTAAGTTTTATTTTTCCATATTAACTCATGGACATATATTTAAATTTGGTAATTCTAACAGCATCGGTGGTGTAAAGGTTAGCGTGCTCACTTCGAGTGCTGTAGATCTTGGGTTATAGAAGAGTGTGGTAGATCGTGGATTTGAGCCCCGATCAGGTCAAACCAAATATTATAGAATTGATATGTATTGCTTCTCTGCTAAGCACGCATCATTAAGGAGAAAGAGCAACGACTGGCTCGGAATCAGGATAATGTGTCCAACTAAAAATCCAACTAAGCATGTTGGTCTAGTTCAAAGCAGATCTCATCATCATTTCATTGAAAATTAACTTGTTCGGGCCATGATATAGCTGGAAAATTGCTGAGTTGGCATTAAACAACAATCACTCACTCTCTGGTAATTCTGTATTGGTCTTAAAATGTTACTGAAACTATAAAGTGTAGAGATTTATTGTTTTATTTCATTTATTATTACATATGTATTTTTTATTTTTACTGCAACATGTGAATGTGACCGTCGTTGCCATTGTAACCATGAAAGGTTAAAAAAAGGGTTTTGGTCCGATTGTAATGAAACTTTATAGGAATGTTTTTGGGATGTGTAGTTGTGAATTTAGGATTCATTTTTTTTCAAAATAGCCACAGTTGCCATGGTAACCATGAATGTTAAAGCATTATTGGTAATCCGATTGTAGTGAAACTTCACAGGAATTATCCATGGGATGTGCAGATGTGCATTCAATAATATTATTATAATTATTATTAAGATTATTATTATTGTTATTTTTATTATTAATATTATTATTATTATTATTATTTCTTTCTGTAACACGTGGTGTTGTCCCCTGTGGTTAGCAGAAATCATAGGTCCAATATTCTTGGGATTGATATGATGATAAATTTATGTATCTAGTCATGATTTAAATTTTTGCACTGGAGCTCCTTTGGGTATATCTTGAGGGACCTAAGTTAGTTACTATAGAATCCTATGGGGAGTTTTTTCCACTGGAAAAAATATTTCATTTATTTATTTTGGTCTGATTGTAATGAAATTTCACAGGAATTAAAAAAAAAACATTTGTTTTTAAAATGGCCACCGTTCCCATGGTAACCATGAATGTTCTAAAGATATTTGTTATCCGATTGTAATCAAACTTTACAGGAATGATCCTTGGGATGTGTAGAAGTTCATTCTGGGCTTAAATTTTCAAAATAACCGCCCTTCTAATGAGAACTATGAATGTTGAAAAAATATTTGAATTATGAATTACAAAACATTGAATATGAAGCCGGAAATCGGTTCTCACTAGCTGAGTTTGTTGGGGAAACTTTGTATTCTGGAAACTATATGAACTTTATTTTAACTCATGAACAAAATTGTATTATATTTAAATATGTTTTTGATCATATTAAATATTCAAAAAGATTCCTTATTGTATAACTGGAATTGAATTGGGTGAACATGCATATCATATGAATCCATCTTAACTTCCTTTTCCTTTGAATTTATTTGTGAATATTGATTTGTTTTTAGTGTTATATATAGTAATGCATGTTTTTATGGACTTCATTAATTTAACAAATTGTAATTTTGAAAAGACTTCATCAGCATGGTTAACTTGTGTCTAAGCCATTTTGTCTATTTAATTGACTAATACAATATGTTGAAGCTAATTATTCACACTACAGATAAATAACATTATTAGATAAATAAGACATATATCCTGCACTCGTCCTATTTAAGTAGTCAGATTTTACAGTCTGGATAAATTTTTGCTCTATTCTATCACTTAACTTAATATAGCCATTCTGGTACACCTGTCACGTTTTACCTGTTGAGCTTTGGCAAGCTGATTGAATGATAATAAAAACGTAGACATCAAATTTAGGGTGCACGACGCAATAACATTAATTTCATCAGGTACGGTCAAAGTCGAAAGTTTGGAAAGCCAAATAATTTTAAAGGTTTTAAGGGAAAGTAAAGAGGATCGCCAAAATCGGCCACGGTCACCTATGTCTCAAGGAGGAGATCTTTAGTTTTAAAAATAATTATATTATTTAAGCACTAAATTTCAATAACAAATATATCTAATAAACCATGTCAGTGCCGAAATACTGACTACTGGTCAGGTGATACCCTCGGGGAATAATAGTTCATCAGCAGAGATATCGACCTAGTGCTTGTAATAAAACGTAGATATCAAAGTCAGTGTGCACAAAGTATTTCTGGAATAACCTTCATCAAAGTTGAAAGGTTAAAACAGTTGAGCCCCTCTTGGCAGAAAATATCAAAAGAATAATTGTATAATTTTATCATTTAATTCAAATATGATTTTCAATGGATGCATATTTTGTTCCAGTTTTTAAACCTCATACACATATACTTTGTATTTTAAGACCCTGCACTAATTGTGTCTATTTATATTGTTAACAATCAGATGGATAATTTCTTATTGTCTTATATATCCAAGGAGTTACATGTATAATACATGTTGTATTTCTATGATTTTAAATATCAAATGTAAAACAAACAACAGATATAACTTATATTTTACAATTATATTATATAAATATTATACATTACTAATTAACTCTATAATATTTTTGTCAATACAACCTAAACTGTCTTTACAATATAAAATCATAAACTTGGCCAATATAAAAAAAACTAAGCCAATATCGATATTGGCTTAGTTTTTAGCTCAAAGGGTCAAGTGAGCTATTGCCATCACTTGGCGTCCGTCGTCGTCGTACGTCGTAAACTTTTTCAAAAATCTTCTCCTCTGAAAGTACTAGACCAATGGAAACCAAACTTGGTCTGAATCATCACTAGGGTGTCTAGTTTGAAAATTGTGTCCGGTGATGCTGTGCACCAACCAACATGGCCACTGTTACTAAAAATAGAACATATGGTAAAATTGCAGGTTTTGGGTAATAACTCAAAAACCGTTAATAATATCAAAAATCTGACACGCGGTAAAAATGATCAGCACATCAAGATCTACCTACCCTGCAATTTTGAAGTAAATCCCATTTTGGAGTTATTTCCCTTTTTTCATCAAATTTTCAAAATTGTAATAATTTTCATCCTTTATTTCAAAAACTATAAGAGACAGATGGTAAGTTGAAACTGCAAACATGTTCAGCATGTCAAGATCTACCTACCCTGCAATTTTGAAGTAAATTTGATTACCCATCTTGGAGTTATTGCCCTTTTTTCATCAATTTTTTTTAAATTTTAATACTTTTCGTCTTATATTTCAAAAACTATTTAGAGATAGATGTTAAGTTTAAATTGCAAAAATGTGCACCATGTCAAGATCTACCTACCCTGCAATTTTGAAGTAAATCCCATTATCCATTTTGACCGATTATGCAAATTAGAAAAAAGGGGGATGAAATTAAAAAAAAATCTTCTCTGATGAAACTACTGAGCCAATTTCAACCAAACTTTGCTGAAATGATCCTTAGGTGGTCCCCTTTCAAAATGGTGTCCATCAGCACCGTCCTGTATCCAAGATGGCCACCATTACTAAAAATAGAAATTTCTTCAAATGGCCAAAACTGTTCTATTTTAAGCCAGAAAGTGCCCAAATTTGAACTGTATAAGCCTAATGATGAGGTTTTTAACATATATTACGGGATTTTTTATGAACTTTGAACTTTTGCCGATTTTGACCGATTATGCAAATTAGAAAAAAGGGGGGATAAAATTTAAAAAAAAATCTTCTCCTCTGAAACTACTGAGCCAATCTCAACCAAACTTTGCTGAAATAATTCTTGGGTGGTCCTCTTCCAAAATTGTGTCCGGCATTTCAGAACCCCAACCAAGATGGCCGCCACAGCCAAACTTAATTTAACATATGACCCTATGGAAAATTCCCATAAAAATCTTCTTGTCTGAAACCATTTGCTCAATAAGAACAAAATTTTGATGAAATAGTCATTGCTTAACATATGACCCTATGGGAAATTCCCATAAAAATCTTCTTGTCTGAAACCATTTGCTCAATAAGAACAAAATTTTGATGAGATAGTCATTGGATGGTTCTCTTCCAAAAATGTGTCCGGCGGTTCGGCCCTTCGATCAAGATGGCCCCCACAGCCGAACTTAGGTTAACATAGGACCCTATGGGAAATTCACATAAAAATCTTCTCCTCGGAAACCACTGGGCCAATTGCAACCAAACTTTTGTGGAATGATCCTTGGATGGCCCCCTTCCAAATTTGTGTCCGGTGATCCCGACTTCCATCCAAGATGGCCGCCAAGCTAAAAATAGAAAAAAAAGGGGGGATGAAATTTAAAAAAAATGTTCTCCTCTGAAACTACTGAGCCATTCTCAACCAAACTTTGCTGAAATGATCCTTGGGTGGTCCCCTTTCAAAATTTCTTCAAATGGCCAAAACTGCTCTATTTTAAGCCAGAAAGTGCCCAAATTTGAACTGTATAAGCATGATGAGCTTTTTAACATGTATTACGGGATTTTTTATGAACTTTGAACTTTTGCCGATTTTGACCGATTATGCAAATTAGAAAAAAGGGGGGCTAAAATTTTAAATAAATCTTCTCCTCTGAAACTACTGAGTCAATCTCAACCAAACTTTGCTGAAATAATTCTTGGGTGGTCCTCTTCCAAAATTGTGTCCGGCATTTCAGAACACCAACCAAGATGGCCGCCAAAGCCAAACTTAATTTAACATATGACCCTATGGGAAATTCCCATAAAAATCTTCTTGTCTGAAACCATTTGCTCAATAAGAACAACATTTTGATGAAATAGTCATTGCTTAACATAGGACCCTATGGGAAATTCACATAAAAATCTTCTCAGAAACCACTGGGCCAATTGCAATCAAACTTTGTGGAATGATCCAAAATTGTGTCCGGTGATCCCGACTTCCAACCAAGATGGCCACCAAGCTAAAAATAGAAAAAAGAGGGGATGAAATTATTCCTCTTGAAATTCATTTTTTGTTGACTCACTGCTTTTGGTTACTCAAATAATCAAAGGGAAGCAACTCTATTACAAAATGTGAAGTAGGAAAAGCTAAATTTTGAGAATCATTGACATATGTGTTTTTTTACAGCAATTTTGATAACTTACATTAAAGGGGGAACCCCTGCCCAAATTTTTTTGTAGAAGGGGTCTGCAATGACGAAGGCTGCATTTGTTAATTTTTTTTACCGAAGTTATCAAGTTTTATTGACTGATGTTATTATACCCAGGTGAGCTATACAGGCTCCTGGGAGCCTCTAATTTTTATATTGGCCGAGTTTATGATTTTATAATACCCATTATAAGATAAAATGTTATGGTTAATTAATAAATATATCAATTTTATATATACCCATTGTAAGAATTTTTTCTATGGTTAATTAGTTATTAGTCATCGAGCAGCTGTATTGACATTCAGCTTCACCTCAGGCCAATACAGCTACCCTCAGACTAATAACTAGGCCAATACGGAAATCATCACCTAATAATAGGTAAATACACTTTTTGTATTTGTAAATGTGGTATCATATTGACCAGACAAACCAATATTGACGGAGGTTTTATTATATAGTCCTGTAAGGAAACAAGAGCCTGTGGGGTACTTTCCTCACCCGAGAAGTGTAGTCAATTCTGTGCCTTCTTCATAAAAAATTGATGGATTATATATGGTTAGTCCTATATTTTGTTTTTTATTTAATCACAATTGAATCTTTATATGACAATGTATTGATGCAAATTAGTGAGTGAGTCATTATTCTTTAACGCCATCGGTGGTATAATGGTTAGCATGCTCGCCCGGAGTGTGGTAGATCCGTGAGTTTGAGCCCTGGGGAGTTCAAACTAAAGACTATTGAAATTGGTATTTGCTGTTCCTCGGCTAAACACACAGCATTAAGAAGTACGAGAAAAGACTGGTTGGCTCTAAATCAGGATAATGTGTCCGAGTGGAGCGACATGTTTACCCACGGACTGTTGTTTCAGAGAGAAAGAGAGATTGAGAGAAACAGCAAACACTATAAAAATCCAGCCAAGCCTGTTGATCTAGTACAAAGCAAACATCATTATCATCTCATTGAAATATAATGTGTTCTCGCCATGATATTGCTGACAAATTGCTCATTTGACGTTAAACACCAATCACTCACTCACTCGCTATATCATAAAACATTTATTGCATTTGTAATTTAAGATAATACTGAATGCATAATTGAAATAAATTTAAGATTATATTTGTATTATTAATTAAATGTTGAATATTATTTCTGTAAATTGTGTCATTTAAATTACTTATATGATTTATAATACAATATCATTCTTAGAAATCTATCTTCCTTATTTTCCCCTCGCCAACGAAGTTGTGAAGGGATATAGTAACGCTACTGTCCGTCAGTCCGTCCTTCCGTAACATCCTTGTGAACCTCAGAACACATGTGGTGGCATTATTGATATGGAACACATGTCAAGTCACTTTTTATATTATAATATCTTCTTTGCAAATGAATTTCCCAGAATTTGTCTATTTGGATCATATAGATTGACTAAGAACGCGTGATTAAGGAATCAGAGCTAGAACGTTTTGGTTTGGAGTTAGATTAATGTGTCCGAGTGGATCGACATGTCTTACAAGTAGTCCGTTGTTTCAGTGAACGAGAACAAATAAAATCAATTTAAACATTTGTTTCAGTACATTGTGTAATGTCATCAAAAAGGTATTTGCTATCACCATGTAATGACATATATGTAAAATTGATCACTTGGCGTTATGCAACAATCACTCATTAAGTCATTTCAAACTGTTGTAACCAAATAAAATATTGATTACGTTGTCACTCTTCGACCCTATGCCCCCGGATTGTGAAACACAAAAAAAAAGATTGCTAATCAGAAGGCATAAATTGAAGGACAGAAAATATGATGGCCTAATGAAAGAGAAAAAAATGTCCAAGAAAACACTACACAGAAAGCAAAAGATTTACATCCATGAATCTACGAAAAAGCAGGTACAAAGTGCTTTAAATGTGTCAATACTTCCCGAACTACTATTAGCCCTCGTCCTGAACTAAAAAAAATATCTTGTATTAAGTCATGCAAGATGAAATACGGAATTCTGACTGACAAACGGAATATATCCTAGGTCATCTCTGAGAAAGGTTTGTCGATACCAAAGGGGTAATGCAAAGCCTTAGATCAAAGGACAAACAATGCAATAACCAAACGAAAAAGGACAAATAATACAATAACCAAAAGAAACAGGACAAACAATACAATGACCAAACGAAAAAGGACAAAAGGACAAACAATACAATAACCAAACGAAAAAGGACAAACAATACAATGACCAAACGAAAAAGGACAAAAAGGACAAACAATACTATAACCAAACGAAAAAGGACAAACAATACAATGACCAAACGAAAAAGGACAAAAGGACAAACAATACAATAACCAAACGAAAAAGGACAAACAATACAATGACCAAACGAAAAAGGACAAAAAGGACAAACAATACAATAACCAAAACAAAAAGGACAAAAAGGACAAACAATACAATAACCAAACGAAAAAGGACAAAAGGACAAACAATACAATAACCAAACGAAAAAGGACAAACAATACAATGACCAAACGAAAAAGGACAAACAATACAATGACCAAACGATAAAGGACAAAAGGACAAACAATACAATGACCAAACGAAAAAGGACAAACAATACAATGACCAAAACAAAAAGGACGAACAATACAATGACCAAACGAAAAAGGACAAACAATGCAATAACCAAACGAAAAAGGACAAAAGGACAAACAATACAATAACCAAACGAAAAAGGACAAACAATACAATGACCAAACGAAAAAGGACAAAAGGACAAACAATACAATAACCAAACGAAAAAGGACAAACAATACAATGACCAAACGAAAAAGGACAAAAAGGACAAACAATGCAATAACCAAAGGAAAAAGGACAAACAATACAATAACCAAACGAAAAAGGACAAAAAGGACAAACAATGCAATAACCAAACGAAAAAGGACAAACAATACAATGACCAAACGAAAAAGGACAAACAATGCAATAACCAAACGAAAAAGGACAAAAGGACAAACAATACAATAACCAAACGAAAAAGGACAAACAATACAATGACCAAACGAAAAAGGACAAAAGGACAAACAATACAATAACCAAACGAAAAAGGACAAACAATACAATGACCAAACGAAAAAGGACAAACAATACAATGACCAAACGAAAAAGGACAAAAAGGACAAACAATACAATAACCAAACGAAAAAGGACAAACAATACAATGACCAAACGAAAAAGGACAAACAATACAATGACCAAACGAAAAAGGACAAAAAGGACAAACAATGCAATAACCAAACGAAAAAGGACAAACAATACAATAACCAAAACAAAAAGGACGAACAATACAATAACCAAAAGAAAAAGGACAAAAGGACAAACAATACAATAACCAAAAGAAAAAGGACAAACAATACAATGACCAAACGAAATAGGACTAAAAGGACAAAAAATACAATAACCAAAAGAAAAAGGACAAAAGGACGAACAATACAATAACCAAAAGAAAAAGGACAAAAGGACAAACAATACAATAACCAAAAGAAAAAGGACAAAAGGACGAACAATACAATAACCAAACGAAAAAGGACAAAAGGACAAACAATACAATAACCAAAAGAAAAAGGACAAAAGGACAAACAATACAATAACCAAACGAAAAAGGACAAAAGGACAAACAATACAATAACCAAAAGAAAAAGGACAAAAGGACGAACAATACAATAACCAAACGAAAAAGGACAAAAGGACAAACAATACAATAACCAAAAGAAAAAGGACAAAAGGACAAACAATACAATAACCAAAAGAAAAAGGACAAAAGGACGAACAATACAATAACCAAACGAAAAAGGACAAAAGGACAAACAATACAATAACCAAAAGAAAAAGGACAAAAGGACAAACAATACAATGACCAAACGAAAAAGGACAAAAGGACAAACAATACAATAACCAAACGAAAAAGGACAAACAATACAATGACCAAACGAAAAAGGACAAAAGGACAAACAATACAATAACCAAACGAAAAAGGACAAACAATACAATGACCAAAACAAAAAGGACAAACAATACAATGACCAAAACAAAAAGGACAAACAATACAATAACCAAACGAAAAAGGACAAAAGGACAAACAATACAATAACCAAACGAAAAAGGACAAAAGGAAAAACAATACAATAACCAAACGAAAAAGGACAAACAATACAATGACCAAAACAAAAAGGACAAACAATACAATAACCAAACGAAAAAGGACAAAAGGACAAACAATACAATGACCAAACGAAAAAGGACAAACAATACAATGACCAAAAGAAAAAGGACAAAAGGACAAACAATACAATGACCAAACGAAAAAGGACAAAAGGACAAACAATACAATGACCAAACGAAAAAGGACAAACAATACAATGACGAAAACAAAAAGGACAAACAATACAATAACCAAACGAAAAAGGACAAAAGGACAAACAATACAATGACCAAACGAAAAAGGACAAACAATACAATGACCAAAAGAAAAAGGACAAAAGGACAAACAATACAATGACCAAAACAAAAAGGATGAACAATACAATGACCAAAAGAAAAAGGACAAAAGGAAAAACAATACAATAACCAAACGAAAAAGGACAAACAATGCAATGACCAAAACAAAAAGGACAAACAATACAATAACCAAACGAAAAAGGACAAAAGGACAAACAATACAATGACCAAACGAAAAAGGACAAACAATACAATGACCAAAAGAAAAAGGACAAAAGGACAAACAATACAATGACCAAACGAAAAAGGACAAAAGGACAAACAATACAATGACCAAACGAAAAAGGACAAACAATACAATGACCAAAACAAAAAGGACAAACAATACAATAACCAAACGAAAAAGGACAAACAATGCAATAACCAAACGAAAAAGGACAAAAGGACAAACAATACAATAACCAAACGAAAAAGGACAAACAATACAATGACCAAACGAAAAAGGACAAAAGGACAAACAATACAATAACCAAACGAAAAAGGACAAACAATACAATGACCAAACGAAAAAGGACAAACAATACAATGACCAAACGAAAAAGGACAAAAAGGACAAACAATACAATAACCAAACGAAAAAGGACAAACAATACAATGACCAAACGAAAAAGGACAAACAATACAATGACCAAACGAAAAAGGACAAAAAGGACAAACAATGCAATAACCAAACGAAAAAGGACAAACAATACAATGACCAAACGAAAAAGGACAAACAATACAATGACCAAACGAAAAAGGACAAAAAGGACAAACAATGCAATAACCAAACGAAAAAGGACAAACAATGCAATAACCAAACGAAAAAGGACAAACAATACAATGACCAAACGAAAAAGGACAAACAATACAATGACCAAACGAAAAAGGACAAACAATGCAATAACCAAACGAAAAAGGACAAAAGGACAAACAATACAATAACCAAACGAAAAAGGACAAACAATACAATGACCAAACGAAAAAGGACAAAAGGACAAACAATACAATAACCAAACGAAAAAGGACAAACAATACAATGACCAAACGAAAAAGGACAAACAATACAATGACCAAACGATAAAGGACAAAAGGACAAACAATACAATGACCAAACGAAAAAGGACAAACAATACAATGACCAAAACAAAAAGGACGAACAATACAATGACCAAACGAAAAAGGACAAACAATGCAATAACCAAACGAAAAAGGACAAAAGGACAAACAATACAATAACCAAACGAAAAAGGACAAACAATACAATGACCAAACGAAAAAGGACAAAAGGACAAACAATACAATAACCAAACGAAAAAGGACAAACAATACAATGACCAAACGAAAAAGGACAAACAATACAATGACCAAACGAAAAAGGACAAAAAGGACAAACAATACAATAACCAAACGAAAAAGGACAAACAATACAATGACCAAACGAAAAAGGACAAACAATACAATGACCAAACGAAAAAGGACAAAAAGGACAAACAATGCAATAACCAAACGAAAAAGGACAAACAATACAATGACCAAACGAAAAAGGACAAACAATACAATGACCAAACGAAAAAGGACAAACAATGCAATAACCAAACGAAAAAGGACAAAAGGACAAACAATACAATAACCAAACGAAAAAGGACAAACAATACAATGACCAAACGAAAAAGGACAAAAGGACAAACAATACAATAACCAAACGAAAAAGGACAAACAATACAATGACCAAACGAAAAAGGACAAACAATACAATGACCAAACGAAAAAGGACAAAAAGGACAAACAATACAATAACCAAACGAAAAAGGACAAACAATACAAAGACCAAACGAAAAAGGACAAACAATACAATGACCAAACGAAAAAGGACAAAAAGGACAAACAATGCAATAACCAAACGAAAAAGGACAAACAATACAATGACCAAACGAAAAAGGACAAACAATACAATGACCAAACGAAAAAGGACAAACAATACAATAACCAAACGAAAAAGGACAAACAATACAATGACCAAACGAAAAAGAACAAAAAGGACAAACAATGCAATAACCAAACGAAAAAGGACAAACAATACAATAACCAAAACAAAAAGGACAAACAGTACAATGACCAAAAGAAGAAAGGACAAACAATGCAACGACCAAGCGAAAAAAGACAAATAATACAATAACGAAACGAAAAAGGACAAAAGGACAAACAATACAATAACGAAACGAAAAAGGACAAACAATGCAATAACCAAACGAAAAAGGACAAACACTACAATGACCAATCGAAAAAGGACAAACAATACAATGACCAAACGAAAAAGGACAAAAGGACAAACAATGCAATAACCAAAAGAAAAAGGACAAACAATACAAAGACCAAACGAAAAAGGACAAACAATACAATGACCAAACGTAAAAGGACACATAGGACAAACAATACAATAACCAAACGAAAAAGGACAAACAATACAATGATCAAACGAAAAATGACAAAAGGACAAACAATACAATAACCAAGCGAAAAAGGACAACCAATACAATAACCAAAAGAAAAAGGACAAACAATACAATGACCAAACGAAAAAGGACAAAAAGGACAAACAATACAATAACCAAACGAAAAGGAACAAACAATACAATAACCAAACAAAAAAGGACAAACAATACAATGACCAAACGAAAAAGGACAAAAAGGACAAACAATACAATAACCAAACGAAAAAGAACAAACAATACAATGACCAAACGAAAAAGGACAAGAAGGACAAACAATACAATAACCAAAAATAAAAAGGACAAACAATACAATGACCAAACGAAAAAGGACAAACAATACAATGACCAAACGAAAAGGACAAAAAGGACAAACAATACAATAACTAAGCGAAAAAGGAAAAACAATGCAATGACCAAACGAAAAGGACAAACAGGACAAACAATACAATAACCAAACGAAAAAGGAAAAACAATACAATGACCAAGCGAAAAAGGACACAATACAATGACCAAACGAAAAAGGACTAACAGGACAAACAATGCAATAACCAAGCGAAAAAGAACAAACAATACAATAACCAAACGAAAAAGGACAAACAATGCAATGACCAAACGAAAAAGGACAAAAGACAAACAATACAATGACCAAAAGAAAAAGGACAAACAATACAATGACCAAGCGAAAAAGGACAAACAATACAATGACCTAAACAAAAAGGACAAACAATGCAATGACCAAACGAAAAAGGACAAACAATACAATGACCAAACGAAAAAGGAAAAACAATGCAATGACCAAGCGAAAAAGTACAAAAGGACAAACAATGCAATAACCAAACGAAAAACGACAAACACTACAATAACCAAGCGAAAAAGGACACAATACAATGACCAAACGAAAAAGGACAAACAGGACAAACAATGCAATAACCAAACGAAAAAGGACAAACAATACAATGACCAAACGAAAAAGGACAAAAATGACAAACAATACAATAACCAAACGAAAAAGGACAAACAATGCAATGACCAAACGAAAAAGGACAAAAGGACAAACAATACAATAACCAAAACAAAAAGGACAAACAATACAATGACCAAAACAAAAAGGACAAACAATACAATGACCAAACGAAAAAGGACAAACAATGCAATGGCCAAAAGAAAAAGGACAAACAATACAATGACCAAACGAAAAAGGAAAAACAATGCAATGACCAAGCGAAAAAGTACAAAAGGACAAACAATGCAATAACCAAACGAAAAACGACAAACACTACAATAACCAAGCGAAAAAGGACACAATACAATGACCAAACGAAAAAGGACAAACAGGACAAACAATGCAATAACCAAACGAAAAAGGACAAACAATACAATGACCAAACGAAAAAGGACAAAAAGGACAAACAATACAATAACCAAACGAAAAAGGACAAACAATGCAATGACCAAACGAAAAAGGACAAAAGACAAACAATACAATGACCAAGCGAAAAAGGACAAACAATACAATGACCAAGCGAAAAAGGACAAACAATACAATGACCAAGCGAAAAAGGACAAACAATACAATGACCAAAACAAAAAGGACAAACAATACAATGCGCAAACGAAAAAGGACAAAAGGACAAACAATACAATGACCAAAAGAAAAAGGACAAACAATACAATGACCTAAACAAAAAGGACAAACAATACAATGACCAAACGAAAAAGGACAAAAGGACAAACAATACAATGACCAACAGAAAAAGGACAAACAATACAATGACCAAAACAAAAAGGACAAACAATACAATGATCAAGCGAAAAAGGACAAACAATACAATAACCAAACGAAAAAAGGACAAAAGGACAAACAATGATCTACGAAATACAGAAAACTAAAGATCAAGCAACACGAATCCACACTTAAAAACTTAATAGAGAGAGCAGATGCTCAGCAAGTGTAAGCATTTCCCCCTCCACTACTGGTTTCTGTCATGAGACTGATATTTAGTATCGGTTAATTACCAAGTCATGAAGGCGAACAAAAATCGTCTGATGTTGACATCAAATTAATCGCTAGGATACATTGGTTCATGTTGCTTTGTTAGCAGCAACCCTCTATATATATATAGGAAAGCCGGATCGGAACCAGAGTCACTGGAATATCGTATCAACTGAGATATATCATATTACTCCATATAGAGGTTCTGCTTGAACGTTGTTACATATACAATTGAATGACAAACTAATCAACAATGGGAAGATTAATCGACCATCACTGTAAATTCAATGACAAACTAACCAACAATGGGAAGATTAATCGACCATCACTGTAAATTCAATAACAAACTAATCAACAATGGGAAGATTAATCGTCCATCACTGTAAATTCAATGACAAATTAACCAACAATGGAAAGATTAATCGACCATCACTGTAAATTCAATGACAAACTAACCAACAATGGGAAGATTAATCGACCATCACCGTAAATTCAATGACAAACTAATCAACAATGGGAAGATTAATCGACCATCACTGTAAATTCAATGACAAACTAATCAACAATGGGAAGATTAATCGACCATCACTGTAAATTCAATAACAAACTAATCAACAATGGGAAGATTAATCGTCCATCACTGTAAATTCAATGACAAATTAACCAACAATGGGAAGATTAATCGACCATCACCGTAAATTCAATGACAAACTAACCAACAATGGGAAGATTAATCGACCATCACCGTAAATTCAATGACAAACTAATCAACAATGGGAAGATTAATCGACCATCACTGTAAATTCAATGACAAACTAATCAACAATGGGAAGATTAATCGACCATCACTGTCAATTCAATGACAAACTAATCAACAATGGGAAGATTAATCGACCATCACTGTCAATGCAATGACAAACTGAACAACAATGGGAAGATTATATAATTAATCGACCATCACTGTAAATTCAACATCTTCTATCATATATTTATTGTATTAGAAATACTCTACAATACGAAAAAAGTAGACTTGTGGTATTTGTATTTTCTATGCTAACCAGCAATAAGAAGGGTTGCCCTATTTGGTCGAGTCACTATAATGTGTCCGAGTGGAGCGACATATCCTAATACATAATGTTTCTTTAGCAAACTAGCACAACGTGTTGGTTGAATACATAGCAGACATCACATTCAATAATTACTACGTTTTCTCGCTGTGAACTCAGCTGCTCCGGAAGAGGGAACAGCTTCATCTCCTCTAGTGGCTTCCGATATTTAGTATTGGTTAACCAATGTTGTTTTAGTTAACTAGCACAACGTGTTGGTTGAGTACATAACAAGCATCACATTCAATAATTACTTGTTCCCGCTACAACATAGCTGATGTATAATCCCCCCACATGGCATAAAGTAGTAATTAAGAACTCGTTAATAAAGTATGTGAAATATACACTATAGATATAGTGGTTGTCTTTTCTATTATAGTTGCCATACAAAGTTACGTCATGTAGCACGTCCACGGCGTCAGCATTGTCAGGACTGGTTATTGGTGTTCAGTGTCACGTTTAGTCATACTGTTGTTGTATTGTTAAGGCTCAGTTGTCTGTGTGGAAGACATTGTCTCATTGTCAAACGTTAGTATATAAATTTGTATCGTGTGTACCTCACGATAGGAGCGGTAAAGAAATGAAAAACATAATACCACATTGTCAGAACAGTTCCTAAATCTAATAGAAAAATCCTAGAAATAAAATGAAAAACATATTATACCACACTGTCAGAACAGTTCCTAAATCTAATAGAAAAATCATAGAAGTAAAAGGAAAAATACCACACTGTCAGAACAGTACCTAGATCTAATAGAAAAATTCTAGAAATAAAATGGAAAACATATAATAACACACTGTCAGAACAGTTCCTAAATCTAATAGAAAAATCCTAGAAATAAAAGGAAAAATACCACATTGTCAGAACAGTACCTATATCTAATAGAATAATCGTAGAAATAACAGGAAAAACATATAATACCACACTGTCAGAACAGTTCCTAAATCTAATAGAAAAATCGTAGAAATAAAAGGAAGCATAAAAAAATACCACACTGTCGGAACAGTTCCTAAATCTAATAGAAAAATCATAGAAGTAAAAGGAAAAATACCACACTGTCAGAACAGTACCTATATCTAATAGAATAATCGTAGAAATAACAGGAAAAACATATAATACCACACTGTCAGAACAGTTCCTAAATCTAATAGAAAAATCCTAGAAATAAAATGAAAAACATATAATACCACACTGTCAGAACAGTTCCTAAATCTAATAGAAAAATCCTAGAAATAAAAGGAAAAACATATAATACCACACTGTCAGAACAGTTCCTAAATCTAATAGAAAAATCCTAGAAATAAAATGAAAAACATATAATACCACACTGTCAGAACAGTTCCTAAATCTAATAGAAAAATCCTAGAAATAAAAGGAAAAACATATAATACCACACTGTCAGAACAGTTCCTAAATCTAATAGAAAAATCCTAGAAATAAAATGAAAAACATATAATACCACACTGTCAGAACAGTTCATAAATCTAATAGAAAAATCGTAGAAAGAGGCAACATCTAACACACAAATATATGACTGCTCACTTTAATGGCTTGGTACAGGCACTTCAAATAACAAGTGGCGTGGTTAAACTAGTTTATTGGCTCAGACTTCCCGTCTTTGCAAAATGATGCGGCCATGCAAGTACTTTCTACATGTGAGTAAAATACCAAACCCTCGCATATAGCCGGTCAAACAACGATACTATAAAGAATGCTCTAATCTTGATCGTGATATCAATATATTTTAATTTTCGTGACAGAGAAGTTTTCATATCTATCATATTAGTTATATTAAAGTGCGTCATATTATTAAAGAGAGTCGATGCCAAAATATAATTAACAATACCATCTTTCATCATCTAAATGTTTAAGCAAGGTGTTGATAAGTTCAGAAAATCTGTCTGAAAGACAAGATGAGACAATTCTTTAACGATGATAAGTACTGATTATCACTCTCCGGTTGACAGGACAATCGCTACAGATTACTATACAAAGACTCATCTAACCGTCATTTTAAAAGATTTCATGCATATGACACAAGAGAGATGCTAATTATACACCCCGTGGTAAACCCACATAATATGAATTGAATAAAGCATGCAATAGACTTTATTTCTCGCAGAGAAACCAACGAAGTCAACGGTGTCCGCACATTGCTGAATTAACAAACTCAATTTTGCAGGAAAGGCGACGATAACCTACAGACCGCTGCGATAAATGAAATTGTGAAAGCGACACCATGAACTTACATTTAATAGTCATACTTGTTTGTGAGCAACTTTGGACTATTACACTGCTCAACGCATCCATTCAAAAGCTTTGAAATATTGACGACTCGTTCGTTTCCCTAAATGTAAAAACAAAAAAAGACAGTATCCTGTTTATGTTCTTTGGTTTCATTGCTCTCAAAATTTTAATTATTTGTTTTTCCAATCTTTAGATTTTGAGCGTACCTGATGAAAGTTATTCCACAAACGTGTCGTGCGCACTATTTGATATGTATGTTTGTATTACTATCCCTGGGTCGATACCTCTGCTAGTGAATTATTAGTCCCCGATGGTATCATCCGCCCAGTTGTCAGTGTTTCGGCACTGGCATGGTTTATTAGACATATGTATTACTCAAACTTACAGCCCCTACGCAATGTAATTATTAATAAAACTAAGGTTCCCCTTCCTCAAGCATAGGTGACCATAGCTGTTTAGATCTTGTGGTTTTGATCCCAAGTCTTTGAGTTATTTTGCTTTCTAATCTTTCGATTTTGAGCGTACCTAATGGACGTTATTCCAAAAACGGGTCGTGCGCACTAAATTTAATATCTACGTTTTCATAACTATCAGCTTTCCTGATGAAGGTTATTCCAGAAAAACGCCGCGCTCACTAAATTTGAAATGTTCGTTTTTATTAACATTATAAAAAGCATACAATTTTTATTCTACCCCCTCCCCTATCTTGCATCATATTCAATCCTGATGATTTAATGACTTCAACATATTGTTCATTTGGTACCCCGTGTCCTAATTTATAAGGAAAAAGTATGTAAAATAGCATCGGTATTGATTTAATGTATCCGTAAATGAGTCATTAGTAAATATAGGACGGTGTTTACTTTTTCACCTCTTCTCTCCCCCCTCCCCCAGTTTTATTCTGCGTCGGAATTTACTTAATTTATCCGTATCATTGATGACGTATTTCAATATTTATACAATAGGCAAATTTTAACAAAGAATGCACAGACAAGATCAAGAAATGACAAAATAAACTATGAAGAGTTTGGAGGTACCAAAAGGGTAATCAGAATAAGTATTTCAAAAAAGGACAGACAACATAATGGACAAATGAAAAAGTACACTTGACTATTTTTGTACACGAAGTCACAGAAGACCCTGACATTTGTTTGACTAATCGAATATACTCATGTTATGTAACAGTATACAACATTATTTGTTGTCATCGGTTGTTGAATATGACAAATAAATAATTTTAAGACAGGGCTTAATTCACGAGTTTGCATTTGAAACATTATTTTGACAATTAATTGGCAAATAAGTGCTCAATGTTGATGTACATACAAAGAACAGACCACATTATCATTAAATGCAATACATGTTGATAAAGAGAATGGAATATGTGTATATAAGGGTAATAACAAAATTACCGAACTCCGAACAATCTTACAAAGGGAAAGTCAAAACTCATAAGTATATAAATAGACAAAATCAGTCAACAACCGGAAAACTGTGAAAACTGTAATGACCCTGACTTGGTAGAGGCATTTCTAAAGAAATGGTGGGTTCAATCAGATTTTAAAGCGCCAAACCTCCCGCTTTCATTACGGCTCAAAGTTTCCGGCTGTCACTATGTTTAATTTATAAAGCAAAATAAAGCAATACGTTTTTCCACACTGAAGGTTCTTTCGTCAAGAGTGTTCAAAAAGGGAAGTCACAGTACACTTTACACGTGAAGGCACATTTCATTGAGGAAACCGTTTACATGGTGTGTTTATAATCCCTTTGGTCAAATACAGTTTTCATTGTACTTCAGAATGAACCTCGTTCATGGCGAGGTGTACTCGTTACAGCATTATGTGATAAAATTTGTCAGTGACTTGCGGCAGGTCGGTGGTTTTGTCTGGTTACTCCGGTTTCCTTCACCAATAAAACTGACCCCTACGATATAGCTGAAATATTGTTGAAAGTGGCGTTAAACACCATAAACGAACCCCACCTCCTTCGATTTACGGTGTACTACACATTTGCTGCATATATATATTCAAGTTTTTCTTCATCATATGTTCGTGTTAAGCCAAAATTCGATGTTAACGTGTTCGTTATAGTTGAGTGTTACTGGGGGAAAAAACATGAAATATAATTAGTATCTAATTTAGTGCGCTCGACTTGTTTCTGGAGTAACCTTCATCAGGTACGCTCAAAGTCAAAAGATTGAAAAACCAAATGATTTAAGATCAGTTCAGATTACCTATGACGAAGGGAGATCAACCTTAGTTTTTAATCAATGACATTATTGAGGGACTATGAAAAGGTTATTTTGTTAACGAATGGTATACACACTGTCTATTTGACCTTCGTGAATGTGTGTGTGTGTGTGTGTGTGTGTGTGTGTGGTTTTTTTTTAATAGTTATCTATATTTTCATACGGCAAGCCAAATTTATGAATTACATCCATTTAAGTAGTGGGGCAGTAAATAGAAAATCTTTTGATGCAATTTTTATTTTTGTAGAATTCCACAATACAGGTTGAATGGAGTCAAACACGTGTCATTGTTTACAATCGTGCGCTTGGGTCTACTCTATTTATACGTAATAGGTATACTTATTGTTATGATAAATTGATAAAGTGTACTTTGTGTACATTTGAAATAAAAACATTATTGAAGGAGTTAGAATTATAGGTGCTAAAAAACTTTCTCGATAATGAATGTGTTTCTGGAAGTGAGAAAAGTGTTGTTATATGTTTATAGTACAGAGCATACAGGGGTGGATATCTTATTATGCCACTTTGTTTCTTCCTTATATGGTGTCTGCAAGTCTTATGGGTTCTTACAAAGCAAACTCTGTTTTTAAGTTTTTAAATACTCTTATATATATATATATATATATATATATATAACTTTTTTTTGAAATTTGAAAAGTCGCTATATTGTTTCGAGATTTTATTTAATTAGACATTGATAAAGTCCCTCGGTGGGACGAAAGTTTTGTCATTCTACGAAGTGTTTAATTCTTTATCACTTTGTTTTGTGTACTTGGTGTTGTTTTACAAACCATTTTAGACGTTTATAATTGTTTTACTTGTATAGTATCGTTACACCGTAACGATCCAACACCCTGTAAGATTGATCGTTGATTGGTTTTTCAGACGTTGTATATATATTCTTGTGACTGTATAATGAATTCTTCATTATCCTATACAATATATTAAAAATTGCTGAGTTAGATTGCTGTCAAATTATAATATTAAGTATATATGTACCATCTTACACACGCTTATACACATGTCTTACGTCTATCCCTAGATTTTCCTTACGAGACAAGGTAACACTACGACTATTGAAGCTCCTTTTTTAGGGAGTGGATGTAGTCGAGTGGTCTAGGGCGCTGGACGTAAGGCTAAGCGAATGGTGCTGCAGTGTATCAATGGTGTGGGTTCAAATCCCGTTAAGGGAAGAACAAAAATTTGACAGCTCTAAAATCTAATTCTAACACTGTTTGGTTTAATTTTCAGACGTATATATATATATATATATAAACATCTGAAAAAGTAGCCAACGTATGAACCTACGAGATGTCGGATCGGAAACAAGTGTTAACGATACTGTGCAAACAAACAAAAATGATAAATAAACGTCTAAAATGTTAGCACAACGATATCAAAAAAAGATGCTAAAATGTAACAAAAATAACTATAAGTCTACAAAAAGACTATAACTATAATGAAATCGACGGATATTTCGCTTGACCGACAAGCTTCATCAGCGTCTGTAATCCGATTTGAAAAATCATATATATAAGGGTATTTAAAACTTAAAAACGAGAAAAAAACAATTATGACTTAAGAAGCGAATATAATTAAAGTACACATACTATCATAGTTATTTTGTTTATTCATAAAAAGTTAATCTACAAACAGTATTTTTCTCCACTAGATCAACGAATGGCGTTTCTTTCAGATATACAAGTTTGATTTGTTTACGTAATTCTTCAAGCATCTCCCTTCTGTCTTGCAAGAGTTCTGATCTACGCATAGCTAGCGAAGGTGGTAGGTCGGGGACAATGCTATATCCGGAGCCCGGTTTCAACTTTAGAGCTTTTTCTAGAATCTCGTCCCTGTCAATTAAGCTCGAAAGACGTAATATCACGCTCGTTCTTCCTACAGGACGCGTTTTTAGCCTATGGACAGCCGTGAACAACATGTTGTCAGCCCGGTCTTCAGCGAATGAAATAACCTTCTTTAGGGAGGTTCTTACTAACACCTCTGCTTCTCTAGGCCGTTCTATCCGATCTTTTTCTCTCCCAATTCCTCGAATAACCAAATTCCACTTTCTTCCCCACATTTCCATCTTTAATCTCTCGGATTGTGCTTTATCTCATTTATTTTATAAATTTGGTACGTGTGTGTTGTGAAGTTCGTTGAACTCAGTTAGGGCATACTCGACATGGTTGTCTATGACATCAACCCTGTCATCCACGGACTTCACCCTCAACTTCACTTCACCAATTTGCGTGTCTATGTAGGTTTGTAGTTGCTGGAACCACCCAGCAATATCTTCAATTTTTTTACATTCATAATTTGCCATGTTGCTTCACAGATTTGAATTTCAAATATGACCGACCGTGTCGTGTGGACCGTATCTTGTTACAATCGTTTCTCGAATGTTATTTTAAATGATATGGTTTAAAATCTGGAAAAGCGTATATTAGAAACTCACAGTGTAGATAATTATATGTGTAACATTTAAAGACTGTTTTTAAGTGAATATCATCAATGAAATAGTCAATGCCCCGGTGCAGACAGAGAACACGTCTTTTACCTACACATGTCTAGCCGGAAGTCCTTTTACACTTTAATCTATTACTCTTTTTCTGCATGAGTTGTGAAATGATGCTATGAGAAATAACAGATCTAACTTGAGTTGCGTTCTTGTTGATTTTGTTACTAAAGTATGCGCCTTGGTACAGAAGCATAGAAGAGATATGGTGAAATTTTATTTATCTCATGTCCACGAGATACTACTGCGTGGCCGGTACTGGTCGCGACATACTAACGCATGATCATGGGATACTAACGGATGGTCACGAGATAGGTAAATCGTTGCCACGAGATCAATCTTAGTCGTTGCCACGAAATACTAAGCGTAGCAACGCGTTAGTATCTCATGGCCACGAAATCAATACAAAATTCCGCATTTCCCTTCCATGTTTCCGTAAAGACCAACCACACATGAAAAATAAACTTGCTTTTTTTAAAGTCGATGAGTCTAAACTGCTATTCTATTATTTAAGCAGTTATATGACGATTAACAATAAAGTTTTCCCATATCAATCACATACACATGTTTATTTATGGTCTTCTAGTAATCTGTTCAATGAATTATAGTATCAGAAACGATATCATGGTCATGTGTGGTTGAATAAAGATCGACATCTCTAGCGCAACTGGTTGAACAGGAACTGCTCACCATTCCGGAGCACCTCAGTTAAACCCCGGATTTTAGTGAGGTTCGTGTTACTCAATCTTTAGTTTTATGTGTAATGTTTTGTAGATCGTTGTTTGTCCTTTTGCCTTTTTTCTTTTGGTCATTGTGTTGTCTTTCTTCGATCTACGTATTCTGATTACCCCTTTGATATCTTTTGGTCATTGTGTTGTCTTTCTTCGATCTACGTATTCTGATTACCCCTTTGATATCTTTTGGTCATTGTGTTGTCTTTCTTCGATCTACGGATTTTGATTACCCCTTTGGTATCTTTTGGTCATTGTGTTGTCTTTCTTCGATCTACGTATTCTGATTACCCCTTTGATATTTTCAAACTATTCTTTAGCTTTTCTAGAGTATTTTGTTCTATATATAAATAACCAAGACATGTGTGCTGTTTCCTTGTGTTGTCAGTCACACGTTCTTCAATGCCCATACATTCAAGTTTGAAATAAGGCACATGCTACGAATACGACGGATACGTATTCGTAGCCTGGGTTCTACAAGTACGACGGGCGGAAGTTGTGACTAATGATCAACCGGTTTCCGGACATGGACCCCTATTTTACGGAAATTAATCACGTATTGCTAGCATCTAGAGGCTACGAATACGACGGATTTTTGTTTTCTTCAATATATTGTTTTTATTTCATTAAATGACAATTTATGCATTTTTTATATAATTTTCTGTTTGTAGTTTATTTTTATTCCAATAAAATCTGATGCATTGAAAAACTAGTCTTACAATAAACGATTAAGTCCATAGATTTCACTGGTATGAGTACTTCTCAGAGCACAACTCACACTTCCCAATACTAATTATTTTCAAAATGGACGACGATGGTAGTGCGCTCCGTGTTGGAGCAAAGTATAAATCTTTTACAGATTTAGAGTGTGCCCTAAAAATATTCCAACAGGATAACTACGTCCAACTGTATAGGCGTAGCTCAAGGAAGCTTGGTACGGGGTCCAAATATAAAAACATGGAAGTTGCAGAAAGTGCAGCGGATCTTTTAATTTATAAGGAGTTGGATTATTCCTGTATTCATGGAGGGGAAAATTTTAGTTCCATTTCCAGCGGTCAACGTCCAAACACAAGGTAAAATCACATATAATATACCTTAAATAAGCAAATGATCATCACTTTCTAGAATTTTTAAGTCATTACAATACTATCGTAAGTCATATGATAAAACACACAAGTTCTTCATATTAAATTCGCAGCGACGCGTCAATCATGTTCTGTATAGCAGCAAATACATGTTTCTAGAATTTTTAAGTCATTACAATACTATCGTATGTCATATGATAAAACACACAAGTTTGCGCTTTTTGTATGGTACCTTACCTTGTATGTATTCTGGGGGGTGGGGGGAGGGGGTGCAAAAAGATAAATTTTTCAGCTATGTTATTATGTTTTTATATTCTTACACCAAGTAAAAATGTTTTTTCAGTACATTCCAAATGAAGTGTCCTATGTCTATAAGAGTTCGTTGTAAAGATAGTGAAACTCTGGAAATAACGAACATCGTCCATGAACATAACCATGAGGTTTCAAAGGCAGCTTTCAACTACCTGTTTCACCAAAGACGTCTCGACAGTGGACAAAAAAATGAAATTGAAAGCGTTTTGAAATTTAAGCCCAACAAAAGGATACTGCAAGACCACATACACAAGACTACAGGGAAGGTTGTGATACTAAAAAACATCCATAGCATTGCATCCTCGAGCAAGGGGGCTGATGATGCTAATCTGCAAGCTTTACTGAAGGAAATGAAAAAAGTTCAAGGTGTGTTATTTTTGTAAGATCTTTTTTGTAATGTATAACTTCAGTGAGTCTTACCATAAACGTATTAGCTGGGTTTATGCATATATGGTCAATCAATCAATCAATCAATCAATCAATCAATCAATCAATCAATCAATCAATCAATCAATCAATCAATCAATCAATCAATCAATCAATCAATCAATCAATCAATCAATCAATCAATCAATCAATCAATCAATCAATCAATCAATCAATCAATCAATCAATCAATCAATCAATCAATCAATCAATCATTTAACAGATTTGCTTCCAGCTTTATGTAGTCCGTTTTTTTTGCTTTCAGGTGCAGTTGTTGAGGTTATTGCGATGAAAATGGTTTAGTAAATGGAATTTATTTCCAAGATGATGTAATGCGTCGCATGTTTGAACAATTTCCCGAATTATTTATGATAGATACCATTTACAAACTCAATGAACTTCGTCTTCCCTTGTTTATCATAATGAATGTTGATGGTAATGGTGCCAGTGAAATAGTAGCGTTCTGGATAGTGTCTGATGAAGGAAGACATACGGTCACGGAAATGACCAAAATCTTTAAACGGTGTAATGAAAACTGGTCAAAAATACGTTGTATAATGTCAGACAAAGACTTTGGTGAACGTAATATTCTGTCTGAACATATATCAGGTGTCCCCCTGCTGATCTGTCTATTCCATGTTTTGAAGGCATTTAGGAGCGAGGTTACTACTGAAAAACTCGTTATTACCTCGGATGAACGATTCCTTGCATTAGAAATATTCCAGAAACTTGCATATGCAAAATCCGAAAATGCATACTTTGAGATATATGAGGAGCTTGAAGCAGACAAATTTGGAGTCTGTTATAAGGTTTTTCAATGACAACTGGCATCCTATCAGATCCGAGTGGGTAGAGGGAATGCAGTCAAATGCACACAATTATCTTAACAGAACCAACAATAGGGTAGAATCAATTAACCAGAAGCTAAAGAAAGTAATTTCTAAATTTTCAAATATCGTTACTTTCTTTGACGATCTGATGGTAGTTGTTTCATCACTGAGGATGGAAAGGGATCATAAAGCGATAGTTGTTTTTCAAAAAGTTAAGATCAACTTGTATGGAAACAACCAAGATTTGATGGATTACGCACAACATCTTACTCCGTATGCGTTTGGCTTTGTGACAAAGCAATATAAAGAAATGAGTAAAATTAGTTACAGTGGTGACATTTACAAGAATACAGTTGCCATTTCAATTAAATCGTCAGAAGGAGAACTAACAGTCTCAGAAAGTACCTGTGAATGTAATTTTCATTCATGCATGTCCTTACCATGTCGTCATATATTCTTCTTCCGAAAACATAAGAATATGTCTTCCTTTGATCAAGGTCTCGTCGAGCCACGATGGATCAAAACTTATTACAAGAAAAACCACGTAATATTTGACGATCAACCCTGTCCAGAAACTGTTGTAACAGTTACACCTCGTCGACGACGTGTCCGTGTTTTGTCAGGACAGGACAAATACAGACGTGTTCATCTTGTGACACAACAGATAGCCAGAGTTGTGTCCGATATGTCCACACTCCAGTTTCATCACCATCTCAGTCAGCTTGAAAACTTTGCAGACATACTTAGTCGTGGCAATGAATACAACATTACAGAAATGACTGATGGCTGTGGTATATTGTTTAATTTATCTTTTAACACATTGGTTTTTGCTAAATTTAAACATCACGAATCTTTTCCTAATCATTTAAATTTCAAGGATTAAGAAAACTGTTCTCAATAAATTTTCAAATAGATTTTGTCATTATTTTCTGCTTATTTGCCGCACACAAATCAATATAGCTTTTAAAATATACGTATACAATATATTCTTCAGAAAATGGAGAAACACTTCCAGGGATCTCAGAAGTTACAGAAGAAATGCCATTTCCATAAAATGACCAACAGATGGCATCTCAGGTTGCTACCCTTGAGACGGCACCACCAGACATTACACTGGAAATTGTATCTCCAAAACTGTACACTCCTCAACCGATATCTGAAAACGCAAGTCATAAATCTTCTTTTTTTTCACATTCAACATGTATAACATTTTTCTCTATGTCAAATTTACAGTATGACATTTGCTTTAACTTTAGATTTGTTTTTCAGGTAGTCATTGTGAAACAACAGATACTACAGAAAGTGAAACAGAACTGTCATCGACTGACGAACGGGAAGTGCTGACGGGTCGTGAGCAAGACAATACTACTGATACAGATGATGCAACTGAACCTATAACTGACAGACGAGGCGATATTACGGTTGATGGTTTGTAATTTTGAATCTTTACCTTACTTTTACTTTTAAAATACTGCGGGGAACAATTTGAATAAGATACCTTCAATAATATTTTAACTCATTTGACAATGGAAAATCCTTCATACAAGCTCCACCTCCCCCCAAAGATGGTAAAAAGAGGCAGGCCTAAGGGACTAGAGACAACTGTTGTTGGACTTCCCCGGAAAAAAGAAATCAACTAGACCTATCCCTTTCCTGAAGAAGACACCAGTTGAAAAGGACAAAGGTAAGCTTGCGTTTACTGTTTATAAAATTGTTTGTACACTATTATGTATGTTCTGTATATAGAATAATGTATATTAAAAATGTTGGTTATCAATCAAATTTATATATTTTTATCTTTTCAGCTATGTTGGCATGGACTACTCACCTTAAACCAGACTCGGAACTCCAGAAAGAATTATTGTCAGTTGATGCACTATTGAACATAGTGGATGTTTCAATTAAAGTCCTTGATGAAAACGTTAATTTGACTCGCATTAAAAGTACTTTTCAAAGGAGGCATGGAATCACCTTAAAGACATCATAAGTACTAAAAAAGACAACGCGGTTTATGACTGTTGCGTGTGCCAAACTGATCTGCATTCTGAAGATTGTGTTGCGTGCGATGTCTGTCTCAACTGGTACCATCTAAGATGTATTGGCCTACGTTTTGCGCCGAAAAAATCCTACTGGTGTTGCCGAAATTGCTTGAAATAACTTTGAACATTAATTTAATACATTGTCTTACTTGAAATTTTAAATTGTATATGATAATTCTTAAATTAAAAATATCTATATATATTTTTTTCTTTAAACTTTATAGTATCACAGTAATAAATGTCTAAAAACAATATATTTAAGAAAACACAGATCCGTCGTATTCGTAGCCTCTAGAAACTAGCTATATATAGCAATACGTGATTAATTTCCGTAAAATAGGGGTCCATGTCCGGAAACCGGTAGATCATTAGTCACAACTTCCGCCCGTCGTACTTGTAGAACCCAGGCTACGAATACGTATCCGTCGTATTCGTAGCCTGTGCCTTGAAATAAGCTGGTCCATCTTTAAATATTCATAATTGGATGGTACCGATTTCAGAGTAATTTTTCATTACATTAACTTCGTTCAAACTGATAAAAGAAGGGAAACAACCCTTTTGATCTTTGGTTGGTTGTATGAAAATCACCTTGATGTACTAGTAATGAACCTTTGTTTTTGGTCCAGAATACAACCATTATATCAGATGGAATTTCCAAAAAATAATCGTGGGGCCATCGTGGTCGTGATCATATTGTAGTGGAATTTACAACAACCTGCGCAATCAGTGCCTATCACCACTAAAGTTGTGAGTTTGAACCCCGTTCATGTCGAGGTGTACATGATACAACATTATGTGATAAAGTTTGTCAGTGACTTTCCACAGATCGGTGGATTTCGCCGGTCCTCCGTTCCGTTTCCTCCACCGATTAAACTGACCGCCACGATACAGCTGAAATATTGTTTAAAGTGATGTTAAACACCATCAAACGAACAAATAAATATATTTCATTAAACCGTGATGTTCATTGACACCAGCATTAGGACTACCTAGTACACGTTTGGTATAGATTTACCTTAGTATCATTTGCACAAGATCTGGTTTAAACGTCACATGATGAAACAAAGCTGTCGTATATATTTCCTTTAGGGTTCCATTCAACTAAATTATGTGGTGACAGTCATCGTAGGAGTAGGGTTTGGTAAGGTTATGGTGTTTAACGCCACTTTCAACAAGATTTCAGTTAAGTTATTTCGTGGCGGTCAGTTTTATTTGTGGAGGAAAATGGAGTACCCCCCCATAAAAAAACCCAAGAAAACCGCCCAGCCGCAAGTCACTGACAAACTTTATCACATAATGTTGTATTGAGTATGCCCCGCCACGAGCGGAATTCAGTTATCGCTGATTTTTTTAATCAAAGTATATTGCTAGTAGAGAACAATCCAACGATTATAGTATAATCATCCAAGTGGTTTTGGAAAAGACTTGTAATATCAACAAATCATAATGCATTACTTGACCTTGGTATCCATATTTAATTTCCTATCATGAACAAAAACTCACTTTTTGAATTAAAACATATTTTGATTTTGAAATGAGACCACACAAGGACCATCCCCGATTAGCTTAGATTAATGTTTGTTTGTTTGTTTGTTTGTTTGTTTGATGGTGCTTAACGCCACTTCAACAATATTTCAGCTATATCGTGGCGGTCAGTTTTATTGGAGGAGGAAACCGGAGGACGCCGGAGAAAACCATCGACTGTCGCAAGTCACTGACAAACTTGTCACATAATGTTGTAATCCTTGCCCTGATTGAGATTCGAACTCACAACATCAGTGGTGATAGGCACTGACTGCATAGGTAGTTGTAAATCCAACTACCATACGATGACAGCCCCTCCAGCTTGGGTTAAGTTGAATCTGTGGTTATCAGACTTAACTGCACTCGAGGCGAACACGCTAACCACTACACCTCCAGTCAACTGCTAGTCATGTCACTCGAGGCGAACACGTTAACCATTACACCTCCAGTCAACAGTTAGTCATGTCACTCGAGGCGAACACGTTAACCATTACACCTCCAGTCAACAGCTAGTCATGTCACTCGAGGCGAACACGCTAACCATTACACCTCCAGTCAACAGTTAGTTATGTCACTCGAGGCGAACACGTTAACCATTACACCTCCAGTCAACAGCTAGTCATTTCACTCGTGGCGAACACGTTAACCATTACACCTCCAGTCAACAGCTAGTCATGTCATTCGAGGCGAACACGCTAACCATTACGCCACCAGTCAACAGCTAGTTATGTCACTCGAGGCGAACACGTTAACCATTACACCTCCAGTCAACAGCTAGTCATGTCACTCGAGGCGAACACGCTAACCATTACACCTCCAGTCAACAGCTAGTCATGGCACTCAATTTGGACACATTATTCCGACTCTTAAGTCAAGAAAAAATTGAAGATACTAAAACGGTTATTAAACACCCCTTGCTCATATATATATATATATTCCTTAATGTTGCATGCTTAGCGCCGAAGGAGCAATTACAAATTGTGTTGTCCTTGCATGGTTTGACATGACCTGTGTTTTAGACTAATATAAAACATCATCAGCATCTCATGAAAAAGTCATGATAATGTCGAGTTATTGCTCACTTGTCAATCACTTCTGAAAACAATCAATTAGTAAGAAAAGAAATGGACATAAATGAACATGAAAGACGCATGACGATAGCTATTCAACATTACACTTCTAAAGAAATAAATTCAAGTAAAGAAACAGTGCATTTATTGCTGTTCTACAGTGCACCGTCACAGTAAGGTATTTTACAATGAGGAAAACACATATCCTACAATGAGTACGAAACGACCCTTAACCTGCTTAGTGCATTCCTGAGAAAGAATTATTTGCAAACCTATAGTATGAGGTCAGAATAATGTTTTGCTATTATGTTACCGAATATTTTTTATCCATAGTTGCAATATGCACATTTTTGCACTTTCATATATTCATAGAGTGAGCGAGTGCGTGATTGTTGTTTGACGCCAACTCGGTAATTTTCAGCTATATCATGGCGAATTTTCAATGACATGATGATGAGGTCCACTTTATACTAGACCAACATGTTTATATGGATTTTTATAGTGCTAGCTCTCTGAAACAACAGTCCCGCGGACAGTCATGTCGCCCCACTCGGACACATTATCCTGATTCCGAGCCAACCAGGCTTTGCTCTTTCTCCTTGTATATATATAATTAATGCTACGTGTTTAGCAGAAAAGCAACAAATACCAATAAGTCTTTGGTTTGACCCGATCGGGGCTCTAACCCACGATCTACCGCACTGGATGCGAGCACGCTAACCATTACCTCACCGATGTGGTTGCTTCTCCTATAGCTAGGTGACAATAGCCGATTTTGGCTTTCCTGTTTGACCCATGTGGTTTTCTTTCTCCCAAAGATTTTAAGATTATTTCGGCTTCCAATTTTTTGACTATATACGTATAAGTACCTGATGAATGTTATTCAAGAAACGCGTCGTGAGCACTAAATTAGATATCTACCGTTTTATTATTTCATTCATAAATATTTATGGGACATTGATCACCATTGGTATTCAGTGGCGTAAGTAAGCAGTATTGGAAGTATAGGCAAAGTAATGCGGCTAGGGATTTCGGACCGCATAATGCCCTCCCTCCCCCAACAGGTTCAGGGCAGGGCCCTGTAAGGAGGGTCTTGGGGGAAAAGCTTCCCAAGCTCCGGGATCTGCGATTTCTGGATTTTAATGCTGTGTTTTCGTCTAAATTTGTTCAAATTCGTATATGTTAAATTCAGTCTTTACTTCACAAATCTATATTTTTTTCCATTAAAGGTAGATACTGTATTTTTTTTCATCTTGGGTGAATTTAGCTAAAGCCCCAATTATGCACATGCAAAGCTTATCATAAACAACTTAAATAAAGATATCATGATATTATTGATCTTATTTTCCTTTAAAAAATCCCCATAAAATTGGTTACAAAAACCGGAGCACTATCGGAAGTCAGTAGAGTGCCATCAAGTGTGGCTTTTAACTCCTGCAAACCCATAACATCTTCTATATGAATGTCAAATGAACGATGAACAAGCATCAGAATAAGGGAGGACAGGCGATAATTTTTCATATCTATGAAATTATCTGAGTGATGCATAAATGCAATATTAGGGGCTTGACACTATAGGCTGCTACGCCACTGATATTGACAAAAAACTTCAGAATAAATAGGAGAATCATACATTGTGCAATCTCAACCAGATAGTGATATTCTTGTTTATTTGCTCAAACCTGAATATGATCAGTTTAGATGATGTACTTCAAAATATGAAACTTTTAAGTAAGCTTAGGTCTTATGGTGTTTAACGCCACTTTAAAACTTTTAAGGAGAAATTATAGAATGCGATATAGGTCAAAGTGCATCTACTTTTAGGTATATTTAAATAATTAAAGACCAGTGAAAATATCAGCAAATACTGTTTAATGTCAGTTGCTTTTTGATTTAAAATGTTGGCTGTCATTTAGTCTTGGGTCATTTAATTGGTTTTCATGCTACCAAAAACTTTTAAATTAATTGGCTATCCAATCTCTCGGCTTGGTGTGTACATAATGACGGTTAACACACAAACGTGCTCATACACACTAATTTAGTAATTTAGAGATCTACCTTTCTGTTGCACGTTTTCTTAGAACATATTTTCAATGTAATTCACCAGATTCACATTTGTTTTCTTAAAAAAAAAGAGACACTAATTTACATATCGCTATTAATAATGCAGTAAGCAAAACACATGGCACGGTGATATGTCTCTTGGACAATGGCACAGGTAAAAAGAGAAATGTGTTGCAGCATACCACCAACAATGAACCTTTACTTTCCAAGTATTGGATGTTGCAAGTTATTTTTTGTTCAAAACGTTGGTTAATTATATAAAAAGACGGTGTCATCATAGTCGTGATCGTATGGTAGTTGGATTAAAACTACATATGCAATCAGTGCCTATCACCACTAACATCCTGCACAGGCGAGGTCTGCTTGATACAACATTAAGTGATAAAGTTAGTCAGTGATTTGCTACAGGTTGGTGGTTTTCTCCGGTTTTCTCCACCAATAAAACTGACCGCCACGATATGATTGAAATATTGTTGAAAGTGGCGTTAAACACCATAAACCAAACCAACCAACTGATCGGTAAATAATAGTTTTCATTACAAAATAAAGACACTCAAATTGTCCTATTAGCCTGATTTTACCTATTATGAAAGATGCGATCTGATTAGTCGATATGGAAATAGGATTTTGTAATGCAACCAATTAAAAGAACACATTATTTATTGGCATGAAGAATTCCAATTTTTTTTTTATTATGGTAGAGATGATTGATGATGTAGGAAAAACAAGCTTAGCCAATCGTGACTTGCCAGCGACGTATTTGTTTTGACAAAAGGAGACGAGAGCCATTCTGATCTAATAGTGATTGTTCTTTCTTCTTTTTCGCTTAGACACCAACATTCTAAATGAAAACAGGTTTTGTGCTTACTGTTGCTTGATCAGATTCTGCTCAAAGTTAAAATTCAAATATACGCCTAGATAGTACATACTCTGCTGTTTGTTCACTAATATGCTGTAATGTACAACATGGGTAATCACAAATCTACTGGTCTTTTTAACTTTGTTTTGTTGTCCGTTCTTCTTCAATTTCCGGATTCTGATTACCCCTTTGGTATCTTCAAACTCTTCTTTCCAATGCTTTTTTTCATATTTGGGGGTTGTCATGATTGTATGATAGTTGGATTTACAACTATATGTACCTGTGCAATCAGTGTCTGTCACCACTACAGTTGTGAGCTTGAACCCCATTCATAGCAAGGTGTACTCGATACAACATTATGTGATAAAGTTTGTCAGTGACTTGCAACAGGTTGATGGTTTTTTCCGGATACTCCAGTTTCCCCCATCAATAAAACTGACCGCCACGATATAACTGAAATATTGTTGAAAGTGGCATTAAACACCATACACCAACCATATCTGGCAATTCAATGAAATATGTATGCAAAATACAAAACTAAATCATTTTTAATGCAATTTATTAATGGTAAATCAATGAGTTGTTATTTAAATAATAAAATCTGCTAGATACGTCACTATTTCTATTATTTTACGTCCTATCCGTGTCATATTGGAACAATTTTATCGCTATTGCAAAGACTACATCTATTAATATTCATTGTATAAATGATCTGGTGCCTGTCCCTCCTCATACCAGTACTTGAAGAGCTATGGAACCACAGAAGATACCAGGACAATGAAATACTGTCAAACCTGCTTTAGTGACCACCTCCATTAAACAAAAACTAGTATTATGTGACCTTAATATTAATTTCCTTTCACAGTGCTTTTCATATTAATTAAACCTGTATCTAGTGACCACCTGTCTTATGTGACCCTATTTCAATGTTCCAGTTGAAGGTCACATAGGACAGATTTTACTGTACTCAAAGAATATGTCAACATATTTTTTTCCAAATAAACAGAATTTTGGAAAAGACTCCAAAAGAAATAGCAGATTATACATTATTTAACCTCATACCAGTACTTGAAGAGCTATGGAACCACAGTAGATACCAGGACAATGAAATATTCAAGGAATATG
This sequence comes from Bathymodiolus brooksi, assembly GCA_963680875.1. Classification (NCBI taxonomy): domain Eukaryota; kingdom Metazoa; phylum Mollusca; class Bivalvia; order Mytilida; family Modiolidae; genus Bathymodiolus; species Bathymodiolus brooksi. The sequence continues at coordinate 58,698,144 of OY804586.1, read as the reverse complement.
TCAAAATATTCTTTCCAAATAAACAGAATTTGGGAAAAGCCTCTAAAAGAAACAGTAATACACATTATTTAAAAAATTGTCAAACTATTTTTTACCAAATAAACGGAATTTGGGATAAAGACTCTAAAAGAATCAGCAGAATACATATTATTTAAAAAAACAATTCACAGATATTACACAGCTTTAAGACATTTATAAGAACATCCTTCTTTACAACACTTCTTTTGGTTAGGACAAGACGAATTGTCCGTACAGTCTTTGATGAAGTGGTAACATGTAGCATTTGGACGTGGATCAGCGGGATATTTTTGTGGGTAGCAATCCTGAAATATACATTGTTTTATATATTAGATTTCCATTACTATATACAGTCAAACCTTTCCATGCTGTAACCTCTATTAAACAGCCACCTGTATTAAAAGGTCACCTTTTTCTTGTCTTGTCATATACAAATTTCATATGAATTGAACCTCTTTTAAGACAAGTGTAACTATATTAGATTTACGGTAATATATGATATAAGCTCTGTATACCAGGTATTTATTTTGTTTCCATTAACGGACATTCACATTATAACAAATCGGAAGTGGATGTTTTTGTGTCCATATTGAAACCTTGCATGAGATCTCTCGCATGGTAAAGAGTAAAACTTGTTTTTAAAAGGGAAATTATGTAAAGTATTACTGTGAAATCATAATTAATCGTAGGGTTCTAGTTTTCGTGGTTTACTTACTTCAACCACGAAGATTAAAATCCAACGAAATACAATTTACCCATTGATTGTTGTATGTTGTGTTTGAAACTACAAATTGAAGAATCTAGGGATCAATGCATTTTGTAGAAACCACGAAAATTGGTGCCAACAAATAAAGTACTTTCACAATATGTAACACAACTACTGCCAATTTTGATATTTGACTTCAACTTTCGAATGCTGTCCAAACAGACTAATCTGCAATAATTGGGATAAGGTTTTTAATACTGCTTTCAACAATATTTCAGTTATATTGGAGGAAGCTGGAGTACCGCATAAAACCACCGAATTGCAGCAATTCACTGACAAACTTTATCACAATGTTGTATCAAGTACATCTCGCCATGAGCGGGATTCGAACTCACAACTTAAGTGGTGATATGCACTGATTGCACAGGTAGTTGTAAAATCACGACGGACTCTGCAAAATTTTGAGAAAATGCACGAATTAGTCAAATAACGATATCAACAGTTACTCTTTCATCTTAAATGTAAAATAATTAATAAACAATTTGCATATTCCATGTTTCTCATCTTTTTAGTTTTGTTACACCATTTATTTTTATACATAAATATTTATTACAAACACAATGTTATTTCCACTGAACTTCGTATACAAGTTTTAAAAACCCTTGAGGTAAATAATTTGTATAATATGTTGATTTGCCACGCTAAGCCAGGCCATGTCACGTAGATTGGAGGTTTTCGTGATCGTAATTGTTTGATATTTGGATTGACATCTTTTTATGTAATTCATAGGTTCCTTTTACACTAAAGATGTACTCGAAACAGCCTTGTGCAATAAAGGTTTGATGGCGGGCTCATGTTTCAATTGGAATTGAGAAAGCAGTTTGAAAAGGGAATTTATTCCTTGTTTTCATACAATTCTCTTTTTCATAGGTGAATCCTATTGTTGGACATTTAAATTTTTTGATGTATGACTGGAAGAGAAGACAGTCATTGATTAAAACTCCCCAGAAAAAATTCAACTCACCTTGTATTGGATTTTTATCTTAAAAAAAATTATTCGCAATATATATATATATATAAAAGTTACATGGGTAATCTAAAACTGACTGCCACGATATAACTGCAGAAATGTTTAAAGTGGAGTCAAACAGCATAAATTTCAATTTCCATAAAAAAAACACACAGCACAGTATATCAATTTCATTAGTATAGTATACTAATATTGGAATTAAACAGACATATATCATACGCCAGTCCCTAGTAGTAAATATTTTCCACAGATATACAAGCATCATTCATATAAAGGGGATGTTAGAGTGAGTGATTGTTGTTTAATGCCAACTCAGCAATTTTCAGCTATATCATGGCGAAAACAACAAGTTAATTTTCATTGAGATGATGATGAGGTCCACTTTATACTAGACCAACATGTTTATTTGTATACTTATAGTGCTAGCTCACTAAAACAACAGTCCTGATTCCGAGCCAACCAATCTTTGCTCTTTCTCCTTAATGTTGCGTGCTTAGCTGAAAAGCAACAAATACCAATTTTATAGTCTTTGTTTGATGTGATTGAAGCTCGAACTGACCATCTACTGCACTCGAGGCGAGAAAGCTATCCATTACACTAAAGATGCGTTTTTTCTTATGAAGGAAAACTATGCTTACCACAAGTACTACAACATGGAGGTGGCCCACAGCAATGTAAGCAAAGTTTGAGTTCTACAATAAAAAAAAACCATTATTTTAAATTAAATTTTGATATAAAAATTAATTGATAAGTATGCACAGTTTATGTGCTTTGTTGATCATGACATATTGACCCATTGTATATCGAATCCCCATACCCATGGTATTTTGACCCCCCTATTCATGGTATCTTGACCCACCTACCCATGGTATATCGACCCCACTCCTCATGGTAGCTTGACCCCCTCTCTATGGTATATTGAACCACCTACCCATGGTATTTTGACCCCCCTACACATGGAATATCGACTCCCCAACCCATGGTATTTTGACCCCTACCCATGGTACACAAATGTATATCGAACCCCCTATTCATGGTATATTGACCCTCCTATCCATTGTATATTGACCCCCCTACTCCATATTATCTTACCGTTACCGATTCTATAATTAGTCATGCCGCACGTATGAAAATCTTATATAATTAGTTCTTTGTCTATATAAAATGTATAAAGTAGTTCTAGAATGTAAATAGTGTCCATGTTGTTGTGCCCAGGCCTCAAACATAATAGATTCTTCTACACAAATATTCTTAAAAGGTTGAGAATAGGTATAGTTTAATAGAATAACTTCATGTTTTAAATAGTTTTCCAGTTAATAGAAGATAATTTAATCTAAAGCCAAATAATAAATGTTTAGAAACGTCATTGTTTATATATGATTAGCATAGGTCGCTAATACCGAACTTTGCCAAATTTCGATAATTAGTCAATTATTCATCTCTTAAAAAATACCAATTGTTATTTTAGCATAGGTTGCTAAAAGCAGACATTGTAAAATTGGTACATGTATGCACTCTTGTATAAACAAAATAGCAAGCAAACAAGTAAACACAATTTAGTATAACTGCATGTAGTTGTTAGTAACGAACTAAAGCATTGCTAATCATCTAAGGTAGATAATATCTCAGATTTGAAATGGGAACTCTCGTTATTTCATTTCAAATTACCTGGAACTACCATATTCCAATTCTGATGTAAATATGTTCATTTAATGCATCAATTATTCTTTATCACTTCAAGTTATTGATCTCAGTACGAATGTTTGGATAAATTATTTTGATAGTTTGTCAATTATTAAAGTAAACTGTCCAATAGCCACATTTGTGGACACTGACAGTCGAATTTGTTTTTTTTCCTGGAAATTATCATTAAGATAAACTAATCCAATTTTTTTTTTTGGAAGTTAGGAAATGTTATTATAAATATTAATTAATAATTCTAGTTGATATTTCAATATTGTTGACACTAGATAGTTTTATTGTCTTAACTGCAGTGTGTAAATTGACTGTTTATAAATGAAAACATATTTATTTATGAAGATAATAAATTATAAACTTTTCTGAATTATTTATTTGTGTGAGTTATCTCCCATAGACTGCAAAGGAACTTAAATGACCCTGGGTTAGACCGATACTCAGAAACACTTTAAAAGAAACGTTTGAAGATACCAAAGGGGTAAAACGCTAATTTTACCACCCCTAGTCCGCTACAATATAGCTGAAATATTGCTGAAAGTGGCATTAAGCACAAATAAATCAATCAATATTTCCTTGGATATCACAAAGTAAAGATTTCGTCCATTAGTAGTAACTTCAGCTTGATTTATCCGTGATAACTCAAATATCCGGATTTTTCTAATTAAAATCCTCTGTCCCTCTGACTACGATATTCGACCTTATAAGTAATTGGACATTTTTCCTTTGATCTCACGGAATAATATTGCCAGTATTAGTGAACCGACTCTTGTACTGAAAATTAGCGGTCAATGCAATGTCAAACACATTAATGATTGACTTGACTGATAAACACAATGACGTCAGTTTTGAAGCTCTAGACATACATGTACACTAGCATCCCATCAGACTGATAAACACATTGACGTCAGTTTTAAAGCTCTCGACATACACTAGCATCCCATCAGACTGATAAACACAATGACGTCAGTTTTAAAGCTCTAGACATACACTAGCATCCCATCAGACTGATAAACACAATGACGTCCGTTTTAAAGCTCTAGACATACATTAACATCCCATCAGACTGATAAACACAATGACGTCAGTTTTAAAGCTCTAGACATACACTAGCATCCCATCAGACTGATAAACACACTGACGTCAGTTTTAAAGCTCTAGACATACACTAGCATCCCATCAGACTGATAAACACAATGACGTCAGTTTTAAAGCTCTAGACATACACTAACATCCCATCAGACTGATAAACACAATGATGTCAGTTTTAAAGCTCTAGACATACACTAGCATCCCATCAGACTGATAAACACAATGACATCAGTTTTAAAGCTCTAGACATACACTACCATCCCATCAGACTGATAAACACAATGACGTCAGTTTTAAAGCTCTAGACATACACTAACATCCCATCAGACTGATAAACACAATGATGTCAGTTTTAAAGCTCTAGACATACACTAGCATCGACTGATAAACACAATGACGTCAGTTTTAAAGCTCTAAACATACACTAGCATCCCATCAGACTGATAAACACAATGACGTCAGTTTTAAAGCTCTAGACATACACTAGCATCCCATCAGACTGATAAACACAATGACGTCAGTTTTAAAGCTCTAGATATACACTAACATCCCATCAGACTGATAAACACAATGACGTCAGTTTTAAAGCTCTAGACATACACTAGCATCCCATCAGATTGGCTGTGATACTAGAAATAATGTTTGTCTCAACCTTCATTCTATATGTATTTATATGGGCCGTTGTTGTCGTGATCGTATGGTAGTTGTATTTATAACTACCTATGCAATCAGTGCCTATCACCACAAATGTTGTGAGTTTGAATCCCCCTCAGACGAGGTGTACTCGATATAACATTATGTGATAAAGTTTGTCAGTGACTTGCGACAGGTTGGATCGAGGTTTTTTCTGGTTTCTCCATCAATAAAACTGTAAAACTGACCCCCACGACATAACTAAAATATTGTTGAAAGTTGCGATGAATACCATAACCCCTCCCCTATATGTATATATAAACTTATCTGATCATTCTACGATCACTGCCAATTTAATTAAATTGCTGCAATTATGTTACCAACGGCCATTATTCTTTCAAGGGACGTACATTTAGCAAATCATGTGAACATTTAAATTTAGGATGCCTTCCTCCCTAGAATAACTTAGTTCCTGACATGTCAAAGATGAAAATACATACCACAGCTATTGAATTGACACACTGCAAGACACCACAATCACTAACACAGCAATTTGTTCCTGTTTAAAATTACAAAGACATATGTTATGTTTATACAGTGAAACCGGTTTAAATGATTTTGATTGATTTGATTTTTGGTGTTTAATGCCACTTTCAGCAATATTTTAGCTATATCATGGCAACCAGTGTTAGTGGTGGAAGAAGCCGGAGTACCTGGAGAGAACCATCGACCATGGGCAAGCAACTGCTAAACGTTATCACTTGCAGCTGTGAGTCGAGTGCACCCTTTGTTGTAATTTACAAAGCTGGGGAAACCGGTCTAAACCAAATCTACTTAGGACCAAGTTTTCTGTTGGAAATAGGTGTTCGTTTTATACAGGTTAAATCAACAAAGATTTCCTACATTCATGGAACTTCATTTTAATTTCGGTTTACACAGGATTCCTGCTTATTCAGGGTTCAGTTTAGACAAGTTTCACTATATCTTGAGGATCAATCGGCATATACATTTTGTAATTAGGGGGCTGAGAGGATTGGAGGAGGAGTAAGAGAAAGGGGTGGTGATATTAATAGGTAACACAGTCAAGCCTTTAAAATGGTAGAATAAAAAAAACATAAGCATAAAACATAAGCCTTAATTTTGACTTGCCTAGTTTATTTTAAGAAATTGACGCCTGATTCAATTATTTATTATTATGAAATATATTCGTATATACTCAATACGTCACTGGTATTAAACTGATGTTCGTAACTTTAGTTACCTACATCCCAACATGGCGGACACCGAAAATGGTAAATTAGAATATCCTTGTTTTCTCTTTGTTTTTAGTTTATTTTCAAATATTTTCATTTCAAATGTATGGATATTTTAACAATTAACTGTAGTGATATGCTTAAATCAACTGTAAATTCTCCTATGTGGCACAAAACCTACTTTAAGAAATACAAATGATGTAAGTAACTGTAGAATTGTTTTTGAACGATGTTCGTAACTTTCAAATATGATGTTGGTAACTTTAAAGTTTGGTGTTTCTAAAATCATGTTTAAAACATTTAAAGAACAACGCTTTTGTAATAAATAAAATTTGAAAACAAAGAAAAACATCCCTGAAGTGATAGAGAGGGTAATAGAGGTGGGAGAGATTATATAATACACGAGAGAGAAAAAATACAGAGCGGAGGATGAGAGGGTTATGAGTGAGTGAGATGAATGAAAGATGAGGGTAGCGGGAGAAGAACACCTTGTCCAACGCTCGTTTCCAATTAGCAATAATAAACACGTGGCTTTGCGTTTCCTGTAACCTTTTGTAATCTTACAGCGATGGATATCCAGAATGACCAGATAATCAATAGTGCTGAGGCCGATGCGGCAGTCGATACAACATATGTAGTTGCTTAGTATTATATTGATATTTCTATTTGGTCTTGGACTGTGTGCTCTAGAAGGGTCTTTCATAAACTACGACCTTGCAATAGGGCGTTTTGACTTCCGACCTTTGGGTGTTTAGGACCTCCCATGGATGGCGACCTCCGACATCATTATTAAATTCGATTAGGGCCATTCTGGGTGTCATATATAAATTCTAACAAAGTATATTTGTATGTAAATTAACAGTTCTAGGTGTAAATATGCCGTGAATTATTACCAAATTAATTGTCCTTTGTGTTTTTTTCTTATTTAAATAAAAATGGACACACCAGATCAAGTATTTTAAGAATGGCACATCTAATTATTTCCCTTTAATGCTGAAATGAAACCAGATTAATTTATTATTAATTTGTTAGACTATTGTATTAAATACAGATAAATAAAGATTTATAATACTTTTTAACAAATCTATAATGTGTAAGTATTAAAATTGGATTAATCTATGGTAAAGCTGTTTTCGAAAAGTTCATTTTTTTTTTTTATATCATACCATTTCAAGTTTTACAAATACATATACATTTATAAATATGCATTGAAATTGACAGGATGTTAGTCTGAACAGTCTTGACGGTATATAAACGAATTAGTTTAATATCAATAGTTTTTATACCCATACCCCCCACAAACAAAGTTAGGGGGGTATATAGGAATCACCCCGTCCGTCCGTCTGTCCATGTACCTTGTATGCGCAACTCCTCCTAAACCGCTTATTGGATTTTAATGAAACTTTACACATTTGTAGTACACTACCTGCAGATGTGCATGAAGGAATATGGTTGCTGTCCAAAATTTAAAAGGAGAGATAATTCAACTTATACTTTCACGAAAAGGGAGGGCATGTACCTTGTAAGCGCAACTCCTACTAAGCTGTTTATTGAATTTTTATGAAACTTTACACAGTTGTAGTACACAACCTGCAGATGTGCATGAAGGAATACCGTTGCTGTCTAAAATTTAGAAGGGGAGATAATTCAACTTATACTTTCACGAAAAGGGGGGTCGTGTACTTGTGGCGATCCCTAGATGTATGTTCTTGGTTAGTTTATTTTGGAGATGGGATAATGTCTCCTTGACATAACTCCATATCCGTTCATTTTTCATAGGTAACTTGCTAATATACCTGTATTCCAAAGTTTGAACATCATAGTATTGCAAGCGGGGGTATCACTCAGTGAGGTCACTCACAGTTCTAGTTTAAATCAGGATCGCATACATGAATTTCCTTCACCCATGTTAAATATAATTATACACATAGATTTCCTACAAGTCCCTTATCTATATTCTTGTATACTTTAGTAAATATGTTGCTATATGTAATATATCTCTACCGACAATATTTATGTAGTACAGATACATTGCTTTCAGCAGCAAACGTATTAAAGGGGTACGCACAAGATACACATAGATTAGAAAGGGACTTATTGTAGCAAGTCTATAATTGTTTACATTGATATGATTACGATGTTTCATGGATCAACACATCTTCAACTGTCAATAAGTCGCATGTGACGCTAAAACAAATCAACATCCTAAAAATGTGAGAAAGGTAGAATACTGTACATGTATGAGACCCTGAATTGTTTTTCTTCTTAATACTCGTTCTATATGCTTTCGTTTCGTTGCTTTTGTTCTTTTTACTTTTAAGTTGTCTGCATGCTTAATGTTGCTTTGAAATTGAAACCAAGAGTTTCTTAACGTTACGAACATCACTTCAAAGAGTTACGTACATCCTTCAAATTTGCTCAAGTTAATATTTCAATGCTCTCATAAGAGTTTCGTCATTTTTATGTATGCATTCGAGTATCTAATATTCCCACCTGTAATCATACCGTTGGACTTACTAATAAGCACTACTGATAAAGAGAAAACAAGGATATTCTAATTTACCATTTTCCGTGTCCGTCATGTTGGGATGTAGGTAACTAAAGTTACGAACATCAGTTTAATACCAGTGATACATGAGCTTAGGAGAACACAAGCAAACAAACACAGCTTGCAGTCAGTTTAAATTTACAATTTTAATATTTTAGAAATAAAGTTGGAAGGTAGAATTTTGAAAAGAAAGTTTAAACACATAAGAGATGGTCCCCCCACCCCCATCACGACGAATCACTGAACACAATATACACCTCCACATAGGTCAATAGAAATCCAGGTCCTAGTTCTTGACAGGCACAAAATGTGGCTGAGTGAATCCGGCTAATGTGCTTTTATTAATATAAAATTTTGCTGTTATGTAAGAGCACTTAATGGTCCAAAACATTAGATCTGATGACATAATTAAGGTTTGGTGGAAATCAAATACATGTATTTTAAATTGTATTGACCCTTCATAGGAGGAAGAGCATTTTTATTTTGTCATATAAATTTACATGAACACTTAATTATAAACAATCAGTACCTGTAGTCTTACAATCTGAATCTGTTTGACATCCTGGCACTATACGTCGGAATATACACGAGGGGTCCATAGGGGGTGCTGCTGGACATGCTCTGCTGGAGGTCTACAAAACAAAACTAAGACTATATTTTCTGCATTTTATATTTTTATGTTGGCTATGAAAAGTTTATTTTTTAAATATATGCCTTGAAATTCACACACAAATTAAAATAACTTCAGTCAAACCTCTATGTAAAGGGCCCTGAAGGGAACCTGAAAATGTGCCCTTTATATACAAGTTAAAATTATATGTACTATTCATTGATGGGGAAAATGTGGCTGCCCTTGATAGACAGTGATTTGCTATAAACATGTGCAATTTAAGGCAGGTTTGAACTTTGACTGTCTTTTAACAGGTGGTTTGGGAAAATAGTGTTGAATAAAACACGCACAGGAAAAAGGTGGGTGATTGTTGCTTAACACCAACTCGGCCAATGTTCAGCTATATCATGGGGAAACAAGTTACTTTTCAAGAAGATGGTGATTTAAGTCCGCATTGTACTAGACCAACATGTTTAGATGGATTTTTCTACTGCTAGCTCACTTAAACAACACTCCGCAGATAGACACGTTGCCCTTCTCTGACACAATACCCTCATTCCGAGCCTACCAGACTCTGGTCTTATTCCTTAATGATGTCTGCTTATCGTAGAAGCAGCAAATATGAATTTTTAGTCTTTAGTTTGACTCGACCACTCAGTCTGAGGGTTCGAACCCACGATTTATGGCATGCGAGTTGAGCACGCTAACCATTACACTGCTGATTCGGTTTCAGTAGAAAGGAATGGATATAATGTCTTGTATATCATAAACATTACATAACCTGTAAAAACTAAGCAAACAAGCATTACTAAACAGGATTCCGATACGCCCCATTTTACATCAAGTTAGGGTTATGGTGTTTAACACCACTTTCAACAATATTTCAGCTATATCGTGGCGGTCAGTTTTATTGGGGAGAAAACCACCGACCTGCCGCAAGTCATTGACAAACTTTATCACAAATTGTTGTATAAAGTACACCTCGCATTAGCAGGTTTCGAACTAACATTAGTGGTGATAGGCAATGATTGCATAGGTAGTTATATATCCAACTACCATACGATCACGACCACGATTGCCACGTTACCCTACATCAAGTTGGTACATCAAAGAAGACTCCCAAAATAATACCGAGAACAATTTTTATAATAGAGAACGGAAGTCTTCATTTTCATAAGGGACACAATAATACCGATTGATTAAATCTTGTACCCTCATACGAGACTAAAACGAAAAAATGTGTGCACTGACATTAAAAATAACAGCAAGGTCCACATACATACGAAAAAAGTACTCTCATGCAAAAGACTTAAATAAGAATAACAACACTTTTTCGTCTTTATTAAAAAAAAATGCTACCGTATTTAGGGTTACATTATGCATTTTGGCCTTGAAAATCTCCAGAAAAAAACTAGTTCGTGTCTATAATGCACATGGTCTTTTGAAAAAAATCGTGGTCAGAAATGTAAGAATTAAATGTCAATCGTATATATTTTTGATACAGCACGCACAGCGCGATTTAGCAAAAAATCACCCGGGTCCGACGTCGGTGAAATCAAGAAAATGTCGGAGAAATAAAAAAAAAGGTTGGCGTTGACACCGCGAAATGTCCGAGAAAAATCGAACACAGTGATTTACTATAAAATAAAGGTAATAACAAAATTACCGAACTCCGAACAATCTTACAAAGGGAAAGTCAAAACTCATAATTATATAAACAGACAAAATCAGTCAACAACCGGAAAACTGTGAAAACCGTAAAACGTAGACAAAACACCGACATTGACGATTAGACGCCGTGAAATAAAGAAATGGGATATTAACCTTTATTTGTACATTTGTATGTTCTTGAGACTGTCATTTTTGATAATATGAATGATTCATAGCAAATAGTTATTTTCTTTTTCAGGTGTGCAAGCTATGTGATCATTTTTCGTTCTTTAATCAAGTTCTGATATTTGCTTTTGTTTTAATCTATTATGTTAAGAAAACAATGCCGGTACAAACGTTTAGTATTATATGTGATCATTACCATTTATAAGCTTGTGTTGTATTATTTTGTTAATTAAAATAAACTTGATCTTTTGAATGCAAGCTAATTTGCTTTCGGGTGTTCAATTAATGTCGACTTGGCACGTGACTTAAGTTCACCTGTTACAAAAGTTTCTAGATCCCCAAAAGCACGCTTTGATCGATAGCATGTGGAAACCTTTCTAGATTCTCATTCACGTGAAAAATATGTGTACAAATCAGAAATGGAACTTTTATTAAAGGTAAAATGACATGTGGTTTGCAAGGGGATTAACGACATACAAATACGAAAAAGCACGTTTGCTTTAGATAAAAAATTACATCGATTTTTTTCCTTTTCAATCATTCTCGGTGTGTTTTTAAATCAATCCCTCAGCTTCAAGATAACTGTGTATTTGACCTTTTAGTGACCGAGTTCAATGTGTGCACTACATAAAAATAGACACATCCATACATTGATAAAACACAGGTGATTATCAACTTGTGAGAGAAAAAAAACCCCAATATAAACCAATCGAATTGTTGGGATTAGACAAGGATTTATATAGTAGGACTACTATATAAATCCTTGGATTAGATAATATATGCAAAACAAGATGCGTGCTCAGCCTCATATATCCTATAAATAAAATGTATGCCATGCTGGCATCCCTGAAAAAAAAACCGGTATCAAAAGTATAAGAAGTTGTCCAAACCGCTTGGAATATAAAAATGAGTGTTATTCCACTGTAAACCAGTCAATCAGCAAAAAACATCGATATTTGCATTAATTTTATGGGAAGAACAAAGACTAAACCGTTTTTGAAGCGAAAAAAGGTGCAGAAACTCTACTTTCACCCCCCCCCCCCCCCCCCCCCCAAGTGTCCTCCCTTCTTTTTAATACATACCTGGTGATGTGAAAATATTTAGATAAAACTATAAACACCTTGGAAAAAGATAGTCTTAATCTAACAGATTGGCTTACCTCAAATCAAATGAAAGTGAATCCTGATAAATTCCAAGCAATTGCTATTGGTAAAAACACACAATAATTTAAATGGTAATATTATAAAAACTGAGGATGAAGTTAAGCTCCTTGGAGTAACAATTGATTATGAATTAAAATTTAACTCTCACATCACAAATATCTGTAGAAAAGCTTCTAGGCAACTTAATGTATTAAATAGAATGGGAAAATATTTAAATAGATTAGGCAAATTAACTATATATCACTCATTTATTCTATCAAACTTTAACTACTGCCCAGTAATTTGGCATTTTTGTTCTGAAGCCAATACTAAAAAGATGGAAAAAATTCAAGAGAGAGCACTAAAATTTATATATAATGAAAACCACTCCACATATGAAGAACTTCTGGCTAAATCAAAATTACCTTCTCTAAAAATTAGCGGTATACGTACAATAGCTATTGAAACATTTAAAATTATAAATAAGGAACCCCCTCAATACAAATGTATCTACATGATCTTGTATCTTTAAAAAATAATAAATATAATTTTAGGTACAGCAATACAACCTGGAATGAGCTGCCAGACTATTTCAGGAAAGAAACATCTTTCAATCAATTTAAGAGTTTAATAAACTCTTGGAATGGCAGCTCATGTCACTGCAGCTTCTGTACATGATTTTAAATTATTTTCATACTTTTTTGCTTTATTTTTTTAATATTTTTAGATATAGATGCATGTGATTTTAAAAATTTTGATTTCTATTTGTCTCATTTTATCCATGCTTTTTGTTTATTCACATCAATATATAACGTGCTTTTAAATTATGCTTCTGCTACTGCTGTGTTTAAATTGCTTTCATATTTTAATTTGGTTTGAAATTTCATAGAAAATTTTAATATGACAATGTTTTTTTTTTTTTTTTTTAAACAAATATTGTGTGAATGTTTTGGCAAACACAATGATAACCTTACTGCAGGAGACACCAGGTGACGGTGCTAAAAGGATGATAGTCAACCCTTAATTTTGAGGTACAGGTATGAGCCATTTATATCTCTAAAGCAGAAAGGCAAGCACATCGGTTGCCCTTCAGCAGAAGACACCAGGGGACGATGCTAAAAGGAATATATATAGATGGCTTCATCATGCAGTTTTATAATTATTGCATTCAAGTTTAAATCAAAATACATGTAGCTATCTGTGAAAACTAATTCTACAAGTACATACATGATGAAGTTAGCCATCTCTTTGATCTGCATTGTTATATTCCTTTTTTCCATGATCATAGTGTTATTTTTAGTCAAAATAATGAATCTTCCAGCAATCCAGAGATTTGTATTTTTTAGGTAGCATTAATTTCAGTATTGTAAACAGGAGGAAGCTGATCTAAAAATTGCTAATGAAAATTATAGCTTCCTGGAGTTATTTGGACTATGAGTGATATTACAGGCAGCTAATGACCAAGTGTTATTGGTGATATGGATATATACATATATGCATATCATTAACCTTTCAACCAAAAATTGTGGCTATTTTTAACCAGAAGCATTGTGAGTCATGTGACATGTTGGTTTGTAAACAAATGCAATTTAAGCATTATTTTCATTCTAAAAAATAATAATCAAATAAAACAATGTTAAAACATCTGAATTATATAATAAATTAAGCAATCGGTCATTTTAAAGTCCTTGTAATGACACCTTTATTTTTTTTTCTATAGCCTCAAATTGCCCGCTGTACCACAATATGCTTTCGAGTTGATCCGGCCTGAAAACTATTCGGCCTTATGCAAATCCGGCCTTAAACAAATGCGGCCTTAGTTGATACGGCCTTGGTTAATTAATGCGGCCTCAGTTAAGAATGATGTGTATCTATGGATATATATGATACATACAATAAAACGACACATTGTGATGATTTGAGTAAATAATTAAGTGATGGTCCTACTATTACATAGTCTGTGTTGCCACTGGAAACAACTGTCACACTCTAAAGCATGCTGCTTTGGACGGACGTTCTGCTCGCACACAATACAAGGAAACGACATAGTTGATAGTTTTGAAAATAGTTGGACCATCACCAAAATATGCATATATTAGTGCGGTTTCATCAAAAGAATTGGAGTACTTTTTGAGTAATTTATAATATGGCTTCCTTTTACTTTTTGGTAGCCCTTATAATCATACTGCCAGTGCAATTATACGACTATTAAACAAATGATAATTAATTGCAAGAGAACCTCTAAGGAATTTCGCTTGTTGACAGCTTGGTATATCAACCTGAATTGTTTTTCTAATCATCAACTTCAATGGAAATGATTTCCGTCATTATTACCAAAAATTACTAATTAAAAAATTGTTAAAATAATAACGATTTATTATGGCTTTTCATATTGAGTTACGAGTAAATCTTGTGAAAACACTACAAGTTCCAATATTTTATTCATCATATCCATGAATATCAGTTTAAATAATATTTTAAATTTAAATAGAACTTTTATTTTTTAATTATTCTTTTCCATTTGATATAAGGCTGGATTTGCCGTAGGCCGCATAAATATATGATAAGGCCAGAACATCAATTTTATATAAGGCCGGATTTGCGTAAGGCCGCATCAACTAAGGCCGAATCAACTACGGCCGAATCTGCCATAAGGCCGAAACAACTTGTAAGGCCACAATATGCGTTGATCAATGAAGACGAACTTGCATGTAGAATTTTTAGCTGATTTTACATCGAAACTTACCAATTGTGATATAAATAAATATAAAATCCTAATTTAAATCCAACTACTGAATTTCAAGTCAATAATTTCACCAGATCATGTTCAATTCAGCGATACAAAAATATCTCAGGCACAAGGCTTCATGAAATAAATATGGCCTCTTTTCCGGTTTCTTTGTCTTTGTACAGGTAAAATTCCTCCGGAATTGTAAAATAGTCGTTTCAGTAGTATTATAATTGATAGCGTTGTTAAAAGTCCATTCTGTTGTTTAATTATTCATATTAGTAAAAACGTATATACACACAGCACTAAAAGATAAAAGCGCAATCGTAATTTATACAATGTTCTTTCCTTCACGCACTCTCCGAATACAGCAATTCTTCCGTTGTTAAAACAAATTGACTCATAAAAGGTAAAATCATCATTTAAGTATACGTATAGACTTTAAAAGGTAAAACGATCTCTTTAATGAACGGATCGGGTGCTGGACACAGTAAGAAAAATATTATATTAGCTTACTTATAAAAGGAAACAGTTCTATAAAAGTACTATCAGCTATTGACTATCTGCCTTTCTACATAATGTTCTTCAATATTTCAGTTCTCTTTTGGTGTAGCACAAAGCAATAGTGTTGCGTGGCTCTTTCGATTTGCACTAAATCCTGGTTTGAATATGGAATCAGTTGGTTTATTTTATATGAGGTGCAGTCCAAGATGATTTGCATAAGCAGCCCATTTTGTTCTATAGTCCGTGTACCCCCCCCCCCCCCCCCCCCCCCCCTAGAGCTTCACCTAGTTTCACCATTTGTGTTTTTCTGTTTTCTTCTAGAGTTTTACATTCTAGTAAAAAATGCACTCTATCTTCATCTTCCTCCCCACATAGTTTACAGATCGGAGATATTTTGTTACGGCTGAACTTAGCGTGGTGGTATTGTAGCATATAAGTATCAGTAATTAATCGTAATTTGATTTCTGCTTTTTGTATGTCGTACTTTCGATTTTTCACACTTCGTAATATGTTATGTGGTGTTCCTATTGGATTTTGTTGAATTTCTAGATATTCTAATGTAGATTTTATTTGCTTTTCGTTTGTCCATTTATCGTACCAAAAGCTGTTAATGGCCTTTTTCATTGCATTTTTCCACTGCTGTTTCTTTGGAGGATTTTCTAGTATTTCTTCTGGAGATGGCAGATTATATTTCGGGAGCGTCTTCCTAATTCTACAGATGAAAAATCTGTCTTCTTCTTTTGAGTTTTCCATTTCCCATATGAGTATGTCTTTTTCAATGGATGAGTCAAGCCTGGCTAAGGTGGTAAATAAGATCATTGCATTTTTGTCCAGCGTTGTCTCTATTGGTTCTGCACCTATTAGTGTGTAGATGGCTACTGCTGCGGTTCGCTCTGGAAGGCATTGTAATTGCCTGCAGGTTGCCCTTTGAAGCTGTTCTAATTTCTTCGTGTCTAATGGTGTATATGCTTGGATTTCCAGCCCATATAGATAACGTGGGACAGGGTATGTATTCCAGATTTTCAGTAGAACCACTGGGGACATTCCTGATCTTGCATGCAGTCCAGGTCCTAGTAAGGCATATATTGTTCGTCTGCCTATACTCAATCTCTCTTCAATATTTATTTTCCCGTTTTCTTGGTAAGTTATTCCAAGGTGCTTAATTGATTGTACCCTGTTTATTTCCTGGTCTCCTAATACATATTTTTTCGGATGTGTTTGTAGAGCTTTTGATACATTTATTACTTCAGTTTTTTCCGGGTTTAGTTTCACTAAATCTCTTTTGGTGTTATATTCTAGGAGATTTAACATGGCTTGAATTTCCTTACTCTCTCCCAGCAGAGCAATGTCATCTGCACAGGCTGGCGCTGATACAGTAATATTTCCAATAGTAGCTCCTAGCGTGCTTTTTGTAATACTATCCAAAATTGTGTTATTATACCTCTTGTAGAGTAAGGTTGACAGTTTTGCACCTTGGCGTATCCCTTGTTTAATATCTATACTTTCTGTGGTTTGGTCTCCCCATTTAACTTTCAGGATTAACCCATCATAAATGTTCCTTAGTAATAGCCACATATCACCAGTAATTCCATCGTGGTATAGCTTATTTAACATTATGTCATGGTTGACGGTATCAAATGCTTTTTCTGCGTCTACAGTCAGAAGTTCTAAATCCCGATTAAATTTTTTGTATATTAATATAGTTTCTGATGCTATAAATGCTGTAAATTTACTAGATGCGTGTTCAGTAAAACCTCTCTGTAAAGGATTTTGCGTTGGACATAGCTGTTTTTCTAATCGCTCTTTGATGACCGACTCAATAATTTTTGAGAACGTGTTTGTAACGACTATGCCTCTATAATTTTCTGGTAAAGTTTTGTCCTTTTTCTTTTTCAATACTGGTGTTAAAATTCCTCTTTTCAAAGTATCTGGAATATTAAGCTCTTCAAATATTTGGTTGGTGATCCCAGCTAGCACACTACGTATACACAACGTTGCAGTTTGGTTGCTGTTTGGTCAGGTCCCTTTCTTACGTGAAAATTACGTTGCCACAACGTATTTTAGATACGTGATATGCAAGTCGTTGTGACAACGTATGTTCCAACGTTTTTGTTACGTACGGATATGGTCTTGATGCTAACGTAAAAGCTCAAACGTAATGTGTACGTCCTGGTAACGTATTCAGATCCAAGACGTTGTGACAACGTACTTTCCAACGTCTTTGTTACGTACAGATATGGCCTTGATGCTAACGTAAAAACTCAAACGTAATTATTACGTCCTGGTAGCGTATTCAGAATACGTTATATGCAAGTCGTTGTGACACTGTAGTTTGAACGTTTTTGTTACGTACGGATATGGTCTTGATGCTAACGTAAAAGCTCAAACGTAATGTGTACGTCCTGGTAACGTATTCAGAATACGCTATATCCAAGACGTTGTGACAACGTACTTTCCAACGTCTTTGTTACGTACGGATATGGCCTTGATGCTAACGTAAAAACTCAAACGTAATTATTACGTCCTGGTAACGTATTCAGAATACGTTATATGCAAGTCGTTGTGACACTGTAGTTTGAACGCTTTTGTTACGTACGGATATGGTCTTGATACTAACGTAAAAACTCAAACGTAATTATTACGTCCTGGTAACGTATTTCAGAATACGCTATATGCAAGTCGTTGTCAAACAACCGTACGTACTTATCACCAATCATTAAGGTATTTCCCTGGAAAAGGGAAAGGATCTTAATTAAAAAGTGAATGTTTCAAATTGGAAAGTATTCTCTAGACATGACTTTGAATTTGATAGTAGTTTATCTCCTGATTCTAAAAATGCATGGTTGATAAGGACTTTTTGCATTTCCAGGTTCATCAGTAAAAATGTGACTAAGTTGTGTTGTTATTAAGCTACATGTTTGCGTTAAGATGATACAACTGGCTATAGTTGTATATCAATAGCAATTAAAAAAACATAATAAAAACGCCATGTACGAGGATCGTATCGGCGGCCTCTTGACTGTTAATCGTTCTTCTTTCCACTGAACTTAGTAGAACGTGATGAAGAAGGCAATATACAAATGTATCTCCAAGATTTAATTACTTGCAATAAAATTATCATTATCCAAAAATTAGAAGTACTTTTCCTCATAAATATTCGTCATATTTTAATTAGATTTTGATCACTGCAGTTTCAAGCTGAGTGGATCGTTTATTAGATTTGTCAAATAATAGCATACAATGCGGAAATTCAGTGTGTCCGTCAACGATTCGATAATAAAAAGTTATTGCTATTTCCGGAGTTTGAATTTCTACCAAAATTCAAATCATTTTGGTGTTTTGTGACAATTTTAACAATTTCTTTGATGTCCCGAACATACAAAAACCTCGAGTTTAGAAGGTAGAAATATACAGTAAGGTTAGTCAATAGAATTACATCTATGAATGAGCAATCCAAATTGATTTAAGAAAATACTGTGATGCCAAATGTCATTCATTGTTAAATTTTGTGTCAAAAACAAACAAACAAACAAATACTTTACTGTCAATAGACGCCCCGAAGAACAGAAAAATCATCATTAATTTGTTACAATGATTAGCGTGATTTAAGTGATTTTCAAACATTGAAATAAAATAAAATAACACAATAAAGGTTTACACTAATTTACAGCAAAAGTTTATAATCCTTGACCTTGTACATGTACAAAAATGTAGTTATGTCAGTAACCAAAGCTAGGGTGGTCAAGCCAAAAATTGAAATGCTAATAAATCATCCAATTATAGTTTAATATGACAGTGCATACAAAATGGGAAATTTTGGTACAAAAATTATTAAAATCGGTTGAGCTGTTCAAAAGTTATGGCCTTTTCGGTGAGCCAAAAGTGGTCGATTTTCTGTTTTTTGGAAAAATGTTAAAAAAATGACATTTTTGGACCAAAATATATTATTTTCACTACCTAATAGGTTATCATGCTTTCTTCTATAGTAATGTATCCTCCTTATGCTTCAAAAAGAGGTATTATACACACCTGTAGGTGCTATATGAAAAAAATGTCACAGAATTTAAAACATTGAAAATAGCCTTTGGACTTAGTTTTTTTAATTTATGTGTCGGCTGTCTGCTTGTTCAAACTACCAGGTTTGTGGTCAAATATCTTCAAAAACCTTTAACTTGCAAGGCTGAAACTTGCAGCACTGTCCACAAAGTGCCCAGTCTCTAGGTAAAAATATCAAGAATATCATTTATTCAATTAATATATATATTTTTTTAAAATTATTTCCTTTGCGCAGGCCTCCATAATTTAAACGTCAAATTTTATTCGAAAAATCAAGTTTTTGGTCATAAAAAATCTGAAAAAAGTACTAGAATTTTTCTGAATACTGATTGTGGTAGGGAAAAGAACCCTCTAACAGGGAACACCTATATTTATCAGCAAAAAAAATTCTCAAAGTCTGTAGTGCCAGAATCATAAACTCTGCAGCTTAATATTTTGAGTTCCGTAAAGTGTAAAAATAAGCTATTTTAGGGAATTAATTATATTTTGTATGTTCAAATTGATATTTTTATGGTAAACAACCTCAATATCCATACATCAATGAAGTTATTATTACAGTTTGTGTAAAAACTGCCATTTTTTTCATTGAAAAGGTCAATTTTCTTTGTTCAATCAAAATTTCAGATAATTCCCGAAATTGATACAATTTCAATAATTGTCGAATATTATAATATTAAATGTTCAAGTGTTTGGTATTATTTTGATCCTATAACTGTATACTACAAGGTGAAAACTATCAGCAACCCCAATTCTGACACTGGTATGAACTATGTCCTGGTTCATTAGCCCTCTACCTGGAAATTTAGTAAAAATAATATTTCAATTATGGCCCCGTATTCCATGAAAAGTCTTATTTGGATTATCAGATATGTTCTCTGTACAATTTATAAGCCAGCCTTGAAGTTATTTTATCTTTTAAACATTTAATTAGCACATTTTATACATTATTTTCATTTTTTTGTCTGGGAAAAACCTCAAATTTGACAATTTTAGATGATTTAAGCTAACAGTTCATGCGATTAGAAAATCCCAAATTTTCAAAGTTATCATTTTTATTGTCACAAATCAATAAACTGTTATCTTCTACTATTATTTATAATCTTAATTCATAACAGTCTTCAATGTCACTCTCTTTTCCTTTATATACTATAATTTTACATTTGACGACTACAAATAGTGCTGTGTCCCAGTTCATGACCAACTTATTCCAAATGAAATCTTTGTGATTTCTTTAAATTGTGTGTTTTGTGATCCTATGCATATCCAATGCATATTTGATTAACTGAATCATAATCAACAGCATCAACTTTCAGAAGAGTCATTTTAATGATTTAAAACTCTTAATGATCTACTGAGATGCCACGATCACACCTGTAAAATAAAAATAATCATTTAAAATATGTTATACAGAATAAAAATAATTTATCTTTTCCAGAAATAGTTTATCATACATGTACAAATGAAAAAAGCTTTAATACAATGCACTCTTCCGACTATAAATTATCTTTATGCATATATGCTTGGTGGCAAATAGATTCTATATGAAAAATAGCATTATTCCAGAAATGTTTGCTGCATGCATCATAAATGTTCTGTCATACCAAACAAGTTTGCGCACAGTAATGGTGTAAAGAAAAAAATGTAATTAATTAAACTTAGCATATCACATGCACTGCCACTGATTTACCATTACATTGTATATAACCAGAATGTTAATACATTCACATACTGTAATGTATGCATTAAGCATATATTTCATAAAGCTTCCCTAATAGCACTGAAACATAATAATTATGTTTTATAACAATTTAAATAAATTGTTTCAAAAATGTTGCATGGAAATTCATGTTACTATTTTAGTATTTAAAAACAATTGTCCTGTATTGCTACAATATACACTAGGAACTTAATGAGAAATAAATAAAAAGTTTTCATGTAGACAAATTTCATTTAAAACCAAAAAATATAAAAAATCTTAAACATTTCACAAAAGATCCCCCCTTTTCTAAAAATATCAAAGAATACCGGAACAACTCCTTTATATAGATGTATTAATAAATCCCGATAATTTCCGAACAGCCATGATTACGTCACTAAAGCTCTGCTTGGATAAAGTTATTTATAGATTGGGAGAATTTGACAACTTTATATTGATGCTTGCCGTTTTCGCCATTTTTCGAGTAAAATAATAAAATCGTGAATTAAATCCCATCTCTTTTTAATTTATCGAAGCAAAGATATATACTTATTCAGTTCGTGTAAAGTTTCTGTGCGATTTTTGTGCATCTTTTGTTTTCAAAATTAACCCCCATTTGATCCGGTTGAAAACGATATTTCTTTTGAGAATAAAACTATATTTTAGAAGAAGTTTTGTTACTTACCGTGCATAATTGACCTCCGTGGTCTGAATACATCAATGCTAGATAATTATTGTATCAATTGGTAGAACAATACGTCGGTAAATTCCATTTTTCTTTGGTACAACTCTGAAATTGTCTTGGCCAAGATGGCGGAAGACATACATCCCGTCATGCGCCACACAACGTCCAATAACTCTTCCCGCTCAACTCTGATTGCAAAGTCAGAAAATATGGACCGAACATTCAATGATTTCCGGGAGCTATTACTGCTTATCCATTGAAACCTTGGCGGCATATCTTTAGAGGAAGGTTCAGATTATTGATATCTGACTGTTAACTTTTTGCGGAAAAGCGGTAAGCGAGTTTAAAACAATGTTTGTAAACTTTTATATTTTACGTTACGATTTGGACTTTTAAAAAATTCTTAACAGTCGGATTGGTAAAATTGAAGACTTTCTGCAAATTTTAAGCCATGCATGAAGAATATTGGTCCAGGGATAGCTCCCGGAATTATTTTTGAAAATGGGCTGTTCGTTGACACATAAATCAAGATGGCGTCCGATTTTCTCGAAACGACTTCACTTTGGACGTTCAGTAGTAGTACCCAATCATATTTTTAATGCTTATAACTTCCAAATTAATAAAGTTCTAGTTTTCAAGTTTTATCTGATATATTTTTTATCACGAAATAATAAATTTTAGGTGTTTTTCTAATGAAATGAAAAAGGTGAAAATTCGGGTTTTTCTACTCTGACAGAAAATAATAACGCTATCGACGACTACGTTTGTCCTCCCTACCAAAGCAATGAGGTACAGAGACGTGCCAAAAGTATTCGGTCACTGTAATTTCTTACTATATATTTCATGTAAAACCACATTTTTTAAAAACATTATTCCAAAGTCGACTCTTGTTCGATTTTGATGATTATTTTACCAACAAAAACAGAATTAAATGTAGTTTTACACTGTAATTTTAGCATAAATTTATAATCTATAATTTTTATGAGTTCACGATTTAAACACAAAACTAAATTTTGAACGTCAAAAATACAATACAATGATAGTACATTTGAAGACAAATACCGGTAATTTAAGCTTGTGTTTAAATCATGAACATTTAAAATCTGTGCTCCCAAAAATTATTTAAAAATAATCACAGAAAATTACATACGTTCTCGCTTCTGACGTTCTGTTGGTAAAAATTTCATCAAATTCAAACAAGAATTGACTTTGGAATAATGTTTTCAAAAATTGTGGTTTTATATGAAATAAATAGTAAAAAATTACAGTAACCGGATACTTTTGGCACGTCTCTGTACATTGTAAAGGTAATATTAAACAACCCAAAGATAATACTGTATAATATTGCATTCTCAAGAGGCTAAGCACCCAACAATCCTGTGATGAACTACACCAGAGTTCAATATTTTTTATTTTTTTTTATATATATCATGTTATTTAAATGGTTATTTGGGGGGGGGGGGGGGGGGAATAAAAAAATAATAATAATAACCATTACACTTATTTAATTTTTTCTTGTCTCAATGTAATTTGTAAATAAGTTATCTTCCTCATTGGTCTCAATTTCATGTACAGAGACGTGCAACAAGTATTCGTTCACTAATTTTTTTGCTATACTTCATACAGGTATATAACCACAATTTTTCAAAACATTCCAAACTCAATTCTTGTTCGATTTTGATGAAATTTTTACCAACAGAACGTCAGAAGCGAGAACTATGTAATTTTCTGTGATTATTTTTAAATATTTTTTGAAAGCACAGATTTTAAATATTCATGATTTAAATGCAAACTTAAATTATTTGTCTTCAAATGTACTATCATTGTATTGTATTTTTGATGTTCAAAATTTGTTTTGTGTTTAAATTGTGAACTCATATGATAAAAATTATAGATTATAAAATTATGCTAAAATCACTTTGTAAAACTACATTTAATTCTGTTTTTGTTGGTAAAAAAATCATCTAAATCGAACAAGAGTCGACTTTGGAATAATGTTTTTAAAAAATGTGGTTTTATATGAAATATATAGTAAAACATCACAGTGACCGAATACTTTTTGCACGTCTCTGTATTACAGACATTTTTACATAGACTCTTAAGATCAGATAAAGGTTAGATGCATCCGATTTTCATTTTGTCCAGGAACCTTGAACATTTAATTGTTATTTCATTTATTATTTAGCTTGATTTTAGCCAAAGGTATATAATTTTCAAGTTCAGAAAATAACATGCATGCAATTAGAAATTATATCTTTAATGTAGAGCATATGAAAATTGCAGACTTCCCCATGATGTCCCCATCTTAGATATGCAAATTATCAAATGGTACCTCATTTCTGGCTACATGTATATACTTAGGAGGCAGGGGGAAGTAGCCTCTTTTTTTTATCGTTAAGACAGTATGATCATTGCTGATACCTGTACATTGTGTATATAAATGAGACTATGAATAAAATAGTTTAAATTTCTTCATTATAATTTCAGAGCTGGTTCATTTCTGTAAAAGTGGTAAACAAGTACAGTTGGATTTGAGGTTATAGCTGTTATAGGCACATAGCTGACCTTGTGACTTTTCAACATATGGCAAACCAGTCGAAATAATTCCTGGCCCCATGTAATATTGGAAGCCACAGATGTCACCTGCTTCATGTCCTGTAATGTCAGACCGATCAACACATAGCTATAGCTAGACAACAGCAAATTTCACCATCATCTAATCAGAGGTATTCAATTTCATGTTCTTCTAGCTATAGGCCAGACAAGTCAACAACATTATATTTTACATTTTACTATCAACTAATCTAGTCCTGAGGCAATTTTATAGGGATTAAACTCAGATCACGAAAGCTACCATGATGATTTATTGATGAACCAGAAATTAGACTTCATGCACAAAACCTACAAAATAAATGTATAATGATACATGCATACACTTATACATGTAAGTTATACCAATAGAGCTCCTCCCATATTTACAGTGTGTGGCTATCACAGAAACAAAGGGTTCTTTAGATGAACTTGTTACATTTAATTACATGTATGCAATCTACTTCAAATACAGAACATTTCTTAAGAAGAGATTTATGTTAAATATCATCAGTTACAGTTGACGATAAAATGAAAATAAACACATTTTGAAAAGATCAACCTATCTGATAGAGATCCCATCCCAAAGACAAATTAACTGTACCTGTAATGAAATTTTGAGAAATCAATTAATAAGGAATATACATGTAGTTATGTAAAAAAAACTGCAGAAAAAAATGCCTAAAATTCCCAAGAGTAAATAATTATAATATGATCCTTTGTCAGAGCTTTGTAACATGAACTTAATTTTTTGGTTCATTTCTACTTTTCTTTTTAAAGTTTTCTATATTAAGTGTAGAAATAATAAAAGTGTAATAAATGAAGATAATATTGGTCAGTAGAGAAGTACTGGGCATGGGTAATTATGCTATTTAAGTAGGTCACACCACTGATTGATCGATATTTATCTCCTCCCCACTGCTTGTTTATATGTGCTTTTGTGATTTTCGTAATTTCTCATTAATGAAATGAGATCATGGAAAACATTTTACGGGATATGTTTATATCAACAACAAATATCAAAAACTGCAAGATAAGTGCTGTCTTAAATCAATTTTTAATCTAGAGATATAAGTTTCTTGCATATTAAGTGTAAGTTCCTCTCCGAGTCTAATGTTTTACATACTGCAAATGCTTCTTCTAAAATTAAGTATTAATTTTGATAATATTGTTATCTTGCAATAATAGATCTAAATGTTTGAACTGCACTTTTTTTGTACTATTTCTCTTCTAATTCTCTTCTGTTCTCATGTTTTTTTTTTTTTACATAAATGGAGATGTATCTTTTCTAGATTTGTCCTATCAATAAAATTTAACGTATATGTTTCGTCACTATTTTTGGATTTCTTTCTTTAGCTCTGTAATATATATCCATGCAATATATTTCCGAGTTATAATCAATTAATTATAGGTTTTACAATGTGTCTTCACTTACAGTCGCAAATATCTGTTTACCTAGCTACGATATGCGTCACTAGGTAAGCTCATTTTGCGACCGTAAAACCGACGATTTACATCCGCAAAGCTTAAAATACAATACAGTTATCTCCTAAATATAATAATTTCAAGCTTCTGATCATGATCGAAATAGTTACTAAAAATATTTTCACCCCTAAAGTTGTTCCATTTAGCTGAAAATATTAATATCATATTATTTTTTTCAGAATCAATCCACCAATGAAGGGAGCTTTCCAGATGCTTGATGGAGAAAAAAAACTATAGTTGAAGGAAACCTTTCATTGTTCATTTAACTTTGTTGTTTTTTATATTTTTCATTTTTTTGCTGACCAAATGTTAGAATTTGTGTGTATTTTTGTTTGTATGCAAGTTTTGTGATTTATATATATCAGTATCAGTATGGTTGAGATAATGTGGGTTTGAGTTAATTATAAGGTTATGAGTGTTTAACACCACTTTCAACAATATTGCAGTTTATAAAGGTAGAAGAAACCGGAGTACCCAGGATAGTATTATATAATATAATGTTGAATGAAAGTTGATTGGTTGAATGAGAATCATGATTTGTATGCCAGTATTTTGAATTCTAATATGACATGCTGTTTTGGCCTTGTAAACAAAAGGGTATAAAAATCCCCGGTTTATTATGACTTACACACGCTAATGATCATGACGTATTTGGCTGTTTTATTATACCCTTTTGTTTACAAAGCCAAAACAGCACGTCATAGAAATAATTTATGGAAGGGGTAAGTTTGTTGGAGATTTTAATATGGGTACACTATTAAGGAATATGGATTAAATATTTACCGTATATGTCCTATTAGAATAGAAATAATTTATGGAAGGGGTAAGTTTGTTGGAGATTTTAATATGGGTAACATTATCTGTGCAAATTTTACCCCTCGCAACTCACAACATTAGTGGTGATGTGCACTGATTGCATAGGTAGTTATAAATCCAACTACCATACGATCATGACTGTCCCCATATTTAATAATATATATTTTTTCTTTAAGAAAGAAAGAAAAATTAGGGTTATATTTTTTCTCTGTAAGGGGATGTGATATATTGGTTTTGATATTTTTATTTTGAATTGCTTAGCTTAAAATATTATTGTTCTTTGTTATATTTTTATATACATTAACAAGAATATTTTGGGGTTACAGCTTTCTCAGGATTGGGATGTGTACACTGGTACATTTGTAGATCTTACTATGAAACTAACGAAGCTTACACTTCAGGCCTGGGGCCCCTTATATCCCGGAAACAACTTTTTTAATGAACTAACTTTTCAGCAAAATTAATGGAGTTTTTTTTTACCGTCTTTGTTATTAGAATAAGGCTATTTTAGTAATAAAATCATATGTCAATGGCTTAAAGTACTTAATATTGACCTTAGAATATGCTCCAATTCCAATTTCATATGGCCTCAAAATGTCCTTGCAATTAGTAAAATTTCCAAATTTGCACCTGAATCCCAAGCTGTATGGGCTCCTTGACTTAGCCAGAATCTATTCATAGCCTACATTTTGGCAGTTGGATCCTCGAATCCTTTGTTGGTGCACAGCTTAATAGTTTGACAGCTCAGTCCTTATGTTAGAACCAATCGGAACCACAAACAGACATATGAATTCTTAATTCAGACTTGTGCATTCAAACACCAAAAATCAAGACTATCACCTGTTTATCTAGTAATTTAAAGAATGAAAAAAATCTTTTTTCTGTGCATTGATGATCCTACAAATTTTTCTTCGTTTTTGGTAATTTTCGATTATATTTTTTTTAGTGTTTAATTTTAAACTAAAGAATAGATTTATAGGTCAAATTGTTCTTATAAGTTTGGTCCGTTGTTAGCAGGGTGATATTTTTATATGTATACATGTATTTCTGCTGTTTCCTTAGCCAGCAACTAGTGCTTCAGTTCCCATATTTATTGAGATATTTCTGTTTTCTAGCATAAAATGCTTATAACCCAGTACAGCAATTTTAATAAAAATCTGAGATATAGTGGTTAAATTAAAAACAAACAATTATCAGAATCTCCCATGGAACAACACCATTGAAGAAGATACCATCCGTTACTCAGACCTCTTTGCTGGTGGGAAAGGGATCAATGTTTGGCCCATTGTCAAGGACTCCACCCCAACACCCTGTTCATGGCCCTTTTGACCTTGTTGGTTATTCTTGTTGGCTGCAAAAGGGTCCACATAATAGTTCAGGGACCTTAAAATGTAGGTCCTCCACTGGATGTATACCTATTCATTACTTCTATAGATGTTATCTATATACATTTGTACATCTTTAATTTAGTCAAATGCAACTTTCACAAGATAAAGATTTTTAGTACATTTATTTTACATGTTTTTTAATCTGATATATTTATTATTACATGTACCTGACATATTTGTATAATAATTACATCTAAACATTTTGGCATCTTTAAAATAGATTATGATGGGATGAGTCTGAGAGTAGAAAGAGTGTTTCATCATCTGTAAAACTTGCAATAATTTGGATTAATAAATGTTTAGAATTTTATATTTTATTAGTTAACTCAAAAAAATTAAGAACATCACAAAAGGTCCTTAAATACACAAAAAATAATGTACATTTTTGTAGTTGGTACCGGTAGTTGCATGGTGTAACGGTCTTAATGTGATTATAGTTGCCCTACTATCCAAATTACGTTGTCACAATCCTTTGACAACGTAATTTGGCTATACAAGTCCTTTTAGGGTTGTACATTTTTTGTAGTTGTATAACTATATAGAGATGGTTGTAGTTGCGTCGTCTAAAGGTCTTTAGGTGGTCGTAGTTACATTGTATAAAGATCCCTAGGTGGTCGTAGTTACGTTGTGTAAAGGTCCCTAGGTGGTTGTAGTTACGTTGTCTAAAGGACCCTATGTGGTTGTAATTACGTCATGTAAAGGTCCTTTGGTGGTTGTAATTACGTCGTATAAAGGTCCTATGATGGTTGGTAGTTACGTTGTGTAAACGTCATTAATTAGTTGTATTTACCTCGTATTAAGGTCCTGTGATGGTTGGTGGTTATGTTGTGTAAACGTCCTTACATGGTCATGGTTGTCGTTTGGTTGTAGAAAGGTCTTTTACTACGTAGTACCACAACGTGGTAGTTACGCTTAGGGGAGTCTACAAATCGGGGTAGTTAAAACGTAAAATTCTTACGTTGTAACAACGAAAAAGTTACGTTGTCACTACGTTTTGACAACGTAATTTGGCTAGTAGGGTTCCTGCCTTGTGTAATGTATTTTCTAGTGTGGCTATTCTGTCTGCAACACTTAGTTTTATAGTGTTTTTTTGCTTTCTTAATTCTGTTTGTATGATTTTCTTATATTCGTCAGAATTGCATTTGTCCCATGCTGGCTTGGTATATATTTTAGCTGATTTTGGTGCCAATTTACTTATTTGGGTGGTAATTTCTACTTTAATGAGAGTATGGTCCGAGGTGTTTATAGCATCGAACGGCATGATTGAAACACTAGGTTGTAGGTTCAAAGTTTTTCCTTTAAACAGAATATAATCTATCTGAGATTTGCCTTTTCCGTTATGATGGTGGAATGTAAAGTCAATTGGATAGTTTGTAGGCAATATCAGGTTGCTTTCTACAGTAAACTTCTTAAAGATGCGATCCCTTCGTCTGTCGTCTCTATGTAATGAAGCATTCATATCTCCACAGAGTAGGATGTCGTATGTTTCTTCATATTTTTGTATGACCTCATTCAATTGATCCATCATGTCTCTGTATTCATAATCTCCCTCCTTGATATCGGATGGCATGTAAACATTTACTATGCATAACATTGTCGGTACATTGTTGATTGTAATAACTTGTATACGACTACCCCCATCTGATTTTATTTTCACTGCATTGTCTATGGTTTTCTTCCAGAATACGGCTATACCGCCATTGCCACGAAGGGACTTGTAGTTAAGTTTTATATCATCATCGTCCACTGCTTTAGCCGAAACGTTGAAATCTTTGTGCATATTTTCCAGGATTTTCTTTTCTAATGATAAAAGCCAATGTTCTTGTATGCATAGTATGTCACAAGTGTTCAGTATGTTTTCGAGATATTTTGAATTCCCTTTTGCACTCTGTATATTTATTGATCCTATGATTGTTGTCTGTATTTTTTGCTTTGCCATGCAGCTGTTGTTGCACAGCCGTCTCCTAAAAAAGGCACCTTTGTTGTGTTAGTTCCAGTTGGGGTTTCAATCGTAGGTTGTGTATTTTGCTGATAATCTTGGGTGGCATTTGGTGGTTGTAGGTCTGCTGGGAGAGAGTATGTATGATTTTTTCCATCCAGCTGAGCTACCTCTTCTACACTGGTTTTGTTGTTACTGGTTGTACTATTTGTGTTATTCGGAGTTTGGTTTACATTTCCAGCAAGTTGAATATTCCTCCATTGTAGGTTTAATGTTCGATATTCACCACTTCGGTTTTTGCAGTTCTGGTTGCCTGTTCTTTGATGCTGATAGGTTGTTCCGAGCGGTGGCAAGCCCTTATTTTGCGCTTGACGATGCCTATACTCCCCATCTGTTGGCACGATTGTTGTGCGAATAGGATTAACTGGGTGTCCGATGTTGTTATAAGGCGTGTAGTATTCAGGCTGTACTTGTGTTTGTCCCTTGTTTGTATTGATGACTTGTGGGTATTGACTAGCACGTTGGAAATGCACAGGTGGTGGTACAACTGGGTTCGTGAAGGCGACATATGTAGGTATTTGTGCCTGTGGAGGTGCAGCATATTGTTGGTTAAGTTGTATATGATCTTGCTTGCTATTTTCCCTCCTGGTACAGAAATTGTCGTTGTATGGAGCGAGTTTCTCTTTAGCTTCTAGGATATTAAATTTGCATTTTAGTTCATTCATTTCCATGAAGTGTTTAATTTGTAGGTCTTTTAATTCTAGTTTGTGATTCATTTCTTTTTGCAGGTTGTCTATACGGTCAGTAAGCTGTGATTCAATCTGTCCCATTTTGTAGAATAGAGATTGTTGAGGATGGTCGTTTCCGTACATTTCAGCTCTATTTATCATTGGCTCCTTAATACCTAATTTAGCTGTTAGCAGATCTATGGTGTTTTTGTAGTCGTTGTTAGATATCTCAAGCATGGCTATTTTGGCTTTGCAGTCAGCAAGTTGCATTTCTACCGTTTCATAGTCTAATTGATCTCTTTTCTTTGTTCGTTTCTCCTTGGTCTTGGCTTCCTGTCTATTAGCATTTGCTATAGTTGCATTAGTTGCCTGTGTAGTATGGCTATGTGGTGGTACCTCTACAGATTCTGTGGTTTTACTTTTAGTAATATTTTGTTCTTCTTTATCATTATTTGTGATGGCAATGTTTTCTACCATTAGCTGTTTAGGTTCTGTTTCTTCATAGGGTATAGTTATGTTCAATGCGTACATGAGGAGCATATATATTGGTCGTCTGGTATGCAGCCTATATTCACGCATTCAGCATGATGCCAGTTAGTACAATTTTTGCATTCTATGGCAGACTTAGTGTCTATTGTGGTTTCACAATACTGGCAGTTTAATATATATTCTGCCCCCATTCCTTCTCTGTCATCTAATTCTAATTCAGTGCTCAGACAGTGTTCATGGAAAGTTTCTATCTCAGTGATTGTATTTCTAGACGGTAATGCTTGATATTCTATGGCCTTCCTATCTGGAGGTGGTGATATTACATTAATCCTTTGAACTGGTGTTGTAGATTCGTGCAGAGACAATGGTTGCGCATCAGTTGTTGATTTTATAGTATCGTTGGTGTTATGATTACGGGTTTTAGTATACTCTTTGGTTGTTCTTTGAGCAATTGGTAGAGAAAGCTGGCAAGTTTCCCTAATTTTATTATTCAGTCTTTTATAGTCAGTATACTGCTCCAGGCATTGGCATATTATATGCAAGTCCTCTTGTAGCCAGTAACCATTGACATCGATTCTACTTGTGGTGTTAAACATGTTTATCCTATAAAGTTGGCGATTTGTTCCACCATTTTTGTGTTTAATGGATAATGATTCTTCTATAATAAGCATTTTTCCAGCCACACTCTCATTGTCCGGTTTGCTTGACTTTGTATGTAGACGAAATGTTTTTGTACTAGAATGGTCATAGTATTCATATATTGATTTTTTCAATATTTCATATGATGCTGCAGAACATGTTATTACTAAAGTTCCAGATTTCAGTTCTATATTGCATAGGCTTCTTTCAGTGGCCTCAATTTTCTTTTCCAGGGTCTTTTTGGTATTAATTTTGTAACTCATCTTATGATTGTTGTCAGGATTTTGCCTATTTGGCGTATACATTTGTGGTGGGTTACGTACCCTGGTACTTCTAGCTCTGATGAGTGATGCACTCATTGTTGTCTAAGAAGAGTAGATATTTAGATAGATATGTTCAATTCCTCAATTGTAGAATCTATATGATAATCTAAGGGTTGGTTCAGATACGAGCACTGGCATGACAGTTAGCTTGGAATCCCATGCAGACTGACCTAACCAGTACTAGTTCTATGTATACCACAGATATATAGATAAATATGTTCAGTCCCTCAGTTGTAGAGTCTATATGATAATCTAGGGTTGGTTCAGATACGTGCACTGGTAGGGCAGTAAGCTTGAACAGATATAATATATAGATAAATATGTTCAGTCCCTCAGTTGTAGAGTCTATATGATAATCTAGGGTTGGTTCAGATACGAGCACTGGCAGGACAGTTAGCTTGGAATCCCATGCAGACTGACCTAACCAGTACTAGTTCTATGTATACCACAGATATATAGATAAATATGTTCAGTCCCTCAGTTGTAGAGTCTATATGATAATCTAGGGTTGGTTCAGATATGTGCACTGGTAGGGCAGTAAGCTTGAACAGATATAATATATAGATAAATATGTTCAGTCCCTCAGTTGTAGTCTATATGATAATCTAGGGTTGGTTCAGATACGTGCACTGGCAGGACAGTTAGCTTGGAATCCCATGCAAACTGTCCTTACCAATACAGTAAAGCGTAAAGTTCGATTTCAATTCCAACAGTCTGTCCTTATTCTGTCACTGATTTCTCTTAGCCAAACTCTTGCTAAATTTCTTCCAGGGTGTATACCATTCAGGTATAAATTAAAATTGTAATAATGCCACGTATCGTGCCTAGATCTAGTTCTATGTCTACAGCTTGCTTTCAGGAAGACGCTGAAGTCTGGTGAGTTTGTATTTAAATCTAAATTTAATTTCCGGATTTCTTTATTTAAGGTAATAATTTGGACTTGCAGTTGTTTATCTTGGTCTTTAAATGTAGATGGATCTTTATGTTTACAATGTTCGTTCCAATTTTTTAACGAGTAGATGGGTACTTCTAAGAAGACAAGTTTCACTTGTGTATAATCAATCAAAAACCTCTTGAATTCTAATAATGTCCTAATAATATGGTCTATTGTTTCGTTGTTTTGTGAACTTAATGAAATAAATCTGCTTTTGTCTTTTGATGTCAGGTTGCAGGTGCCCAGCCAGACATAGAGGGCTATATCTCCTAGGTTTTGTAGGTTTCTGTCAATATTACGTTTTAGCCAGGCTAGACTCCCCTCGATTTTGGCACCTTTTTTGCACCACCAGACTATATTGTTGTCAAAAGGATGTGTGATTTGGTTTCTAAGGCTGAAGCCTTTACTGTCAGATAAATTGACTGGAGTCCGCAATCTTGGTCCATCAGGCACATTTACTACTGTCTTTTGGAGATATTTACTTAATTTCGATTCAGACATAGATAGTGGCTATTTGATGTATGTGGCCACGTGGTTTGGGGGGAGGGTGGTACACTGAGTTAGCCCGGACAATTTTTATACAAACTAGCAACAGCTGATTGTTAATGACAGTCAATCGGCAATAAAATACCACTAATGTAAATAAATTTACGACAAATTAATCCACAACGAAACAATAGACCATATTATTAGGACATTATTAGAATTCAAGAGGTTTTTGATTGATTATACACAAGTGAAACTTGTCTTCTTAGAAGTACCCATCTACTCGTTAAAAAATTGGAACGAACATTGTAAACATAAAGATCCATCTACATTTAAAGACCAAGATAAACAACTGCAAGTCCAAATTATTACCTTAAATAAAGAAATCCGGAAATTAAATTTAGATTTAAACACAAACTCACCAGACTTCAGCGTCTTCCTGAAAGCAAGCTGTAGACATAGAACTAGATCTAGGCACGATACGTGGCATTATTACAATTTTAATTTATACCTGGATGGTATACACCCTGGAAGAAATTGAGCAAGAGTTTGGCTAAGAGAAATCAGTGACAGAATAAGGACAGACTGTTGGAATTGAAATCGAACTTTACGCTTTACTGTATTGGTAAGGACAGTCTGCATGGGATTCCAAGCTAACTGTCCTGCCAGTGCACGTATCTGAACCAACCCTAGATTATCATATAGACTACAACTGAGGGACTGAACATATTTATCTATATATTATATCTGTTCAAGCTTACTGCCCTACCAGTGCACGTATCTGAACCAACCCTAGATTATCATATAGACTCTACAACTGAGGGACTGAACATATTTATCTATATATCTGTGGTATACATAGAACTAGTACTGGTTAGGTCAGTCTGCATGGGATTCCAAGCTAACTGTCCTGCCAGTGCTCGTATCTGAACCAACCCTAGATTATCATATAGATTCTACAATTGAGGAATTGAACATATCTATCTAAATATCTACTCTTCTTAGACAACAATGAGTGCATCACTCATCAGAGCTAGAAGTACCAGGGTACGTAACCCACCACAAATTTATACGCCAAATAGGCAAAATCCTGACAACAATCATAAGATGAATTACAAAATTAATACCAAAAAGACCCTGGAAAAGAAAATTGAGGCCACTGAAAGAAGCCTATGCAATATAGAACTGAAATCTGGAACTTTAGTAATAACATGTTCTGCAGCATCATATGAAATATTGAAAAAATCAATATATGAATACTATGACCATTCTAGTACAAAAACATTTCGTCTACATACAAAGTCAAGCAAACCGGACAATGAGAGTGTGGCTGGAAAAATGCTTATTATAGAAGAATCATTATCCATTAAACACAAAAATGGTGGAACAAATCGCCAACTTTATAGGATAAACATGTTTAACACCACAAGTAGAATCGATGTCAATGGTTACTGGCTACAAGAGGACTTGCATATAATATGCCAATGCCTGGAGCAGTATACTGACTATAAAAGACTGAATAATAAAATTAGGGAAACTTGCCAGCTTTCTCTACCAATTGCTCAAAGAACAACCAAAGAGTATACTAAAACCCGTAATCATAACACCAACGATACTATAAAATCAACAACTGATGCGCAACCATTGTCTCTGCACGAATCTACAACACCAGTTCAAAGGATTAATGTAATATCACCACCTCCAGATAGGAAGGCCATAGAATATCAAGCATTACCGACTAGAAATACAATCACTGAGATAGAAACTTTCCAAGAACACTGTCTGAGCACTGAATTAGAATTAGATGACAGAGAAGGAATGGGGGCAGAATATATATTAAACTGCCAGTATTGTGAAACCACAATAGACACTAAGTCTGCCATAGAATGCAAAAATTGTACTAACTGGCATCATGCTGAATGCGTGAATATAGGCTGCATACCAGACGACCAATATATATGCTCCTCATGTACGGCATTGAACATAACTATACCCTATGAAGAAACAGAACCTAAACAGCTAATGGTAGAAAACATTGCCATCACAAATAATGATAAAGAAGAACAAAATATTACTAAAAGTAAAACCACAGAATCTGTAGAGGTACCACCACATAGCCATACTACACAGGCAACTAATGCAACTATAGCAAATGCTAATAGACAGGAAGCCAAGACCAAGGAGAAACGAACCAAGAAAAGAGATCAATTAGACTATGAATCGGTAGAAATGCAACTTGCTGACTGCAAAGCCAAAATAGCCATGCTTGAGATATCTAACAACGACTACAAAAACACCATAGATCTGCTAACAGCTAAATTAGGTATTAAGGAGCCAATGATAAATAGAGCTGAAATGTACGGAAACGACCATCCTCAACAATCTCAATTCTACAAAATGGGACAGATTGAATCACAGCTTACTGACCGTATAGACAACCTGCAAAAAGAAATGAATCACAAACTAGAATTAAAAGACCTACAAATTAAACA
Source organism: Bathymodiolus brooksi (assembly GCA_963680875.1). NCBI lineage: Eukaryota > Metazoa > Mollusca > Bivalvia > Mytilida > Modiolidae > Bathymodiolus > Bathymodiolus brooksi. The sequence goes on along the minus strand of OY804586.1, from coordinate 58,661,604 downwards.
CTTCATGGAAATGAATGAACTAAAATGCAAATTTAATATCCTAGAAGCTAAAAAGAAACTCGCTCCATGCAACGACAATTTCTGTACCAGGAGGGAAAATAGCAAGCAAGATCATCCACAACCTAACCAACAATATGCTGCACCTCCACAGGCACAACTACCTACATATGTCGCCTTCACGAACCCAGTTGTACCACCACCTGTGCATTTCCAACGTGCTAGTCAATACCCACAAGTCATCAATACAAACAAGGGACAAACACAAGTACAGCCTGAATACTACACGCCTTATAACAACATCGGACACCCAGTTAATCCTATTCGCACAACAATCGTGCCAACAGATGGGGAGTATAGGCATCGTCAAGCGCAAAATAAGGGCTTGCCACCGCTCGGAACAACCTATCAGCATCAAAGAACAGACAACCAGAACTGCAAAAACCGAAGTGGTGAATATCGAACATTAAACCTACAATGGAGGAATATTCAACTTGCTGGAAATGTAAACCAAACTCCGAATAACACAAATAGTACAACCAGTAACAACAAAACCAGTGTGGAAGAGGTAGTTCAGCTGGATGGAAAAAATCATACATACTCTCTCCCAGCAGACCTACAACCACCAAATGCCACCCAAGATTATCAGCAAAATACACAACCTATGATTGAAACCCCAACTGGAACTAACACAACAAAGGTGCCTTTTTTAGGAGACGGCCGTGCAACAACAGCTGCATGGCAAAGCAAAAAATACAGACAACAATCATAGGATCAATAAATATACAGAGTGCAAAAGGGAATTCAAAATATCTCGAAAACATACTGAACACTTGTGACATACTATGCATACAAGAACATTGGCTTTTATCATTAGAAAAGAAAATCCTGGAAAATATGCACAAAGATTTCAACGTTTCGGCTAAAGCAGTGGACGATGATGATATAAAACTTAACTACAAGTCCCTTCGTGGCAATGGCGGTATAGCCGTATTCTGGAAGAAAACCATAGACAATGCAGTGAAAATAAAATCAGATGGGGGTAGTCGTATACAAGTTATTACAATCAACAATGTACCGACAATGTTATGCATAGTAAATGTTTACATGCCATCCGATATCAAGGAGGGAGATTATGAATACAGAGACATGATGGATCAATTGAATGAGGTCATACAAAAATATGAAGAAACATACGACATCCTACTCTGTGGAGATATGAATGCTTCATTACATAGAGACGACAGACGAAGGGATCGCATCTTTAAGAAGTTTACTGTAGAAAGCAACCTGATATTGCCTACAAACTATCCAATTGACTTTACATTCCACCATCATAACGGAAAAGGCAAATCTCAGATAGATTATATTCTGTTTAAAGGAAAAACTTTGAACCTACAACCTAGTGTTTCAATCATGCCGTTCGATGCTATAAACACCTCGGACCATACTCTCATTAAAGTAGAAATTACCACCCAAATAAGTAAATTGGCACCAAAATCAGCTAAAATATATACCAAGCCAGCATGGGACAAATGCAATTCTGACGAATATAAGAAAATCATACAAACAGAAATAAGAAAGCAAAAAAACACTATAAAACTAAGTGTTGCAGACAGAATAGCCACACTAGAAAATACATTACACAAGGCAGGAAGGAAGTCAATACCAAAATACAGGCGCCTAAAGACACTCAAATCTAATTAATTCGTAGACAAAAAGAACTTTATTTTGATAACTTAATAGCCAAATTGAAATCGTGTCAAACCAGTGCAAGAGACTGTTGGAAATCCGTGTCACAACTTGTTGGGCGAAACTCAAACAATTTTGTCATCCCCCCTCTAAATTGTTCTAATAATATTGTTTACGATGATGCAGAAAAGGCCGAAGCTTTTAATACCTTTTTTTCGTCTGAATCAAATATTGATGATACTGACAAATCAGTACTAGCTGACGATACATCGCCACTGAGATGTCTGGATCGTATTGTTCTTCGGCAACATGAAGTTCAAGATGTACTGAGATTTTTCAATACTAACAAGGCATCGGGCTCAGATGCTATTCATGCCAAACTGCTAAAAGTGGCTTACTATATTATTTCTAAACCATTGTGTGCTATTTTTAACATTAGTCTGATAACTAAACATTTTCCAAATAAATGGAAACTGGCAAACGTCACCCCTGACCACAAAAAAGAGGATAAAAACATAATTGGAAATTATCGACCTATTTCCTTGTTCTCTATTTCTAGTAAAGTTTTCGAAAAATGTATTTACAAACATATTTTTAATTTTATCAGGGACTTAATCACAGAACATCAGTCTGGTTTTACAATACATGACTCGACTAGGAATCAACTTCTGTATATTGCGAATTTGTTTAGCAAAGCTCTGGATGAGGGAAAGGAAATAAGAGTAATCTTTTTTGATATTGGTAAAGCCTTTGATAGAGTATGGCATAGGGGTCTTCTTTTTAAATTAAAAAAAAATGGGAATTGTTGGGGATTTGCTTTTATGGTTGAAAGACTATTTAACAAATAGGAAACAAAGAGTCGTAATAAATGGGAAAGAATCATCTTGGAAAACTGTCAATGTAGGTGTTCCACAAGGATCTTAGGGCCCTTATTATTTCTTATATTTATCAATGATATCGTTGACGAAGTAAATTGTCCTATCAAACTTTTCGCAGATGACACCAGTATTTATGCAATCTTCGATAACCCATTGATTACTTCTCTTTCTTTAAATTCAGACTTGCAAAAGGTTCAAAACTGGTCAAACAGATGGTTGGTTAATTTCAATCCCAAGAAGACCGAATTGATGATTATTTCACGAAAGGTCGAGCCTCAATTCCATCCTCCACTTTATTTTAATAATGTTCCCATTAAAAATCAAACAACACATAAACATCTTGGTCTCACTTTTTCTAATGATGGATCTTGGACCACACATATTAACGAAATTATAACAAAGGCGTCTTCTAGATTAAATATTATTCGTAAGTTGAAATTTAAAGTAGACCGTAAATTGCTTGAGCATATGTACTTCAGTTATTTCCGCCCTATTCTAGAATATGCGGATGTAATCTGGGATAACTGTCCAAATTATATAAAGGAAAAACTAGAACACATTAACTATGAAGCCGCACGTATAATAACTGGTGCTACAAAATTGACAAGTATACGTATACTTTTACAAGAATGTGGATGGGAAACCTTAGAGGAACGAAGAAACAAACATAAGATTTTATTATTTCACAAAATGGTTAACAAAACAGTTCCCGAATATTTATCCAATTTAGTTCCATCCTCCTTCGGACAAACTCGTCAATATAGCACTCGGAACAATTCTAATCTAGTTCATGTACATTCTCGTACAGCTTATTATAATAATAGCTTTTTACCTTCAACCGTTCGACTCTGAAACTTCCAGCGAATATCAAAAGTAATGTTTCAGTCAATTCCATGAAATTATTTTTGAACAATACAATAAATCCTGTCCCATCTTACTTCTATGCAGGTTCTAGAATTGGTCAAATACTACATACTAGAATTCGAACTGAGAGTAGTGCGCTTAAGGATCATCTTTATAAGAAAAATATCGAAGCAAATCCCTACTGTAGTTGTCAACTGCTAGAAACGTCCGAGCATTTTTTACTAAAATGTTCTCTGTATGAAAGATTAAGAAATGATTTATTTGTTAACCCGTCTTCTCATTTGAATATCAATAATCTACTCTTTGGCGATTCTAACCTCCCAGATTGTGAAAATGAAAGTAATTTCCTTGTAATTCAAGATTTTATAATAAAATCTAAACGTTTTACACCTAGAATATAAATGTATCATGCTTTTATTTGTTGCAAAATATTAGATCCGTCATTTTATTGTTCATTGTAAAAATTGTCACCCTTTCACTTCATATGCTTATTTAAACAAATGTGTGTATTATTAATGTGCAAGTCCTATATTTTTCTTTTCTTTTCTTTTTTGGTATCTGGGAGAGGAATTTATAGAAGTGCTGAGTCACTTGTTTTCTGATCCCTATGTATGTACTATTGTTATAACTCATGCAATTTATTCAATAAATATTGTTTATACTAAAAACCCTGATCTAATTAAATCATTTTTAGACTGTCATTGAGTCAAACGATATATTGTCACGGTGTTTTGTATTAAATATCTCACTGATAAAATAGTGTTTAAATTTTAACTAACAATCACCATTTCTTTGCGTGAACTGAATGGACATCAACATGACAGCTGCTATGCGACTTACAACTATATATATGTCACAGTAAATTTGTAAAATTAGTAATTTGTAAAATTACTGAAATTTTCAGTAATAATGTAAAATTACTGGCCACTTTAGTAATTTTGTTAAATCACTAAAAATTTCAGGAATTTTACAAAATGACTAAAATTTTAATTTGGAATTTACTTGCTTTAATATTCGAACAACAAGAATAAAGAATAATGTTGACATTAATTCGCTAATACTATATGAAGCAATACTAAAAATGCAACATAAGCTTATGGTTTTGACCTTGTTCATGTATTTTTTCATTCAATGACTTATTTGTTTCCTGCTTATATTGACATTGGATCAGTACGATGTCAGTTTGACATTATTTATTAAAGTTTCAAAAACTGTATGACACACAATCTTACATATCTCAAAATATGAAATAGTAATATTATGATCATTTATTTTTACAAGACAGGTTTGGGCGACATCTACTGTTGCATAATGTGCCCGCTTTACGACATGCACATCGATCTTGCTCACAACGATTTTTGCCGGAACAGCCACACTTCTGAAACCCCTGACCATCACAACTTGAATTCAATCTGACCGCTTGTCGGAACGAAATGAAATTGTCCGCTAAAATGTCAGAGGGTTTAAAGGGGCATTATTTTATATGAATTGCGAACCAACTATAACTAACGAGACCTTGGAATTGTAGCCACGATAACCTGAAGAGGTGAATTGCAATTGATGTGATGTTTACACTGTGTATAGGACAGACTTCAAATGATGCCAATATCTGGCCATGTAGCATAGTCAATGACAACAAACAAATGAATAGTTTTTTGGCTGATAATTTGTCATAGCTTTTAATATACAAATACAAAATTAAACTATCAAATGGCCAACATACAACTCGTTGACGAAAAACATTGAAGGATAACCAATCAATGTAGCACAACGTCCAATTCTGCTGGGTTGATTCCAAAGCAGTTTAGTATCAACAGATAAATTCCGCCAATTGTCCACTTTCACTATATTCGTAACATGATCAAATGATGAAAACTGCTATGTGTCTATACTGATTACTCCACAGCTGTAGATATCCATGTAGCTATGACGAAAGCGTTGTGATCTGAAAATAGAGATCAGAGCACAGCAAAAAGGTTCTAAATAAGACATAAGGGATAAATGGGTGGGTGGGATTTGAAGTGTACTGGTGTCGTTCCAAAAATGTTGTGTGCAAATATAACTTATTTCCATACACTTTATATCAAAACTTCGCACGATGGAAGAATGCAAAGCATTCTCTTTCAGGCACACTTGAATACGTGTACGGAAAAGATACCTGTAATGGCTTTCTTTAAATTATGGATTAACAAATTCGTGCTATAAAACATGGAATTAACATTTCAAGAAAATAAATCAATTTAATACTGAAGATATTAAATTTAATTATTTTATATGAATTGCGAACCAACTATAACTAACGAGACCTTGGAATTGTAGCCACGATAACCTGAAGAGGTGAATTGCAATTGATATGATGTTTACACTGTGTATAGGACAGACTTCAAATGATGCCAATATCTAGCCATGTAGCATAGTCAATGACAACAAACAAATGAATAGTTTTTTGGCTGATAATTTGTCATAACTTTTAATATACAAATACAAAATTAAACTATCAAATGGCCAACATACAACTTGTTGACGAAAAACATTGAAGGATAACCAATCAATGTAGCACAACGTCCAATTCTGCTGGGTTGATTCCAAAGCAGTTTAGTATCAACAGATAAATTCCGCCAAATTAGCATCAACGGTTTATGCTAATCCGCCAAAACAAAATTTATCGACGAATCTAATCAGCCAAAACTAGTTAAAACATCTTATTATTGCAAGATAACAACACAAGCAATATTCATAAAATTACGTTAACAAGGTAAAGCAAATTGCTCAAGACCACATTGAATTGCATTAATGAAAATGTCATTTCCCAAAAAAGACAAGTGTACACCATCATCTGCATATAGAGCTTTATGTCCATCTTGTAAGTCGGCGTGTGTTATCACTTTAGCGTTACTTTTGTAATAGTAGGTTCTTATTCCTCTATTTATTCTCTTCCTTGCCCGTTCCATTGCTTTTAAATTTGAATTATATCTCCATTTTGTACGAGGTAATATCTGGGAGTAGATCAGCAGAGAATTTGGCAACATCTTGCTGACGATAAAAGTTGCATAAATTAAATGTTTTAATACTTCCCTAATGGAACCCATACCAATGTCGTTACCCCCGCAATAGATCACTAAAGCATGAGGCAAGCCGAGACAATTAACCATCGCTTGCACCAAAGGCACTAAAGCTGAAATTTTCATTCCAGGTAATTCAGCCCATACCACATTTAAACCATTCTTGTCTAAACCAAAATTTTTTCCCGTTGGTCTTTGGGTTGTATGTTTCTCCGCCTTTGCAATGATTGATGACCCGATTATCCATATATTTCTCCTAAATAGACCTAAAATTTTTCAGTATAATTATTCAAAACCTATTAAATTATCAAATTCTAATGTAATTGCTAAATGCCGACGATTTCCACCTACCTAGCCTTTCTATTTCATCATCGGACTTGCCCAAAACAGAAAAAGAAGTAGCTGCACCTATTCTGAATGAATGTGTATTAAAATCATTTGGATTTAACTTTAGAAACTTTAAAGCGTTTTTCAAAACTGATACTTGGTAACGTGTTAAATATTTATGGTTTAAATGACAAAATAAAGCTCCTTGTACCTTTGGTCTTGCATTCAAATAATTTATCATATTTTTAACTGGACAAATAACCCTGTTGTTGCAGGAATTAATCACCAATTTAGTTGTATTAGCCAACTGATCGGTTTTTGAAGAGGGGATATTCAAAATAACTGTTTCACCTCCAAATTCTAACGAAATATCTTCGATTCTTAACATGTGTCTCTCTGAATTTTGGGATAGTGCAAATTCACCTACCCTCAAAAAAAAAAAAAAAATGCTACTGAAAAGCAAGCAGCAAAAAGTGTTGCTTCATAGTAAGAATTGGAAACGTGTAACAAGACGTTGATAATCTTTTCCAAAATTTCAAAAGTAATGGGCTTTCTAGCATTAACCCTTTTGTGCTTTCTCTCCATCCCACACAACATCTTTGTAATAACAAATGATTTAGTTGTATCTTGGATAGCCATCACTTTCATTTTGAAACTCAAACCAGATATATATGACTTTGCTGTTGATGCCTTGTAATTCATTTTTTCTAAATAAGCAATGAAATTGACTATGTCTGATAACGGTACTGGCCAAATATTCGAAAGATTATAATATAATCTAAAATTTTCGAATGAGGCTACAGCCGATTCATGAATTTTTTGAAATGGAGTTTTCTATTAAACTTTTATATTGTCGTTCAAAAATATCAAAAACTCGTATGGAACCATCGTCGGTGAAGAATCCGCATGAGGAGCTAGTTCTTTGAATTTCTGAAATTGAGCACGAGATAATGCATCAGCTATTGAATTGAAAGCAGTATTGATATATTTTGCTTTTAAATGAAAATTTCCAATAAGTGACAGATAGACAATAAATCTCAGGACCTTTAAAACTCTATCAGACTTTGTTGACATAGAATTTAGAATGGAAACGACAGCCATATTATCAACATGAAACAATATTTTCTTTTTGTGAAATTCTTTATGCCATAAACAAATTGCTAAAGCAATCGGTAACATTTCTAAAAATGTCATGTCCCTTAAAATATCTGAATTATGCCATTTCTTTGGCCATTGAAAATAACACCATTTGCCCATAAAAAAGACACCACAGCTATTCTGATATGTAAGCGGTGTACTGCCTCCTCCGGCACTGTCACTAAATAATTGCAAGTCAACATTTGAAACCCAATCTTTATCTAGAATATAAGACACCCCATTAAAGTTTTCAAGAAACAATTTCCAAACCATTAAATCATCAAACATTTTTCTTGATACCCTTATATAATGATAAGGTTTTGATGCTTTCGCTGTTGCCATGTACAATGTTCTGCGAAATGTCCTTCCAGCCGGAAGAGCTCTTGAACAAAATGCCAGAATACCACACAACGATTGTAACTGTTTTAAAGTAACCTTCTTGGAAAAAGCAATGAGATTGATTTGTTTTAACAATTCCAGGACTTTATTATCCGGGATCTGTATGCACATTTCAATCGTATCCAAAGTAAGGCCTAAATATTCCTTTTTTGTCATTGGACCTTCAGTTTTTTCTTTCGTAATAGGAACTCCTAAGCGTTCACAAACATGATCAAATGTTTTCATTAATCTTTTACAATTGTCAGTAGTGTTGGATTCTCCAGCGAAAAAGAAATCATCTAAATAATGATCCAAATTTTGTGAACCATGTTCTTGACTAACTAACCAGTGTATAAATGTTGAGAAATGTTCAAATGTTGAGCATGAAATAGAACAACCCATTGGTAAACATTTATCTATATAATAATTGGAACCAATTTTGAAACCTAGAAGATCAAAGTCTCCTGGGTAAATAGGTAAAAGCCTAAATGCCGATTTAATATCTTTCTTTCCTATCAATGCCCCTTTACCTAAATTCCTAACTATGGAAACTGCATTATCAAATAAAGAGTATTGTACTGAAGTAAATTTCTCATCTATAAAACCATTAACACTACCAAAAGTCGGGTAGGACAAATGTGTTATCAATCGCCAACCTGAAGTCTTTTTTGGAATAACACCAATAGGGGAACATCTCAAGTTAGATATTGGGCTGTATTGAAATGGACCTGCAATTCTTCCTAACTGAATTTCATTTTCAACCTTTTCTAATGCGATATGAGGATTTTCTAGAACCGATTTCAAATTTTTTGTTTCAACTGGCAACCTTGGACCATGATAATTAATTTTAAATCCAGAGGAAAAAACCTTCAAATAACTGTCCTGCCATGTCTTTTTTAGGATAATTATTTAAGGATTCTTTTAAAGCAGCTATATTAATGGGCGAATAACCTAATCTCCAAACATTGTATCGGTCTTTTTCTGAAAATAAGATTTAATTTATATTAAGTTTGGATTATTACCTAGTAGAGGTGGTCTCATATTGAACTTTGGAACATATACATTTGGCGTGTTAAATTTCTGAACACTTTTGCGATTGTTTACAAAGTTTTTTACCGTATTTTTTTGTAAATTGAAAACAAGACGAAGCTGAATGCATGCCACCACATTTTAAACAAGAATGTAAATAAGTGCAATTATTTCGAAAACAGCCTCTTTTGAAATTAAAATCATAGCATTTTCTTTGTTGAGGATTGTTGTAACTATTAACATTTTGTATTCCTGAAGCACCCTTGGCTATAAATCTCAACCATAACACGCCATCTACTTGTGACCATGGACGAGTTGGATTTAAGGATTTGCGTAGCCTAAATTGTTGATCATACATGTATACTCTATCAAAAGTAGCATCCGCCAAGGCACCTCTTATAATTGACATATAAGTAAACAATTCGGATGCCATGGTAGTGTGGTTTTCTACCAATATTTTGGCATAATTCAAAAAGGCATCTGTCCATGAATCTATGTTTTCAATGTGTTTAGCTTTAACAACTTTGTTCATTTGCTGAATGACCAAACGACCATTATCAACACTGATGCAATTTTGCATTTCATTAGGAACAGTAAAATTATTTCTAAGTAAAATAGCTAAATCAATATAACCCATGTTCCAAATTTTTTCTTTGGTGTTTTGACTAACAAAATGTCTAATTCATTAGAAAAGGGCATTAATAACGGATCTAGATTAACATGAGAAGGTGGTAAATTTAAAAGTTCCTCACCATTTACCATATTTGAACAGGTTTGGACTGCCCGAGGGCCTTGTGGCTGCAGAACTTGTCGCTGAACGTCTTGCAGCTCTCGTACTGCTGGAATGGGATCTTGTATCTGGTGCTCTTGTTGTATCTGTGGTTGTATTTGCTGTAAATGTTGTTGAATTTGTTGTTCCTGTTCATTGCGTTGTTCTTGTGGTCGTTCCTGTCCCTGTCGACGTCGCCTTCTCCAATTGATGTTTTCATTAACTTCAACTGCTTCTTGGGGGTTTCTGTTCCTTAATCGTTGTCGATAGGCTAACCCGTTTTCATTAATGGGTCTTCTTACTGGTCGAGCCCTAGGCATGTATAATTTATGATCGAATTAGTATATTAGCATATGAATTTATCAAGTTTACATATGTACATGTAAATTAAAATTAAATTAGTATTAATTATGTATACATATGTGCATGTAAATTAATATCCTTTGTAAAGAGAATCACCGACTTTACAAGTAACTGGTAAACTTATCACATACGAGTCGAGTGCACCATTTTTGAAAGCTTATAAAGCGAGGCTCGAACTCGGTCTGCAGCGGTGATAATATAGTTGTCCGAGATCTACCTTAAATATTATGTATCTGTACTTGATAATAATATTCTATTGCACATAATTTACCTATGTACATGTAAATTTAAATAAGGCAAGTATTTTCTGAGGTTTAAACTAATTTTGAAGAAAATGTTTGAAAATAATATAGACTTATGAGTAGTACACGTGCAAAATAAAAGAAACTAGAACGACTGAAGTAACCAATTCCTTATTGAAAACTAAATATAACTTCTATGAAAATAATTAACACACTTGTAAGCATGTATATTGTATATATTTACAATTTATACCATTCCGTCTCCAAGGAAAGCTTCTTTGAATTAAAATGATTAAAACAGCTATCAGAATTGTTAAAATTCCTTCTAAATTAACACAAACATTAATTTCCTACACATGCTTTTAAAGTAGAAATATTAAAAGCCTCTTTAAAACAAAATATAAATGTTTTTTCCAATATTTAACGCAAAACAAACATAAGGAAAAATTTTTGAACCGAAAAGAAAAAAAAGGCATGAATAAATTATACTTCTCTTAGCAGTTGAGAACTTTTCCTTGTTAATCCGATTTGAAGTGTACTGGTGTCGTTCCAAAAATGTTTTGTGCAAATATAACTTATTTCCATACACTTTATATCAAAACTTCGCACGATGGAAGCATGCAAAGCATTCTCTTTCAGGCACACTTGAATACGTGTACGGAAAAGATACCTGTAATGGCTTTCTTTAAATTATGGATTAACAAATTCGTGCTATAAAATATGGAATTAACATTTCAATAAAATAAATCAATTTAATACTGAAGATATTAAATTTAATTATCTGCCAAAATCGTAAACTATCTGATATAAATGATGTCTTAATAAAACGTGTTTCTGTAACTTATAAATGTTATGAAATGTACGCGCATCGGGGAAAAAAGGTGCAATTGCTCGTTTTTTGAGATCGATCAAGAAATGGACGCCATCTTATTAATCATCGGCATTGTTTACGGAGTTTGCCGAATCGTCATTAAACCAATACAACAATGCACTTATTTCTTATTTTCTGTGAATCTGCTTTTAGTCGACGTTAATTACGGACAAAGAACCATGCAAGTTTGCAGTTAATAAGCGACAAAATACAAATTATTCGTTTTTATCTGTCACTAGTAAGGTTAGTTGCATACGGAGAAAGCGAGGTCAAATTATTTGCTTGCAAGGAAATAATAAATCGATTGTAATTTTCGTTCTCAAAAGGCGAAAAGTGGTACGATAAGCTGTTTAATGTGAAATATTTACCTTTATTTCATCATTTTAAAGCTATTTACCAATTTCAAAAACATATATTATTTTTTGGGTCAAAATCGTAGCTAATGCCACTTTAAATAAATATATCTTTTATTGTATTGTTAACTATACATTTTGTTGTCATGAATCGTTAGAATATGATTGATGGATTCATTGGTGTTTATAATGCCTTTGTTAGAATAAATAACACATAGGTCTACATATCTTATCAATAACAAAAGAAAATGTTAATAAATACTGGTTGTGTTTGTTAAACTAGTGGGGATTAAATGCCGACTTTGTAAACTACAATAGTAGGCTCGAACTGATTTCTCGTATATGATCATAATAATATGCCCTGTTTAGAAACGTATTGTATCATTTGTCTTATGGTCATATTTATTTTGATCAAACCACCTTTTTTCTGCTAGTAGTGGAGGTTCGTTTTGCTCAGTCAATAGTTATCTGTGTCTTGTAGGTCATTGTTTGTTCTTTTGCCCTTTGTTCTTTTGACTATTGTGTTGTCTGTTGCAGCTTCTGGTTGCCCCTTTGGTATCTTCAAACTTTTCTTATAACCATTTCAAAATATCAAGATTTTGTGAAATATTTATACTTTATTTGCATTTATTGTTACTGTTATTTGAAATAATAATTAATTTACTTATATATTTCATCAAGACATTGGACTGGGAATCTGGCCTGTGATACCATATATACCCCCTTTCTCTTTCCCTGTCGGCTTAAGTTATGAATTTACCATCCATTTAGAAAAAATATAATTTATAGTGCAATTTAAATTTTGGTGAACAAATTGAATATTGAACTGATAGACAAGAAGCATTGTGTATTTAAAGACATATGGGTTTAGTTAAAAAATTCCCCAGATTTTCCAATGCTCATTAATCATAGACTAGAACTGTTTATAAAAGATAACCAGTTCTTATTTTAAATATACATATACAAAGAAGTACAATTATAGGGATAATAATCAAAAGTTATAATGTGAATTTAAACTAGACGCCCATTATGTCAACTTAAAAAAAATCAATTTAATGTGAAATCGATCAAAATTGGTTGAGAACAGCTTATCTTATTGAGTAAGGCAATATTAACAGAAGTAGGTCGTATATTTTAATACCTGAATGACTTAGCTTTGAAATTTACAACAAAAACACCTGTATTGTTCACATACTTATGAAAGAAATATTGAAGTTTAAAATACTTTAAAATTAAATTTTTTTAAAGTCGAAGGCTAAGAAAATTACTTTTATAAAGACCTGCAATTTTGTCCGTTTTTATTTTAATTATTTTACAGTACAATTATAAAAATAAAAACGGAAAAAATGCATGTCTTTATCAAAGTAATTATCTTAGCCTTCGACTTTTAAAAAAATATTCTAATAATTTGTACTGTTATTTGTTATCAATAAAGAATTTGAATTACATATATAGGTATGATGGCTTGACCATTATTATGTAGAATAAAACTTTTTTTATTCAAAATGGATTTCATTTTTTTAACATGAAATCAAAATTAACATCTACAAAGTAAATATGAATTGTATGATCATATACGTAATGTTTTTTTTTTTAAATTATATGATGAACATTTCTTTCCTCTAAACTGGAAATAGGGCCTGTCGTGGTCGTGATCGTATGGTAACTGGAATTACAATTAGCTATGCAAGTTGTAAATTCAATTCAACTAACATACGATCACGACCCCAACGGCCTGCATAGCAATTTGCTTAAACCCAATTAACGTTAAAACGAAAATAACACAAATAAATGGATTTTGTAAAAATATCTACATATATATTGTATAGAGAAATACAAAATAATAGATAGATATATTAAAGGTTATTACAAAAATAACATTTCGTTCTTAAGATAATTGCTACTACACACAGACCGCATATTTATTCCGAAGTATCTAAGAAAACGAATATACCGAATTTGAGATTGCGATGATTTACTTTATTGCTTTACATTATTACTAATGAATCGAGAATTTTATCGTTTTACGTAATTGCGAATAAGTTTTTATTTACAATTTTTAAATATTTTTCTATAACGAATAAGCCCAGATGATGATGTTTTACTTTAATACAAAATAAGAAGAGAAAATGTTGTTTCACTTCCTAACAAAATAAGTCGAGAAAACATAGTTTCACTTTATTACAAACTATGTCGAGAAAACGTTGTTTCACTTTATCACAAACTATGTCGAGAAAACGTTGATTCACTTTATTACAAAATTAGTCGAGCCTGTACGCGAATCTTATCCTCTCATATAACTATCGATTGACCTACTTGATTTGCATGGTACGATCCTGTAACACCATTTACACTTCTCACCGTTAATTACCTTGTACGTCGGTTCTGTACACACGTCTGGTGGTGGCGGATGACAAATCTCTGTGTTTGAACATGGATCTAAAGTAACACCACAAAACCACAGGTTTAAAGTCATATGAAGAGTTAAATTAAAAACATTACTATCAGAAAATAGGTGGGTGACCTTTCCTCATTCATAGCTTAGCATCGGTCTTGTAACAAAAGTAACACGATGAGTGCCACTACTGGAAAGGAACTGCTGACCCTTCCGGAGAACCTGAGTTCATCCCTGGTATTCCAGCGGGGTTCGTGTTGCTCCATCATTAGATTTCTGTGTAGTGTTTAATAGACCATTGTGTGTTCTTTTATACTTTTTCTTTTATCCTTTTTTGTTTGGCTATTGTGTTGTCGCCCCTTCTTTATTAACGTATAATGATTACTTCTTTGGTATCTTCATATTATTCAGTAAAATATTTCCATAGCTATCCTGACATTATTTGTATACATCTATGTGTAGGAGAATAAATTCAGATGTTTATTGTATTTGTTTTCCTGTTTTATTCTTTGTCGATACACTAATATTCAACAACATCTCATTTGGGATCATATTAAATAACTTTTCATTCCATTTTGACCATCCAATCACATGAAAAACAGTTAAATATATTAACCAGTCAAACAACAAATCTTGACGTGTATTCGGTTTTAAAAAGTAGGCTGATCGCTGATTGGTCGGTTGAATATATGAACCCTGTTATTACCTCAAGCGGGATTTTGTTACATGCTAATGAAGAAACGGTACAGCAACCATCTAATATGTGTATGACTTTCTGACTAAATTGTGTAAAAGTATTTTATACCATACTCGTAAGGTCTGATATTCTAGAATTGTGTATATATGTCAGATTATATCAGGATTTTGATACCCTACGCGCGAGGTACAGAATAGCGGTCATAGTGAACTGTTGAATGATATGTTGAATAATCAATACAAAAATGTCCTGACTACAAGACTACAAGGACAGGAGCGGTATCAAATTAACAATATCAATATATTTTACCATACGCGTTGGGTCGAATATTGTATTTTATAGTCTTAAAGTCATTTGAAACTGGCTATATATATATACAATACTTGTGCACTGTCGAGCCTTTTCCCACGTTTCGCGTCGAATACACATATTTACCTGTATGCTTCGACAGTGCACATGTATTGTAATTATCCTGCAATTTGAAATCGTAAATAAATGTTTACTGGACGATGATAAAAGTATTTGAAATAATTTTGTACATGTATTTGAAAACAATATCCCCCGATGTGCCCCGTTTTACATTTGTATGTTCTATTTATAACTGACCAATATCAAAACAAATATTGGGCAGGCTATGTTGGTCGGTAAATGCCGTCATTGCAGGATAAATATACAATATGTGTGCACTGTCGAAGCATATAGGTAATATGTGTATGAGGCTTAGAAACGCGGGAAAAGGCGAGGCTTCGCCGAACCTTTTCCCGCGTTTCGCGCCGAATACACATATTTACCTATATGCTTCGACAGTGCACATGTATTGTATTTATCCTGCAATTTCAAATAATAAATAAACGTTTACTGGACGATGATAAAAGTATTTGAAATAATTTTGTGTATGTATTTGAAAATAATATCCCCCGATGTGTTTGCCCAGTATGTATATATGCTCTATTTATAACTGACCAATATCAGCAAACATATTGGGCAGGCTATATTGGTCGGTACATGCTGTCATTGCAGGATAAATATATATATAACCTGCTTTACATTTACATATTGGACAATCATTGTTATCACATGAGGTCTTATATAGTATCTAACAGTGATTTGAAACTAACCTGGTTTACACTTACATATTGGACAACCATTGTTATCACATCAGGTCTGATATTGTATTTAACAGTGATTTGAAACTAACCTGGTTTACACTTACATATTGGACAACCATTTTTATCACATGAGGTCCGATATTGTAGATAATAGCCAATTGAAACTAACCTGGTTTACATTTACATAATGGACAGGTATCTTTATCACATGAAGTCCAATATTGTATCTAATAGAGATTTGAAACTAACCTGGTTTACATATATATTGATGTAAGGAAAAATCTCCTGGTATTCAAACCTAACCAATATATTAAATTGTTTTAATATTGATAAAGATATAAGTGAGTTGTCTAATCTTAAATCAGAAATAAAAACAAAATATGAAGAATTTTGGAAAATAGACATAAAGAGAAGCTCTAAATTAAACACGTATTCATCCTTTAAAAGCTCTTTGTGTGCAGAATCCTTCATTGTACCTATTTACAACAAAAAAATCAACATAAAAGAAAAAGCCTAGCAAGACTGAGAATAAGTGCACATACCCTAGAAATAGAAAAAGTGAGATATAAGAAGCATACAAGAGAAGAACGGCTATGCATAACCTGCCTTGAAATATAAGATGAACCACATTTTCTCCTAGATTGTAACTTATTTAAAATAAATAATGATACAATTAGATTATTCATGGAAAGAGAGGTCCCAAATTTTAACTTTATGGACATTAAACAACAATTTGTATTTTTGATGATAAATAAAGAGATTAATATTATATCTTTTATAAGCGATACAGTATTATCTTCCATTGTACAGTGGATGGAATTTGGGCCGAGCCCAGTAACAGTATTACTGAATCAGAATCATTTTCAATACTGTGTACTGCCTTATATTTTCTTTTATATTATTGATTATTGTTTATTGCATTATTAACTTTCTTTGATGTTTGATTGCTATGCTCATGTGGGCTTATAATTCGAAAATAAAAAATCTTATCTTATCTTATTATCTTACGCATAAACTCAATTTGCAACCATCAAATCTCCAATTGATGGCGTGAAATTTTCAAATAAATACAATAGTTATCTCCTATTTAGATTTTGAATGGCTTTTTTCGAAGTAAAACTTATCTATGCCAATAACAAGATACTGATGCATTTGTTCTCCGTTCTCCTTTGAGAAGCAATACTGAGTCGTTAATTTTTTAATTCTCGAATTTGGTAGTGTATGTGGAATGGTAATACTAGTCTATAAGGTAGAAAAATAAAATGTTTTAATGCTGTTACAAACATATTGAGATCTAGAACCTAACGTCTTTTAAGTATTTTAATATCAACATTTGATTAGCATCACTTCTAGAAAGTCAGGTATCATAACATTTCTTGAGAGCCGTTTTGACCGTTAAAAGTTTATAAACAGGCTTGGTAGAACACTTGGCAGCTCCCGCGATATAACATTGTTTTTATGAACACTTGTATAATTTTGGCATCCAGTACAGCAAGACATGATAATAATTCCCATCGACATAGATAGACCAAAAACAAACAAGACTGACTTGTGATGATCAATGATTCCCTGTTTTGATAGCGTGGTAGCTGTATATGTATGATTATCTTGTGAGCTATTCAAGTCTAATTCTATCATTAAACAGTCAGTGCAATGCTTTATACAGACAAGGACAATGCTGTTGGGTGCCTTATCTGGATGAATTACAACATATTTATCATAAACAGTGGACATGGTTTTGTTTCGGTAACATCAGGATGTTTGAATACAGAGGTTGCTTTTGTTCTAATTGACCTTTTGTGTTTCCTGATGCGTATTTGTATCAATGACCTAACAGCTTTAAACCATTAAACTACTCTTTTTGTCGTTTTGTCCATTTTCTTGAATAGTCATAAACAGAGTACATAAGTAGTTTAAAGTTGTATTTCCAATGTATTGACTGTGGCTCGCGATATTGTGGACCTTTAGCAAGATTTTTACAGAAATGTTCATCTTCTCTGATGTTCAAATCCCCCGTATTAACGTGGCCAGTGGGACTGTATTTGAATGGAGAATTGTTGCAATAACAACTGGGAGGTTTAGCTTTGAAGTCATCAATGTTGAAGTCCTGCAATACATGTCTAATTAAATATTTTGGGTGCAAGGGGTGAAGTATGGACATACAAAATGATAGGAAGCGACAGATCCTTGAAATTTCAAGAGAGCAGTATTTCAGCTACAACAAGTACCACGGATATGTTCCGATTGTTGTAATCCTAATCCCGTCCTTTCCTCGTTCATGACATTACTGGATTTGTAACAAGTGTAGCACCACAGACACCACACATGGAGCATGATATATTTACCCTTCAGGGACACCTGAGTGACTTTTACTGGGGGTTCTTAATGTTCGATCTTCAGTTTTTCGTGTAGTATTTTGTAGATCATTGTTTATCCTTTTGTCCTCTTTCTTTTGGTAAATGTATTGTATCTCTGTCGAATTACGACTTCAGTATCTTCAAATATTGTTTCAAATAGTACATACTGTGTATGGGCGGAAATAAGATTGTCACAGGAAATACCCATATAATTGATAGGTACATATAATTTTCTCTTGCAACGGACCACCAGCGATTGCTCTAAACAAACTGGCGCTCACTAGGAGCTATTCTCTGAATTACGTACAAGAAGGCTTAACTTGCATTCTTAAAATTCTAAAACGATGCATTCATGTTCGTCCCATCTGAAAGTCTAGTTATTTTTTTTCCACCCAGACAACTAGGGAGGATTTGTGCATGTTGATGAAGCTACTACATCATATATCCATCCTTTGTGATAAAAACGTAGATATCATTTGAGTGCCCATTACTCGTTTCTGGATTAACCTTCATTAGGTACGATAAAATCCGAAATATTATAAAACCAAATAATATAAAAGTCTTGGGGAGCAATAAAAACACAGGACCTAAACAAGATACCCAAAATCGGGATTCCCGAGTTGGAAAAAGGGGAGGGGGTGATTTTAGGTACAAATGATAATACGATATGTCGGTTAGATGAGGTATTTTACATATGATTGAAACTTTTGTATTCAGATACCGGTATTTTATAGACCAAGCGTTATTGTAAAAGTAAAAAATAAAATGTTTAGGTGCCAATTTAACATTTGTCAGCTCTACATTATCATTTTTGTAATATGGTTATCCTATTCTTAGTACCACTGAGTTTTAATCAGAAAACTATAATAATTGTATTAGTTGACATACTAATATTTCCCTCTTTTCTTTGCGAAAATCGAAGTTGACATATTAAAAAGTACCCCCCAATCAAAAAGACAAAAATTATTAAACCTGTTCTTGTCTCACACGTCCAACCTTTTAACCTTTTATATTCTTTAAGGCAGGTTCACTTTGATGGGTTTGACAAAATATAATTTGGAATTATAAAGAAAAAAAAGGGTGTTGAAGAAACGAAATAGATATAGTCTGTTTCTATATTTGTTTACCTGTAAAATTAATTTGAAAGAATGAAAACTATTTACTTGGCGATAAAATATATGTATATGTTTGTGTAATATTTAGTAAAAAATAAATGACTTTATTACTTTCAATAATTTGAAACGATTGTGTATCCCTTTACATGTATATATATTGTTCCATACTGCTGTTGAAAGAATGTTGGAAGATTAATTTTGTATATTGATGCATATATGTTCACAGTATATTTAATTTATTATCTATTTATTTATAGGAAAGGTATTTTTGCTTGAGGAAAGCTTAGATTGAGCGGAAAACCAGGAGGTTAATCGGAAAAATATTTTTTTCGAAGATGAAATGAACAAATATTAACAACTTTGAGTGTTTAATATTAAAACATAACTCGCACAACACCGGAAGTACAAACTTATTTCATTCACTGTCATTAGATTAGAATTCATACAAGATTATTCGTAGTTGGTGGGGTTTTTTTTTTGAATATTTTAGTACTACGTTTTATTGTCAACTCTAAATATTTGTATTGAATATAATTTAGAAATAGACTATAGCATAAACATCACCTTAGTTTTCGAAATATGAGACGTTATTGTCAAGGTTTGAAAAACACATACTTGTGGACAACGGACATTACCTATTTACGGACATAGAGAAATGTGTTTTGTTTGTCTTGACTAAGTATGACATGAATGATCCGAAGATAAAAATGAAAGTGGTTTATTAACAACGGATTCACACAAATGATTACCATACCAGACTATGGAACCACTAGATTTTTCTCGCCGCAGTGGTAAAGTATTTTGTTACTGAGCTGTCATACATTTGTGTGTTAGGGGTATACATTTACCTCTTTCTACAATTTTTATATTTAGATTTTGGAACTGTTCCGACATTGCGGCCAGGGGGTATGGTGGGATGTTCATTTTAAAATTACTTCAATATCACATCCAGGAGTTTAATTCATTAATTTGTTTAGTGTATATCATTATTTATTTATAAATATATACTGTTATGAAAAGAAAGTTTAAGTAGTGTCGGACATCAATTCCACCAATATCAACCAAATGAACAATCACCGCCCACCCTAAACTCACTGAAAAAAAACCATGACATATCGGAAATCAAGGTCCTGGCTTGGAACAGACACGAAAATATAGCGGGGATAAACCGGTTAATGGAGTCCCAGTCCTCCCCTCCGGATAACTGGATCTCTAACGGCAATACATAAACAAATGATATAAGCATGCACAAATTCGCTTCCACTCAAAAAGACCACATATATACTATCACAAAAATGATGTTACAACATAAAACTGGACAATAGCAGGGCCCATGAATGCTTAACTGATTACTACTCATCTAGCTAGGAAGGTAGAATCTGTTGAATAGGAAACAAATCATAACTATAAATACTTCTAACAGATTTAATATCAATAAGATATACATATCCAATGGAATTAATGGTCTACATGGGGGACCACAATAAATAGCTCATCAAGCTGTTGGAATCAAATATAGAAAAAAAACATTAATATAATACGGAATAAAATATAAATGTACTAATTTAATTGTTAGGTGGACCTACTAGTTGTACTGGATAATATGAAGCAGTCGGCCGCGATACTGGTATTACCAGTATTGTAATATTTACAATACTGGTATTGCCAGTATTATAATCTTCACAATACTGGAAATACCAGTATTGTAAATATTACAATACTGGTAATACAGTATTGTAACACTGTGCAATACTAGAAATACCAGTATTGTAATGTTACAATACTGGTAATACCAGTATCGTACATATACAATACTGGATGTAGACTGGCGAAATTGTTTGGTCACGGCTGCATACAATTATTTCAAAATTATTTGGGACTGCCAACAAATACTTGTACGCTGCAGTCCCATCAAAAGAACACAACTCGTGGCATGTAGTTCAATATTAAAGTTCAATCAACAAAAGCACACAACCCGTGGCATGGAGTTCAATATTAAAGTTCAATCAACAAAAGCACACAACTCGTGGCATGGAGTTCAATATTAAAGTTCAATCAACAAAAGCACACAACTCGTGGCATGGAGTTCAATATTAAAGTTCAATCAACAAAAGCACACAACTCGTGGCATGTAGTTCAATATTAAAGCTCAATCAACAAAAGCACACAACTTGTGTGGCATGGAGTTCAATATTAAAGTTCAATAATATTCAACACACAGTTCAATATTTAACAGAAGTCAAGTGCCGCGTTTATGCCAATGGTCATATTATAAGATTTGTTAGAGTATTAATTATTAGAATATCAGTTTGCTCTGAGTAAATTGAGATCAACAATGTCAGTATATGATTAACTATTAAGCACATATTGCATAATCTCTGCATTAGTGTTTAGTCAGTAAACACTTGCAATTGTAATAGATTTTACACATTTGAAAGGCATACCCATTATAAGAACTAAAACCAGGTCTCAATTCTGTTTAAATATAATTACAAAACACAAGACTACATAAACACCTTAAAACATAATATTGAGACATTTTGCATGACCTCACCTTTCTCTTTTTTTTCTCGTTTCTCAGAAATTGTCGTGTTTCAAGGAGAAGTGCCAAATCGATATATTCTCCATTTATGATTTATTTTTGTGTGTGTTTGTGATATATGCGCACCTAATGTTGGGTAGATTAGATTAAACATATTGTATTGCTGAATATTATAACAATTGGATTGGACACAAATTATAACAATTTACAAGGGTCCTTTCCACATAATAAATAATTACAATAGTACATGCGTCAGCAATAGTAAAATACAATATACAACATTATAAATAAATTCTTTGAAAAATGAAAAAAAAGGAGACACAACAAAAAACAAAAATCAAAAACAAAATACAAAACAAAAAGCATGAAAGTATATAATATAAGCATGTTTTACCATACTTGTAATTGATTGATTGATTGATTAATTAAACAACTATATATTTGGGATTGGGTGGGGGGAGTGTTGTGATCAGAAATGGGTAAAGCGTTTTGTTCGTTTGATGTAAAGTTGTACAGATTTGAAAATTTGCATATTTTACATCTCAGTTAAGGTGTCATCGCCAAAAATTAGGGCTTCAATTTTAAGTTCATGAAGAAAAACTAGTCTTAATTTCAATTCTCCTCTTGCTTCGTTGTAAAGACAGCATTCTAATATAAAATGAATTGCATCTTCAAATGCCCACCCACATATACAGCATGAATACTAGGTACTGAATTTGGCAGTGTGGACGAGTCCACTCCAGATAAAAAACAAAAATTAATATTAGTGATTCATTCACAATTACAGTTATTATTAAATATATGCCCCTCCTTCCTCCCGACGTCTACCTACACATGTACCAAATGTTTTAAAAAAGGGGTTATAATTTACCTTTTCAGAGATTATCAAATGCAAACAGGAAAATTTGTGAAAAAGGGAGTTGATCCCTCCTTTAATTTGTTTGAACGTGGGGTTCCGATCTTTTTTGGCGAGCCCCTTTTCATAAATGTGACCAGTTTGGCCTACGGTAGCTTGAAATTCGAAACTCTTGTGCAACTATGTATTTTTATTAAAGACATACTAATTGTGGACTATTATAATATTACAAACTCAATCGAATTTGTTTCGATAAGCAATGCATACTGGGACCATGCGCTCTCCACATGGTCGACATCTCAAAGAAAAAGCCTCGATTTATTTAAATTATCTTAATGCATGTCAAATTCATTCATATTTCGTATTTTGAAAATCATTCAAATATTTAGTAACTGTAAGAAACCTTCGATGCGACTTGGAAAGATGTGTTCGTCGAGTGTGACATGCCATGTCACGTCACATGGCCGATCTCAAAGACAAAACGCTAATTTCTAAATCCATGTCAAATTTCTTATTATCTAAATAATTAATCATTTGGAATTTTCAAATAAACTAAAATTAAATTGATTTTCCAAGTTTTTGTCTGGAGATTGATTGTACGCAATGTAGAAATACATGTTTTGCATGACCTCACCTTTCAGATGTCTTGAACGTAAAAGGGGAAGTTCTTTGCGATGCTAAGATTTATATACAATATGGGAGACAACTCTTCAGGCTTCCAGCCAATATAATTCAATAACCTATATAAAGGACGACAACTCGAACAAAGACCGATATTTCTTCAATAAATTCATCTATTCATCTTAAGTGAATAGATGTGATTATTTGGTCATTTTATTGATTTATCTATCTTAATTTCAAGTTGTTGTCAAACTTAAAAATTATGAAAAATCGTAGACACTGCCACTTTAAATTTATTAGACAAACTTGTAGATTTAATAATTAATTATCCCCAACAGTGATATTATCTCAACATAATTTATTAGTTTTACCCTCCCCCCGCCCCTTTTCCCACTTTTTCCTCTCTATTTTCTTCTGTTAAATATTAAAACAATATTTAATATGTACACTTAGTTTGACATAATTTTGCTTAGTGTATTAATTATAATTCATATAACCTGTACATTTGCTGTCATTTGCTTAGTTTATTAATTATAATTGATATAACCTGTACATTTGCTGTCATTTGATTTGGTTTATTTATGTTATTAATGTATTTGTATGGAGAGGGATTAGTAAATTATAAAAACTTGTTTCTAATCCAATTGTATAGATATTGACAATAAAATCATTATAAAGTTAAAGTTATCATCTATTGAGAAAAGGAGACTTAGCGTATTTATGAACCAGGGAACATAATAAAATATAACTCGACAGTCTCATGCATGATCGACTCGGGTGTTGGGTAGACAGTTTGAACCAGGAAATAAATACGTCATGGAAAACCAAGAAAAAATGGACATTACATGTTTATGAAGATAATCATAGAATCATAGAGAGCAATATACGCGGGTGTGCTGTGTGTCGGCGGCCACATCAGTGTTTTATTTCTTCTTGAATGAGCATGGCTTGAATGGTCCGAACACAACAGAGGGATACAAACGAAACTAACAGTGGTTTGTTATCAACGAATAAAAACATTTACACAAATGATCACCACACCAAACTATGGATCGTAAGACCAAACCACCTGATTTATTTAGTCAAAGAGGTATAGTATTTAATTACATAAATCTATTATTTAATAATAATAAATTAATTTTAGGGAGGTTGGTATTTTGTTTTGGATAAATAATGCCAATGACTTCCCATTGATAGTACACGCCCACAAATCACACTAAACGAACCCCAGTACATCGAATGGGTAGACAAGAAAAGACAACTTTATTTAAACCAATGACAATCAAATATAATGACAATAAAATAATAAAGAAACACAAATATAATTGTTTGATTAAGAAATATCAAATAAAGACAAGACAAAAAAGTGCCTATATGCGAGCTTAAGCGAGCTCTTTATGGTATAAAATGTGTACTTAGGATTTTTTAACAAACATGGCTGAACATACTATCGAAAAAAAAAAATCGATGCTTTGTAAACACCGGTTTCTGTGTAACACACTAACACACTCAATTAATAAAGATCTTCTTAACATAAAGCGCAAAGGTGATCCTGAAGTCTCGTATCCTCTCTCGTACGTCAGATACCACTGAAACCCGGAACCCGTGTGTAATAAAAGTCATTTTGTTAGCTTGTTTTACTTATATTGATATTTTTTAATTTATTAAATCTCTTCTGACATACTGACAATATTTGTTGTTTCTACGCGGAAGTTATCTTTTGAGATTTCGTAAGGAACGATAACTCCAATAAAGGAACGACAGCTCGATTGAATGAGACTAGATTCGGCCCAATAAAAAAGTCGTCCCCAATATATCTCGGCCCAAAAAATTTCGACACTTTTTGAAGCACTGGATGAGCGTGAAATTGCCAGATAATTTTCAGATGCGCGAGCATTCATGGTCGTGCCGGTTTCATATTAAATTTTACACTGTGACCCAGAGAATGTGCTTACAATCAAAGAAGTTTCTTTTATTTGCAAAGCTTGGTAGGAATTCCGACACTGCACAATCGGAGTTATCTCCCGTTGTGCAGTGGATGGGATTTGGGCCGAGCCCAGTAACAGTATTACTGAATCAGAATCATTTTCAGTACTATGTAATGCCTTATATTTTCTTTAATATTACTGATTATTGTTTATTGCATTATTAAGTTTATTTGATATTTGATTGTTATGCTCATATAGTCCGATAATTCGAAAATAAAAGTCTTAGTCTTAGTAAACTCTAATCTATATTAAAAATTATAATCTGTTATTAACATTTTTGTCTAGAGACATGGAAAATGTCTTTCAGAAAATTCTAGGAAAACTTTTGTGTAGTGATCTAATACAATGTAATTACATTTGTGTATGACTATGAATGTCCAACAATGTATTCAAGTTTGTGTTAAAAGTTTAAGAATAAGTCGATTTTGGCTATCCTGTTTCAGTCCTCGAAATGAAAATTTGCAATTACTGATCTGAATCAAATTCTTTAATTTATTTTTATATAGTTCTAAATAAAAACTGAAAAATGTACCGGTCTGAACACAGTTTTACTGGTCTTGGGCCGAAGGACCGGTGCTCATCGTGAGGTCTCGTGCCGGAGGACCGGTGCTCATTGTGAGGTTTTGGGTCGGAGGACCGGTGCTCATTATGAGGTCTTGGGCCGGAGGACCAGTGCTCATCGTGAAGTCTTGGGCAGGAGGACCGGTGCTCATTGTGAGGTCTTGTGCCGGAGGAGCGGTGATCATCGTGAGGACTGCTTTTAATGCCCTTTGGTTTTATTACTCCCAAACACGTTTTAAATTATTTGGTTTTCCATTCTTTCGGTTTTGAGCGTATCAGATGAAGGTTATTCTAGAAACGTGGGCACTAAATTAGATATCTACGTTTGTATTACAGGGCTTCAAAATAAATATGTTAGATAAATAAACAAGAGTGGTGGTGGACACTCGACTTTTTCGTATCTGATATTAAATTGCAAGCAATTTACAAAGTTATAAATACTTTTATCTTGTCAACAGATTGGGGTCAACACTTTCTACAAGTGTATTGAGTTTCAAGTTAATAGCTTTGATAGTTATTGAAAATTTTTAATTATATTAAAAAAATATCCCAAATTTCTATGTACTATGTCGAAACAAGAGCAGATAACTCTGGATATACAAATCACAGGGTCACCTGCCTTATTGTAGTGGGTTCCCCATTTGATAGTGAACAGGTATGTTGAGTTTCATTTCAATGCCTATCATAATTATTGAGAAATTGTATTTTTAGCTCATTCTAAGTTAAAAAGGGGATACAACTCAAATAAAATGCTAGGTGGAGTTGTCTTCTCTTGTCAACAGATTGGGTTCAACACTTTCTACAAGTGTATTGAGTTTCAAGTTAATAGCTTTGATAGTTATTGAGAAATTTTAATTATACTAAAAAGATATCCCTAATTTCTATGTACTGTGTCGAAACAAGGGCAAATCACATGGTCATCTGCCTTGTGATTGGTTCCTCTTTTGATAATGAACAAGTATTCCAAGTTTCAAATGGATACCTTTGATAGTTTTTGAGAAATGGACTCTGACAAAAAACTTAACCTAAAACTTAACCGACCCAGACGCTGACGCTGACGCCGGAGTGACGACAATAACTCGACTTTTTTTCTTTGAAAAGTCGAGCTAAAAATGTGATCACAGAAATACAGTAGATTATGATGTATTAAAGATTATCACCCTTCCCTCCAGCTATTTCTACCTGCTGACGACATAATTAGTACATGTGATCACAGAAATACAGTAGATTTATGACTTATTTTTGTGTGTGTTTGTGATACATGCGCACCTAATGTTGGATAGATTAGATTAAACATATTGTATTGCTAAATATTATAACAATTGGATTGGACACAAATTATAACAATTTACAAGGGTCCTTTCCACATAATAAATAATTACAATAGTACATGCGTCAGCAATAGTAAAATACAATATACAACATTATAAATAAATTCTTTGAAAAATGAAAAAAAAGGAGACACAACAAAAAACAAAAACAAAATACAAAACAAAAAGCATGAAATTATATAATATAAGTATGTTTTACCATACTTGTATCTGAGATGAAATTGATTGATTGATTGATTAATTAAACAAATATATATTTGGGATGGGGTGGGGGGGGGGGGGGGGGGTGTTGTGAACATAAATGGGTAAAACGTTTTGTTCTTTTGATGTAAAGTTGTACAGATTTGAAAATTTGCATATTTTGCATCTCAGTTAAGGTGTCATCGCCAAAAAGTAGGGCTTCAATTTTAAGTTCATGAAGAAAAACTAGTCTTAATTTCAATTCTTCTCTTGCTTCGTTGTAAGGACAACATTCTAATATAAAATGAATTGCATCTTCAAATGCCCACCCACATATACAGCATGAATACTAGGTACTGGATTTGGCAGTGTGGGCGAGTCCACTCCAGATAAAAAACAAAAATTAATATTAGTGATTCATTCACAATTACAGTTATTATTAAATATATGCCCCTCCTTCCTCCCGACGTCTACCTACACATGTACCAAATGTTTTAAAAAAGGGGTTATAATTTACCTTTTCAGAGATTATCAAATGCAAACAGGAAAATTTGTGAAAAAGGGAGTTGATCCCTCCTTTAATTTGTTTGAACGTGGGGTTCCGATCTTTTTTGGCGAGCCCCTTTTCATAAATGTGACCAGTTTGGCCTACGGTAGCTTGAAATTCGAAACTCTTGTGCAACTATGTATTTGTATTAAAGACATACTAATTGTGGACTATTATAATATTACAAACTCAATCGAATTTGTTTCGATAAGCAATGCATACTGGGACCATGCGCTCTCCACATGGTCGACATCTCAAAGAAAAAGCCTCGATTTATTTAAATTATCTTAATGCATGTCAAATTCATTCATATTTCGTATTTTGAAAATCATTCAAATATTTAGTAGCTGTAAGAAACCTTCGATGCGACTTGGAAAGATGTGTTCGTCGAGTGTGACATGCCATGTCACGTCACATGGCCGATCTCAAAGACAAAACGCTAATTTCTAAATCCATGTCAAATTTCTTATTATCTAAATAATTAATCATTTGGAATTTTCAAATAAACTAAAATTAAATTGATTTTCCAAGTTTTTGTCTGGAGATTGATTGTACGCAATGTAGAAATACATGTTTTGCATGACCTCACCTTTCAGATGTCTTGAACGTAAAAGGGGAAGTTCTTTGCGATGCTAAGATTTATATACAATATGGGAGACAACTCTTCAGGCTTCCAGCCAATATAATTCAATAACCTATATAAAGGATGACAACTCGAACAAAGACCGATATTTCTTCAATAAATTCATCTATTCATCTTAAGTGAATAGATGTGATTATTTGGTCATTTTATTGATTTATCTATCTTAATTTCAAGTTGTTGTCAAACTTAAAAATTATGAAAAATCGTAGACACTGCCACTTTAAATTTATTAGACAAACTTGTAGATTTAATAATTAATTATCCCCAACAGTGATATTATCTCAACATAATTTATTAGTTTTACCCTCCCCCCGCCCCTTTTCCCACTTTTTCCTCTCTATTTTCTTCTGTTAAATATTAAAACAATATTTAATATGTACACTTAGTTTGACATAATTTTGCTTAGTGTATTAATTATAATTCATATAACCTGTACATTTGCTGTCATTTGCTTAGTTTATTAATTATAATTGATATAACCTGTACATTTGCTGTCATTTGATTTGGTTTATTTATGTTATTAATGTATTTGTATGGAGAGGGATTAGTAAATTATAAAAACTTGTTTCTAATCCAATTGTATAGATATTGACAATAAAATCATTATAAAGTTAAAGTTATCATCTATTGAGAAAAGGAGACTTAGCGTATTTATGAACCAGGGAACATAATAAAATATAACTCGACAGTCTCATGCATTATCGACTCGGGTGTTGGGTAGACAGTTTGAACCAGGAAATAAATACGTCATGGAAAACCAAGAAAAAATGGACATTACATGTTTATGAAGATAATCATAGAATCATAGAGAGCAATATACGCGGGTGTGCTGTGTGTCGGCGGCCACATCAGTGTTTTATTTCTTCTTGAATGAGCATGGCTTGAATGGTCCGAACACAACAGAGGGATACAAACGAAACTAAAAGTGGTTTGTTATCAACGAATAAAAACATTTACACAAATGATCACCACACCAAACTATGGATCGTAAGACCAAACCACCTGATTTATTTAGTCAAAGAGGTATAGTATTTAATTACATAAATCTATTATTTAATAATAATAAATTAATTTTAGGGAGGTTGGTATTTTGTTTTGGATAAATAATGCCAATGACTTCCCATTGATAGTACACGCCCACAAATCACACTAAACGAACCCCAGTACATCGAATGGGTAGACAAGAAAAGACAACTTTATTTAAACCAATGACAATCAAATATAATGACAATAAAATAATAAAGAAACACAAATATAATTGTTTGATTAAGAAATATCAAATAAAGACAAGACAAAAAAGTGCCTATATGCGAGCTTAAGCGAGCTCTTTATGGTATAAAATGTGTACTTAGGATTTTTTAACAAACATGGCTGAACATACTATCGAAAAAAAAAAATCGATGCTTTGTAAACACCGGTTTCCGTGTAGCACACTAACACACTCAATTAATGAAGATCTTCTTAACATAAAGCGCAAAGGTGATCCTGAAGTCTCGTATCCTCTCTCGTACGTCAGATACCACTGAAACCCGGAACCCGTGTGTAATAAAAGTCATTTTGTTAGCTTGTTTTCCTTATATTGATATTTTTTAATTTATTAAATCTCTTCTGACATACTGACAATATTTGTTGTTTCTACGCGGAAGTAATCTTTTGAGATTTCGTAAGGAACGATAACTCCAATAAAGGAACGACAGCTCGATTGAATGAGACTAGATTCGGCCCAATAAAAAAGTCGTCCCCAATATATCTCGGCCCAAAAAATTTCGACACTTTTTGAAGCACTGGATGAGCGTGAAATTGCCAGATAATTTTCAGATGCGCGAGCATTCATGGTCGTGCCGGTTTCATATTAAATTTTACACTGTGACCCAGAGAATGTGCTTACAATCAAAGAAGTTTCTTTTATTTGCAAAGCTTGGTAGGAATTCCGACACTGCACAATCGGAGTTATCTCCCGTTGTGCAGTGGATGGGATTTGGGCCGAGCCCAGTAACAGTATTACTGAATCAGAATCATTTTCAGTACTATGTAATGCCTTATATTTTCTTTAATATTACTGATTATTGTTTATTGCATTATTAAGCTTATTTGATATTTGATTGTTATGCTCATATAGTCCGATAATTCGAAAATAAAAGTCTTAGTCTTAGTAAACTCTAATCTATATTAAAAATTATAATCTGTTATTAACATTTTTGTCTAGAGACATGGAAAATGTCTTTCAGAAAATTCTAGGAAAACTTTTGTGTAGTGATCTAATACAATGTAATTACATTTGTGTATGACTATGAATGTCCAACAATGTATTCAAGTTTGTGTTAAAAGTTTAAGAATAAGTCGATTTTGGCTATCCTGTTTCAGTCCTCGAAATGAAAATTTGCAATTACTGATCTGAATCAAATTCTTTAATTTATTTTTATATAGTTCTAAATAAAAACTGAAAAATGTACCGGTCTGAACACAGTTTTACTGGTCTTGGGCCGAAGGACCGGTGCTCATCGTGAGGTCTCGTGCCGGAGGACCGGTGCTCATTGTGAGGTTTTGGGTCGGAGGACCGGTGCTCATTATGAGGTCTTGGGCCGGAGGACCAGTGCTCATCGTGAAGTCTTGGGCAGGAGGACCGGTGCTCATTGTGAGGTCTTGTGCCGGAGGAGCGGTGATCATCGTGAGGACTGCTTTTAATGCCCTTTGGTTTTATTACTCCCAAACACGTTTTAAATTATTTGGTTTTCCATTCTTTCGGTTTTGAGCGTATCAGATGAAGGTTATTCTAGAAACGTGGGCACTAAATTAGATATCTACGTTTGTATTACAGGGCTTCAAAATAAATATGTTAGATAAATAAACAAGAGTGGTGGTGGACACTCGACTTTTTCGTATCTGATATTAAATTGCAAGCAATTTACAAAGTTATAAATACTTTTATCTTGTCAACAGATTGGGATCAACACTTTCTACAAGTGTATTGAGTTTCAAGTTAATAGCTTTGATAGTTATTGAAAATTTTTAATTATATTAAAAAAATATCCCAAATTTCTATGTACTATGTCGAAACAAGAAGCAGATAACTCTGGATATACAAATCACAGGGTCATCTGCCTTATTGTAGTGGGTTCCCCATTTGATAGTGAACAGGTATGTTGAGTTTCATTTCAATGCCTATCATAATTATTGAGAAATGGTATTTTTAGCTCATTCTAAGTTAAAAAGGGGATACAACTCAAATAAAATGCTAGGTGGAGTTGTCTTCTCTTGTCAACAGATTGGGTTCAACACTTTCTACAAGTGTATTGAGTTTCAAGTTAATAGCTTTGATAGTTATTGAG
Organism: Bathymodiolus brooksi; assembly: GCA_963680875.1. Lineage (NCBI taxonomy): Eukaryota > Metazoa > Mollusca > Bivalvia > Mytilida > Modiolidae > Bathymodiolus > Bathymodiolus brooksi. The sequence continues at coordinate 58,629,371 of OY804586.1, read as the reverse complement.
AAATTTTAATTATACTAAAAAGATATCCCTAATTTCTATGTACTGTGTCGAAACAAGGGCAAATCACATGGTCATCTGCCTTGTGATTGGTTCCTCTTTTGATAATGAACAAGTATTCCAAGTTTCAAATGGATACCTTTGATAGTTTTTGAGAAATGGACTCTGACAAAAAACTTAACCTAAAACTTAACCGACCCAGACGCTGACGCTGACGCCGGAGTGACGACAATAACTCGACTTTTTTTCTTTGAAAAGTCGAGCTAAAAATGTGATCACAGAAATACAGTAGATTATGATGTATTAAAGATTATCATCCTTCCCTCCAGCTATGTCTACCTGCTGACTACATAATTAGTACATGTGATCACAGCAATACAGTAGATTATGATGTATTAAAGATTATCACCCTTCCCTCCAGCTATTTCTACCTGCTGACGACATAATTAGTACATGTGATCACAGAAATACAGTAGATTTATGACTTATTTTTGTGTGTGTTTGTGATACATGCGCACCTAATGTTGGATAGATTAGATTAAACATATTGTATTGCTAAATATTATAACAATTGGATTGGACACAAATTATAACAATTTACAAGGGTCCTTTCCACATAATAAATAATTACAATAGTACATGCGTCAGCAATAGTAAAATACAATATACAACATTATAAATAAATTCTTTGAAAAATGAAAAAAAAGGAGACACAACAAAAAACAAAAACAAAATACAAAACAAAAAGCATGAAATTATATAATATAAGTATGTTTTACCATACTTGTATCTGAGATGAAATTGATTGATTGATTGATTAATTAAACAAATATATATTTGGGATGGGGTGGGGGGGGGGGGGGGGGGGGTGTTGTGAACATAAATGGGTAAAACGTTTTGTTCTTTTGATGTAAAGTTGTACAGATTTGAAAATTTGCATATTTTGCATCTCAGTTAAGGTGTCATCGCCAAAAAGTAGGGCTTCAATTTTAAGTTCATGAAGAAAAACTAGTCTTAATTTCAATTCTTCTCTTGCTTCGTTGTAAGGACAACATTCTAATATAAAATGAATTGCATCTTCAAATGCCCACCCACATATACAGCATGAATACTAGGTACTGGATTTGGCAGTGTGGGCGAGTCCACTCCAGATAAAAAACAAAAATTAATATTAGTGATTCATTCACAATTACAGTTATTATTAAATATATGCCCCTCCTTCCTCCCGACGTCTACCTACACATGTACCAAATGTTTTAAAAAAGGGGTTATAATTTACCTTTTCAGAGATTATCAAATGCAAACAGGAAAATTTGTGAAAAAGGGAGTTGATCCCTCCTTTAATTTGTTTGAACGTGGGGTTCCGATCTTTTTTGGCGAGCCCCTTTTCATAAATGTGACCAGTTTGGCCTACGGTAGCTTGAAATTCGAAACTCTTGTGCAACTATGTATTTTTATAAAAGACATACTAATTGTGGACTATTATAATATTACAAACTCAATCGAATTTGTTTCGATAAGCAATGCATACTGGGACCATGCGCTCTCCACATGGTCGACATCTCAAAGAAAAAGCCTCGATTTATTTAAATTATCTTAATGCATGTCAAATTCATTCATATTTCGTATTTTGAAAATCATTCAAATATTTAGTAACTGTAAGAAACCTTCGATGCGACTTGGAAAGATGTGTTCGTCGAGTGTGACATGCCATGTCACGTCACATGGCCGATCTCAAAGACAAAGCGCTAATTTCTAAATCCATGTCAAATTTCGTATTATCTAAATAATTAATCATTTGGAATTTTCAAATAAACTAAAATTAAATTGATTTTGCAAGTTTTTGTCTGCAGATTGATTGTACGCAATGTAGAAATACATGTTTTGCATGACCTCACCTTTCAGATGTCTTGAACGTAAAAGGGGAAGTTCTTTGCGACGCTAAGATTTATATACAATACGGGAGACAACTCTTCAGGCTTCCAGCCAATATAATTCAATAACCTATATAAAGAACGACAACTCGAACAAAGACCGATATTTCTTCAATAAATTCATCTATTCATCTTAAGTGCATAGATGTGATTATTTGGTCATTTTATTGATTTATCTATCTTAATTTCAAGTTGTTGTCAAACTTAAAAATTATGAAAAATCGTAGACACTGCCACTTTAAATTTATTAGACAAACTTGTAGATTTAATAATTAATTATCCCCAACAGTGATATTATCTCAACATAATTTATTAGTTTTACCCTTTTCCCACTTTTTCCTCTCTATTTTCTTCTGTTAAATATTAAAACAATATTTAATATGTACACTTAGTTTGACATAATTTTGCTTAGTGTATTAATTATAATTGATATAACCTGTACATTTGCTGTCATTTGATTCGTTTATTAATTATAATTGATATAACCTGTACATTTGCTGTCATTTGCTTAGTTTATTAATTATAATTGATATAACTTGTACATTTGCTCTCATTTGTTTAGTGTATTAATTATAATTGATATAACCTGTACATTTGCTGTCATTTGCTTAGTTTATGAATTATAATTGATATAACCTGTACATTTGCTGTCATTTGATTCGTTTATTAATTATAATTGATATAACCTGTACATTTGCTGTCATTTGCTTAGTTTATTAATTATAATTGATATAACTTGTACATTTGCTGTCATTTGCTTAGTTTATTAATTATAATTGATATAACTTGTACATTTGCTCTCATTTGTTTAGTGTATTAATTATAATTGATATAACCTGTACATTTGCTGTCATTTGCTTAGTTTATGAATTATAATTGATATAACCTGTACATTTGCTGTCATTTGATTTGGTTTATTAATTATAATTGATATAACCTGTACATTTGCTGTCATTTGATTTGCTTTATTTATGTTATTAATGTATTTGTATGGAGAGGGACTAGTAAATTATAAAAACTTGTTTCTAATCCAATTGTACAGATATTGACAATAGAATCATTATAAAGTTAAAGTTGTCATCTATTGAGTATAGGAGACTTGGCGTATTTATAAACCAAGGGACATAATAAAATATAACTCGACAGTCTCATGCATGATCGACTCGGGTGTTGGGTAGACAGTGTGAACCAGGAAATAAATACGTCATGGAAAACCAAGAAAAAATGGACATTACATGTTTACGAAGATAATCATAGAATCATAGAGAGCAATATACGCGGGTGTGCTGTGTGTCGGCGGCCACATCAGTGTTTTATTTCTTCTTGAATGAGCATGGCTTGAATGGTCCGAACACAACAGAGGGATACAAACGAAACTAACAGTGGTTTGTTATCAACGAATAAAAACATTTACACAAATGATCACCACACCAAACTATGGATCGTAAGACCAAACCACCTGATTTATTTAGTCAAAGAGGTATAGTATTTAATTACATAAATCTATTATTTAATAATAATAAATTAATTTTAGGGAGGTTGGTATTTTGTTTTGGATAAATAATGCCAATGACTTCCCATTGATAGTACACGCCCACAAATCACACTAAACGAACCCCAGTACATCGAATGGGTAGACAAGAAAAGACAACTTTATTTAAACCAATGACAATCAAATATAATGACAATAAAATAATAAAGAAACACAAATATAATTGTTTGATTAAGAAATATCAAATAAAGACAAGACAAAAAAGTGCCTATATGCGAGCTTAAGCGAGCTCTTTATGGTATAAAATGTGTACTTAGGATTTTTTAACAAACATGGCTGAACATACTATCGAAAAAAAAAAATCGATGCTTTGTAAACACCGGTTTCTGTGTAACACACTAACACACTCAATTAATAAAGATCTTCTTAACATAAAGCGCAAAGGTGATCCTGAAGTCTCGTATCCTCTCTCGTACGTCAGATACCACTGAAACCCGGAACCCGTGTGTAATAAAAGTCATTTTGTTAGCTTGTTTTACTTATATTGATATTTTTTAATTTATTAAATCTCTTCTGACATACTGACAATATTTGTTGTTTCTACGCGGAAGTTATCTTTTGAGATTTCGTAAGGAACGATAACTCCAATAAAGGAACGACAGCTCGATTGAATGAGACTAGATTCGGCCCAATAAAAAAGTCGTCCCCAATATATCTCGGCCCAAAAAATTTCGACACTTTTTGAAGCACTGGATGAGCGTGAAATTGCCAGATAATTTTCAGATGCGCGAGCATTCATGGTCGTGCCGGTTTCATATTAAATTTTACACTGTGACCCAGAGAATGTGCTTACAATCAAAGAAGTTTCTTTTATTTGCAAAGCTTGGTAGGAATTCCGACACTGCACAATCGGAGTTATCTCCCGTTGTGCAGTGGATGGGATTTGGGCCGAGCCCAGTAACAGTATTACTGAATCAGAATCATTTTCAGTACTATGTAATGCCTTATATTTTCTTTAATATTACTGATTATTGTTTATTGCATTATTAAGTTTATTTGATATTTGATTGTTATGCTCATATAGTCCGATAATTCGAAAATAAAAGTCTTAGTCTTAGTAAACTCTAATCTATATTAAAAATTATAATCTGTTATTAACATTTTTGTCTAGAGACATGGAAAATGTCTTTCAGAAAATTCTAGGAAAACTTTTGTGTAGTGATCTAATACAATGTAATTACATTTGTGTATGACTATGAATGTCCAACAATGTATTCAAGTTTGTGTTAAAAGTTTAAGAATAAGTCGATTTTGGCTATCCTGTTTCAGTCCTCGAAATGAAAATTTGCAATTACTGATCTGAATCAAATTCTTTAATTTATTTTTATATAGTTCTAAATAAAAACTGAAAAATGTACCGGTCTGAACACAGTTTTACTGGTCTTGGGCCGAAGGACCGGTGCTCATCGTGAGGTCTCGTGCCGGAGGACCGGTGCTCATTGTGAGGTTTTGGGTCGGAGGACCGGTGCTCATTATGAGGTCTTGGGCCGGAGGACCAGTGCTCATCGTGAAGTCTTGGGCAGGAGGACCGGTGCTCATTGTGAGGTCTTGTGCCGGAGGAGCGGTGATCATCGTGAGGACTGCTTTTAATGCCCTTTGGTTTTATTACTCCCAAACACGTTTTAAATTATTTGGTTTTCCATTCTTTCGGTTTTGAGCGTATCAGATGAAGGTTATTCTAGAAACGTGGGCACTAAATTAGATATCTACGTTTGTATTACAGGGCTTCAAAATAAATATGTTAGATAAATAAACAAGAGTGGTGGTGGACACTCGACTTTTTCGTATCTGATATTAAATTGCAAGCAATTTACAAAGTTATAAATACTTTTATCTTGTCAACAGATTGGGGTCAACACTTTCTACAAGTGTATTGAGTTTCAAGTTAATAGCTTTGATAGTTATTGAAAATTTTTAATTATATTAAAAAAATATCCCAAATTTCTATGTACTATGTCGAAACAAGAGCAGATAACTCTGGATATACAAATCACAGGGTCACCTGCCTTATTGTAGTGGGTTCCCCATTTGATAGTGAACAGGTATGTTGAGTTTCATTTCAATGCCTATCATAATTATTGAGAAATTGTATTTTTAGCTCATTCTAAGTTAAAAAGGGGATACAACTCAAATAAAATGCTAGGTGGAGTTGTCTTCTCTTGTCAACAGATTGGGTTCAACACTTTCTACAAGTGTATTGAGTTTCAAGTTAATAGCTTTGATAGTTATTGAGAAATTTTAATTATACTAAAAAGATATCCCTAATTTCTATGTACTGTGTCGAAACAAGGGCAAATCACATGGTCATCTGCCTTGTGATTGGTTCCTCTTTTGATAATGAACAAGTATTCCAAGTTTCAAATGGATACCTTTGATAGTTTTTGAGAAATGGACTCTGACAAAAAACTTAACCTAAAACTTAACCGACCCAGACGCTGACGCTGACGCCGGAGTGACGACAATAACTCGACTTTTTTTCTTTGAAAAGTCGAGCTAAAAATGTGATCACAGAAATACAGTAGATTATGATGTATTAAAGATTATCACCCTTCCCTCCAGCTATTTCTACCTGCTGACGACATAATTAGTACATGTGATCACAGAAATACAGTAGATTTATGACTTATTTTTGTGTGTGTTTGTGATACATGCGCACCTAATGTTGGATAGATTAGATTAAACATATTGTATTGCTAAATATTATAACAATTGGATTGGACACAAATTATAACAATTTACAAGGGTCCTTTCCACATAATAAATAATTACAATAGTACATGCGTCAGCAATAGTAAAATACAATATACAACATTATAAATAAATTCTTTGAAAAATGAAAAAAAAGGAGACACAACAAAAAACAAAAACAAAATACAAAACAAAAAGCATGAAATTATATAATATAAGTATGTTTTACCATACTTGTATCTGAGATGAAATTGATTGATTGATTGATTAATTAAACAAATATATATTTGGGATGGGGTGGGGGGGGGGGGGGGGTGTTGTGAACATAAATGGGTAAAACGTTTTGTTCTTTTGATGTAAAGTTGTACAGATTTGAAAATTTGCATATTTTGCATCTCAGTTAAGGTGTCATCGCCAAAAAGTAGGGCTTCAATTTTAAGTTCATGAAGAAAAACTAGTCTTAATTTCAATTCTTCTCTTGCTTCGTTGTAAGGACAACATTCTAATATAAAATGAATTGCATCTTCAAATGCCCACCCACATATACAGCATGAATACTAGGTACTGGATTTGGCAGTGTGGGCGAGTCCACTCCAGATAAAAAACAAAAATTAATATTAGTGATTCATTCACAATTACAGTTATTATTAAATATATGCCCCTCCTTCCTCCCGACGTCTACCTACACATGTACCAAATGTTTTAAAAAAGGGGTTATAATTTACCTTTTCAGAGATTATCAAATGCAAACAGGAAAATTTGTGAAAAAGGGAGTTGATCCCTCCTTTAATTTGTTTGAACGTGGGGTTCCGATCTTTTTTGGCGAGCCCCTTTTCATAAATGTGACCAGTTTGGCCTACGGTAGCTTGAAATTCGAAACTCTTGTGCAACTATGTATTTTTATAAAAGACATACTAATTGTGGACTATTATAATATTACAAACTCAATCGAATTTGTTTCGATAAGCAATGCATACTGGGACCATGCGCTCTCCACATGGTCGACATCTCAAAGAAAAAGCCTCGATTTATTTAAATTATCTTAATGCATGTCAAATTCATTCATATTTCGTATTTTGAAAATCATTCAAATATTTAGTAACTGTAAGAAACCTTCGATGCGACTTGGAAAGATGTGTTCGTCGAGTGTGACATGCCATGTCACGTCACATGGCCGATCTCAAAGACAAAGCGCTAATTTCTAAATCCATGTCAAATTTCGTATTATCTAAATAATTAATCATTTGGAATTTTCAAATAAACTAAAATTAAATTGATTTTGCAAGTTTTTGTCTGCAGATTGATTGTACGCAATGTAGAAATACATGTTTTGCATGACCTCACCTTTCAGATGTCTTGAACGTAAAAGGGGAAGTTCTTTGCGACGCTAAGATTTATATACAATACGGGAGACAACTCTTCAGGCTTCCAGCCAATATAATTCAATAACCTATATAAAGAACGACAACTCGAACAAAGACCGATATTTCTTCAATAAATTCATCTATTCATCTTAAGTGCATAGATGTGATTATTTGGTCATTTTATTGATTTATCTATCTTAATTTCAAGTTGTTGTCAAACTTAAAAATTATGAAAAATCGTAGACACTGCCACTTTAAATTTATTAGACAAACTTGTAGATTTAATAATTAATTATCCCCAACAGTGATATTATCTCAACATAATTTATTAGTTTTACCCTTTTCCCACTTTTTCCTCTCTATTTTCTTCTGTTAAATATTAAAACAATATTTAATATGTACACTTAGTTTGACATAATTTTGCTTAGTGTATTAATTATAATTGATATAACCTGTACATTTGCTGTCATTTGATTCGTTTATTAATTATAATTGATATAACCTGTACATTTGCTGTCATTTGCTTAGTTTATTAATTATAATTGATATAACTTGTACATTTGCTCTCATTTGTTTAGTGTATTAATTATAATTGATATAACCTGTACATTTGCTGTCATTTGCTTAGTTTATGAATTATAATTGATATAACCTGTACATTTGCTGTCATTTGATTCGTTTATTAATTATAATTGATATAACCTGTACATTTGCTGTCATTTGCTTAGTTTATTAATTATAATTGATATAACTTGTACATTTGCTGTCATTTGCTTAGTTTATTAATTATAATTGATATAACTTGTACATTTGCTCTCATTTGTTTAGTGTATTAATTATAATTGATATAACCTGTACATTTGCTGTCATTTGCTTAGTTTATGAATTATAATTGATATAACCTGTACATTTGCTGTCATTTGATTTGGTTTATTAATTATAATTGATATAACCTGTACATTTGCTGTCATTTGATTTGCTTTATTTATGTTATTAATGTATTTGTATGGAGAGGGACTAGTAAATTATAAAAACTTGTTTCTAATCCAATTGTACAGATATTGACAATAGAATCATTATAAAGTTAAAGTTGTCATCTATTGAGTATAGGAGACTTGGCGTATTTATAAACCAAGGGACATAATAAAATATAACTCGACAGTCTCATGCATGATCGACTCGGGTGTTGGGTAGACAGTGTGAACCAGGAAATAAATACGTCATGGAAAACCAAGAAAAAATGGACATTACATGTTTACGAAGATAATCATAGAATCATAGAGAGCAATATACGCGGGTGTGCTGTGTGTCGGCGGCCACATCAGTGTTTTATTTCTTCTTGAATGAGCATGGCTTGAATGGTCCGAACACAACAGAGGGATACAAACGAAACTAACAGTGGTTTGTTATCAACGAATAAAAACATTTACACAAATGATCACCACACCAAACTATGGATCGTAAGACCAAACCACCTGATTTATTTAGTCAAAGAGGTATAGTATTTAATTACATAAATCTATTATTTAATAATAATAAATTAATTTTAGGGAGGTTGGTATTTTGTTTTGGATAAATAATGCCAATGACTTCCCATTGATAGTACACGCCCACAAATCACACTAAACGAACCCCAGTACATCGAATGGGTAGACAAGAAAAGACAACTTTATTTAAACCAATGACAATCAAATATAATGACAATAAAATAATAAAGAAACACAAATATAATTGTTTGATTAAGAAATATCAAATAAAGACAAGACAAAAAAGTGCCTATATGCGAGCTTAAGCGAGCTCTTTATGGTATAAAATGTGTACTTAGGATTTTTTAACAAACATGGCTGAACATACTATCGAAAAAAAAAAATCGATGCTTTGTAAACACCGGTTTCTGTGTAACACACTAACACACTCAATTAATAAAGATCTTCTTAACATAAAGCGCAAAGGTGATCCTGAAGTCTCGTATCCTCTCTCGTACGTCAGATACCACTGAAACCCGGAACCCGTGTGTAATAAAAGTCATTTTGTTAGCTTGTTTTACTTATATTGATATTTTTTAATTTATTAAATCTCTTCTGACATACTGACAATATTTGTTGTTTCTACGCGGAAGTTATCTTTTGAGATTTCGTAAGGAACGATAACTCCAATAAAGGAACGACAGCTCGATTGAATGAGACTAGATTCGGCCCAATAAAAAAGTCGTCCCCAATATATCTCGGCCCAAAAAATTTCGACACTTTTTGAAGCACTGGATGAGCGTGAAATTGCCAGATAATTTTCAGATGCGCGAGCATTCATGGTCGTGCCGGTTTCATATTAAATTTTACACTGTGACCCAGAGAATGTGCTTACAATCAAAGAAGTTTCTTTTATTTGCAAAGCTTGGTAGGAATTCCGACACTGCACAATCGGAGTTATCTCCCGTTGTGCAGTGGATGGGATTTGGGCCGAGCCCAGTAACAGTATTACTGAATCAGAATCATTTTCAGTACTATGTAATGCCTTATATTTTCTTTAATATTACTGATTATTGTTTATTGCATTATTAAGTTTATTTGATATTTGATTGTTATGCTCATATAGTCCGATAATTCGAAAATAAAAGTCTTAGTCTTAGTAAACTCTAATCTATATTAAAAATTATAATCTGTTATTAACATTTTTGTCTAGAGACATGGAAAATGTCTTTCAGAAAATTCTAGGAAAACTTTTGTGTAGTGATCTAATACAATGTAATTACATTTGTGTATGACTATGAATGTCCAACAATGTATTCAAGTTTGTGTTAAAAGTTTAAGAATAAGTCGATTTTGGCTATCCTGTTTCAGTCCTCGAAATGAAAATTTGCAATTACTGATCTGAATCAAATTCTTTAATTTATTTTTATATAGTTCTAAATAAAAACTGAAAAATGTACCGGTCTGAACACAGTTTTACTGGTCTTGGGCCGAAGGACCGGTGCTCATCGTGAGGTCTCGTGCCGGAGGACCGGTGCTCATTGTGAGGTTTTGGGTCGGAGGACCGGTGCTCATTATGAGGTCTTGGGCCGGAGGACCAGTGCTCATCGTGAAGTCTTGGGCAGGAGGACCGGTGCTCATTGTGAGGTCTTGTGCCGGAGGAGCGGTGATCATCGTGAGGACTGCTTTTAATGCCCTTTGGTTTTATTACTCCCAAACACGTTTTAAATTATTTGGTTTTCCATTCTTTCGGTTTTGAGCGTATCAGATGAAGGTTATTCTAGAAACGTGGGCACTAAATTAGATATCTACGTTTGTATTACAGGGCTTCAAAATAAATATGTTAGATAAATAAACAAGAGTGGTGGTGGACACTCGACTTTTTCGTATCTGATATTAAATTGCAAGCAATTTACAAAGTTATAAATACTTTTATCTTGTCAACAGATTGGGATCAACACTTTCTACAAGTGTATTGAGTTTCAAGTTAATAGCTTTGATAGTTATTGAAAATTTTTAATTATATTAAAAAAATATCCCAAATTTCTATGTACTATGTCGAAACAAGAGCAGATAACTCTGGATATACAAATCACAGGGTCACCTGCCTTATTGTAGTGGGTTCCCCATTTGATAGTGAACAGGTATGTTGAGTTTCATTTCAATGCCTATCATAATTATTGAGAAATTGTATTTTTAGCTCATTCTAAGTTAAAAAGGGGATACAACTCAAATAAAATGCTAGGTGGAGTTGTCTTCTCTTGTCAACAGATTGGGTTCAACACTTTCTACAAGTGTATTGAGTTTCAAGTTAATAGCTTTGATAGTTATTGAGAAATTTTAATTATACTAAAAAGATATCCCTAATTTCTATGTACTGTGTCGAAACAAGGGCAAATCACATGGTCATCTGCCTTGTGATTGGTTCCTCTTTTGATAATGAACAAGTATTCCAAGTTTCAAATGGATACCTTTGATAGTTTTTGAGAAATGGACTCTGACAAAAAACTTAACCTAAAACTTAACCGACCCAGACGCTGACGCTGACGCCGGAGTGACGACAATAACTCGACTTTTTTTCTTTGAAAAGTCGAGCTAAAAATGTGATCACAGAAATACAGTAGATTATGATGTATTAAAGATTATCATCCTTCCCTCCAGCTATGTCTACCTGCTGACTACATAATTAGTACATGTGATCACAGCAATACAGTAGATTATGATGTATTAAAGATTATCACCCTTCCCTCCAGCTATTTCTACCTGCTGACGACATAATTAGTACATGTGATCACAGAAATACAGTAGATTTATGACTTATTTTTGTGTGTGTTTGTGATACATGCGCACCTAATGTTGGATAGATTAGATTAAACATATTGTATTGCTAAATATTATAACAATTGGATTGGACACAAATTATAACAATTTACAAGGGTCCTTTCCACATAATAAATAATTACAATAGTACATGCGTCAGCAATAGTAAAATACAATATACAACATTATAAATAAATTCTTTGAAAAATGAAAAAAAAGGAGACACAACAAAAAACAAAAACAAAATACAAAACAAAAAGCATGAAATTATATAATATAAGTATGTTTTACCATACTTGTATCTGAGATGAAATTGATTGATTGATTGATTAATTAAACAAATATATATTTGGGATGGGGTGGGGGGGTATTGTGAACATAAATGGGTAAAACGTTTTGTTCTTTTGATGTAAAGTTGTACAGATTTGAAAATTTGCATATTTTGCATCTCAGTTAAGGTGTCATCGCCAAAAAGTAGGGCTTCAATTTTAAGTTCATGAAGAAAAACTAGTCTTAATTTCAATTCTTCTCTTGCTTCGTTGTAAGGACAACATTCTAATATAAAATGAATTGCATCTTCAAATGCCCACCCACATATACAGCATGAATACTAGGTACTGGATTTGGCAGTGTGGGCGAGTCCACTCCAGATAAAAAACAAAAATTAATATTAGTGATTCATTCACAATTACAGTTATTATTAAATATATGCCCCTCCTTCCTCCCGACGTCTACCTACACATGTACCAAATGTTTTAAAAAAGGGGTTATAATTTACCTTTTCAGAGATTATCAAATGCAAACAGGAAAATTTGTGAAAAAGGGAGTTGATCCCTCCTTTAATTTGTTTGAACGTGGGGTTCCGATCTTTTTTGGCGAGCCCCTTTTCATAAATGTGACCAGTTTGGCCTACGGTAGCTTGAAATTCGAAACTCTTGTGCAACTATGTATTTTTATAAAAGACATACTAATTGTGGACTATTATAATATTACAAACTCAATCGAATTTGTTTCGATAAGCAATGCATACTGGGACCATGCGCTCTCCACATGGTCGACATCTCAAAGAAAAAGCCTCGATTTATTTAAATTATCTTAATGCATGTCAAATTCATTCATATTTCGTATTTTGAAAATCATTCAAATATTTAGTAACTGTAAGAAACCTTCGATGCGACTTGGAAAGATGTGTTCGTCGAGTGTGACATGCCATGTCACGTCACATGGCCGATCTCAAAGACAAAGCGCTAATTTCTAAATCCATGTCAAATTTCGTATTATCTAAATAATTAATCATTTGGAATTTTCAAATAAACTAAAATTAAATTGATTTTGCAAGTTTTTGTCTGCAGATTGATTGTACGCAATGTAGAAATACATGTTTTGCATGACCTCACCTTTCAGATGTCTTGAACGTAAAAGGGGAAGTTCTTTGCGACGCTAAGATTTATATACAATACGGGAGACAACTCTTCAGGCTTCCAGCCAATATAATTCAATAACCTATATAAAGAACGACAACTCGAACAAAGACCGATATTTCTTCAATAAATTCATCTATTCATCTTAAGTGCATAGATGTGATTATTTGGTCATTTTATTGATTTATCTATCTTAATTTCAAGTTGTTGTCAAACTTAAAAATTATGAAAAATCGTAGACACTGCCACTTTAAATTTATTAGACAAACTTGTAGATTTAATAATTAATTATCCCCAACAGTGATATTATCTCAACATAATTTATTAGTTTTACCCTTTTCCCACTTTTTCCTCTCTATTTTCTTCTGTTAAATATTAAAACAATATTTAATATGTACACTTAGTTTGACATAATTTTGCTTAGTGTATTAATTATAATTGATATAACCTGTACATTTGCTGTCATTTGATTCGTTTATTAATTATAATTGATATAACCTGTACATTTGCTGTCATTTGCTTAGTTTATTAATTATAATTGATATAACTTGTACATTTGCTCTCATTTGTTTAGTGTATTAATTATAATTGATATAACCTGTACATTTGCTGTCATTTGCTTAGTTTATGAATTATAATTGATATAACCTGTACATTTGCTGTCATTTGATTCGTTTATTAATTATAATTGATATAACCTGTACATTTGCTGTCATTTGCTTAGTTTATTAATTATAATTGATATAACTTGTACATTTGCTGTCATTTGCTTAGTTTATTAATTATAATTGATATAACTTGTACATTTGCTCTCATTTGTTTAGTGTATTAATTATAATTGATATAACCTGTACATTTGCTGTCATTTGCTTAGTTTATGAATTATAATTGATATAACCTGTACATTTGCTGTCATTTGATTTGGTTTATTAATTATAATTGATATAACCTGTACATTTGCTGTCATTTGATTTGCTTTATTTATGTTATTAATGTATTTGTATGGAGAGGGACTAGTAAATTATAAAAACTTGTTTCTAATCCAATTGTACAGATATTGACAATAGAATCATTATAAAGTTAAAGTTGTCATCTATTGAGTATAGGAGACTTGGCGTATTTATAAACCAAGGGACATAATAAAATATAACTCGACAGTCTCATGCATGATCGACTCGGATGTTGGGTAGACAGTGTGAACCAGGAAATAAATACGTCATGGAAAACCAAGAAAAAATGGACATTACATGTTTACGAAGATAATCATAGAATCATAGAGAGCAATATACGCGGGTGTGCTGTGTGTCGGCGGCCACATCAGTGTTTTATTTCTTCTTGAATGAGCATGGCTTAAATTGTCCGAACACAACAGAGGGATACAAACGAAACTAAAAGTGGTTTGTTAACAACGAATAAAAACATTTACACAAATGATCACCACACAAAACTATGGATCGTAAGACCAAACCACCTGATTTATTTAGTCAAAGAGGTATAGTATTTAATTACATAAATCTATTATTTAATAATAATAAATTAATTTTAGGGAGGTTGGTATTTTGTTTTGGATAAATAATGCCAATGACTTCCCATTGATAGTACACGCCCACAAATCACACTAAACGAACCCCAGTACATCGAATGGGTAGACAAGAAAAGACAACTTTATTTAAACCAATGACAATCAAATATAATGACAATAAAATAATAAAGAAACACAAATATAATTGTTTGATTAAGAAATATCAAATAAAGACAAGACAAAAAAGTGCCTATATGCGAGCTTAAGCGAGCTCTTTATGGTATAAAATGTGTACTTAGGATTTTTTAACAAACATGGCTGGACATACTATCGAAGAAAAAAAATTTCGATGCTTTGTAAACACCGGTTTCTGTGTAGCACACTAACACACTCAATTAATAAAGATCTTCTTAACATAAAGCGCAAAGGTGATCCTGAAGTCTCGTATCCTCTCTCGTACGTCAGATACCACTGAAACCCGGAACCCGTGTGTAATAAAAGTCATTTTGTTAGCTTGTTTTACTTATATTGATATTTTTTAATTTATTAAATCTCTTCTGACATACTGACAATAATTTTTGTTTCTACGCGGAAGTTAACTTTTGAGATTTCGTAAGGAACGATAACTCCAATAAAGGAACGACAGCTCGATTGAATGAGACTAGATTCGGCCCTAATAAAAAGTCGTCCCCAATATATCTCGGCCCAAAAATTCTCGACACCTTTTGATGCACTGGATGAGCGTGAAATTGCCAGATAATTTTCAGATGCGCGAGCATTCATGGCCGTGCCGGTTTCATATTAAATTTTACACTGTGACCCAGAGAATGTGCTTACAATCAAAGAAGTTTCTTTTATTTGCAAAGCTCGGTAGGAATTCCGACACTGCACAATCGGAGTTATCTCCCGTTGTGCAGTGGATGGGATTTGGGCCGAGCCCAGTAACAGTATTACTGAATCAGAATCATTTTCAATACTATGTATTGCCTTATATTTTCTTTAATATTACTGATTATTGTTTATTGCATTATTAAGTTTATTTGATATTTGATTGTTATGCTCATATAGTCCGATAATTCGAAAATAAAAGTCTTAGTCTTAGTAAACTCTAATCTATATTAAAAATTATAATCTGTTATTAACATTTATGTCTACAGACATGGAAAATGTCTTTCAGAAAATTCTAGGAAAACTTTTGTGTAGTGATCTAATACAATGTAATTACATTTTTGTATGACTATGAATGTCCAGCAATGTATTCAAGTTTGTGTTAAAAGTTTAAGAATAAGTCGATTTTGGCTATCCTGTTTCAGTCCTCGAAATGAAAATTTGCAATTACTGGTCTGAATCAAATTCTTTAATTTATTTTTATATAGTTCTAAATAAAAGCTGAAAAATGTACCGGTCTGAACACAGTTTTACTGGACTTGGGCCGAAGGACTGGTGCTCACCGTGAGGTCTTGGGCCGGAGGACCGGTGCTCATTGTGAGGTCTTGGGCCGGAGGACCGGTGTTCATCGTGAGGTCTTGTGCCGGAGGACCGGTGCTCATCGTGAGGTCTTGTGCCGGAGGACCGGTGCTCATTGTGAGGTCTTGTGCCGGAGGACCGGTGCTCATTGTGAGGTCTTGTGCCGGAGGACCGGTGCTCATTGTGAGGTCTTGAGCCTGATGACCGGTGTTCATCGTGAGGTCTTGGGCCGGAGGACCGGTGTTCATCGTGAGGTCTTGGGCCGAAGGACCGGTGCTCATCGTGAAGTCTTGGGCCGGAGGACCGGTGTTCATCATGAGGTCTTGTGCCGGAGGACCGGTGCTCATTGTGAGGTCTTGAGCCTGAGGACCGGTGATCATCGTGGGGACTGCTTTTAATGCCCTTTGGTTTTATTATTCCCAAAGACGTTTTAAATTATTTGGTTTTCCAATCTTTCGGTTTTGAGCGTATCAGATGAAGGTTATTCTAGAAACGTGGGCACTAAATTAGATATCTACGCTTGTATTACAGGGCTTCAAAATAAATATGTTCGATAAATAAACAAGAGCACCGCCCACGGGTGGTGGACGCTCGACTTTTTCGTATCTGATATTAAACTGCAAGCAATTTACAAAGTTATACATACTTTTATCTTGTCAACAGATTGGGGTCAACACTTTCTACAAGTGTATTGCGTTTCAAGTTAATAGCTTTGATAGTTATTGAAAAATTTTAATTATACTAAAAAAATATCCCAAATTTCTATGTACTATGTCGAAACAAGAGCAGATAACTCTGGATATACAAATCACAGGGTCACCTGCCTTATTGTAGTGGGTTCCCCATTTGATAGTGAACAGGTATGTTGAGTTTCATTTCAATGCCTATCATAATTATTGAGAAATTGTATTTTTAGCTCATTCTAAGTTAAAAAGGGGATATAACTCAAATAAAATGCTAGGTGGAGTTGTCTTCTCTTGTCAACAGATTGGGTTCAACACTTTCTACAAGTGTATTGAGTTTCAAGTTAATAGCGTTGATAGTTATTGAGAAATTTTAATTATACTAAAATATATCTCTAATTTCTATGTACTATGTCGAAACAAGGGCAGATAACTCTGGATATGCAAAAATCACATGGTCATCTGCCTTGTTGTGATTGGTTCCTCTTTTGATAGTGAACAAGTATTCCAAATTTCAAATGGATTCCTTTGATAGTTTTTGAGAAATGGACTCTGTCAAAAAACTTAACCTAAACCATAACCTACAACTTAATCGACCCAGACGCTGACGCTGACGCCGGAGTGACGACAATAACTCGACTTTTTTCTTTGAAAAGTCGAGCTAAAAATGTGATCACAGAAATACAGTAGATTATGATGTATTAAAGATTAGCATCCCTCCCTCCCGCTATATCTACCTGCTGACTACATAATTAGTACATGTGATCACCGAAATACAGTAGATTATGATGTATTAAAGATTACCATCCTTCCCTCCCGCTATATCTACCTGCTGACTCCATAATTAGTACATGTGATCACATAAATACAGTAGATTATGATGTATTAAAGATTATCATCCTTCCCTCCAGCTATATCTACCTGCTGACTACATAATTAGTACATGTGATCACAGAAATACAGTAGATTATGATGTATTAAAGTTTATCATCCTTCCCTCCAGCTATATCTACCTGCTGACTACATAATTAGTACATGTGATCACAGACATACAGTAGATTATGATGTATTAAAGATTATCATCCTACCCTCCAGCTATGTCTACCTGGTGACTACATAATTAGTACATGTGATCACAGACATACAGTAGATTATGATGTATTAAAGATTATCATCCTTCCCTCCAGCTATATCTACCTGCTGACTACATAATTAGTACATGTGATCACAGAAATACAGTAGATTATGATGTATTAAAGATTATCATCATTCCCTCCAGCTATATCTACCTGCTGACTACATAATTAGTACATGTGATCACAGATATACAATAGATTATGATGTATTAAAGATTATCATCCTTCCCTCCAGTTATATCTACCTGCTGACTACATACTTAGTACCTGTGATCACAGACATACAGTAGATTATGATGTATTAAAGATTATCATCCTTCCCTCCCGCTATTTCTACCTGCTGACTACATAATTAGTACATGTGATCACATAAATACAGTAGGTTATGATGTATTAAAGATTAGCATCCTTCCCTCCAGCTATATCTACCTGCTGACTACATAATTAGTACATGTGATCACATAAATACAGTAGGTTATGATGTATTAAAGATTATCATCCTTCCCTCCAGCTATATCTACCTGCTGACTACATAATTAGTACATGTGATCACAGACATACAGTAGATTATGATGTATTAAAGATTATCATCCTTCCCTCCAGCTATATCTACCTGCTGACTACATAATTAATACATGTGATCACAGACATACAGTAGATTATGATGTATTAAAGATTATCATCCTTCCCTCCAGCTATATCTACCTGATGACTACATAATTAGTACATGTGATCACAGAAATACAGTAGATTATGATGTATTAAAGATTATCATCCTTCCCTCCAGCTATATCTACCTGCTGACTACATAATTAGTACATGTGATCACAGACATACAGTAGATTATGATGTATTAAAGATTATCATCCTTCCCTCCAGCTATATCTACCTGCTGACTACATAATTAGTACATGTGATCACAGAAATACAGTAGATTATGATGTTTTAAAGATTATCATCCTTCCCTCCAGCTATATCTACCTGCTGACTACATAATTAGTACATGTGATCACAGACATACAGTAGATTATGATGTATTAAAGATTATCATCCTTCCCTCCAGCTATATCTACCTGCTGACTACATAATTAGTACATGTGATCACAGAAATACAGTAGATTATGATGTAATAAAGATTATCATCCTTCCCTCCAGCTATATCTACCTGCTGACTACATAATTAGTACATGTACGTTTAAACGATTAGAAATCGTTTAGACCTTTGTATGAATAGAAAAACTGAATAAAAAGCAATTATTAGCATAACTTCACTTCCGATGTGCATAGTTTGCAAGTCTTCTCTCCGTTGTTTAAAACACTCACCATTCACCGCCATAGCATTATTTAAAAGGGCATTTCCGTCATACATGTAATATTTGACTGTTTCAATTTTGTTTAGTCATTTATATGGTACATAACGGTCCGAGAAATTTAATGAGACAAGACAAGACAAGACAAATACTTTATTAACCTCAGACATACTAAGTGTACAAGAGGACAATACATTTACATAATATACACAAAATCAATGACAGCAAGGATGAATCAATAGATTACATAAACAATTTAATCAAATACATTTCCATGGTTCTATCTGTAAAACATGAACCCCGTGTAATCCGTGGACACCAATCGCAAGGCAGTGACCGTTTTTAATTTGGTCATTGAATTGCGATACATGAATTGCCGCTGTGATGAAGCAATAAAACAATTAAATTCTACCTGTCTATGCCCAGTTATTACTATACAGGTGGAAATCAGATTAGGACAATAAATATGTACTCTTTTCCTGTTGAATTTTTACCTATGCAGGTGTATGTACCAATTTTAACAATTATTTTTTAATATTATTTATTCATCATTTTCAACCGAAATGAATATAGTTCAATTCTTTAATTTTATCTTTGGTATTAATAGTAGTTTCCATTCTAAAAATATTTAAAAAACCCCATAAAAATGGATCCTAACACCACTTGTTAAATGTGTTATGAAATTGTGTTTCACGACTTAGAGCTATTCCTCTTGTAGATGTTTCAGAACCATACTTTACAAAACTAATATTAATTATATTGCCATGTTGCCAAGATCCTAAAACGACACAGATAAGCACTATATTGTTATTAGCGACCTTTTCGGAAACCCCAAACGTTACAATTACATGTTCTTTGTTATGGCTTGTTGAAGTAGAGCGGTCTATCAAAGCCAGAAATTGACCTATCCTATGTTATACCTTATATTAGTCTCGAGATGTTACATATCCCGTTATAAAGGGCAGTAGTTTTGTTAAACGGTGAGGCGTCTCCGAACAAAAAGCGTCCTCGCTTTCCTCATGTACGAGCATTGTTTTCTTAACCAAATTAAATTATCCTTATACCCTAACTTTTATCAATGATCCAACAAATATTAACTTTGACGTTAACACCTAAACCTATGTTGACAAAAAGTAACCTAAATAACAATATACCTACTAACGTCTGCAATTTTGAGTGCCACGGCCAAAAGAATAAATTTTGTGTTCCCTAACAAATTGTGCCTCAGCAGCGCGGCCCCAAGGAGCCTACTCTTAACGAACGCTGCAGGAGATATCTTTAGCGTGCACATGTTCTGGCAGTTCCTGCACACGGGACCTCGGATTTAACGTCCCCACCGACGGACATAAAAAAATAAATAACAACATATCGTAATTCATTTGTATTATATGATTTGCGTTCATCAGGCATTCTCCGTCCTGTCAATATCTCATTCTATAATTGCCTCCTTGGCCTTCCCTCACAGGCTAACTCTGTCCTGTTTAAACCACTCCTGGAGAAATCAACCTCTAGTGCTTAGAATTTCCACTTTACTTTGTATCTGACTATACATTGTCCTTCATTCACTTTCGGGGTCCTTGTCCTTGTTCTTGTATTCCTTCATACAATCACAAATCTCAGCCTATTCTTTCTCTACCAGTCGACATGCTTTCCATCTTGCTCAAAGTAGAGGTGCGAATTGTGCATCTCTTTACAAATTTACATTTACTGTTATCTGTTTAATATGTTTCGTAATCCGCTAACCAAGCTGGTTTTCGTTTTTGTCTGCCTGACTTTTCAACTTTGCTATCTACCCCTACATTGTCTGAGATTTCCTTGTTGGAGTCAAACTCCATGGCTTTGTCTGTTTTCATACTTTCATTTGGTAAGTCATCTTTTGCCACTGTTTCCTCGTAAGACTGAATCTGCTCGCTTTCTTCTCCTGGAAGATTTTGTGGATATTTCTTTCTTATCCTATCCACATGTATTACTTGTGGTTTACCTTTTCGACCACAGTTAATTTTGTAAGTGACATCTGTGATTTTTACTATCACTTTGAAGGGTCCTCTCCACAAGCATGCTAGCTTGGTTGTTAACCCTGGTTTAACATTTGGAAAGAAAACAAATACTTGATCGCCTGGTTGAAAACTTTGGCAGGATAGTTTCTGGTCATAATATTTATTCTGTCGGTGCATAGCACCTTTAACATTTTCCCTGACATGTTTATGAGTTTCTTCCATTCTGTCCTTGAGTATCCATGCCCAACGATTTTGAGGAATGTGTGCAATGCTACGTGGCATGCAATATTGAATATCAAGCGGGGTTGTAACCTCTCTTCCCAACATCATATAATTCGGATTGTTTCCCGTTGTTTCATGCTCTGCGGCTTTATAAGCCATTGAAATGTAAGGGGGGTGTTCATCCCAATCGTTTTGATGTTCATTGACAAATGCGGACAACATCGTAAGTATTGTTCTATTATTCCGCTCGACCACCCCATCTGACTGAGGATGGTAGGGAGTAGTCCGAGTTTTCTGTATTTGCAGTAATCTACACACCTCCTGAAACAAGTTGCTTTCGAACTGTACCCCTTGATTCGTATGAATCACATATGGAGTCCCAAATCTGACTATAACCTCTTCAACTAAAAGTGTTGCCACTGTTTTTGCCCCCATGCTAGGCATTGCAAAACATTCTGTCCATTTAGTATAGTAATCACTGATTACTAAAATATGCTTATTTCCTCCACTTGTTTCTGGTAATTCACAAAGAATGGCCATAGCTATGCGTTCGATTGGGAACCCAGTTTCGACTATTTGCATAGGAGCTCTCTTCTTCTTATTTGGATGCTTCTTTAGTGAGCAGAACGAACAACCTGCTACATATAACTTTACATCCTTTTGGAAACCTGGCCAATAATACTCCTGTCTAATTTTGACTAGAGTTTTTCGCCACCCAAGATGTGCAGATGTTCGATTATCATGATAGTGTGACAGTAAAGTCCTTCTTTCTGACATAGGCACAAGCACTTGTAGCTTTGTGTTTAGTCTTTCTAATCGCCTAACAAGTACATCATCTATGATGGTAAGTTGGTTAAATTGAGCCCACATTGACTTCACTGTTATTAACTCTCCTGTAATTTCATTCAATTCTGTTTTTTCTCCTTTCTCAACCCATTTTCTGATCAGTGTTAAATCTTTATCAGATTTTTGTTCCTCATTTTCCTTCTCATCTACTTCCTGTGTTTCTCGTTCCTGTATGTTTCTAACATGTTGTGCCAGATGTTCTGTGTTTTCCCAATTTGGATCAAATCCACATTGTCTACATGGGATGCGACTGAGCGCATCGGCATTTCGATGCTGTCTACCTGGACGATGTACAATCGTCATATCATAGGAGCTGAGTACTTGAAGCCACCTTGCCAGTTGTCCTTCGGGATTTTTGAAGTTTAAAAGCCACCTGAGTGAGCCACGATCTGTTCGCACGATAGATTGTTTTCCATGCAAGTAATGCTTAAAATGTTTCACAAAGAAAACTACCGCTAGTAACTCCTTTCGTGCTACACAGTAGCGTCGTTCCGGGTTTGTCAAAGTTCGACTAGCAAACGCGATGGGTCTCTCTTTTCCATCAATTTCCTGGGACATGACAGCTCCAATGGCTTCATTACTTGCATATGTGTCAAGTATAAATTTCTTCGAAAAATCTGGATGAGCCAGAATCGGCGATGATACCAGTCGATTTTTGAGTTCTTCAAATGCTGACTGACATTCATTTGTCCATTCAAATGTTCGCCCTTTTTCTGTGAGTTTGTGCAAGCCTTTCGCTAGTCTTGAGAAGTTTTGAATGAATTTTCTATAATACCCACAGAATCCCATAAATGACCATAATTCTTTGACATTCGTTGGTACTGGCCATGATTCTACAATTTTTGTCTTTTCTGGATCGGTAGCTATTCCTGCTTCCGATATTACATGTCCAAAATAAACAACTTTCTTACAAAAGAGAAGACATTTCTTTGCTTTTAGCTTAAGTCCAGCAGCTAGCAGCCGATCGTAAACCTTTAAGGTTTGTAACCATGTCTTCAAATGAGCGTCACAACACAATAACATCATCCAGATAAATCAGACATATGTCCCATTGCAACCCTGCTAGTACTGTTTCCATCAATCTCTCAAATGTTGCTGGAGCTCCTTTTAGTCGAAATGGCATCACTCGAAATTCATAAAGTCGAGACCTTGTCGCAAAAGCGGTTTTGTTTCTATCACTACCCTCACATTCCACCTGCAAGTACCCCGAAAATAGGTCGAGTGTAGAAAACCAGCAGCTACCGGATAAATGATCAAATGAGTCATCAATGCGTGGTAATGGGTAGGCATCATTGATGGTTACCGCATTCAAACGTCTGTAGTCTACACAGAAGCGGGTCGTTCCATCCTTCTTTCTCACCAAGACGACAGGCGATGACCAAGGGCTTGAGGATGGAGTACTTACTTCATTGTTCAACATTCCGTTTACTTGTTTGTCCACTTCCTTTGCTAAGACATCTGGGAGTCTACGAGATTGTTGTTTATTGAATGTGCAGACCCTGTAGCAATGTTATGCTTTACTACGCTTGTCCTTCCATAATCGCTATCTGAAGCTGCAAACAACCCTTCATATTCTTTTAGTAAACGCCTAACTTCTGAACTTTGTTTGGGTGTTAAATGTTCTTGGGAGCGTTCCAGTAGATTAATTAAATCAGTTCTCCTTCTTCATCAATTTTACTTTTGGGATTAACAACCTCTTGAACAGGACTGACCTGTGCCACAATAGTTCCCGGATAAATAATTTGAGTGTCCGCTGTCGGATTCATAACTCTAACAAAGACATTCTTACTAGCTTGAACTAGTGAACGGCCTGCAAGCGCTTTATCCTTTTTCAAAAATGTTTCGTTTGCTTCTACTAGTATATCTGTTTCATATGTTAGTTTATTCGCTGAATCATCTACTGCTCCTCTTATTGTCATTTCACTCTGAGCTGGCATCACAACTTTGTCATGTGCAACAACCCGAAAACAACCTAGTTTTCCTGCATACTTGAGACTTACCCGCCTCCCATCTACCTCTAACATACTATTCTGTAAATCTATTAAACCAGCATTTGATCTCAAGCAATCCAAACCTATTTTTCCGTCTACTGTGATTTGTGCAACTAATGTCTGCACTACCATAGCTTTTGTATCATCAAGTCTCATCAGAAAATTACCACGACCTAAAATCTTTTATTTGTCGCCACTAACAGTCAAAACTTCTTGATTTGTGCTAGTTAGGGTTGGCCTAGCTACATCAGGTATCTTTTGATATATATCGTTTGATACTATAGACACAGTTGCTCATGTATCTACTGACAACTTGCATTTGACTTGATGAATATCAGCCTCTACGTACATACCTGCCTCTTGAGCGGCAGATGACACTCCAATACTACCCTGTATACTACTCGGATTTGTTGTCACTTCGCTCCTAAATAGTCTTGCTCTTCCGCGACCACGTCCAACATTGTCACTTTTCTTATCAGTTTGTGAATTCTCCTTCTGAGGATTCACTCTACTCGTTTTTTCTATTATCTTGACCACGACCAAAGTGTTGTCTATTCCCATGTCCACGACCAAAGTTGTGTCCATAACCCTGACCACGACCATAATTCGGTCCGTAAGCTTGACCACGTCCATAATTAAATCTTGGTGTATTATCAAATTTGCGTGGTCTGAATTTTTCGTTCTTAAGCTGGTTGACATCTCTTTGTAAATCTGAAAGTCTTTTTGGCATATCAGTCATTAATTTCATCATGTCTGTCTGATCTTTTGTTTTATCAGATACCTTGCCAGCAGTACTGTCTGCTGCAGTTGTACGTAAATATGAGCGGCCTTCCGTCACCCTTTGCTCAGCTCTATTAAAAGTCTCCAATTCGACAGCCAGTCGAATAGCATCATTTAAATTTTGGGGACCTGACTGCTTGATGCGTATCCTCATTTCTGAGTCGGCTAGAGCCTCTATAAAATGCTGCTTTGCAAGCGTGTCACGTACATTCTCTGGTACTGGAGGGTAAGCCAGATTTCATAATCTTCTAATTGCCTGACCAAGTTCAGGTGGGCTTTCTGCTGGCTTTTGTCGTCGCTCAGTGAGCTGAACTCAGTACAGCTCAGTTTGATTAAGTGGGGCAAAACATTCCTCGAGTGCTTTCACAAGAGATTTATAGTCTTGGTCTTGTTGCTTATCTATCGGCAAATATCCTAGTATGCCCTGGGCTTGTCCACGCAAAACCACAGCCAGATATAACCCCTTTTCATTTTCTGACCATTGATTTATACGAGAGCAAGCATCAAAGTGAGACTTATAATCTAACCATGATGATGTACCATCATAGGTTGCAGCTTTTACACGTGCAGTATTTGAGCCTTTAGCAGCTGCCGGATGTGCCGGTTTCTTAGTTTGATCTGATTTTAATCTCACTGTAACACCCGGAGGAACATAATTGTCATATAACGGTTCCTTAAATCGAACGGCGGGGCTACACCCTTTCTCTATATGCACTTTCCTGCATACTTCTGAGCTCCTCATATTGCCCTAATTGCTCTCTCAATTTCTCAATTTCAACCTCTATTCTGTCCACTTTTGTAGTTTCTCTTTGATCACTAACTCCTTTCCTTGATTGTCGTGCGGTTGCAAAACCTGAATCGACCGGGAAACCTACCGACTGATGCTCACCAGTCGCCATATATTTTGATGTTGACTAACCAAACCGTTCGTACCCGCTCACTTGACTTGTGAGACGGTCAACCTCTGATTCTATTTCAGATAACTCTTCATCATAATCTGCCATATTGCAAGTTTAAAGTACAACAACTAATCAAACAATCAAACAAGAAACGTATTTACAATTTAAACAATTTATTTACACTACTCGAATCCCGCAACGCTGCCACCAATTTTGTAATGGGCCTGGTATCTATTGAAAATGATATGTTAAAGTAGATTAAAATAAATAGGAAAATAAACTGTAAGAAAGGGTTCGTACCTAAGTTACTTCTTAAGGTTCGAGATTTATTGTGTAAAATGAAAAGACCCTATCCAAATTGATTGTATTATTTTAAAATAGTAGAACATTTTATATCTCAATTTTGCTCAGTAAACTACAACTATAACTATAAATAGAATGTTGGCTCGCTTTGAGCTATTCAACGATCAATCGTTTTATCAGAATAACAGGAAAGACTTATGCAGTCACTTCTGCTATACTTTAAATCCTGATGTCTTGTTTT
This sequence comes from Bathymodiolus brooksi, assembly GCA_963680875.1. NCBI lineage: Eukaryota > Metazoa > Mollusca > Bivalvia > Mytilida > Modiolidae > Bathymodiolus > Bathymodiolus brooksi. Next base: position 58,602,732 of record OY804586.1, on the reverse strand, counting down.
AGCTCAGTTCAGCTCAATATACCTATTTAATCTTTCTAATCTTTCGATACGCAATTCACAAATGGCACAAAACGAATGCAACCATCCGCGGCATTTTAACCGGTTTATATACTCTAAAATGTACTCGAGATCCTCTAATTAATCGATCGCTTCTATGTAAAAGCCCGAGGATTCTACAAGGGGATTTCCAACTTTATAAATACAACATTGACGTAATGGAAAAAAAATAGCGCTTTCAGTAAAGTGTTCATTTCATTTCACTACAAAAATATCAAACGTTATAAGGTACATGTGAATACAGATATAAATTTTATTTAAAGTCGGAGTATAAAACATACAACATAAGCTCTGAAGAGCTTTTAAAACCGACATTTCTCAGAATGTGTACTAACATTTCCTCATTCTACACTTATTGTACGTGTACTATGCGTATTTACTAATTGATTTTTGCTCATGGAGGACATAAGAAAAAATGAATAAGTATGTATTCAATTTTTAGTCTTGCGATTAGCCCGTCTATAGGTACCATCACACCCAAGAACGGTAACTCATGATGTAATTCATGTGGTTCACGTGTCACTCATTTATTACTGCCCATTGCAAAATAGTACTCATTTGAATTTGCAATACATAACGAATAAATATGACAACTGTCCACAATAAATTAATATACAAATGAGTTTCTATGATTCTAAATCTATTGAGACTGGAACTTTCAGCTGTAAAATTCTCAGATGAGAAGCGTAGATATCTATTGACTTGTTCGCGTCGTCACTTCACTTGCAATCTAAGATGTCGGAGCGAAGGGCTAAATTAAGAACAATAAATATTTATCCAATTTAAGGAAGTAAATATAAATAGTCAAGGATAATTAACTATGGAAGTTTGTAGAAAAAAAATAGTTATCTTACAGAACGGTATCGATGTACTCCACAAATCAGATTTAATCTAAACTGTACACAGTTCAATAAATAGATCGCAATTTTTCACCAGATGGTGAGTATAACATACAAATCGGACTTGGATGCAAATGTCTATCCTTCGCATATATTAAGATATTACATATGAGAACTAAGATTTCATGTCACAGAAATGAGAAAATATAAATCAAAAGTTCGTTTGCTTAAAGGTAACTTCGGTCAACATTTCCTATTTCACGGTGGATTGAGTCCGCTTTCCCATAGGGTTATTTTTATTTGTAAAGTTTCTATAAAACGAAATGGATTACTTTTCAAGAAAATCACTTTTAAAATACAAAATGTACTTCATGAGTACGATAGATTTCAGTAAACACGATATCGACATTTTCATAAATGACACGTGGCACAAACACGCGGGTGCCATGTGCATATAGGACCATTATTCAAAATTACAAGTCGACTTGAACTTCGGGTAATTATCATCCCTTTGTAAATGTTTGATCATTTTGATTACGTAGTTAAATATGTTACCTCTGTTTAATTGGTTTATGTAGGCATATCACAGGCACTTGTTTCTGGTAAAAACAATATACCTAGATAATATATATACCACGTTATCCAGGTATATTTTTGTTTACCAGAAACAAGTGCCTGTGAGGCATATATTAATACATTCACCTGTATGTCTACTAATTACTACCCCTTTAGATGGTCTCTTATTCCCCTCTCTTAATCATATGTTGTTTTAGTCCAGTCTAGGCGTTCGGAGAACACACTGTTTAATTGGCGTGGGTCATGAGACTAATGATAAATTTTATGCTTTCAAACAATTTTAAGTGGCGAATGGTTCTAACAAATAATCGTCAAAATTAAAATACATTCGTCAATTACGAAAATGACGAGCGCTGGCTGAATCATAGTAATAAATCATTATAATACCCGAAAGTTCCTCCCTTAGTTGCAGTCGCAATTCTGCAAGTTTTTAAAAGGATGAAATTCGTAGCTATATGATCACTAAAAAAGACAATAAGAACTACGGGACCGCAGCTAATATGCTGCCTAAATGTGTATTCTAAGCAGGGCCTCCAAAAGAAATTATACAAGGCGGACACGACTGCTTTGGGGCCCCGGAGACAGGCTGTAACTTCTCTCAAAATAAAGGATTTGAGGTCCAATTAAACCACTGGTAAACTTTCATGAATGCTTTATTTCTTGTGCAGCAGAATATCTAGATAACATATCCTTTATACAAAGCAGTGACAAATATAATTCAGAAGTCTAAGTGAATTTTACATAATTATTTTTCTAAATAAACTAAAAATAGTTGAAAATACAAAAAAATCAAAATAAAACATCTATGGCTAAGGGTATGGGGCCCTTCAGAGTTTCACAGGCCCCTTCTTGGCTCTCCGGGCCCCGGACTGATGTACCGGCTGACCCCCCCCCCCCCCCCCCCCCCCCCCCCCCCCCTCATATGGACTGATTCTAAGGATGAATCAATTTTTGCCCTTTTCAATTTAAGTTTCCATTTTCAATATTACAGTCTACATACAAATACAAATCAAAATGTGAAGAAAATGTCTTCCTAGTTTCTAATAAGATATGTTAGATTACATTAAATGATACAAACTAAAAGTATAAATTAGTCTGTGCTACCATGTTTGAAATGAAGAGTGATAGTACGTCCTTTGTACCACTTTGTAAAAATTGCCAATCTTGAAAAAAACAATTGTATTGAATTTATCAGATAATTTAATGTTCAATAACATATCATGTTGTCATACAATCTACTGTCACATGGTAAGATTCCATTGAATATTAACCAAACATTTTACCAAGTGAAAAAGTAATAATATAGTGTATATATTTATTACATAGTGCTGTTTGTAGAGGTTTAGTACTTATTGTATATGTTTAGTGTTTAGTATAATGCAAAAGGAATGATGGAGTTTGACACTTTGTGTTGTTTATACTTTTTGTAATTTCTAATTACTTTGAAAAGAATTTGAATTCCTAATTACAAGGTGTAATGATTTTCTAAGTATTGTTTTGTTTTTTTGCACTTATAATGATATACAAAAAGAAAGAAAGCTATAACATAATAAATATTAATGTGTGGCAATTGTTTCCTATACACTTAACATTTTTATATCAGAATAGCCAGTTGTTATTGCTATTAATGTTTTTTCGTGGATAGATTTTAAAATCTATTATGATTTTTTTTATATCGTAGCATAATACAAACAGTATTTCATCAAGGATCGTTTTCTGTCTGCAATATGATATTTTTTATAATAATATTCTCTTTGAAACTACCTGTGCAATTAGTGCTTATCACCATTGAAGTTATGATTTCCAATCCCGGTACTTAGCGATGGAGATCATTTTATTATCTTGATTTTACAGTAGAGGTGGGTAATAGCGGTCGTTTTATTATCTTGATTTTACAGTAGAGGTGGGTAATAGCGGTCGTTTTATTATCTTGGTTTTACAGTAGAGGTGGGCGATAATGATCATTTTATTATCTTGATTTTACAGTAGAGGTTGGTAATAGCGATTTTTTTTATTATCTTGGTTTTACAGTAGAGGAGGGCGATAACGATAGTTCCACTATGTTAGTTTTACATTAGAGGTGGACGATACCGACCGATTTATTATCTTGGTTTTACAGTAGAGGTGGGCGATACCGACCGATTTATTATCTTGGTTTTACAGTAGAGGAGGGCGATAACGATAGTTTTACTATCTTAGTTTTACAGTAGAGGTGGGCGATACCGACCTATTTATTATCTTGGTTTTACAGTAGAGGTGGGAGCTAGTGGTCGTTTTATTATCTTGGTTTTACAGTAGAGGTGGGCGATAATGATCATTTTATTATCTTGATTTTACAGTAGAGGTTGGTAATAGGGATTTTTTTATTATCTTGGTTTTACAGTAGAGGAGGGCGATAACGATAGTTTCACTATGTTAGTTTTACATTAGAGGTGGACGATACCGACCGATTTATTATCTTGGTTTTACAGTAGAGGTGGGCGATACCGACCGATTTATTATCTTGGTTTTACAGTAGAGGAGGGTGATAACGATAGTTTTACTATCTTAGTTTTACAGTAGAGGTGGGCGATGCCGACCTATTTATTATCTTGGTTTTACAGTAGAGGTGGGAGCTAGTGGTCGTTTTATTATCTTGGTTTTACGTTAGAGGTGGGTGATAGCGATCGATTTATTATCTTGGTTTTACATTAGAGGTGGGCGATAACGATCATTTTACTATCTTAGTTTTACAGTAGAGGTGGGCGATACGGACCTATTTATTTTCTTGGTTTTACAGTAGAGGTGGGAGATAGCGGTCGTTTTATTATCTTGGGTTTACAGTACAGGAGGGCGATAACGATCGCTTTATTATCTTGATTTTACAGTAGAGGTGGGTGATAGCGATCGATTTATTATCTTGGTTTTACATTAGAGGTGGGCGATAACGATCATTTTATTATCTTGATTTTACAGTAGAGGTGGGTGATGCCGACCGATTTATCATCTTGGTTTTACAGTAGAGGTGGGCGATAACGATCATTTTATTATCTTGATTTCACAGTAGAGGAGGGCCATATCGACCTATTTATTATCTTGGTTTTACAGTAGAGGTGGGAGACGGCGGTCGTTTTATTATCTTGCTTTTACAGTACAGGAGGGCGATAACGATCGTGTTATTATCTTGGTGTTGCAGTAGAGGTGGGTGATAGCGATCGTTTTATTATCTTGGTTTTACAGTAGAGGTGGGAGACAGCGGTCGTTTTATTATCTTGGTTTTAGAGTACAGTAGGGCGATAACGATCGTGTTATTATCTTGGTGTTGCAGTAGAGATGGGAGACAGCGGTCGTTTTATTATCTTGGTATTACAGCAGAGGTGGGCGATAACTATCGATCTTTTTCTTAGTGCTGTAAAGTTTATTGAAGAACCATCAACTACCAATTTCAAAGTCTATTTTGATAGAACTTGGACCTTAGTCATGAACGTAATCTGAACATGACAAATCGTGCTTCTTGAAATTCAAGCGATGAAGGCGGCCATTTTTAGAAGGAATTAATATTGCTGGGTCTTATCTATCACATGTACATGACTCCATTACATATCATATTACTGTAAAAAATAATTGCAGGTTATGTCATAAAAAAGAGCCAATAGGAAACGTGTATTAAGCAATGCATATTAATGAGGTATAATAACAAAGACTAAATCTTTCGTTCGTACCCAATTCACAAAACCTTCACAGTGGCAGTCAAAATTCTTTTCCCCTGTTGTAATATGTTCCTTCCTTTCTGTATCATGTCGGTTAAAAGTCCACTAGGGCTCGTGTTGTATTGTTATTTTAATATGCCGACTATAAATAAAACTTATCTTATCAGAGATAAAAGAAAATATGTTACACAGTGATAGTGGTTTTTCTTTTTCTTTTTGTGCACAATTTGCTTAAGTATATACAATGTATCATACATGTATGCATACAGTCAATGTACATCATACTCATTTTATTAATGTACATCATACTCATTTTATTAATGTACATCATACTCATTTTATTAATGTACATCATACTGACTTTATTAATGTACATCATACTGACTTTATTATTGTACTAATGTCAAATCTCCTTATTATATTGGGCCTTTGCCAGTTACTTTAACTGTGTTTGTGCTAATAAATCTATTGTCTATTGTCTTATCTTATCTTATCTGTTGATGGAATTGATCTCGTCCTGTATAGCGTAGAAATACTGCTCGCTGGGGGACTTTAAGCAATAATCAATCAATCAATCATACATTCATACTCACGACAGGAGGGGTTAATTCTGTTTTTTTTTAAATGGGATCTGTGGAACATTTAAATATTATATCTTCAATGCTGTCACGTACCTCTACTGGGGAATATTAGTCCCGAGGGTATCATCTGCCCAGTATGGGTTAATAGATATTCTAGTATTTATTACTGAAATTTACAGTTCCTAAATAATGTAATTATGAATAAAACTAAGCTTCTCCTCCCTCAGGCGATTTTGGCTATCCTTTTTATGCCCTTGGGTTTTATTGCTCCCAAAATTATAGAATTATTTGTCTCTCCAATCTTTCGAAACGCGCCGTGAGCACTAAATTTGGTATCTACGTTTTTAAATTATTTTGCAAAACAAATATTAATCCAGATTTACATGTATAGTTAATTCTGAATTGGTGCTAAACTTCTCAAATAATGAATAAATACACGAATTCAAATCTCTGAGAAAAAACGAATACAAAGTTTAATGTACATACAATTTTTGAAATAATAGAAAAAACTAAATGTTTGGGTCCATACATATCTAAGTTCACACTCCACGACTCAATTGAAAAACTGAATGTTTGGGGCCATACATATCCAAGTTCCCACTCCCCGAAACAATTGAAAAGCTAAATGTTTGGATATATCCTCGTATATCCAATTCCCCTCTCCCACTACCGAACAGTTGATAAACTAAATGCTTCGGTCCATACATATCCAAGTTCCCACTCATCCAAGCAATTGAAAAACTAAATGGCTGGGTCCAAACATAGCGAAGGTTCCACTCTACCAAACAGTTGAAAAACTAAATGGTTGGGTCCATACATAGCGAAGTTCGGATTCCCACTCTACCGAACAATTGAAAACTAAATGCTTAGGTCCATACATATCCAAGTTCCTACTTTCCTAAACAATTGAAAAACTAAATGTTTGGGTCCATACATATAGGAAGTCTCCTCCTCCAAAAAATTGAAAAACTGAATGTTTGGGTCATTGGGATAATATGAAGCAGCCGGCCGCAATACCGGTAATACCAGTATTGTAATATTTACAATATTTACAATTCTGGAAATACCAATTACAATACGGGTAATACCAGTATTGTTACACTGTGCAATACTAGAAATACCAGTATTGTAAACGTTACAATACCGGAAATCCAGTATCATAGATATACAATACTGGATGTACCAGTATCGTGCATTTACAATACTGGAATACCAGAATCGTTGATCTATACACAATACCGAAAGCTCCAGTATTCCTCATCCAACAATACTGGTAATACTAGTATTGTAAAACACACGATACTGGAAGCTTCAGTATTCTTCATCCAGCAATACTGGTAATACTAGTATTGTAAAACACACAATACTGGAAACTCTAGTATTCTGAATTCACCAGTAAAACTCCCGACCTTGGGCAAATAACTGGTAAGCTTTACAATACTAGTATTACCAGTATTGTTGGCGTATTACGAAAGTTTGGAACAGGCACATACGCTGGATTGAACAGACAGGATAAAAAAAAACAATTTACAAGTACATTCCGCAACTTCGTCGCTAATCTTCCAGTATCTGCAATACTAGTATAACCAGTATTTTCCAGTATCTGTAATACTGGTACGTATAACCAGTATTTTCCAGCATCTGCAATACTGGTATAACCAGTATTTTCCAGAATCTTCCAGTATCTGCAATACTGGTATAACCAGTATTTCCCAGAATCTTCCAGTATCTGCAATACATTTTTTTGGCAATGACCAGTATCTTCTAGTATTGCAGATACTGGAAAATTCTGGAAGATATTGGGATACTAGTATTTACCAGTATCTGTACCAGTATTGCAAATACTGGAAGATTCTGGTAAAATACTGGTAATACCTAACCAGGATTGTGTACAATACTAGTAATACCAGTATTGCGGCCGGCTGCTTCATATAAGTTATATTGCATGTCAACAGTCCCAAGCCTCGACTCAATTGAAAAACTAACTGTTTGGGTCCATACATATCGCAGTTCCCACTCCCCCAAATGTTTCGATATATCCGCGAATAGCTAAGTTCCCCCTCCCCTACCGAACAATGGAAAAACTAAACGTTTGGGGCAATACATACCCAAGTTCCCACTCCCCCCAACCATTGAAAAAAAAATGTTTGGGTCGACACATATCCAAGTTCCCACCCCCCTTAGCAAAAAACAACTGAAAAATTAAATCTTTCGACATATTCGCGTAATTAAAAATCCCCCTCTCCCTGCCGTACAATGGAAATACTAAATGTTTGGGTCAGTACATATTCAAGTTTCAAATTATATTCATTTTCTTTGAATGAGCTTGGAAAATTACACTGTAACAAAACAAAAACTCTTCATAAAAAACATCTAAGCATAATAAATTATTACTCTTATGATATCTATAACTACATATTTGCAACTTCATTCATATACATATACATGTACATAAGATCAGTGATGTGTGACGATTGATGAACAGGTATTCTATTATTTAGAACTAGCGAATATTTACCCATAAACAGGTTATGTTAACAATATCATGTGTCAGTTCTATTAATGTTGACTAGACCAGAACATTGCGTTGTTAAAGGAATTTATTCTTAATAAGCAATTTGTTATAAACCTTCTCAATAATGTTTTTTTTTTAATTTAGAATGTGTATGAGAGTTTTACTTTGTTAATTAGATATATGTAGATGTACAAAATATATACGCCCCGTGTGTATCCAGAGGAGCAGGGGTGGTTTGTCTCACTCTTATCTGAAACATTAATAAACCTGGAAGGATGTGTGACCAAATCATAGCCAAGCCCCCCCGCCTCCTTTCCCATGTTTGATAAAAAAAATGTAGTATGCCTCCCGTTTTCGGACAGTCTAGATCTACCCATATACACGAACTATATCCTGTACAGATAAATAAGGGGTTTGGAATAAAGCTTGAAAATACCAGAGGGGTAATCAGAAGCCGGAAACACAAATAAGAGGACATACAACACAATCATAAAAAGGACAAAAGGACAAACAATGATCTATTAAACACTACACAGAAAAAAACTAAAGATTGAGCAACACGAACCTAACTACAAACCATGGGAGAACTCAAATGTTCCTGAAGGGTAGACGTTGATTGTAAAATACTAAAAGGAACAGTACAAAGAAATCAAAATCTGGGTACATCAATCCAATAACAGGGAATAGTACATAATAATTCAAATCTGGCTACACAAAACCAATTACAGAGAAAAGTACAAAGAAATACAAATTCAGATACTCAAAGCAAATTAGATGGAACAGTACAAGCATAAAAAATATGTAATGGATACACAAAACAAAACCAGAACGACAAGCTTATAAATAAATGACATTACAACATATCGGATGACACACAACTCCAAAATAAAACAATCAACTAGGAACATAAAGACGCCAACTCCAAAACAAAACAATGAACTAGGAACATAAAGACGACAACTCCAAACAAAGCAATCAACTAGGAACATAAAGATACCAACTCCAAAACAAAACAGTCAACTAGGAACACAAAGAAGCCAACTCCAAAACAAAACAATCAACCAGGAACATAAAGAAGCCAACTCCAAAACAAAACATTCAACTAGGAATATAAAGACGGCAACTCCAAAACAAAACAATCAACCAGGAGCATAATGACGCCAACTCCAAAACAAAACAATCAACTAGGAAGATAAAGACACCAACTCTAAAACAAAACAATCAACTAGGACCATTAAGACGCCAACTCCAAAACAAAACAATCAACCAGGAACATTAAGATACCAACTCAAAAGAAAGCAATCAACTAGGAACATTAAGACGCCAACTCTAAAACAAAACAATCAACTAGGAACATAAAGAAGCCAACTCCAAAACAAAACAATCAACTAGGAACATAAAGAAGCCAACTCCAAAACCAAACAATCAACCAGGAACATTAAGATACCAACTCAAAATAAAGCAATCAACCAGGAACATTAAGACGCCAACTCTAAAACAAAACAATCAACTAGGAACATAAAGAAGCCAACTCCAAATCAAAACAATCAATCAGGAACATATAGACACCAACTCTAAAACAAAACAATCAACTAGGAACATAAAGACACCAACTCCAAAACAAAACAATCAACCAGGAACATTAAGATACCAACTCAAAAGAAAGCAATCAACTAGGAACATTAAGACGCCAACTCTAAAACAAAACAATCAACTAGGAACATAAAGAAGCCAACTCTAAAACAAAACAATCAACCAGGAGCATAATGACGCCAACTCCAAAACAAAACAATCAACCAGGAGCATAAAGAAGCCAACTCCAAAACAAAACAATCAACTAGGAAGATAAAGACACCAACTCCAAAACAAAACAATCAACCAGGAACATTAAGAAGCCAACTCAAAAGAAAGCAATCAACTAGGAACATTAAGACGCCAACTCTAAAACAAAACAATCAACTAGGAACATAAAGAAGCCAACTCCAAAACAAAACAATCAACTAGGAACATAAAGAAGCCAACTCCAAAACAAAACAATCAACCAGGAACATTAAGATACCAACTCAAAATAAAGCAATCAACCAGGAACATTAAGACGCCAACTCTAAAACAAAACAATCAACTAGGAACATAAAGAAGCCAACTCCAAATCAAAACAATCAATCAGGAACATATAGACACCAACTCTAAAACAACACAATCAACTAGTAACATAAAGACACCAACTCCAAATCAAAACAATCAACCAGGAACATTAAGATACCAACTCAAAAGAAAGCAATCAACTAGGAACATTAAGACGCCAACTCTAAAACAAAACAATCAACTACGAACATAAAGAAGCCAACTCTGAAACAAAACAATCAACTAGGAACACAAAGAAGCCAACTCCAAATCAAAACAATCAACTAGGAACATAGAGACGCCAACTCCAAAACAAAACAATCAACTAGGAACATAAAGAAGCCAACTCCAAATGAAAACAATCAACCAGGAACATAAAGACGCCAACTGCAAAATAAACTATTCAACTAGGAACATATAGACGCCAACTCTAAAACAAAACAATTAACTAGGAACATAAAGAAGCCAACTCCAAAACAAAACAATCAACCAGGAACATAAAGACGCCAACTCCAAAACAAAACAATCAACTAGGAACATAAAGAAGCCAACTCTAAAACAAAACAATCAACTAGGAACATAAAGAAGCCAACTCCAAAACAAAACAATCAACTAGGAACATAAAGACTCCAACTCCAAAACAAAACAATCAACCAGGAACATTAAGATACCAACTCAAAATAAAGCAATCAACTAGGAACATTAAGACGCCAACTCCAAAACAAAACAATCAACCAGGAACATTAAGATACCAACTCAAAACAAAACAATCAACTAGGAACATAAAGAAGCCAACTCCAAAACAAAACAATCAACTAGGAACATAAAGAAGCCAACTCCAAATGAAAACAATCAACCAGGAACATAAAGACGCCAACTGCAAAATAAACTATTCAACTAGGAACATATAGACGCCAACTTCACAACAAAACAGTCACCTAGGAGCATAATGACGGCAACTCCAAAACAAAACAATTAACTGGGAACATAAAGAAGCCAACTCTAAAACAAAACAATTAACTAGGAACATAAAGAAGCCAACTCTAAAACAAAACAATCAACTAGGAACATAAAGACGCCAACTCCAAAACAAAACAATCAACCAGGAACATTAAGATACCAACTCAAAATAAAGCAATCAACTAGGAACATTAAGACGCCAACTCTAAAACAAAACAATCAACTAGGAACATAAAGAAGCCAACTCTAAAACAAAACAATCAACTAGGAACATAAAGAAGCCAACTCCAAATCAAAACAATCAACTAGGAACACAAAGAAGCCAACTCCAAATCAAAACAATCAACCAGGAACATATAGACGCCAACTCTAAAACAAAACAATCAACTAGGAACATAAAGAAGCCAACTCCAAATCAAAACAATCAACCAGGAACATATAGACACCAACTCCAAAACAAAACAATCAACCAGGAACATTAAGATACCAACTCAAAAGAAAGCAATCAACTAGGAACATAAAGATGTCAACTCCAAATCAAAACAATTAACCAGGAACATAAAGACGCCAACTCCAAAACAAAACAATCAACTAGGAACATAAAGAAGCCAACTCCAAATCAAAACAATCAACCAGGAACATAAAAGACGCCAACTGCAAAATAAACTATTCAACTAGGAACATATAGACGCCAACTCCACAACAAAACAGTCACCTAGGAGCATAATGACGGCAACTCCAAAACAAAACAATTAACTGGGAACATAGAGACGCCAACTCCAAAACAAAACAATCAACTAGGAACATAAAGAAGCCAACTCCAAATCAAAACAATCAACCAGGAACATAAAGACGCCAACTGCAAAATAAACTTTTCGACTAGGAACATATAGACGCCAACTTCACAACAAAACAGTCACCTAGGAGCATAATGACGGCAACTCCAAAACAAAACAATTAACTGGGAACATAAAGAAGCCAACTCTAAAACAAAACAATTAACTAGGAACATAAAGAAGCCAACTCCAAAACAAAACAATCAACTAGGAACATAAAGATGTCAACTCCAAATCAAAACAATCAACCAGGAACATAAAGACGCCAACTCCAAAACAAAACAATCAACTAGGAATATAAAGAAGCCAACTCCAAATCAAAACAATCAACCAGGAACATAAAAGACGCCAACTGCAAAATAAACTATTCAACTAGGAACATATAGACGCCAACTCCACAACAAAACAGTCACCTAAGAGCATAATGACGGCAACTCCAAAACAAAACAATTAACTGGGAACATAAAGACACCAACTCCAAAACAAAACATTCAACTTGGATGATAAAGATGCCAACTCCAAAACAAAACATGTATATATATTGTTTATGTATGAAAACATAATACAATTACGGCTCTCTGTGTAGGGAAACATCCAGATTTGTCAACCTGAGGGGGAAAACAACCCCCCGAGGGTTGAGAAACCTGGATGTTTCCCTACACAGAAGGGTTTGTCCGAGGGAACCCCCCTCCCGAGGGTTGACAAATCTGGATGTTTCCCTACACAGAGGGCCGTAATTGTTTTATTATATTTTTGCCAATGTTTTATAGGTTATCTCCCTTGTGGGGGAAAATTGGGTTGTTCGGCGGGGAACAATGGGGTTGTTTCCCGGCAGCGCAAATTTTTGCCAATATTTTATATGTTATCTCCCTTGTGGGGGAAAATTGGGTTGTTCGGCGGGGAACAATAGGGTTGTTTCACGGCAGCGCAAATTTTGGCAAAACATCTCAATTATTTTATTATCACATGACTAATTTAATCCAATCAAAATCTATCATATAGATTAAAATATAATAATAAGCAATGTTTTTAATAATAATTTCGCTTTAATAATTTTATCTTTACAAATTTGTAAAGATAGCAAATAATGCAACGTTTTGAAATAGATTACTTGCTTTAAAACCCATGCATGATTAGGTTGATTAACATGTCTCAATCTGCGTTATCACATATTGAGCAAAGGAGGCTTAGTGTATGAGCCATGGGACATAACTCGACAGTCTCATGCATGATCGACTCGGGTGTTGGGTAGCCTATGTGAACCAGGAAATAAATATATACGTCATGGAAAACCAAGAAAAATGGGCATTACATGTTTACGGAGATAATCATAGAATCATAGAGATCAATATACGCGGTGCTCTGTGTGTCGGCGGCCACATCAGTGTTTTACTTCTTCTTGAATGAGTATGGCTTGAATGGTCCGAACACAAAAACGAAACTGAAAGTGGCTCGTTAACAACGAATTTACACAAATGATCACCACACAAAACTATGAATCGTGACATAAAAATTCCCGGATTGTTTCTTGAAATATAATTTTTTCCGGAAATACTACATTTAGACAACCGTCAATCGACTTTTATTTTTGTAATTTGTCGTCTTCCGGTGACGTAGTTTACATGGAACGCTGATATTGACACAAGCTGGTTACTGATTTCATCTTACGATTTTGTGAGCATTTTACGTGTTTAAAGTAGCTATAGGAACCGTGCATTATTTACCTGTGGGGATGGACCGGTACATGGGTATTTTTTCCTACCAAAAATATTGATGTCCATCCATCTTATTTTCAAAAAAAAGTTTATGCCATGCCTTAGTCTGTCTGAAAAAAAGTTGTGACCCTGCCAATAAATCTGATTGTTTATAAATATAATATAGTCAATATATTATGTATACAGCATAGTGCCAGAAATGAGTCAACTTTTTTAATGGTCGCCATTTTTTTAAAAGTCGCACTTGGTGAATAAAAATGCACATAACACTTTTAAATGAAGTGGTACCTACCTAATATTTTGTAATACTCCCCTTCTGGATGAGTACTGCCCTACATCGTCGTGGCAAACTGGCATACAGTTTTTGTATATAAAACAAGGGCACTTCATTCCAAGCAGTCATCAACTGAGTCTTCAAGTCGGCAAGATTACGAATTAGAAAAGTCTATTCTTTATTTTGTTTTTCAACAAAAGCCATATATTTTCGATAGGGCTCAAGTCCGGAGATTGAGGTGGCCAACTTATCTGTGGAATTTGGTTTCTATGCTTCCAATCCTCAGATTCACGGGACCTATGACAAGGAGCATTGTCATCTTGGAAGTACCATGTATTGTTACCAAAATGTTTAGTTGCAACTGGCCAAATATTGTCATCAAGTGTCTGAATATATTTTTGAGAGTTCATATTACCATCTATGAATGCTAAAGTTACAACACCATAATATTATGTCAAAGAACCCCATACCATTATCTTAATATTTGAAGATGAAACATTGGCAATATAGCCCAAACATTCCGGTCTCCACTTTTCAGATGCTTTTCTCCAGACCTTCAACTTGCCATCAGGCTTAATAACTATCATCATTTCATCGGAATAGACTACCTTTCTCCACTGATTATTAACAGTCCAATGTAACTTGCCCCTACACCATGCTATGCGCTTCTTTTTGTTTACATTCCGGATTCCTATAGACTTCCTAACTGACCGCCGTGTATAGCCAAGTGAATGAAGTGTTCTCTGAACGGTACGCCGAGATACTTTTACAGGTGTCCTTCTATTAAATGCACTGGTAATATCCTTCAATGTAGCCCTCCGTGAAGTTTTAACGATACGATTTAGTACCCTCTCCCCTCTTTTGGAAACAAATTTTGCACGTCCCTTTCGCGGTTTGTTTTCTGTGTCACCACGTTCCCGCCAGTGCTATAGAAGTCTAGAAATTGTGGACTTGCTTATATTCAATATATTTGCAACTTCCGATGCTCGGTAACTACCTTCTATAAGTTGTACGATGGTATTTTTTGTGTCGTCTGGTAATTGTTTACCGTGTTTTGTCATTTTGTAAACAAGGAAATTGCATAAAAACCGGAATGAATATCGGGTTAAAATTCCGGATTTAAAAAAAATACGTAAGAGTTACCTCCCGTTGACTACAAATTTAAAATACCGCAATGCGTTAACGCGATCTAAAACACGTTTGAAAGTGTCCAGGCGTCAATAGATGCAGTCCGCCATTAGAAAAGTTGACTCATTTATGGCACTATGCTGTGTACAATTTTATGTATGAAATAAAATTACAGAAAAAAACAGGAGTTTAAGTTTGAGTACAATGAGATGTATTAAAGGATTAGACCATTTTCATTATTTGGTATCTCAACACATTTTAGGGTAATTAATAATGTTACGTTAGTCGGTGATTGCTATATATAGTTTTCTCTTCAAATTCCTTTTCCCACCATAAATCATTGTAACTTTAATTATGCTCCTTAATTCGAAATTTAGAATGATGGCCAGTGCACACACGCTCGTGGCATGCACCACCCCTCCCCCCTTTTCTAACTTTCTGTTTACAAATTTATTTTCAATAAAATTTCTTTATTATTTCATCTCTTTTTTCCTTATTTTAACTTGTTCGTGTCAATATTCATGCAATCTTATGTCAACATCGAATTGCATGTGTCGACCCTATATAGATACTAGCATCGTGTTATCGCTTTTCATGCTATTATCGATTTTCCGATATAGCGATTAACAATGTTAACCCTTCATTCATATGACGATTGGAATTTTCAAAGAATGGCTAGTTAAATATTTCTTTGTACATAAGATTGCATGTTTTTAAAGCCATTCTTGTATTTTAATATACTCTCGATTATCTGGCAACTTTGTTGTCAGTAAAATGGCGTCATCTGTTTTTGTGTGAAGTAATAACAAGGCCGATATACGGGATGGAAACGAATATAAAATCCGGAAATGGCTGGTTTTAAAATTTCATGGTTGTGGCCATCTACCAAATCATACTACATCTAAATAAAATAACAGAATATTTGAAAATGACCACTTTCAAAATTGTGTTTACTTTAGATGTTTTTTTTAGTGCTGAAACCACAATGCACTGCAAAGTGACATGTATTTTATATAAGAAACAGGCACATTTCAGTCGGCTCTTTTGTTTACAAATACGATCAGTGACCCATGATAGTTACATGACAGGAAGAGCAGGTGTCTGAGAGGCAGACGACATAGTTAAATTTTATATAGCCCTTCTGGATTTTTTCCCAGCTACTTTATAAATGAAGTACATTTTTGGCATTACAAAAAGTATGGTTCAGTAGGTAGGTTCACTGTTTTTGGTACTTACGTCTTTAAAAGTAAACTTTATCATTTTTTACAGATGTCAGCTTTCGTATTGTTTATGTTCGATAAATAAAAACCGGAAGACACGTCAAAAATAATGCGTGCGCTGTGGAAATCAAAATAAAATGGATACCACGAAAACAGATGACGCACGAAAACACATACCGTGATGATTGTGGTGTACCGATCATCGGAAACATCGACTAAACAGTCGGACGTCATCATACGATCTGATGATCGATTCTTAAACCTTGTGGTCGATTCTGATTCTATAGTGTCTAAAATATATATGCTTAACTTTGTTCTTTGATTGTTTTTTTTTTCTGTCTCCACACTGACAAAAATATTGCAGTTTTATCCCAGCTGGTTTTTTTTTGCCCTCATACTGTCAAACATCTGGCAATTTTGTCCAAGCGTACTTTTAACACTCGGTCAATACACATATTTGGACTAGTCTATTATTTATCTACTTCCCGGAATAGTCCATTTTATATCAGGTGTTACACATATGGAAAACAATCTTTTGTTTTGTTCTAAGTTAATGTTTACAAATGGAAAAATTGTAGTTTGTAAATATATTATTTGATTTTATTCAAATCTTTACTTTTGTCAAACACATATTTGGACTAGTTTATTATTTATCTATCTATATCAGGTGTTACACATATGGAAAACGATCTTTTGTTTTGTTCTATTTTAAAGTTAATGTTTACTAATGGAAAAATTATAGTTTATAAATTTATGATACAATTTTATTCATATCTTTACTTTTGTCAATCATACTCTTGAAATAAAGACTATTTGATTAATTATAGTCAGTAAATACATTTAGCAGGCAATTGTCACCGATGATCGATCGTCGGTCGATGTTGATATAACGATCATCGATCTTGAAAATGTTACTGATTCCCATCACTAATAGATACTAATAATCCACAAGGCATGCAACTCGTCAGGTTTAAAATTTTTAAGATTTTCATACATTTATTGCCAAATTTTTCGTATATGGACCCACTACTGACGGAAGTGACGTACCACTGCATTAACTTCAACGATAGGGTCAGAAAATACCTAATGACGGCAAATGGTCTGAAAAGATTCCGAAATTTAATTAATTGATATTTTTTGCTGAATTTAACGTTAAATTTTATATTCTATTTACTAAGAAATAATAGATTGGCTCAACGAATTATCTTTGTTACATATATATATATATTTATTTGATGAATATTTTTACCCTTTTATCATACACGGATTATATTTCCTCTCCATATGGAATTGAGTTGTATGCTAGAACGGTAGCTAGTCGTTTCGTACCATGTGCATTTCGTACCATCCATTTCGTACCATGACCGTTTCGTACCATGTCCGTTTCGTACCATATGGGATTTCCAATGTAAAACTTGTTGTTACTTAAATTTTTAAATACGTGAAAAATTATTTGTCTTAGAATGTTTTTCGTTCATAACCATTTAAATGGCTGGTTTTTTTTTGGTTTTTTTTTTAAATGTTTTGTCTCTTGTCACACTGAAGTGCCTCCTGCTTGGGTCTGACGGTCTTGCGGTTGTTTGTCATTGTTGCAAAAAATTTGGGGGCAATGATGTGTTCGCTTTTTAAAGGATTTTTTTTTATTAGTGAATAAATAATTTATTGGTCATTACTTTTCTTAATTAACTGGAGCAGATTTACAAGTCAATGATTGGTCATGAAGAGTGGTAATGTTTGTCCAAACAATCATTTAGATGGTTTCATTATTGAGTGAAACTTAGCTTAGATACCTGTTCATTGGAGAGACAATTGCAAATCATTGTGTAAACAAGAATCCCTCACTTTCCTTTTATCGGCAAGATTCTAATTAACGTCAAAGTATTAAAACACAAAAGATTTCTGTAATTGCTATATATATTTATTTATACTTTTATAACAAAACATATTTAAAAAACACACAAAAATGTAAGAATCTGAAAAAAATAAATATAAATCATGCAATTTCTAACTTTGAAATAAAACTTCTTTTTTTCTAATGTATGGTACGAAAATTGTACAGTTATTAATGTAAAAATTCCATATGGTACGAAATGGCAGGTATGGTACCAAGCGGTGAATATTAAAAATGTCATGGTACGAAATGGTAATATGGCTTTGTACGAAATTGCAAAATCATGGTAAGAAATGGTATTTTTGGATACGAAATGACTAATTCACTAGAACCAACCGACTGGTTTCCGTTTTATTTATATATACTCTTCAAAAAAAGAAAGGCAACATGTGCAAAAATATAATTTACTTCCAATTTTCAACATCATTTTAAATACAGAAATAACCATTACATTACACTGAAATTTGACATACTGGTTGTTTAGACTTTAACGTTCATTAACATATCAAAATCTATAACATTAAAGTCCATAGCATTTCGACGACGTCACTTCAAAGTCAATATCTGTTGTGCTCACCATTAGTCTGTAACACAACACGGACACATCAGCAGCCCAAGATCGTTACATCCGGGTACTTCGCCTGAGAAACCGGACCGTGACAGCAAGAGAAACTATCAAATGTCCCAGGTCTCCGACGAATATCGGCACAGACAGTCATAAACTGTCTCCCTGAAAACGGCTACGCACCCACCAGATGCCCTTACTTTGGTGCAGTACAGACGTCGGCATCGACTTGCAAGGGTCCAATGGTGCAATAGAGTAAGGGGCTGGGACCTGCAAAACTGGAGGCGAGTGGTTCAGCGATGAATCAAGATTCATGATGCAGACAAGAGAAGGCTGTACACGTGTCTACAGATGCCGGAATGAGAGGTTCGCAAGGAACTGCGTCCTTGAGGTCGACAATTTCGGTGGAGGAAGCGTGATGATGTGGGGTGCCATATCCTACGCCCGAAAAACTCAACTGGAGCACATCCCCGGCAACCATAGCGCCACTCCATATAGAGATGAGGTTTTGACACCACACATGCTGCCCGCAATGAACCTCTGTATGGAAGTTTTTCAGCACGACAACGCTCAGCTGCACACAGCTCGTGCTACTGTTGACAATCTAGCCAACCAGAACGTAAGAGTGCTCCCTGGTCGTCTAAATCACCAGATTTGAACCCAATAGAACATTTGTGGGATGATTTGGATCGACGTGTGCGCAGTCGTTAGCCAGTGCCGCAACCTCTGCAAGAAATACAGCAGGCTCTTGAGCAAGAATGGGGCAGAATTCCACAAGACCGTATTCGTCGATTGATCGAGTCTATGCAGAGATGGGTCTGTGTTGTGTTACAGGCTAATGGTGGGCACAACAGATATTGACTTTGAAGTGACGTCATCTGAACGCTATGAACTTTAATGTGATAAAGTTTGCAATTTTAATTAACTATAAAGTCTGAACAACCAGTGTGCCCAATTTCAGTGTAATGTAATGCTTATTTCTGTATTTAAAATGATGTTGAAAATTTAAAGTAAATTATATTTTTTCACATGTTGCGTTTCTTTTTTTGGAAAGTATAGATATAAGAAAGTAAAAATTCATACATTAGGCGAAGGACAAAAGAATATAGCTGGTGCAAAGACATATTTTGACTCACTCACCACAACATGTAAACATTGTGTCGTAATTGTTGGTAGTAATGACTTATCTCGTGGAGCAACTGTTACGCAAGTACACCAAGATCTACAAGACTTAAAAGAACTTGTATTGTCAAAATTCAAAGACTGTGTCCTCAATATTTCACCACTGTTTCATAGAATAGGTCAAAGACAATTTAATTCCAAAGTAGATGAAATCAACAAGAAACTTTCAACACTGATTGGCAAAAATCTACATATTATGACAAACAGACACATAACTTTCAGAGAGAGACATTTGTTCCAACCAGACGGTGTATATTTCAGCAGAAATGGTACCATAGAACTTGCCAAAATTATCAAAGAAAACATGAATGAACAATTAGATCTAATGACGTATGCAAATTACGATTACAATCATTACGAGGACTGATACCAATCAAATCATACCTACCAAAGAGAAAGCTACAAACCATTCGAAAGGGACCTAATCTTTAGACTATTAGGCATATATAATATAATAATAAACTATATATACACAGTCAATTGTAGTTTCTAGTTCATTTTTCAATATATACAGATTGTATATATAAATAGTAGTATATCATGTTATATTTACGTAGTCAGTTGTAGTTTATTTAATCCTACTAGTTTATTATTATTATTATTTTTAATTGATACTTCAGTACATTCAGTTAAAAAAAAATGTAATTAAAACTTATTTTAGATCAAAATTAAAGTTACTTTCTCATTACAATTCTATGAAAGACACTTTAAATCTCCCATACAGATTATATTTTTCACAAACTGATATTAAAGATAATTTTTCTTGCAATCTTTATTAGATGATACTGATAATACACACTTTCCTAAATGTAAAGATATAAGCTTTGGTAAAAGTTTTCTTCATTATATATATCATACAATACTCAATTGCATTAATTGTATTGTCAACGAAATTTGACATGGGTCACTATATATAGCATAGCGATGCTTTAATTGTAGTATTATAACTTTTTATATCATGTTACAACTAGGATGTTGGAACATTAATGGTTTTTCGAGTCAGAAACTACTTGATGTAAATATTGAGAAATTTGATATTTTTGGTATTGTGGAGTCTTGGACCAGCGATGACTCACACGTCAATCTTCCAAGTTTTGAATTTATTCACGAACCCGGGGCTAATAAAAAGGGAAACAGAGGTAGACGCTCAGGTGGATTTATTTTATATTTCATGAAAAGATTAGCAGAAAATAAAATAGTAACTAAAGTCCATAGCACTAAAAATTTCATATGGATTAAACTAGACAAAGCAATATGTGGTACATCACATGATATATACCTATGTTGTCTTTATATTAAACCTCGAATGAGAGTAAACTGTCCAGAAAATGATGATTTATTTGATTTATTATTTTACTCTATTAATAAATACACTCAACTTGGAAAAATTGTCTTAATGGGGGATTATAATAGTCGAACATCAACCTTAATTGATTATGTAGAACTTGACGGGAATATTAATGGTACAGACCACATAAACCTATTACCAGAAACTTATACAAATGACATAAAATTAAAGTCTAGAAATAATTCAGACAAAGAAATAAATGAACAAGGTAACATTTAATTGACCTATGTATTGAAACAAAGCTGAGCATTCTCAATGTAAGGATTGATGGTGACTCACTAGGGTACAGGATTTATTACAGCCCTAGAGGTAGTAGTAGATTATATAATTTGTTCAGAAGATATTTTGCATGATTTTGTATTTTTACATGTCTTTCCACCAAATGAATTATCTGACCATAGCATTATATGGGCTGGTTTTAACTATAATATTATAGATACAGGAAGCTGTATGAATGACCACTCAGAATACGATTATGACTTGTTACCGGGTAAATTTAATTTAGAAACTGGTTCAAAAACTGATTTTTTAACCTCTTTAGAAGACTCAAATTCTAAAAATATGATATCTCAATTTTTATTAGAGGTTAACAATCCTACAGCCAATATTAATGTTCTTACTGACAACTTGGACAATATAATTATTAATGCTACTAACAAAACATTTCATTTTAAGCAATTCACAAAGAAAAAAAGAAAAAAGAAATATATACAAAAATGGTTCAACGGTAATTGTCACTTTTTCAAAAAAGAATAGAACAACATTGGTAAGAAACTTAAAACAACATCCTGATCATATTTATTTACGCACATCATTTCACAGGTTACAAAAAGAGTATAAACAATTATTCAAGAAAACCCCATATCAATATCAAACTGGACTCCATATTTGAAAGACCTGAATAGTGATAACAATAACAAAATTAGATTTACCACAAGAAGAAGAAGAAAGTATTCATAGCAATAGATTTTGCCTTTACTTGAAAAGAAGTCAGAGAAGGTATCAAAAGGCTAAAGAAAAATAAACAGCCTGGTATTGATCTAATTCATAATGAATTTATTATTTTGGTAAAGATATTCTCTTGCTACCAATTGTTAATCTTTTTAACAGAGTATTGTCAACAGGTATATTTCCAGATACACGGAATCTGTCATGCATTTCTTTTTTACATAAAAATGGTTATATATATAATTGTGACAATTATAGATGTTTAAGCCTTACAAGTTGCATAGGTAAATTATTTACTTCACTCCTTCAAAGGACACTTCATACCTATATGGAAAATAAAGAATTATATAATAAGTTTCAGGCAGGATTCAGACCAAATTACAGAACAACAGACCATATTTTTGCAATAAAGACTATAATAAATAAGTATTTACACAAACTTAATAAACCAATTTTTGCTTATTTCGTTGATTTCAGTAAAGCCTTCGATACAGTTTGGCATTTAGGTCTTTTTAAGAAACTACTAGACCTCAAAATTGGAGGAAATTTTTATAAAACTATTAAGTTCATGTACTCAAATTCAAAATTTATAGTGAAAAAGGAAAAATACATATCAGAAGTATGTAAGACATACAGAGGAGTAAGGCAAGGTGACGGATTAAGCCCTTTATTGTGTAACTTGAATACTAATGACTTGCTTAATATATTTGATTACTCTATCACAGACCCAGTATCTTTAGATGTAAGATGACTACTATATGCAGATGACTTAATTTTGTTGTCGGAAAGTTAAAATGGTCTGCAGTCCTGCCTTGATAATCTTAACTCATATTGTAATAGATGGAAGCTGAAAATAAATATCTCGAAAACCAAAGTTATTGTATTTAGCAAAGGAAAAAGGAAAACAGATAACCTAACATTTTATGTAGAAAACAAGAAACTAGAGGTAGTAGGAAGATACAAATATCTTGGTGTGATTGTATCCTACAATGATAACTTAAAATTTGCTGCTGAACAATTATGCAACAAAGGTCTAAAGGCAGTATTCAGCCTAAGATCAAAAATACTCGATTTTGACTTCTCAGACATGAAATTAAAATTGAAATTATTTGATTCCTTAATAAGACCAATAATATCTTATGCGTCAGAAATTTGGATAAGTGACTTTACACAAAAAGAACTGAAAAGTGAAAATCTCCCATTTTAGAAAATCCACAACCGCTTTTGTAAATACTTACTAGGGATACACAAGAAATCTTCAAATTTTGCATAGAGGTGCGAATTAGGTAGATTACCAATTTTAAGTTTCATAATTTCATTAACATATAAATACTATTCGAGATTAGAAAAGCTTCCATCTACTAGGTTAGTAAAATAAGTTTTTGATGTGGATAGAGGTATGTAGCTTGAGGGAAAAAATATTGGGGTCGTCATTCATATACAAGTCAACAGAAAATATGAAAATTGATATTTCAAAGCTATCAACTGATGATATTTCCAAAATTGTAAACAATTATTACAAAAAATCAGTTGAAGATCAGCTAAAAATCTTTAAAAATTAAACAACTGATTCTAAATTAAACACATTTGCCAATTGTTATAATGAATTTTCACTTCAAAGTTATTTAGACCTAAATTTATCAAAGTCCATAGTGAAAAAATTAACAAAATTGAGGATAAGTGTACATACATTACTAATAGAAAAAGGAAGATACTTCAGACCAAAACTCTGCAGAAATTTAAGATTATGTTCACTCTGTAATAAGATTGAGGATGAAGAACATTTTCTATTATTTTGCAAAAACATGATACTTTAAGATCTAATCTATTTTCAAATCTGAATCTAGACCTTTCTACCTTACAAAATGATAGTGAGATGACCTCATCCACATTTAATAAGCTTATGAATCCTAAAAGTATATCAGAAACTAAAGTTATTTGTAGTTTTGTTGAATCTGCATTTTCTTGTTGTGTATGATAATTCTCTGTTAAGATATTTCTTCCTGTTGTGTGTTCATTTACATGTTCGTAGGATTTAGTATCTTTACATTGTGTGGAAGACATCAATTTTGTTTTGATAATCCAATAAACAGTCTTAGTCTTAGTCTTATTTCGCTCTTCGGTAAACCAGGTAACCAGGAACGCAACACATGAAGGCGGGTGCGATGAAATCCTGAATTCTTAGTTTCCTGAACTATTTCAACATCTTAAAACAGTCTATTAATATTTTCTGTGAGTGTAGTAGCGCAAACATTGAATAACAATTGGCATTGCTAGTACAAACAACCTAGCCTACCGGTCAAAGAGTACTCTGTACTGGTTGGCTTCCCTATCTCGCCAGGTACCCAATCTCACCATGCAAGGTTTTCTTTGTCACCTTGAAAGTGCCAGTTAAAATTATATTCATTGTTTGAAATCAACACACATTGAACTTATCAGGGAACCAGAACTTTCTTTGAAATTTCTGAAAACTTTTCGTAGAAATGGCAAATGTTGAGATTCGGTACCTGGCAAGATAGGGTACTCAACCAGAGGACTAGCAATTCTTGCCACCTGCACCATCTTTACACGACCTTTTTCACGCATTTCAGCAGAGTAAATTCCTCAAATATTGTGTTGGTCAACTTCAAAATTAAATCTTCATCACCTATATTTTCATTCGACCCTGATCGATAGGTTCAGCTGTACAGTGGCGAGAATTGCTGCTTGGCAAGAACAACTCTGTCGCTGTTTCATTAAGCTTAAAAATATTTAAAAAAAAACAATCGAAGAACATTACAGTGTAATTATGAATTGATAAGCCAGAAAATTCTGTGCCTTGATATGGTAAAAAGATAACGTGTCCATGTTTAGTACCTGTTGTGCACTATTGGCAGTTGCCATATTTGAAGTCAAACAGCTTTTTTAACTAAAAATGTGAAAACGAATACTCCTAATATATGTAGATGTGAACCTTATAACAGTTACAGAAAAAAATGAAAAGGATAACATTATTTCACACCAAATTACAATGTAGTAACTTGTTCGTCAGAATCGCCGCCCTATTGCTTTTTAAAATGTTTGTGTGGAGAAAAATTTCACTCGTCATTTCCCTGATTTTACCCAGATATTCATCCCTTCTTGCATCATGCTTTGACAAAAAACAAGTCATATCCACATTTTAATATATTGTGGTGTATGATACTTTGCTTATTTATGATAAAAATATGTTACATACAGGTGTATAGCTGATAAGAGTTTTCACCACTATTTTGACATTTTATACTGAAGAAAAAAATTCAGCTTCATTGAAATTTACAAAATAATAATTAAAAAAAATATATATATTTTTTAAAATGCTTGTCGCTCCTCTCATTTTGGTAATGAAGTCCAACGAATAAGTTGTTAATTTTGTTGTGGCCTTACTAACCTTAAATACATGTATATTTTTGAAATCATTTTCCCAGTAATTGGTTTTTTTTGTCTAAAAGTCTTGTGAAATTATAATAAATAATATTGATTTTTGTCATTTGTAGTGCAGTATTTCATGGACAGACGAGGAATTCACAGAGGAAAATGCTTACTTGAAGATTGTGACTGCTTACAATATGACCTTCCTGTTGACAGTACAACCCATTTATGCTCATATTGTGGAGACCCTCCAACCAAACATTTAATTGTCCACACTGCTGAAAGTGAAAAGGATGATAAAGACCATGAAGGTGAAATACATAAATATTCTTATATTTGCAATTTGCACATTGCATAATAATATAGGGTTATTGCATGAATGTTGATGAATATTACCCTGATTAGAATCTTATGCATGTGAGTGCAATACACAATCTGCACGGGGGCGGATCCAGAGACTCTGTTGGCAGGTGGGGGGGGGGGTTCAGTTATGGAGCAATATTTTCAATAATAGATGGAACCAACTTTTTCCCAAAGCGGTTCTGGCATGTATGTCGGTAGGCCTTGTTTTCATTTCATTTAGCGTATAGTCGATAAAAGGTACAGTTATTGACTTCCTAAAGTAGTCTTCCGGACTCTCTGCTTCAACATTATCTCTCATTATTTGTCTCCCGCATATTCTAGTTTTTTTTAACCTCTATGTCTAGCGGTTCACAGATTTAAACACTCCTCTCAAAACACTGGTACTTGAATTGTTCAACATTTGCTCTGCAGTCTAGTGAGCTCTGAACTAAAGTTATGCTTTCTAAGGCTCTGCCTATGTCAAGTGATCTCTCTTGTAGTGATCTGCTGAGGCCTTTCTTAAAAGTCAGGCACATTTGAACAATAACAATGGTTATGACAAAATCAAAGTTGCAAATGGAATACAACAGAGAAGTTACATCAGCTGTTCCTGGTCTGGTGTATGTCTGTTTTGGCAGTTTTGTAAAGTGCTCAAGTAATAGCAGGGGAAAAATCTAATTTAAGTATATTTTATTAAGTCTCCCAACCAACGTTTGGAGACTTATTGTTTTTGCTCCGTTTCTTATTATTATTATTATTATTATTATTCTTTCTTTCCGTGCACCATGAACTTGTCCACGGCAGATTTCAGGAACTACAGGACACTTGGTGGAGTTATAGATATATGTTTCTAGTTGATCCTAAAGTTTTCAGATTTGTGGTAAAGGGGGTCAAAGCCATATTTTTGGGGGTTCAAAGGCGGTGGGGGTTACTATAGAATCCTATGGGAAACTTGAAATTTCGTTCATTAATGTAAATAACTTCTAACTGGATAATGATAGAGACATAAAATTTGACATAGTGATAGGTCACCATTAGAGGAGCAATTCTGCGTTTTCAAAATTTTCAAGATGTCTACCATTTTCAAAATGGCTGCCAAAACACGGCATAAAAATGGGGGGTAAAAATTCAACATTGTCCGATATCATCAAAATTTGATATGTGGGTAGATAGTGTCAGTGGCCGGTTTGGGAGACTTCATAATAGTTTAAAATATGCTGTATTCATATATTTTCAAAACGGAAACTCATGTAATTTTTTTTAAATACATCAACAATTGCCTTTAATTTTATTTGTGAAAATAAATGATATTTAAAAAATAATTTCCTTCAAAGAGCCTCAATTTACAGGTGTTGGTGGTTATACCTATATGAAATTATGACACTACTTTATATATGTTTATATAGCAGTTTAAGACAATACCTGATGATTAATTGGTATTTTGACAATACGTTCATAAAAACTTCAAATAAACTTGAAAATTTGATTTAGCATAATTACTTAATTACCTCTGAAGATTAAATCAATACAAAGAAATTAATTTGTATTTTGTTTTCCTTTCATCACTCAGATCGAAACCCCCCCCCCCCCCATAAAAAGTATTGGCCCAGCAACAACTTATTCTTGAAAAAGTATTGAACCTACCAAAATTATTTGTAAAAGAAGTCTATGTCCCGTCCTAGTTTGTACCGGTCCATCCCCTCAGATAAATATTGCACGGTCCCTAAATAAAACATGCCATCAAATTGGGAAATATCAGTAACTTAATTCCATCACCGTCGAATTATTATGAAACAGGCACTGCCTGGAAATCTCGCGAAGCTTATCACTAATTAGATATCCTTGGTCTTGGATGAGCAAACTTATGCAAAACGTTATGCTTATGTACATATAATTATTCAAATAATTGTTTTTTAAATAGTATCACTTGTTAAGGGGAGACATAAGTTTTATGTATCTAAAACAGTTCTTCCTAGTTATTTACCAACTTTGCCTGAAAATAGAAATTTGGTTTACTAGTGACCATAGACATAATAGAGTATGTATATGTTGCACATAGCTTAGGGTCTGAGACACTCTTCAAGATGTGAAATTTCGTTGAAAAGCTGGAGAGTGGTATTGTAATCACTAGCTCAGTTTGATATGAGGAAGGTACTACATGTAAACCACCTGTAGGCACTACCTGTACAAGCATAAGAAGATCAGAAAGTTAATAATAATATTGGACCAAACAACAATACAAAGGTTAGCTTCATGGATGGTTAGCCAGACATTTGGTCAGACACATATTAAATAAATTCACTGAACCGACTCAGAATTTGTCTGTCGTGTCCTTGTTTCCTTCGGTTGGGCACTGCACAGTTCCAGAATACTGATATCCCTCCTCCTCCTCCCCCCTCTCCCCCAGCTGAAAAAAATTAAGCTTGGCCAAATTGGGTGAAATTTAAAACGAGGAAGAACAAGAAATAACAAAATGTAAACGCTTCAAAATACTTACCATAAATTGTCTAATCTTTGGTCTGTACATACTGTGACTGTACTTCTCAAAGAAAACGGTTCATTCAGTAAATGGGTTGGTCCTAAAGTAGACAAAGTGTTCATCAGTGGCTTTTACATTGTTGAAACATTTTAGATTAATACTTTCATTGTAAATTTTGGTCCAGTATCTGAAACTTATGCTAAGGTTATATATTTCAAGTGTAAAGCAGACCAGACTTCCTTTGATTACTAAAGAACTCTCAAATCTATATCAAAATGAGCAGCATAGATAAATTGAAGTGTAAACTGAAAAATAACATGCATACATGCTACCAGATAGAATGGCCAAGTAATTTTGTTTGTAGATTTTAAACTGCATAATTTGTGTCATTACTTTCAGAAAAAGATTCATGTTTCTGAGAATGTACATTTTCATGCGTGTCAGGACTTTTGTAAAAAGATTGTTTTGTTTTTATTAACTTGCTTTCTTTTTTCTGTTGCACTCTAGCTGTTTAATTTTCAACTCATAAATGTGGTATACTAACATTTCCAAATCTTTTTCTTCACACAACTCAGCTGTATAAATAAACTGACATTGCTTTTCACTTTCCTGTTTGTCTATTTCCTTCTTCTAAATGTGGTGTAATATTGGTTGACAGTTTTCTTTTTTTATTATTTGATGTCTTGTTTTGCTGTCCCTGTCTTTTAAGCTGTTTTTTTCAGTATATCAAAAGAATTGTCTGTATTGGGAGGGACCCGTTTTAATGGTGAGACATGATTTCGTGAAAGAAGTATGTCAATGCAAGTAGGAGAACTTGCATTGAATGAACTTAAAGTACAATGTGAAGACTGTTGTAGCCAAATATTTATATTCAAACCAAATAAATTTGCTGCTGCCTCAATTTCCGTGGCCGTAGCCCAACCATTTATATTTATCATATGTTGCTGATACAACTCTACTGTCATATTATTAGTATGGAAGTGAAAAATTTTATCTTCTCAAATTTGCCAACTGTGTACGATGTGTGTACAAATAATATTTCTGTAGAAGGAACTATTTGTTGTACATGTATTTCCATTTATTAATAAACTTAGCGAATGAAAAAAAACGAGTTTCCATCACCTGGAACACTGTATCTTAAAAATGGATTATTGTCTACATATGTTAATTGAGATGGCAGATTTTTTTATATCAGCAGTTGGTTCAATTGGACGAGTTTGGATGACATGTTTTGTTTATCGTTAGTTCTGTCAGAATTTTTTGACAAGTTATCATGAAAAACAACATCTTCAATCACACAATCCTGTGTATCACCCTTTTCAATTTGAGGATTGGGGATAATTGATTTTTTCATTATTTTTATTATGAAGAGCACCACTTTCCTCCACAGTGCATGCATAAGAATGGTCCCCAACATGGTTATTTTGATTTTTATCCCCAAATTTAACCACATCTGCATAGCTATGATCACCCATGGAGTGATCAATTACAGGAATTTTAGTTACAGATGTATTTTATACATATGAATGATCATGAGTACAGTTTTCCTCAACACTTTATATACTTGTAGAATAGGAATGATCCCATTCATGGACATGGTTAGACTTATCAAATTTAACCACATCCGCGTAGGTAAGACCATTTGTTGTAATTTGGAGGGTTAACGGAACTTTTGAAAGTGTTTTTCTTTGAGACATTTTGGGCAATGGTGTATTTTATCAATGCCTGATGCGATTAAACGAATATACATATAAGCTTGAGTTTGCTCTAGGAATAATCCAGAGCAGACGATCGGGTTGCGCAATCGTGTTACTTTCCGTGTAGGATTCGATAATTATCGGTTTCAATTTACAGACAAAATTCTTTAAATATTCATTTCAAACTAATAATTTGTATGTTTTCGTCAAAGAAGAAGAAATATAGATTCTCCTTCAGTTGCCCATGGGTTACGATATTTCTCCATTCAAGAGAGTTAAATTAAAAATTTTAACCACAAGCCGTCAGTCGAGTGGTTAAAACTTTAAATTTAACTCTCGAGAGTGAAGAAATATTGTAATCCACATGGGCAACTGAAGGAGAATTTTATTTCAAAATCCGATTCAATTACCGATTTGACAACATGTGGGGGAAAGGAACGAGACAATTTAATCCTCTAGAATTAAATTTAATGTTTATTTCACAAGCAAACAATATAGGCAACAGCGAAATACCGGCCTCGTGTTAATCTCGCTAACGCGAGACCGGTATTTCACTCTTCGATACCTTTCGTACACCGTATCTTTCATAAATTCTCGAGGGGTCTCGAAAAGCAGTGACCCGGATGTGTTGATGAAAAAATACAGTAACCGTGTATGGATTGGGGGGGGGGGGGGGGGGGGGGGGGATGGTTTCAAGTCAAAGTAAATGGTATTCGTCATTATTCATTTATTGATTGCATTTAACCATGTTTCAGTCATAAATAGCTAGCTTTGTGAGCTTAATATGAAACAGGTACTGCCTGGAAAGCTCGCAAAGCTAATCACTAATTAGATATCCTTGACCTTGGTTTTGGATGATCGTTGAGCAAACATTGAAACATATGCAAAACTTTATGCTTAAGTACATATGGGCTGTTTAAAAAAAAATGGCTCCAACATGTGAAAAAAATGTCCAAATTAAACTCACTCCTAAAAACTTTCTGCTGATAATTTTCAATGTTGTATACATTGAAGTAAATGAAACAAGAAAGAAACTATGAACAGATAAGCAATAAATTTTTAAGAACCTTTTATTGAACACAAATTGGCATGAAAAACATGTAAAACACATACTTATTCTATATCAGTTAAGCAATCTTTAGTCTCAATTATTTTGTATAATGGTTTCTCAAACAATGCAAGTTCTGATATAAATGACTTTTTGTGCAAAATATTGGGTTATTGGTAGTTGTAGTTTTTCTTAAAAGCTATTTTTTATGAAAAATTCTCAATATTTTTGTCCAATCTACCTGATAAAGTTTTTATTATCAAAATAATAATGAATAATTCTTATATGATTTACATAATTAGAAATCCTATACTCTGATTGGGTATAAGCGCTTATGGAGGCGGGGTTTTGTCAGTTTATTTTTCGATAGACGATGTTTACCGGACTACTTTTTTCGTAATGTAAATAAAATGGCGGCTTGGATTCCCGATAATAAAAAAAGATAAAAGAAACAATGTTTATTGTTAATAATCGACAATTATTGTTAGATATGAAATAAAAAAATAAATGCCAATGAAAACAAAAGCTTGTATTGTTGACATAAAAAAAAATTCCGGAAAAAATACTTAAGACAACCATCTATCGACTTTGACTTTTGTAATATATCGTCATCCTGTGACGTTGTTTACAAGGGACGCTGATTGACACAAGCTGGTTACTGATTTATTTTACGATTTTGTGGGCATTTTACTTGTTTGAGTAGCTAAATGCAAAATGCCATCAAATTGGAATATATCAGTAACTTAATTACATCACCGTCTAGTTTAAAGTAGGAAAACAAGGTTAGTTCATGTTGTTATTCATGGCCGGCCGACACACATCAATGGAATGTATGTGTGCGTATTGGGGATCCTCGAAGGTAAATTTTCAAAACAAATGAAATAAAAATTTAGTTACAGAATTATAAGGATTAAACACATTTTTTCCGGAGTTTATTTATGTATAACCTGGACCAATTCACTCACAAACTTACATAAAAGTCCTTTGGACTTTTATTTTTACTTAAGACAACACAATTTTCAAACTTTAAAGATAAGTAGACATTTGTAAAAAAAAATCACATTGATTCTTTGAACGATCGCAAAATAATTGGTTGTAGAAAAAACATTTTGTCTATTTTTGTTGCACTCCTGACATTTTATAATAAAGAAAAAAGAAGAAAATATCACATTTTAAAATGCCAACATTGAACAGTGATGTTACTGTTAACTCATACAATAATTTTTACCTGTTTCAATGAAATATTTGTACAGAAATGACAGTATTTGGAAATTTGTAACATTTTTTTGCCATACCACTTCCTTAATACCCAGTTTTAACAGCAATATTTTTAATTACATTTGAAAATTTGTATTATACCACTCTAATATATTTATAAGATAAATCATAAAGAAATATTTAGAATATTTTTATAGGCTAGAAAAGGCCATTTATTATAAATTATCATTATTTTATCAATGGTACTATTTTATCAGGATATGTTGCACTCCTGACATTATATTGCCATCAAGAAAAAGAAGGGTTATTAACTTAAAAACAATTCACAGGGGAAAAAATCAGTTGGTGTTCTTTCAAGCATTAGTTTTACCAAGTTTTATGATAATTGTTTCTTAAAGTAACATTTTTCTAGTTATTTGTAACTTGTTTACAGCCATACTTCTCGAAAATTCCAACTTATTTTTGAAATATTCTATACAAAAACATTTAAAACATGTATTAATCTAAATTAATATTGAAAATAGATGTTTAATGTACAATTACAAATATTTTTTGGATACTTAGAAAATTGATTATATCAAATTTCAATGATTTTTAAATATTTATGTCAGGAGTGCAACATTTACATGGTCAACCATAAATTATCTATAAGAAAATAGATAAATGCATTTATCATAAACTTTATCAAGTCAATTAATCTCCAATAGCTAATGAACTTAGAAAACATGTTCCCTTGTCAGAGAATGTCTCTAGTATTAATACCTAATAGATATTAAAGCATGAGACTATTTAAAATGAACAAAAATGCTTTATTACATAAAATTAAAAGCACATAAAATGCTATTGGCACTTTTAATTTTCTCAAACATTATTCTAAACTTGACAGAATCTCATTTTATTTAAATCATCCATATAAAAAGCTATAATTTAGACTGTGTAGAAGATCACTTAAAACTAGTTGCACTCCTGACATGAATCAAATGCTTCTGTGAGAGATATGTTATGTATCTCAAACAGGTAAATGGGTTTTATCTGTTCTCTTAGTCAGTCTCTGTTGAAATTGAAAGACAAATGTGATTTTAGTTACATTTAAAAGAATATATGTGTAAGAAAATATCAAATGTTGCACTCCTGACATTTGAGGGTGCTGCCTTTAATGTGACATTCTTGGCCTTACTACTGATTTTAGTGTATCCTTTAACTATGGTTTTGAAGCAGCAATGATGTATTAAGATTTATTTATACCCCATATCTTTGAAAACTAAAAGACAACATTTCTACCATGTAATTTAGGAAAACTTGCATAAATGTTTGTTGCACTCCTGACTAGGTACATCTTTTTTTACAAAGCCATATTTTTATGCAATAATAAATGTGAAGCATGATCTATTGCTATCTTAAAGTATGGGATGAAATAGATTTTGATAAGATATTGTTTGATTTAGCGCTGTGGTAGGTTGTTGAAAATTAAGGATTTTTTAAAGTGTCACAAAAAAGTGTTGCACTCCTGACAATTTTGACATGTTTTTTGGACATATTTTTTTTGTTATTCTAGATATCTTAAAGATTTTTTGCAGTAACAAACATCAAATCATTACAGATATTTTGAACTATTTAGATCCAATAAAATCATAAAAATGAGTAAATTAGACAGCTATAGCAGTAGGAGCCATTTATTTTGAAACTGCCCATATAATTATTGATACTGCAATTGGTAACTTTACAGCATTGATGAAGGGGGTCGTATAAACTTTTGCTTTATACTGGACAATGTCCTGTATAAAGCATTTAGGCCATGCCCCTTTTTGGAACTTTTGATTTATACTGGACAATGTCCGGCACCTCGAAAGTGAGTCCAGAACAAAGAACAAGAGTCCAGATGAGCCCAGAAGCACAAACTGATATTAAAATGCATTTTTATGATTTCTATCAAATAAATTTATATGTTTTTAATAAATTTCAAATATATTTTATAAATTACAGTGGCTTTTAAGATCCTTACAGTGGAAATTGGGGTGAGACCAGAAATATTTGTTTTCGGGCGATTGTAAAAGGAATGTCAATTACGAAACGTGCATGAAAAATTCCGAATGAATAAGTAGCTTAGCGATGATTTTTACTTTTAAAAAAGAAAATTAAGAAAATGAAAATAAATAGTTATTTCATATATATTATATTCTTGTTCAATATTCTTACTTTTTTTTCTCTTTCTCTCTTTTTGTTTAGTTTTTTCTTAATACATTTTGTAAGAATAATATTTTTTTATTTGCAAATTAACTTTGAAGAATTCTAAGATTTTAAATACCACATTCAGACCAAATATTTCAATGTCTAGCAATGAATTGGTGATTATGTGGACTCATTCAAATACAGCCACCAGTAGTTCCAATAATTGGGCACCAAACCACTTTGTTCTCCTTGTACTTAAAGAGAATGCAAGTAACTGCAATCCTATCTGCATTGATGATATCAATGAATTTCCACCACTGTCCCCTAATGGTGTCCGCAGTCCAATACAGAGTTCCACACCAATTAAACAAAGTGTTCAGGCAGACAATACATCACCACAAACATGTGATCCTGTTTCCGTTCATTCAGCATCAAATAATTCTGATCAGCAGTTGACAAATTCTGACTCTGATTGCAATGTTGAGGTAACAAACTTATCTATGCAAGTTGATCAACCATAAATTCTCTTAATGGTGCCTTTATGTCAGTTGACAAATTATTCAAAGTCGCAACAACACAAACACCAACGGGTGACTGCATACCTCAAGGGGTGAAAGAAAATGTTTATTTTGTAATAAATGACACCGAGAACAGAAGGAGACAAAATGAAAAATAAAATGAATATCCAAATGATTGTGGTGCTTGGCAAAAGGGGAAAAATTCTGCAAAATGTCATGATTTCATTTTGACTGACGATTCATTGACGTTCGCTGTTAAAAATGTGGTGAATACTGTAAAGAAGTAAAACAGTCTTTCATTCCCCTTGATCCGCCACCTGAACCTTCCTCAGTCGTAGTGGTCAAAAGGAAATATTCTTCTCTTGCAAGAGATTTAAATCACAAGAAAAGGGTGACATGGTTTAATATGTCCCCGGAGCTGCCAGTTGCAGTTGTCGAATATATAGGCAGTTACCCTACCAATACAAATGTTCATGGCAATGCCAAACATATAAGTGCTCCATACAGGCCCACTACAACTCAACAAAAAACCGCAATCAGAGAAGGTCTGAAAAATAATAAGCCCCCAAAGAAATTAGGAGGGAGGTGAACAAAGCAAATCCTGACTCTGTTCTTGATCCACGAGTTGTTCACGATGCAAAATATAATGCAAATAAAAAAAGATAATCCAGAAAACATCAGGTCCGCTAATGTAGCAGATGAAATTTTAAACGTATTAAACAAATTTAATGGTAGCCCCTTTATTCGTGAGGTCATAACCACAAACCTGCAAAAACCACCAGCGGTTATCTGTTGCACAGATGAACAACTAAAATTTATGAAAAATGCAATTGTGAATGGATGCATCATTGATCTGGATAGAACTTTCAATGTAAGTTATTGTTGCATAACAGTTGTTTGTTTCTAAAGCAAAAATGTCATTAAAAAGAATACATCAGAGCCGCCAATTATGCTTGGTCCAATTTTTATGCACTGGGATGAAAATTTTGAAACTTGCCATCGTTTCATATTCCATTTGTAAATAAAACTGTCTGATGTCCATCATCATAATATCGTCTTTGTCACAGACGAGGAGGCAGCAGTAATCGAAGCAATTACTGCCTTTTTTCTACAGGCAACGCACATTTTATGCACAAGGCACCTTAAAGAGAATGCGAGAGAAAATCTTCGTAAAAGTTACACCCAACCCATTGTGTCCGAAATTCTTAGCAAAATTGTTGATGCTTGGTGGGCTTCTCAATGCAAAAGGACTCATCGTGTACAATAAGTTGGAGGCCGAGCTTCAGCATACCTCCTGAACAAACTGCTACCAAAGCTTAAATCTAAAGTTTTTATGCCCAGGTTGAACAATGCCAACATTCCAATCCTTTGGACAAATAACAATAACGAATCGTATAACAATGTTATAAAGCAAAATCAAAACTGGGCTGTTTTAAAGCTGCCAGCTCTTATCGACAAACTTCAGGAACTGGAAAGTGACCAGACGATGGACCTGAGAGGTTCCCTCCACGGTCAAGGTTCCTTTGAGCTGGCAGCACAGTCAAAAAAGTTATTAAATTAACTCTGATGAAAAAGTTCAAGATATTGACAGCTGATAATAAAATCAATTCATACTAGAGATAAACATGTGACCAGTGGTGCCATGCAGGCTGTCAAGACATCCACACTCTATCCTATGATCAACTAGGAGACTCAGAGATTAACATTAGTTGGCATTGCATCATCTGTAATAACCCCAACTATAGCTATACAGTGCACGACTACCAGAGTATTGAAATCGCTGCATCCTTATCAAACAGCAACAACCTAGATTTACCACCACAGAGTCCAGACAGAACAAACATAAAGCCTCTTCACTCATCAACACCTACTAGAAAGGCAGGACCACCGAAATGTGCCTCACCATTAAAAATTGTAAATATTAACTTTCAATCTATCAAATCCAATCTATGTAGATAATCAAATGTTATCGACAGTATTAAGCCAGACATCATCATAGGCACAGAAACATGGCTAGATAGACATGAAATATGTCTGAAGAGCTATATTCTCCAACAGAAAGACCGGAACAGTAAACACCATCGTACTGGAGGAGGAGTACTTCTAGCCATTTAAAATGAGTACAATAGTGAATATGTGCCAGAACTAGACACTGACTGTGAACTCGTCTGGGCCAAAATGAACCTTAAAGACATTGGAAATATTTACATATGTGCATACTACCGCAGAAATGTGACAGACGAAGAGAGCATAAGGAACTTCGAAACATCAATAACAAGAGCCAGTGCTATAAACAACGCGACAATAATCATAGGAGGTGAAATGAACTTCCCTGGATGGAATTGGAAGGAAAACACCTTGAAGCCAAATTCTACTGCTCCCAATCTACATACTGATTTCATGGATGTACTGAACAACAATGCTCTAACTGAACTTGTGGAAGAACCAACACGCCAACAAAATACACTGGATCTGATTCTCACAAACCACTCTGGTAAAGTTATCAGAACAGACACCATACCAGGCATCTCGGACCATGACATCGTATACACAGAATTTGACCTCAGACCAGTCAAGCTACAACAAAAACCACGGACCATCCCTTTATACAACAAAGCTAACTTGTATGAAATGAAGATAGACCTGCAAAACATCAAATACACATTATCAAATATGTCCAAGGACAATGACTGCCAAGTAACCAATATGTGGAATGTCTTTAAAGAAACAATAACAAATTCGGCAGTAAAACACATTCCACAAAAAAGAACTAAGGTCAAAGACAGCAGACCATGGATAAATACAGAAATTCGAAAAAATCTGAAAACGCTACAAAGACTCTACAAGCAGAAAAAGAAGACCGGTAACCAAAATACAAAAGAAAAGTACAAACAACTTAAACATCATACTCAAAGGATCACACGACAATCATACTGGAAATATATTGAAAACATCGTAACACCAAAGGAGGAAGAACCACACTCGGGAATGAAAAAGTTCTAGACATACATAAAACACAAACGTAAGGACAACATAGGAATTTCCTCTCTTATGATGGATGGCAGACTGTTTTGTCATCCAGCTTCAAAATATAACATACTTAACCGTCAATTCAAATCTGCATTCTCAGCAAAGACTAAATTAACGAAAAAAGAGTTTATGAAATCTAAAAGAATGGACCCTAGCATCAAACATCAAACAATGAAACCATTTAATATCACAACAAATGGAATAATAAAACTACTAAATAACCTTAATCCATACAAAGCACAGGGACCAGACAACATCTCACCAAGAATTCTCACAGAACTAGCTGATGAGATCTCGCCTTTCCTCCAACTTATCTACACACAATCGTTAGATACAGGAGAAGTACCAGCAGATTGGCGTACAGCTAATGTCTCCCCAGTATACAACAAAGACTAAAATCTGCAGCTGAAAACTATCGATCAATTTCACTAACATCTGTTTGCTGTAAGATCCTGGAGCATATCATTGCAAGAAACATCATGCAACATGCAGAAGAAAACAACATTTTATATCCACTACAACATGGTTTTCGAAAAGGCCGTTCCTGTGAGACACAGCTCATTGAATTTGTAGAGGATATTTAAAAAAACCTTCAAGAAGGCCGTCAAACCGACATACTTGTACTTATAATGGATTTTGCCAAGGCCTTTGACAAAGTAAACCACAGTCTACTAATACACAAACTAAGATACTATGCAATTGATGTGAAAACAACAAGATGAATCCAAAACTGGTTAGATAATAGACAACAAACAGCTGCTACATGGAGTTTCGTCGGAAGCAGTAAGTGTTGACTCAGGTGTTCCTCCGGGCTCAGTACATAGGACCAGGACTCTTCCTTTTTCTACATCAACGACCTCCAGTCAAGACTAACCTCCAAAGTCAGACTCTTTGCTGATGATACCATCATATACCTCACTATTGCAAATGAAGATGATGCATCAACACTTCAAGAAGACCTCAATAAGCTCCGTCAATGGGAAAATGAATGGTTTATGAAGTTCCACCCAGATAAATGCAATGTCCTAAGAGTAACAAATAAAGCAAAGAAGACTGAGGCAACCTGCCATCTGCATGGTCACACTAGTACTCTAGAGCTAGTAACATCAGCTAAATATCTTGGATTAACAATCACCAATAAGTTGCAGTGGGATCAGCACATAAACAATATAACTGCCAAAGGAAATAAAACTCTATGATTCCTCAGGAGAAACCTGAAAATTCCATCAATAAGGATTAAAGAACAAGCCTACCAAACGCTTGTTCGCCCGTTGGTTGAATATGCCAGTACTGTTTGGAATCCTTATACGAAAACAGAAATAAACAACATTGAAGCCGTACAAAGAAGAGCAGCTAGATATGACGTCAACAACCAGAGAAACCGATCTAGTGTCAGCAACATGCTCCAAAGACTCAAATGGAGACCTTTGGCAAACAGGAGAAAAGATGCAAGACTGATGATGATGTACAAACTTGATAGAGAGCTAGTATCCATCACCAAAGAAAACAGACTAATACCACCTTGTTGACGCTCTAGAAATACTCACAACAGGGCATTTCAACTAGAATCCTGTCGTATTGATACCAGAAAGATGTCCTTTTTCCCAAGACCAGTGAGGGATTGGAATATGCTGCCACCAGAC
This sequence comes from Bathymodiolus brooksi, assembly GCA_963680875.1. Classification (NCBI taxonomy): domain Eukaryota; kingdom Metazoa; phylum Mollusca; class Bivalvia; order Mytilida; family Modiolidae; genus Bathymodiolus; species Bathymodiolus brooksi. The sequence goes on along the minus strand of OY804586.1, from coordinate 58,562,750 downwards.
ATTGTGGAGCTGGACACACCTGAAGCCTTTATGGCCAGGATTGTGTCCCTTTAGCCGCCAGGCAGTCCCAAACATTTGTAGTTAACTTGTACTTGTAAATAAGCCCCATTACATCATTATCCCACACACTTGATTAGTTCAACTGAAATGCGCAGTCCAAAGTCATTGCATAATCTTCATAATCTATAAACTGAGATGTTTGATAATAAAGATAATTTTCTTTCTGAATAATTCTGTTCCAAAAAAATTTAAGTGGAGTCCATCTTTGTGTGTGTAAAAAGACGGGTCTGGTTTGTTATTGTGTAAAAATGAACGATATAAATTACAAAATAATGGAGATCTTCTGTTGCATAACCTTCTTAACTCGGAATTTACTTTATTAAGTTTTCTTTCTGAAAGTTTAAGATCAACCAAACGAGGTAATAAGGAAGTAAAAATAATCTTAGCATCTGTCTTGCTTTTAATTTTATGAATCAAATCACCATAATAAGACAAAATAGTATCTACAGATTGAGATGAGGAGACATTATTTGTTCCTACATGTACAATAACGATATTTATATTTTTTAAATTAATTCTACCATTTGAAACAAAATCAGCTAACCTGGCTATTGTAGCCCCAGGAAATGCTTGTGTAGTACATCCATCAATTCCTTTGACATACTTAGGAATAGAAGCGGAGATTATTGTCCCTCTTTTTTCCTTATAACTTTCTACAAAATTAATATTTGAATTTTTTATTTATATGTTCCCCCATTCGTCTACTTATGTCAATTTTATCCTCAAAATTAAATCTTAAATAATTTTTATAAGCGTCAATTTTCCAATCGCCATACAACTGAATTAATTCACTTGGAATTTCTGAAGGAAAAGCCCAACTCGCTCCACCTCGCCTAAAATTATGAGTAGAAAATTGCTTTGGATTTTTACCGATGCAATTAATTAAATTTCTTAAGGTAGACTGAAACAAAGGATAAGTAACTGGAACAAGTTTCTTATGCTTCATAAAAACGAATGCAGGGTTATATGTTGGCGCTGGAGTTAGATCAATCATATTGAGATACGCTCGAACAGGACATAATAGAGATCCAGGAATAGCTGCAACTGGAATTTTTTATTTTCTTTCGCCATATTGAATAGTTTTTGACCAATTTATATGAAAAATTAGAACATTGTTTTTGCTATCGAATTCAATATTTTCTCTAATCAGTTGCTTTTGAGACGGAAAGTTTTGGCAGAGTTTGGAACTAGATTTGACTTTCTAATCATTAAAAAGAACGCTGTCAAAAACAACCACCAAATTGTGGCGTCGTAAGCATTATTTAATTCTAATAGTTGGTGAAAACATAATAAAATTTCTGGTGTTATGGGACATGCCTGGTTAGGACAATGGGGATTATCTCTGGCTAACCCTTTTAAAACCAATCTCAAATGAAAAGAATCAAATTGTGGATAATCTATGCCTTTGAATAAATGTAATAATTTGACACCACTTATATAATTTTGTATAGATTGAATAGATTTGAAACTTCTACTAAAAAAATTTGCATATAAGGATAATATTATTTCAGATGAAGGAAGAGCTATAAAGTTGTAATAAAAACAAAACAGGAAATATGATTCCCATTGAAGCTTTATATTATTGTACGTTCCAACAACATAGGCATGAGCAACACACATCTTACATTGTAGTTCGAGAATTTCTAATTCTGAAATTAAAATTTACCAGTCGTGAGAAAACATGAAAAACTCCTCCAACATCTCAACCTCACAATAATTACCACCTTCAATACAACTTTTAAAATTTACTGTGTTTTTGTAATTAGAATGCCACCTTGACAAATAATCGGCGGCTCTGTTTTCGACACCAACAATGTGTCTGGACCGGACTTCAAATCCATGAACAGTTGCTAAATAACAGATCTCACTTAAACAGCTCTGCATAAACATGTCCCTCGAGAAACCTGTATTTAGAACTGTCACAGAAGCTTCATTGTCACAATAAACAACAATCTTTTTCCCCATAGCATTTTTACCCCACATTTTCAAAGATACTACAATGGTAAGTAATTCTAAACTGTTAATGTGTAGATGTAATTCTTGAATAAAGGATGGAAAAACGGCATGGAAATATTGATCTGAATTAATAGCACCTAAACCTTCTAAAGAAGCATCACACGAAAAATGCTCGGCTGGGTTTGACCATTCATTAATGGACATCATAGTGATACCATTGTACGTTTTAAGATAAAAATGCCACCACTGCAGATCTTTCAATACTTGTGAAGGTATTTTACGGAAAATCCTATTTCTGTTTCCCGTGTTATTACATGGGAATGCCGAATGTAACAAATTTAGTAATCTACTAACAAAAATCCTCCCTGGACGTACACAAGCCGAAATAAAATGGAGCTTACCTAGTAAAGATTGTAATTCTTTTAAAGAAGCCTTTTTCGTTCTGAACCAAGATTCGACCAATAATGAAATTTCCAAAATTCCCTCCGCTGTAACCTCTAAGGTTAATTTTTCTGAATCAAATTACACTCCCAAAAATATCATCTTAGTAGTCGGTTCCACACTTTTTTCCTTCGACTCCTCGAGTCCACAGGAAAGTAATAATTCCTCTAATGTTCTATAAGCTTCTGTTGCCCTGTCTGGAACTTCAGCACCACCAAAATCGTCCAAATAATTAACTGCCATAAAACCCATATTGAAATACCTGAAAACGACAGCTGAAGTTACACGTTGACAAATTTGTGAGCTAGATCTTAAGCCCATAGGAAGTACTCTGTCTGCAAAAATTGCATCTTCCCATTGAAAACCTACTAAGTGCATATCACCTGGACATAAGGGAATTTGTCTGTAAGCTCTTTTTAAGTCTTTTTTTGAACATCAAACAACCTTGACCTTTCAGTTTGATGATATCAACCAAGTCATCAACATTTGGGTAACATATATTAATTTTTTTACCCAAATAATATTCCTGGGAAATCCCGTCATTGATAGAATTTCCGACTGGGTAACTCAAATCCAATATAACCCGGCGTTCTACTGAATCTTTTTTTATTACTGTATTCAAAGGGGAAATCTTAAAATCACAACAAAATGGATTCTTAAAGAAAGGTCTGATGATAGCACCATTTGAAGCTTCTTTTTTAAATACTTTTCTATTTCTTTAGAAAAGTCCGTGGCACCTTTATGGTTTTTGGTAATAAATTCAGAACCTACAAATTCACCTTCATATCCCACCGGAGCCCCAAATTCTAAAAATTCACAAATAATATTGTCATGATAATCAACTAATTTTTCTCTGAAAAGATGAACATTAATTCCTGATTGTACTGGAATTTTGTAACCTAAATAATTGTGTGTACCAGATTTTCTAATTTGTTCATGAATTTTTATCAACTCGTTAAATTGAAATTCATTTAACTTTTCTTGAGCAATTTTTTTAACGTCTATAAATTTCGTACTTGGCGTAACTTGGGCTCAGTTATGCTATTTTTACAATTGACAGCATAATCGGAAATTAATTTGTAAATACTATGTTTCTTACAAAATAACTCACATTTTTCCTTAAAAGGGATACATTTGTGTATTTACATAATCTGTTAATTTATTTAAGACATAACGAGGCAAACATATGTCTGCAAGAGGGTTTAAAACCGAGCTAGTAACGTCAGGGCTAGATTTAAATTCTAGTCATTCATCCTGAAGTGGACAATCTTTCGAACATTTAGAGTGGTACAGTTTCTTTTGATTTTCCCTCCAACAGGTTGCACATATATGCTGCAAATATCTCTCTACCCCTTTAATTTTACCATTATGAGAAGAGTTTTGAGAACACTTCCTTCTCTGATAATGGGAACAATAAAAAACAGTATCGTCCCGTTTTGTAACCTTCTTCATCATTAACATAAAATGGTTTTCTGGCCTTATCTGTTTTTACATATTTAATCAATAAAGGCGTTTCTACGCCACTAAAATCTTGCGACCAAGTTGACAGGCCGTTTTCTATTTGCCTGATGATATGAGCATAGAATTTCTTTATCCCTTTCCACTCATACAATTCAGTATAATATGAAATCTTTTTCAGCAATTTTATTCTACTTATTTTTTCAATTTCATCAATTTTCTTATTGGAGATAATCTCCAACTCTCCAGCTACAAATAAATTAAATTGCAATTCATCAAATTTTACATTTGAACCTGCATATTCATATTGCAGTTTTGATTGAGGTCACAATTGTTTCTGAACAACTTCATCAGAAGGGTGGTCAAAAATACCAGATTTCTTGCTCTTTTTGTCAGAGTTGTGTTTTTTAATCTTTTTGATTTCATTTTCCGAATCGCTAAAACCCCAAGAGTTCCAAACTTCGTTTTTTTTTATAGGTGGCGCTGTTACTTTCACTTTGCGTCCATGTTGTTCTCTACCCAGGCGAATTCCTGACAAAAACGACCGCTGCGCCTTCTCAAGAGGTAGTCGAGGGGAGGTCATGATATTTTTTGAAAAGAATAAGGTCTTGGGAGTTGAACCAAACAGGGTTTTGAATATATTAGAAGGAATTTACCCTGATAATCTCATTTTTCTGTCTGGTTTAATTTAATTCTCTGTTCAATTTATGCTATAAATTTTGATTATTGCTGTTAAATTAATTCTTTTTCTATCTTCTCTGTGAATTTCATTTCATTACCCCAAGAAGTAAGGGGTATATTTGCTATTAAAGCAGCAGTGGAAATGCAAAATATGCTGCCATTTTGTGACTAATGGAGAGCACTTGCATGTATTTTCCCGGTAAAATCGGCCATTTTCTAGAAAATGGTGGAATCTCGGTACCACGACTTACCGAAATCTCCCCTGTATGTGGAATAATCCCCCCAGAAGTGATATATATGCAACTTATTTAGGTTCCTATGTAGTTTTTAAATAAAAATAATACGCTTTGAAAGTTGTAGAGCCGATTTAGTGTTGTCAATATAAGATATGTGCATATTCCAAGATGGCGGAAATTTTTATTGGGAGATAACTCGATTTACCTGTGACGTTAGCACTGTTTATGTACTTGTAATATATAATAACAAAATTATAATATGAAACCGGCACGGCCATGAATGCTCGCGTATCTGAAAATTATCTGGCAATTTCATCAAAAAGTGTCGAGATTTTTTGGGCCGAGATATATTGGGGACGATTTTTTTTTAGGGCCGAATCTAGTCTCATTCAATCGAGCTGTCGTTCCTTTATTCGAGTTATCGTTCCTTGCGAAATCTCAAAAGTTAACTTCTGCGTAGAAACACAAATTCTTGTCAGTATGTCAGATGAGACTTAATAAATTAAAAAATATCAATATAAGTAAAACAAGCTAACAAAATGGCTTTTATTACACACGGGTTCCGGGTTTCAGTGGTATCGAACATACGAGAGAGGGTACAAGACTTCAGGATCACCTTTGCGCTTTATGTTAAGAAGATCTTCATTAGTTGAGTGTGTTAGTGTGTTACACGGAACCAGTGTTTACAAAGCGTCAACTTTTTTTTTATTCATCAGTATGTGCATCCATGTTTGTCAAAAAATCCTAAGTACACATTTTAAACCATAAAGAGCTCGCTGCCACTCGCATATTAAATGAATTTTTAAATGCTCATATTGGATTAAATTATTCAGAATGAATGTAAATAACTTAAAGCCCCCACGCCACGACAAGGCTATGAGGATGTGGAGGGGGGCAGGGATTTTAATAGGAAATTTAGTCGTCATTACTTGTATTTATGGATTTTTTTAATTTAATAATTTATCTTTTCTTTATAATTTATTTTGTTTTAAGATACAAATATCATGTACAGGATATGTAAGTAGTTTTAAATTTCCCTTAAAGAATAAATAACTTGTTCTCGCGGACTATGATGGGTATGCCCGTGCCTTGTGCAGGATATCTAAGTAGTTTTCATTGTTTGATTTCTCAGGTTTCTTTTTGGCGAGAAAAAGTTATTTATTCTTTAAGGGAAATTTAAAACTACTTTGACAATTAAAGGTCAAATAGAACATGTTTCGAACAGTTATGACAATTAAAGGTCAATGCAATGCGTGACATGCCACTGACAAACATTATCATATAATATTGTATCGAGTACACCTTGCCAGAGCGGGATTCGAACTGAAAATGATTGCATAGGTACATTTGTAGTTACAGAGCTCCAGATAAGCTGCGCTATGAAAACGAGTAAAAACGCATGTATTATCAGAGTGTACACATTACGCATACATATTGCTGTGTAAGCAAAATTTCCAAATTCGGAGCGTACTTGTACAGTCGTGTACATAACAATACATTTTTGTCTTTGAGAAATTCCCCTTTATACTTTTCGAAGGAGAGAACGTATACATCCGAGGGGTACCGAATGCTTGCCTTTCTGGGCATCGATGTCAAAAGAGATCTGATTGGATGTTTACGATAAATCATCCAATCGCAGTCAATATTACAAATAAATGTGGTTTACGTAATAAGTAAGAACTAAAACGAAAGTGAATTTGGGAACACGTTGTTCGTTGAAAATGAGCAAGAACATGAATAAGCGCAAGAGTGCTATGGAAAGTTCCTGACAGTTTCATCTGTGTCTAGTGATAGTATATAGTAATAGGAATCATTGATGACATTGTCAACACGGCTGTGAAAACTGCCGAAGTCGACGAGCTAAAAACAAAATATTTACAACATTTTACTAATAAACATGACACAATCGTGTCAAATTAAACAGAGATATACATTTCACTTGCATCCTGCATTTATTGAATAACACTTGTGTCACACATAATTTTAACAGTGTACATGTAAGCAATCTTTTCTGAAGTAGAGAGTACAACAGTGTAAAGGAAATATGCAAATACCCGTCATTTTCAAAAGTAGGGGGTAATTACCCTTTGGACTTGAAAATTATCTGGAGCTCTGAGTTATAAATCCAATTTACCATACGATAACGAAGGCACGTCACTCATACAGGAAGATATAGTTGATTTCAAATATGTACTTGTGTAAGAATCTACTTAGACAGCCCTTTTACATATGCAAATGTTAAGTTTTTGTGATAAAGTTTGTTTGCAATAGTTATGCATCCTTAGTTTACCATAGTTTAATTTTCTGTGATGTCATGGTTAGCGTGCTTGACTTCATCGTCGTAGATCTTGTCAGATCAACCCAATTTACCAATAAAATGTGTATTTGCTGTTTCTTCACTAAGCATGCAGCATTCAGGAATAAAGATACATGTATGTTGACTCAAGACTCGGGTTAATATGTCTTGAGTGGTGCAACATTTCTATTGCTTCCTGTGGACTGTTGTTTCAGTGAGTTAGTACAATAAAAATCAAACTCGTTGTGTTGGTCTAGAACAAAGCATATCATCATCATTTCATCTAAAAGTAACTTGTTCTAGTAATAATGATCTTCCATTATTTCCTGAGATAATTTTTCTGCAACAAAATCCTCCTGCTAAATTTTTTTTTTTGCAAGAAATTTACATTGTCATATCAATATTCATTAGATCAAAGGCAGCCATGTTTTTCATTATGATTAATTTCAAGAGACTGTTTTTTTTCAGGTTTAGTTTTCATTGTACTGCAAATGCAACAAAGTATAAAATTTAAACATTCACTAATATTTACATATATGGTATTACAGTTTTCATACTTTATTATCTATATTTCAGCTCAACAGTCTGCCCAAGTCGAGCCAGTCAGTGGAACATCAGGGATGGAATTTAAAAGACCATCACCAACTACATTTCAACAGGACCAAAGTGCCAAAAAGAAACCTAAGAAATCAAACAATGAAAATGAAGGGAATGTATCGACACTACCTCAAGAAAGTGATGAAAGTGGTATGATTAAAATCTTAAATATTTCAATGATGTATTTATATACAGAATTTCCCGATATTGGTATTAATAGAATTCTATGATATTTCTTAAGGGAACATAATTTTGAATCGTTAAATCAAAACTTGATATCATGAAAAATAATCAACAATATTAAGATCAGTTCTTACAAAATAAAAATTAAATATATTGTGAGGTCTGCCATTTGCAGTCCAATTTGGGGGGAGGGGGGGTAGATTTTGTATTTTGTATATTTACTTGTATGTGTCAGAAAACACAATTGTTGATATTCATTTCTGTATAGTAATCAGAAATATTGTTTCATTCGAATTCAGAATGAATTAAGTGATAAAGTTTACCGCTGATATTAATTAGCACATGGTGTTGACAATATTATGGTTATTTTGTATTTTGAGATGTCCCCTTCTTGTAGCGATACAGAGAGCAACACATGTTTCATAAAATTTGTCATTTCTTAGGGCATGGCATATTAACTTACAAATATCTATTGTTTCTTTACGTCATATTTGTTCCTAGAATCATATTCTGAAGTCGATAGTATTTAGTTAAACGTGTTAATTTGTCGATCTCTGTGTTGGCTAACACTTCCACTTTCTCGTCGTCGGTCATTATTGACATTTGAACTCAGAGGTTATATTACATAATTGCTATTGATGACATTTATTTTGATGAATCTTATATTTATGTAAAATGGACATAATTTATTGTTTTATTATAATTGATGATATATTGTTATAATTCGCTTTTGAGTATTTGATGTATCGATTTTTCTGATTGGTTCGAGATTTCAGATACGTTATTTCTGATTGATTATTGATTTAGGCATTCATGCACAAGCCTGTACCAACGGTTGGTGCACTTATTTCTGATTGGTCAAAGAATTTTCGATACACTGTTTTGATTGATTAATAAATTTATATTCAATGCGCGAGCCTGCACTAGATTTTTGGTGCACTGCACAGAAAGTTTTGTGCAACTATAAATAGCAACGTAACGCTGAAACTGACGTCACTTCACATTCATTTAATTTCAGGCTCATTTATTTTCGAAAGCAGACGTCACGTTAAAATTATTTTCAAAAGCAGGATTGTGTTAAATTTTCTGAATATTTAAAGTAAGATATTTTCTTGACTGATAATAGTAAATTAAGGTTTAAATACATTTTTTTTAATAATTCATTACAAACTTTTTGTGAAAATCAAAATGCTCAAGTTGAAGTTCTTTGTTATTTTAGTGAAAAGTTCAGAATTGACCAAATTAGTTTAATTTTGTTTTGCATTGAAGAACCAATTCAGTTAATAAATTGAGTGGTTTAGGTTAATGTTTTAGCCATAATTTTGTCTATATGAGGTATTGAAATTATATTGGTTATGAGTATAATTATTTTGTCACTGATCTCCAGTTATACAAAAATATGAGTCACTATTTAGAAACTCAAGCCATACATTACTAGCGAGGTTGTTAGTACCTGTCTTGTCCAAATTTAAATAGATATAAACTTGTAATAATTCAAGACATACATTACTAGCGAGATTGTTAGTACCTGTCTTGTTAAACTATATGTAAAATACCAATACTTTAGAAATTCAAGACATACATTACTAGCGAGGTAGTTAGTACTTGTCTTGTCCAAATTTAAATAGATATAAACTTGTAATAATTCAAGACATACATTACTAGCGAGATTGTTAGTACCTGTCTTGTTAAACTATATGTAAAATACCAATACTTTAGAAATTCAAGACATACATTACTAGCAAGGTTGTTAGTACTTGTATTGTCCAAATTTAAATAGATATAAACTTGTAATAATTCAAGACATACATTACTAGCGAGATTGTTAGTACATGTCTTGTTAAACTATATGTATAATACCAATACTTTAGAAATTCAAGACATACATTACTAGCAAGGTTGTTAGTACTTGTCTTGTCCAAATTTAAATAGATATAAACTTGTAATAATTCAAGACATACATTACTAGCGAGATTGTTAGTACCTGTCTTGTTAAACTATATGTATAATACCAATACTTTAGAAATTCAAGACATACATTACTAGCAAGGTTGTTAGTACTTGTCTTGTCCAAATTTAAATAGATATAAACTTGTAATAATTCAAGACATACATTACTAGCGAGATTGTTAGTACCTGTCTTATTAAACTATGTAGCATATTCAATTCTTTGGAAATTCAAGACATACATTACTAACGAGATTGTTAGTACCTGTCTTGTCCAAATTTAAATAGATAATATAAGAAACTTGAAATTCTAGTGTTTAATCCTTAAACACTTCATAAGGCTATATAAGATTTGTTAGTTAGAGTATTAATTAATAGAGTATCAGTTTGCTCTGAGTAAATTTTGAGATCAACAGTATATGATTAACTATTAAACACATATTGCATAATCTCTGTATTAGTGTTTAGTCAGTAAACACTTTCAATTGTAATAGATTTTACTCATTGAAAGGCAGAACCATTATAAGAACTAAAAACCAGGTCTCAATTCTGTTTAAACAGATATATAATTACAAAATACAATACTACATAAACACCTTAAAACCTAATATTGAGACATCAATTCAGGTTTGTGTACAATAAGTGTATCTGGAGACATATATTTTGTTAATTTGTATTTATCCACAAATCCTGTAAGGTCTCAGGATCCGGATAATTGTTTTATTGCTGAATATTGGATTATCAAATATAGTATAAAAATAAACTATTTATAACTGAACATGTTTTCCATCAATTTTGCCATGTTTTCCGTTCGCCTTAGTGAAGTTTAAATGACCCGGTACTGAAAGTTAGTACCGTACGCGAGACATATATAGCGACACATAGAATTACTTTGTCCATATTTTTATATCAGTTATATCTTGGTATATTAAGGTAATAACAAAATTACCGAACTCCGAACAATCTTATATTTGAGAATTCTATCAAGGGATAGAATAGAACTTGTGGTCTATCTATTTCACCAGCTAGCCCGCTACAATATATAGCACTTTACGATCGGTTCTTACAGTTAAAGGTCAATAATAACATGTTACGATCAGTTCTGATAATGAAAGGTCAATTACAACACGTTGCGATCAGTTATGACAATTAAACGTCGATTACAGCTCTTTGTGATCAGTTCTGACAATTAAGGGTAAATAATAGTACGTTACAATCAGATCTGATAATTAATGGTTAATTATTACACGTTGCGAACAGTTCTGACAATTAATGGTAAATTTTTACACGTTGCGATCAGTTCTGACAATTAAAGGTCAATTACAACACGTTGCAATCAGTTTTGACAATGAAAAGTCAATTACAACACGTTGAGATCAGTTCTGACAATTGAAGGTCAATTACAACACTTTGCGATCAGTTCTGACAATTAAAGGTCAATTACAACACATTGCGATTAATTCTGACAATTAAAGGTCAATTACAACACGTTGCGATTAGTTCTGACAATAAAATGCCAATTATAACATGTTGCGATTAGTTCTGACAATGAAAGGTCAATTACAACACGCTATGATCAGTTCTGACAATTAAAGGTCAATTATAAAATGTTATGATCAGATCTGAGAATTAAAGGTCAATTATAACACACTACGATCCGTTCTGATAATCAAAGGTTAACCATAGCGCGTTAGGACCAGTTTTGACAATTAAAGGTCAATTATGACACGTTGCGATCAGTTCTGATAATCAAAGGTCAACCATAGTGCGTTAGGACCAGTTCTGACAATTAAAGATCAATTATAACATGTTAATGTCAATTCTGATAATAAGAGGTCAATGATAACACGTTATGATCAGATCTGACAATTAATGGTCAATTATTACACGTTACGATCAGTTCTGACAGTGGTCAACTATATCATGTTACGATCACTTGTGACAATTAAGGGTCAATTACAACATGTTGCGAACAGTTCTGACAATGAAAGGTCAACTATTATACGTTGCGATCAGTTCTGACAATGAAATGTCAACTATTACAGGTTGTGATCAGTTCTGACAATTAAAGGTCAATTACAACACGTTGCTATCAGTTTTGACAATTAAAGGTCAATTATTACACGTTGTGATCAGGGTTGTGATCAGGTCTCACAGTTAAAGTAGGTATGACACATGTTTTTGTTAAACTAGTATTGTACAAAAACATAATAACAGTCAAAATTTAAGTATATTTTGTACACTGTGAAGTAAAAGGCTCGTGATTCAACAATTATGAAATGACTTGGGAACCAGAGATATGTCTATATTTCATAGATTTGTTTATTTATCAAACATGTTAATGTATCAAAGTTACCAATAACATATGAAGTGTAATTAAGAAATATTGTAATAATTCAATAACTTTTCTTATTCTGATTACTTCAAATATATCATTTATAACCATGGTTACTTCTCCATAATTGATTGATATAATAATATATTACGAATTTAGTTTGTTACACATATTTTCATTGGTTCTTCAACCCTGAATGTCAGCATATATTCGGAAAACAGACGGTGTATATATTTCAGTCCCCAAAAACGATTAAAACATGGACGACAAAACATTACGCTTCACTGAATCAATGGTATAATACGGAATAATAAATGTATTTTTACCAAATTAAATGCTGTTTTCAATACTCAAAACGGCTGTATGAACAAAAAAATATTACAACGATTAATTCCATCACAAATACCTGATCGATTCAGCAAACTCCTATGTTCCACGGCTGTACCATAACAAATAAACAAAACGTTGAGCCTTGAAAACTTTCGACGTCATGGGGCCACACCAAGGTTTTATTTACATGTTGTTAACATTTAAATTATTGAAACTGTTTCGCAAACCCGTTGTTTTGTTATGTGATATATTAATGTTATATTTATAAAGTTTATAAAATTTACTACATATGAAACTGTATTGATTTAGAAATTTAGTACAGTATTTTCCTTCATGAGACACCCTATACATGAAATATGACGTGACACATATTTTGATGTCATTGAAGAATGACGTCAAAGGTACGGAAACGGACATCTAGAGATACGAAAAATGAAAATATAAGAGGCAAATTTATTTAATACAGTTGGATGTTGTATTTAAAAAAAAAGGTTAAATCCGTAATATATCTGTTATTCAGCTATCAGACAGGGTATATAATGTGACATTCCCGGCTTAGGATCTGCGCCTCAGGGAATATAGATCCTAAGCCGGGAATTATATATCCTGTCTGATAGCTGAAAAACATATAATATATTTAATGTAGCTGAATGTAAAACGTATTTTGACCATATCGAGTTTGAACAAATATCAAGTGCACAACCGGTGTCTACCAAGGCGCTATCGACTGAGGGTATGGACTCATTGTGTTGATAAAACAAAGCTTTAGAAACCTTTTAGTTTTGGCTGCTAAGCAACAGGCACTTGTCTCTTGATCAACATAAGGAATCCTTGTGCAGGGGTAGAATTTAAGCAAATATTTCAACTAGCCAGCAGGACTAGTAGATATAAAAATCAACTAGCCCCCAGATATTCTACTAGCCCGACCATCATGGGGACAATTACTAAAAATTATATAATAATTATTTTATTTGAAAAAAATATAATGAAGAAAGAATGTCAGTATTGTCATCACTTGAAACATCATCATCACCAGCGTCACCATCATCCTGTCGGAAGAAGCATATTGTATGCAAACTGAACATGTCATTCGGTCTATTTCACTCTTGTGAACTAACCAGTTGCGGTTTTTCTGCCAGCTTATTTGAAATTTTCTTTTTCTTTTGACCTGATCGTACGTCCTTTTTCTCTCCAATTTTTCATTATTATCTAATTTAATTTTGTTCGCTGGTTGCTCTACGCCGGTAATGTGTCGCCACATTTCTTGAACCTTAGATTTAAGAAATAATTCATGCCTACCATGAATTATTTCGATTCTAAAAGGACAAATACGGTAATTTTTAACCATTCGTGAACTGTATGCACACGGCATTTGGTGGCTGTTCCATTTACCTCCTTCGGAAATTTGGAATTGATTTTGAATTATTTGTATTTGAACGAGATATTTTAAAACAAAGATATGGATGTTAACATCATTTTGAGTGCTAACAAGATGGCAGAGCGGAGTTGTCAAGCATAATATCGAACACTTTGAACAGTTGTTAATAATCGACAATTATTGTTAGATATGAAATAAAAAAAATAAATGCCAATGAAAAAAAAAGCTTGTATTGTTGACATAAAAAAAATTCAGGAAAAAATACTTAAGACAACCATCTATCGACTTTCACTTTTGTAATATATCGTCATCCTGTGACGTTGTTTACAAGGGACGCTGATTGACACAAGCTGGTTACTGATTTATTTTACGATTTTGTGGGCATTTTACTTGTTTGAGTAGCAAAATTCAAAATGCCATCAAATTGGAAAATATCAGTAACTTAATTACATCACCGTCCAGTTATCAATGTATACGTAGGAAAACAAGGTTAGTGCATTTGTTATTCATGGCCGACACATATCAATGGAATGTATGTGTGTGTACTGGGGATCCCCAAATGAAAATTTTCAAAACAAATGATAAAAAAATACTTAGTTACAGAATAATTATTTATAACTGACGGGGAATTTTTATTTTAAGGACTTTAAAAATACGTTATATGCCGGTGTTTTGTTTGTTTACACTCGGTCGTCACGGTAATTTCACAGCGGGAGTCACAATGGAACAGCCAGATTTGTTGTGTACTGCACTTACGCTAAATATAGAGTTGTTGACTAATATCGTGTGTGCCGTTTTATTGACGTCATATTAGAATATGTTGTTAAGAACGCTCACTGAGTTACCCGGATTATCGAGTAATTTGATCAATTCGTATACCACCCTCTAGGAATTCCCCACAGGTATATTGTGTACAGCGTAAACAAACACAGTAATATGAATGACTAATTATGATTTTCAATTATGTCATTAAAATAAATGAAGTGGAAACAATAACAGGCACTTGTCTAATGGACAGCATATCTTTACTACCCACACTAATCTCTATATTAGTGTAAATAGTGAAGACACGTTGATTAAAAGACAAGGGCATTTGCTCTGAGTATTTAACGTACCAACTTTTTTGAATCTAGTCTCGCCCATAAAGTAGTATATTAATGAAGTTCGAAATTCAGACTGATATGGAGGATCTGAGTTCACGACTGATACGGAGCATCTGAGTTCATGTCAGATCAGAGTTTTAGTGGTGTTTGTGTTGCACAATCTTCAGTTTTCTGTGTATTCATAATGTTTGATCAGCCATTAAATAATTGTCTTTTTATTTTGTTATACCTGTATATTTATGAAGTCATATATTGACCCTTTATAAGACTAGTAAATTACAAAAAAAGGTGCACTCGACTCACAGCCGCAAGTGATAAAGATTACCAGTTGCTTGTCCATGGTCGGTGGTTCTCTCTGGGTACTCAGCTTCTTCCACCACCAAAACTGGTCGCCATGATATAGCTGAAATATTGCTGAAAGTGGCGTAAAATACCAAAAATCAAATCAAATCCGTTTTTGAAAGTGTTATTTTTTTTATTTAATTAGGAATTATCTTCTATCATATATCATTATTCTATGGACTTGGACATTAGGAAAAAAAATTAAGCACAAACCTCAGTTTGTGATTAAAATGTTTTTGACACTCAGCATTGGTTACAGTGTTCATGAATTTAAATTACTCTTAAACTTGCTTGATATTTGTGCAAGCTATTCCTGCTTAGTAACAACTGAACAGGATGTACAATAATGTCCATTAAGCGATCACGTGTACATGAAATTCAAAATGTCAACCTCGTATGACTTACTGTAATTGTATTCTAAATAATATTATGATTGGTGTGTTTATTTATATTCTCCGTGTCCATCACGTATTCCATGCCCATACAACACATGGACGCTTGGGATATGTGAGAGGTGGTGTTACCCTTCGAATGTGTTATTTTGTGTTGTACCGTTATTATCTTTCTACCCAGATCCTTCATTTTCTCTAAACCATTGTTGACTAAGAAATTTTAGGTATATTGACATTAATTTTGGATATATTATGGTAGTGTCAAACAAACTTGGCAGGAATGCTCCTTGTATGGTTTTCGTTCAATTTGGAAATTCAATAATTTGACACTAGAGCCAATTATTATTGATAACATTTCAATTTGTGATGACAAGTGCCTTATTTAATCCTATGAAAAGAAATCCAATGAAGCCACAATTACAGGACAGTTTAAAGCCCCTGCTAGAAAATAAATTAAAAACAACATTCTACAAACTCGATTGAACCTAAACTGTACATGAATAATGACGGATATTCACTTGAAAACTGTTTATTGAAGTTATAATAATTTCACGTTACACTTAATAGATGATGTCCATCTATCCCTTTTAACTAGAAATATACAGCTATGTAATATTCATACCTTGACAGAGTTGCAGATAAAAAAAAAATTCTGTCAGACATTGGGTCCTGCAAGTAAGAGAGTTTTGCCAGACCTACTTTTTTTTTTAGAAATTTTTTAATATTTCACTTTCAATACAGTATGATTAAACAGGGTTCGACATTAACGGTTGTCCGATTGCCCGGGGCAAGTGAAATGCGTCTTCGGGCAAGTGAAAACAGCACCCAACTTGTCCGATCGGGCAAGTGAAAATGATTCTATGATATGTTCAATTCCTGAAGAGCAAAATGATTAATATTGAATTATTCAGTGTTGGAAGTCGCGGCGAATTTTACCTAAACATCACGTCGTATGTATCGTGTATTTTACGCCATTTTGTTTTATTTTGTTGACTACGGAATTCCCCTTTATCAAATAAAGATCGTGTTATTTATATTAGCCAATCGCGAATGCCTAATTAGGCGGCGGTGCTGCATCAACATCGTATTTATTTTCGCCGGCCAATGAAAAGCTAGAGTTATTTGCGGTGTTCTAATTTTAAAAAATTATCCCTGATGTGTATTGCCTTTACGATCAAAATATTGAAAGCGTGATAGATTACTGGAATAAAAATTCAAACAAACTATACAGTCGTTGTCAGTCTATGATAAGGAACATTTATACTTAAATTTTCTAACAAAAATATTTCAGAAATCCTCATCAATCACCCGTATTTATAAAACTGTCATACATGTATTCCCGCAAATTGATAGGTACGTCTACTCAATATCTCAGACTCAGTCCCAGAATTTGGTGCCAATATGGCACAAGTAACCCTTGGGAAATTCTTCAGTGGGGTTCCTAAATTTGATGGGGAGGGGGCAAATCATGTCACTGAGAATGAACTTAAATTTCATGTTGAATGTAGTTTAAACAAAAACAGACTGCCAGTAATAAGTTTTAACTATTTTTGTTCATCAAGTTTTAATGTTTGAATTAAAACAATAATTGAATTTCAAATTTGTTGATTTGAACTGATCATAAGCATGACTATAATCATAACTTACTGCAATTATGAATACAAGTATTTTAATTATATAGCCAAATGATGCACTAACACTATGCCCACATCATAAGATATAAATAATTAATATGAGGGGTTATTCTACTCTATGAACCGTCATTGTAGATTGGGGATAATGTCATTACTCCGACTCTCAATACTCCGACAGTCAATACTCCGACACTTATTACTCCGACAATCATTACTCCGACTCTTAATACTTCGACAGTGACCGATAATCTTTGCAATTCTGGCGCTATTAGCAATCCAAATGCAGCACGGGACTGCCCATTTAACTTGAAAGGGGCATGGTTTTTATCCTGGAGTCAGATTTTTTTTTCGTATGCAGCGCTATTGTTTTTAAAGCTTTTCAGCGCGACACAACAAAATATTTTTTACAAAAGAAAATATTATTTCATGTAGATCTAATAAAAATGCTTTCTCTGATTAGTTTGTTTCTTCGATTCCCGTCATATTTTCCTCAAAATTCAGGATAGCAAAAATACATGGCCTACCTTTTCAAGTTATCAAGTCGTCTCGTAGTTGAGCGACACCTCCCTACCATTGCATCAGATGCGTACGGAATTGTGTTTGTTGAAGAGACCCGTACTACCCGCGACCAATACTTTTCTGGAATGTGTGTATGCATCCTTCAACAAGGGAAGTGTCCAAAGTTTCTAATAAAAAGCTCCCATATTTCAGAGCAATATAGTAAAACATGTTAAATGGTATGGTCAAAAACATCGCTAAGTAAACATTGAAGGGCAGGAACACTGAAAACATAGTTCATCTAAATTTTCGACTATATCTTTTATTTTCGTCAATGAAATAAATATAATAATCAATTGCACGTCGTGAATATTGAATATATGATCACTCGTGCCGAAACGCATTCATATTAAACTCCGCACACTCGTTTAATCTGATGCGTTTTGCGGCACTCGTGATCATATTTTCAATATCCACTCTGTGCAATTATCCTATAATTGTTTGGAGTTGCGATTAGATAGGATATGATGATACAGTCCGGGATGCTTAGTCGGAGTATTAATGAGTGTCGGAGTTATGAGTGTCGGAGCTATGACTGTCGGAGTAATGACTGTCGGAGTAATGAGACGACCCCGCAGATTGCATAGTTCTGCACTACATGCATATATGGCACTTCAGAATTCGGGCTAGTAGGTTACAGTTTCGGGCAAGTAAAATCAATATGGCACTTGCCCGAATGGACAAGTTGGTCAAAAAGTTAATGTCGAACCCTGTTAAAGGGACAATCTTAAAGCCTTGACACAGCTAACGACTACTATGACCAGAATCAGATTAAGGATATTGCCAAAGGGGGGTTAGTGACTGAGACCACATTCAATTTAGATAGCCCTGCTACATCGAATGATCAATACTTCATATTAGTAAGATTTTATTATTCCTCTAATGAGTATTATGTCTCCCCCCCACACACTTTTGTGGGGAGACATATATTGTTTATGTCCTGTCCGTCTGAAACTACTGAACAGAATTTCATGAAACTTGGTAGGTAGTAAGTACTCCATATGTAGTTGTGCATGTTACCAGGAAATGTTGATCCCCTAAATGTTGTGGGAGTTATGCCCCTTTGAACTTGAAATTTCCCAAAATATACTTCTGAAGCAGCTTGTCACCACAACTCTGATGAAACTACTAAACAGAATTTCATGAAACTTGGTAGGTAGTAAGGACACCATATGTAGTTGTGCATATTACCAGGAAATGTTGATCCCCTAAATTTTGTGGGAGTTATGCCCCTTTGAACTTAACATTTCCCAAAATATACTTCTGAAGCAGCTTGTCAGCACAACTCCTCTGAAACTACTGAACAGAATTTCATGAAACTTGGTAGGTAGTAAGGACACCATATGTAGTTGTGCATATTACCAGGAAATGTTGATCCCCTAAATTTTGTGGAAGTTATTTGCAAACACTCTAGTGTAATATCCCTTACTGAAACATATATATATATATATGTACAAGAGTCTATCATAATGTCACTATTTCCCTGAAAAACTTTTCATCACCAATCCATTGATTTTAGAAGAACAAAACTCCTTTAAATTCATTGGAACATGGGCTGAGCAATTTTCTGGAATGGGGAACTTTGCCATGACAATATGGAATAGTACCTGTAACTCTTGCTTTAGCACTTTTGATCAAATGTTTTTGTGTTTCATGGATTAAAAACAGGTTTTTTTTGTTATTCATTGAAGTTTAATTTTATTTGTTACCCAAATAGATTTTTTACCTATGACTACAGTTTGTGGGACGGGGGGAGACATACGTTTTTGCGGGCAAAAACAAACTTTAATTTTGATATCAAGTCGTCATTTGTTTGTTCATTTTGACATTCCATTTCGATTAAAGGACCACCCCGGTCGCCTCTCCTTTTCATATTTTGGCTTTTTTATTCTCTGTAGATAAATCGATAGGTAGTGGGTGCTTTTTTCCAGATTTAGACCACTCCGTAAACTTAATTGGCCATGTAACCCGAATAATCCAGTCGTTATATTACTCTTCCGCTAGTCGCTGCATTAACGCCTGGATGCATTCATTGAAAAAATCCGTCAAACCGGAAATAGTAAATCGCTATGACTTATGGGTATTACAACATAAAATAGGAGGAGCTAAAGTGTTTGTAAATAATGTCCAATGGAGCGATCAGATGATGTAATGTTGTATGCAATACACATATCCGGATAAATACAACCAAGCATGAAATAAAACATAAATGAATAACTACTATTTTTTAAATATTAAAACATAATGATTTTTATTTCAAAGTTGGAAAATAAATAAAAGCTTGAATTGAATTCACTCTTATAATGATTTTTTAATTTCATTTAAAATAAAGATTTAAACAAATGTATTTTATGATACTGATGGCTGATTAAAATTGTTTGTCATGCATTAGCTGTCAGTTGTAATATACCATCTTCGCTAGCCAAGGGTTACGATTCGGGTCCCCCTTCTCTCCACCCTTGGCGGATCTAGAATACATTTTGAGGATTCACGCTTTAATATTTCATTGGTTACGGCTTCCAGTACACGTATCCAATCAGAAGATGTTTTACACAGAGCACATGTTATCGACGAAATGTAAGCAAAGATGCCACTTCCCGTTTTGGTTCCAATGAAAACATCTTTCCCGTCTGCCAAAGCTTTGAAACTTTTCATTTGGTTGACAGGAAGTGCTTCCAAATTAAATTTATCACAAATAAGTTTTTCTTCACTGGGCGCTGCCATTTTCAACTCTCCAACATACGTATAACAAAACGATTATGATTGGCTGGCGATGACGACTTTCTAAGGGGTGCAACTGCGATCAACCACCAGGTGGCATTGCGTGCGAATTTCAAAATGTATTCTAGATCCACCAAGGGTGGAGAGAAGGGGAACCCGAATCGTAACCCTTGGCTAGCGAAGATGTAATATACAGGATGTAACCAATATACAGGAAGAGCTCCTACTGTGAAGCCATCTATTTTGAGATGCCATTCAATGAAAATAATAACCTGACCATATTGTTACATAATAAGAATAAGAATTAGATAAGAAATTAAAATTGATAGAAGGCAAGGATTTATATAATTAACACATTAAGTCATATTTCATTTATTTAGGCTCACTTGGGTCAGTTATCCATTACAGACAAAAATGGGTTTAAAAAAATCAGTCTAATAAGTATTTACCTAAATAACGATATTGTGATGGGTATTTCTTTATAAATTGTATTAAAAATCATTTTAATTTATGAAATAATCAACTTTCTGTTTACATATTTATTTTCAATAAAATTTCTTTATTATTTCATCCCATTTTCCTTAATTTAACTTGTGCATATCCATATTTATACAATCTTATGTTAACGGCAAGTTACGTGTATCGACCCTATTATCCACAATAAATTCACTTTTATTGTCCCACATACATTACATAAATACATGTTAGATGTGTTTTGCGACATTTTAGCAAATTTAGATTAAAACATAAAAACTTCAAAAAATGATTACACAGTGTTTTATTTTCTTAAATCTTTAAAGATTTGTGAATCTATGGCAATTTAAATCATAATTATGAGAATAAAGGTATATTTGTTTTCTAAATATGCAAAGGCACGTGCACAATCATTCTCCGTGTTTGTTTTGTTAATATTTACAAACGGAAGTAAAGGGATTCACTAATGCGCATACACGCTAATATCTGACATTTGATTGGTCGGCTGTACCAGCCAGCAGCCTGACAGATTTTTACCACTAAGAGCGTTCAAGCCCTCATCCAGCGAAAGTGCCGATAGAGGGCGCAGTATTATTCAAGTTATTGGCCATGCAGTCATAACGGAAATGATCAAATTACAATTTACAACGATTACCGATAGGATACGAAATAAAATCCGGAATGGGAACTGGTTCCCGAAATTTAGCATAAACAGAAAGGAACAGAAATTTTTACTGATTTGTTTACGACTTTTGACTTTATTAACGATAATCAAAGATCCTTCGCTTAGGGGTCTAAGAGGTAACCAGGACAGACAGAAATTTGATTTTTGACAGCCCCAAGCAGTAAAAATGTTTGCCGGTCATTAGGTCTGACACAAAGACGTCATTTACCAGACCCTCTAAAATTCTGCCCCCTAGGTCCGACAGGGCCGACGGTTAGCTGCATCTCTGCCTTGACCTACACTTTGAACAGTGAGGTCTGGCTAAGAGATGATTTAAATTTCCCCATTGTGAATTTTCCATTTATATGTAGCAACATTCCAGCACCATGTGAATATGGAGTATGCTATTCCAGACTTCTGGTTCCTATAAAGATTTCCGTGATAGAGGATTGATGCTGAAAAAGTACTGAACCAAAAGTTCCTGGTGGTTAGATTTAAATGATCACTTCAAAAGTTTTACGGTCGTCATCTCGACTTGGTTAACTGGAATATCTGTGTTATGAATGGCCATGAATATGTTCAGTTTGTCTCTTAGTTCCTCATTCTTGATTTAAAATCAGATTCATAGCAAGAGTAACACTATTGGAGCATGAACTGGTCCGTTTCCGGTTCACCCCTTGTTTTAAGTGGTGATCACCAGTCTTTAGTTTTCTGTGTAGTATTTTGTAGTCCATTGTTTGTACTCATCGTTTTTGTCCTTTTTCCTTTGGCAATTGTATTGTTTGTCCTTTCATTGATGGCTTCTGATTACCTGTGTGTTATCTTCAAACTGTTCTTAGCTTAGAAATCAACTACAGAAACAAGAGGTTCTAAGGTGATAACTAGGGTCTGTTTTGTTTTTGTATGTGGATGCTCATTTTTCATACAATGTTGATGAATGTTTTCTTCTTTATATTCCTCATTTAAGTCTCTGAATATAATATGCAAATGATTTTGTCTGACTGTTACTGTTCCCAAGATACAAGGGGTCGAAATTGCACCAAAATTCAATCTTTCCAAAAAGTCCCATTTTTTCAATGCGTTCCTTATATAATTTTCTGTCTTGGTATCTATACACATGTGAACTAGCTTATATGGTTTCCGAGATAAAGGAGGTCAGAGGACCAAAGGAGGCTACTGTGCATACATGCAGTCATGTCTAGAGCGTTCCAACAGATTTCTTGTAGCTCTTACTGTTTAAAAGATATGAAGTTCCAAAAGGGACCAAATCAAATGTCCGAGCTTTTAAAGTTTTATTTCATTTATTAATGTTTTCAAATAATATGTCGACTGGATTGAAAACAAACTGAATGAATAATCAGTTGGCCGATACAGGCTCATGTGGGCCTCTGGTTAATCTTGTATGTCGTGTTCAACTAATTTCTTAATTAACGATGAATCTTGATAAACATTATATATCTTATATGTTTTCTTCTTCCAGGTACTGACGAGGAAAAGAAAGATTTGTGTAATTCGGACATCGAAATGAAGAATCAACAAGGTAAAACATATATAGGTCAGGTGCAAGCTGATTGCTTCTGTCAAGTAAATATTTTGGATCGACAGACCAATCCTAATTTTAATTAGATTGAATCCTCCTACAGAAAAAAACAACAAAGCATTAGGAAAACTGACCATCCAATATACACATTTTAAATATTATATACACACTATGCACAGTATCAAGTTAATGCGATTCTGCTGGTGTACTTTATTGTGGGTTTATGTTTATTAGACATTGAAATGTTTAGCTACATATTTTAGCTCACATGACCAATGGCCATGTGTCCCTTGTTCAATCATCAGTCATTTTAGTCTTCGACTTGGAAACCATTAGACCAAATTAATTATATACCGTTTAAGGTCCATCCACCTTTCATCCAAATGGCCAGCGTAACATAAATTAGAAAGAAACATGGTCATTTTACCCTTTAATGTTTTCATTGATTTAAAACACAGATTGTGTTCATAAATACTGTAATCGATGTGATATTTAGACAATATTTACATTATATGCCGCATTTACAATTGCAACCGCATCGGTGGTGTAATGGTCGATCGGGTCAAATCAAAGACTATGAAATTGGTATTTGTTGTTTCTCCACTATGCATGCAGCATTAAAGAGAAAGAGCAAAGACTGGTTGGCTCAGAGTCTGGATAATGTGTCCGAGTATGGCGACATGTCTATCTGATTCCTGTTGCTTCAGTGAGCTAGCACTATTAGAATCCAACTAAGCCTGTTGGTCTAGTACAAAGCGGATCTCCTCATCATCTCATTGAAAATTAACTTGTTCTCGCCATGATATAGCTAGAAAATTGCTGGGTTGGCGTTAAAAAACATTCAATCACTCACTTTTCAAAAGCATTGCTGGGGTATTATTGTACAAAAACATAATAACCATCAAAATTAAAGTATATTTTGTACACTGTGAAGTAAAAGACTCGTGATACAACAATTATGAAATGACTTGACAACCAGAGATATGTCTATATTTCATAGATTTGTTTATTTATCAAACATGTTAATGTATCAAAGTTACCAATAACATATGAAGTGTAATTAAGAAATATTGTAATAATTCAATAACTTTTCTTATTCTGAGTACTTCAAATATATCATTTATAACCATAGTTACTTCTCCATAATTGATTGATATAATAATATATATTTAAATGTAAAATGTGTTTTGACCATATCGAGTTTAAACAAATATCAAGCGCACAACCGGTGTGTCAGTACCAAAGCGCTATCGACTGGGGGTATTGACTCGTTGTGTTGATAAAACAAAGCTTTAGAAAAGTTTTATTTTTGGCTGCTAAGCAACAGGCACTTGTCTCTTGATCAACATAAGGAATCGTTGTGTTTATAAAATAATGGTTTCAGAAAGTTTGAATTTTGGCTGCTAAGGCACAGGCACTTGTCTATTGGACAACGTATCTTTACTACCTGCACTAATCTCTATATTAGTGTGAATAGTGAAGACACGTTGATTAAAAGACAAGGGCATTTGCTCTGAGTACTTAACGAACCAACTGTTTTGATTCTAGACAGGGATGAAAATTAGCACTCGCCCATTCGCCCACGGCGAGTAAGAAATCACATGTGCGACCAAAAATTGAATTGTGTTAGCCCAGGTGGCGAATGGTTTTAATCCAGAGTGTTAAATTAAGTCATTAAACTGCTACTACGCCAAAAGTTATGTGAAAGTTTAATTTTACATGCTTCCGTCTGAAAATTTGCAGTCAACAAACTGGTTCTTGACTTGTCATTTATGAAAACGTCGATATCGTGCACATGTTTATTGAAATATATCGTATCCGTTAAGTATTTTGAAAGTGATTTTCAACAATATTTCAGTTATATCGTGGCGGTCAGTTTTATTGGTGGAGGAAACCGGAGAAAACCACCGACCTGCCACAAGTCACTGACAAACTTTAGCACTTAATGTTGTACACCTTGCCCTGAGTGGGATTCAAACCCACAACATCAATGATGATAGGCACCGATTGCATAGGTAGTTGTATATCCAACTACCATACGATCACAGCCACGATGGTCCCTCTTCCATTTATTAAATTCATCTTTACCTAATATGTTTTGCTAAAGAGTTTAGTTTTAGATTTCTTTTCCTTTTCAAGAAATAAACTGTGGTGTTTATTATGATGTTTGTTTCAATGGAATTTAAAATAATACAGATTTGTTTCACTATACAATTTGTGACCAATAAAGACCAGTGGAATTATAATAAATTATTTTCTTTTGTTTTTGGTCACCTAACAAAATCTGGTATCAGGTCATGTCATGTAACCTTTCATTCATCTTCTACCATTCAATTATATGCAATATAGCAATATATATTGCCCAATCAGACAAAGCTATCAGCGTGTGCTCGATTTTGCAGTAAGCGAAGGAAATAATATCACCTACTATTTTTTAAAACGATATAGATTACTTAATTTTAGTTTGGAAACAAACATGTCAACAGAAAAATCGACAAAGCATCGACTACGTTTTTTTCATTGGATTTTAAGACCTCAACATTGAGGAGGAAAGTCATTGATTTGATTGGTTGTTTGGAAATATTACCCGTAATATGATCCCTTTCGAAATGTTATATTATTGCCAATAAAAATACACCACCAAAAGCATCTAATTTTTATTAGAGTGCTTTAGAATGTAAATATTGCTCGTCCATTAATCTGTGAATTTATGTAGGAACCCCTCCCACTCCCAATTACCCACCACAGGCCATACAACACAGGTTCTTCTCTGCCTCCCTGTCAACACTTGATGTGTTTTACACCCTATACACACCAAGGTTGGATACACCAGGTAATCCCGGATACAGTGGCCGAGTAGAATATAAAGCAGTGTAGAGTAAAACAACATAAGTATAAAAAATACAAAGTCAGGTTTGGGCAAACTAACCACAGTTTATTTCAAAGCATAATTTAAATTTAAATAAAGCAAGAATAAGCATGAATAACAAGTTGTTCAATCAATGAATAAAAGATAAACTGTGGTTCTCCACTCCACAGAACATAAACATGGTAACTGTTATTTGTGGATCAAAACTAAACTAAAACAAAATGATAAGAAGTATACATGTTATAACAATATAAACCAAGTGTATGATGGACACTATCAATTGAAATATCTTAGCAATATGAACATAAAGGCTTAGGGTGTGGAGGGTGGGAAAAGGAGATACAATTTTTTGCAAAAGTTAAATCGATGCTGACTGCTGTAAGCAATTTTTTGGAATGCAAGAACGGATGCGGGGATGACGCTGAGGTTGAAAAAAATCTGTTATCTGATTGGTCAATGTTAACCCAGGAAATTTGAATATTAAATTATGATTGGATGACCTCAATTTCCAGTCATAGCAAATTTTAAAAAACGAAACATTTTGATTGGTTGTTGAGCTCTGCACAGCAAAACAATTAATTGGAAGCGACTTTAAGGAGTTTTGGCAAATATGAAACTAAAGAAAGCACATATTCTGATTAATAATGTATTTACTAAAAATACTCCCATTAATCTGTGAATTTATGAAGGAACCCCTCCCACTCCCAATTACCCACCACAGGTCATACAGCGCAGCTTCTTCTCTGCCTCCCTGTCAACACTTGATGTGTTTTACACCATATGCACACCAAGGTTGGATACACCAGGTAATCCCGGATACAGTGGCCGAGTAGAATATAAAGCAGTGTAGAGTAAAACAACATATGTAGAGTAAAACAACATAAGTATAACAAAATACAAAGTCAGGTTTGGGCAAACTAACCACAGTTTATTTCAAAGCATAATTTAGATTTGAAATAAAGCAAGAATAAGCATAAATAACAAGTTTTTCAATCAATGAATAAAAGATAAACTGTGGTTCTCCAAACAAAAATGTCCAAACCTGAGATGTAGTAGTAGGAAAACATATGATAGTAAAAACACAATTATATTATTTTATAAAGTTCAACAATAAGTATTAATATGTTTAAAAAGTTAGTGACACAAAATAATCAGCACTACTGTCGATAACATTATCTGCTGTATCGCTGCACTAGAATCCTAATAAAGCTTGCAAATTCAGGAATACAAGTGGCAAGACCCTAACCAATAAGCATATAAATTAACACACACACACATATATATACAGTAACGCACGTGTAAATAAAATTAATACATGTATCAATAGATAAAATCAAGGGTCTCCATACAAGGAGCAACAATCAAAGCTAAATTGTTTACACAGTACAATGTTTACAATATCAGAGCAGCTAATATATACTACAAAAATATTAAGCCTTGCATAAAGCTTGTGCTAAACGATTCATAGCTAACTGCCTATGTTGAAGTGTCACTCTCCCGGTCTCCATGGGACTGGATAAGTTCAGATGGGACACCACATCTAAAGCAAAGGAAGCACCCCCCGTCTGAAACTATGCCCTGAATAAAGGGTGTTGTTAATGCCCAATACTGAAAGGAACCTTTTCAGTTTGGAAAGGAAAACTGAATAAGTTAGTGGAATAACTTTAGTACCGTTTTTATATAAAAAGGCTGGAGAGCAAGAACTATTGGCTGGGGCCATTTTGAATGATAATAATAAGGCCTGGGCAGGGCAAATGAGGGACCCAGTAATTCGGGGCAAAGGAATTTTAAGGACTCTTTTCTGCATTTTGAATTGTTTTTGTCTTAATTATACTTAAAATGACACCATCTTTGTGAAAGACTACAGCTTCTCTGCTTAAATGGCGAGCTGGATCAAACTCAGTTTGTGATGGAACAAAAAGATTTCACTTACGAATAAATGAAAAAAAGGCCACCAAACAGACAGCCCAAAAAATAATGTCGGAGCTATGACCTACATTTAAATTAGAAAAAAATCCTTGTAAAATAGCTGGGGTAATGGGAAATTTGGGATGACGGGTGTCCCCTAAAAGACGTTTTGCTCCTCACAGAACCCCTTGAATATAATGAGAATTAATAGGGGGGGGGGGGGGGGGGTATTTGCGCTTCCTTATGAAGGAGGTTTATGACCGAAAGATAATTTTGTATAGATTTAAAACATAAACGGCCAGACAAAAATGCTATATATCTTGCGAGGTTAAGATCACTTAAAGGTATATTAATCTGAGTGCAACAAGAGCAGTAAGATTTAAAATAAAGTAAGGAAGACTTTTTTGTTGACTCTGCAAAGGTGTGACATCGAAACAAGGCAACAATGTTGTCCAGAGCCTGAATATTACTGGTGTTTAACATGCCTGGATAAAAGAAAAGATAAGGCTGGGTTAGACATGTGCTCATGAAGGTGGATTAACCTTAAAGGGGCAGGAAGGCAATAATGCAAAAAATATAAAAGAAGAAGATTCATGCAGCCGGGATATATTGACTCCTAATACATTATCCTTTCCCGGCACATGAAGTGCCACTATATAAAAATTGAAAGATGCGGATAGCCAATATATATGCCTAAGGTAGGACATTAGAGTCCTAATTTTTGAAGTTCCCTTGTTGAGGCATTTCACTGTTGCCATGTTATCAGAAAAAATAATCACTGTTTTGCCCATCTAAGGGTCTCTAAAACTACTGAAAAGGCTTCAAGCTCATTTATATGAAGATTATTTGCGAAAGGAAAATCTATCACCCAGTTTGCATAAAACCAGTCATCTTCGTAATAACCCGCTGCGCCTATGCGGCAAGCATCTGTGCAGATAGATGTAATAGCTAATTTATCAAGCAGTAATGATTTGCCATTAAACTTTGGCATAAATTTACGCCACCATGTAATATCAGCTAAAACCTCACCTTTAAGGAGTATTTTGTGCCAATCACACTTTAGTGATGTAATGCAGTCAATAATTCTACGGAGGAATACTCTCCTGCCCCGAATCACTGCTGATGCCCAGTTTAGCTTCCCAGCAAGGGACTGTAATTCCTTTTTTGAAGCTCGTTTGCGAACTTTAAAATCGTCCAACTTTAGCCGCAACAGGGACAACTTATCTGCAGGAAGCCTAAGTTCCTGAGGAATTGAGGAATCTATTTCTATCCTCAAAAAAGTAATTGAGGTGGTGGGATCAGCCACCTTTGACCAATTTATCATAAACCCCAATTTCCTCAACAAGTGAACCAAGTTGGTTTAAAGCCAATCTGCACCTGTCCTTTGACTCGCACATATAAGAAAATCATCCAAGTACATGTATGCAACTATGGTAAAACCTCTGTGTGACATCATTCTGCGCATGGTTTGAGAAAGTCTATGGAATATGCCCGGAGCTAATTTTGAACCAAAAGGGAGTTTCTTGTCAATAAAAGTATATTCTCTGCCATCAGGAAAAGTCCATTGGGAACCTGTTACCTCTTGACTTTTAGCATTGATGCTGACGGACCTGTATGGCGATTTAAGGTCAACTTTACTCATATAATAATCTTTTGACACCAATTTTGCTGCATCATCAATTGTTTGAAAACGTTGCTTTTCAAAGTGGCCAACAAAATCGTTTACAGCTGTGCCATCAGGACGGCTACAATCATGAATCAGACGTACACAATCATTGTTTGACAGATGCTACACTATCAGATGAATGGGAGCCGTCTGCTTGCAAGATGAAGAATTTCGTTTATCCGACCAAGGCCTAGGGTAGACGATATCGGGTCTGTTCGCCCTGATAATTAAAAAGTAGTTTAATGAACATAAAGCATATTTTAATTTAAATTGTAAAGAAGTATATCGATTTGAATGAGAGCTTGGTGAAAGAAGGGAGATAGCATGTGCATTGATTGTTGATCTGACTGATCTCAATAAAAAAATACTTACTATCTACTTGTATTTTGTTTATATTCCTGGTATATAGTTGGAAAAATTCCAAAAGCTTTGTCATTCCCATATTTAGGAATATTGTCTGATGAACATTTATGATAGATCTCCATAATTTCCATGGTCAAAATACAGTAATCAATAGACACCATACAGTTTCAATTTATTTGAAATAAAAGCAAATTTATAATTGCCATGAACATATACAATTTCTACAGACTCGATTCACCCATCTTTACCTGCTTTACTTATTCCAAGGGACTGCAATGTTTAAATTATCGAAATGTACACGTACAAAAATGTATTTAGCATGCCTCATTTAAAATTTCTCCATTTTATTATCTATAAACAATTAAATATCATTCATACTTCTTTTATTTTAATATCCTACATATATATAATTATCAGGGTGAATGGACCTGAAACCAGGTGAGACATGGTTTGGAATTACTTTTTCATTTATACCATCAAAGCTTTCATATTCTTACAGAACAACTATAAATCATTTGTCTACATTGAAAAGAAATGAGCCCTGAAATAACATATAACATGTGTCGTATACACCTCGCCATGAGCGGGATTCGTACTCACAACTTTAGTAGTGATGAGCACTGCTTACACAGGTAATTGTCAATCTAATTACATGTACCATATAATCATGACCATGACGGCCCCTAAATGTATTCAAAGTTTTGATGATTAAATGTCAGCTATATCGTGGTCATATTTTATTGGTGGAGGATACCATAGTACCGGGAGAAAACCCCCAACCTGTCGCAAACCATTGACAATCCTCATCACATAATATTATATTGAGTACACCTCGCCATGAACGGGATTCAAACTCACAACTTTAGGCACTAACTGCACCGATAGTTGTAAATCCAACTACCATAATATGTTAGCTATCACGACGACCCAATTTATCATTTACCCTCCTCGTATATCTTCATACGTTGATAAAAATAAGTAATTTAGAACACTTTTATTTTTAATTTTTAGAATGTTTTGAAGTAGAAATAATCCAAAAAGGACCCATTACAGTAGGTTACGGTGGGACAATCAAGATAAATGCAAACATAATATCAAACTCGACCGGATCGTTGCAAGTTAAATGGCAGAAGATACGCAACAACTCTAGTGCAACTCTTATGATCGACTGCCTCAAATATTCCGGAAGTTCTTGTGACGTGAATAACCCACAATTGGTTATCAATAATGTTGACACAGAGGATGCTGGGATATACAAACTTGAAGTAATATCTCCAACAGAAACCAAAAGTAGTCCAGGCATTTTGTTAGAGTTACTTGGAGGTAAAAATATATAAGTTGTTTGTGTTTTGTTTCGGCGCCACCTTCCCATTTTCTCAGTGACAAAACAAAGTTCTACATCTGCGTAGTGGAGAGTCTTAGCAAAGCTAATGATAAATATGAACGAGATAATGTGGTGACGACAGATGATTTTCATGAGATTTATTTTCATGAATCAAAAGTTATACTTAATATTTTCAAATCGTTCAGTTCAATATATAAAATGTAGATATCAAATTTAGTACACACAACCGCACATGTTTTGATAATAACCTTCATCAGGTATGCTCAAAAGAGGTTCTAATAGATAAAAAAGATAACACAGGAATTACATAGTTCCGTCAATAGAGCTTTGCTAGTGAGACAGTTAATGGAAATCAGCTGCAGGTGATGCTTTATTTCATAGGGTGGCTTGTCCAATCAAAATAAACGTTAAAGAAAACCAATCAATTATGGAAAGTCTAGAGATCGAGCTGGTAGCATTGGACACAAGACACAGAACGAAGGCGCACAGAACAAAAAAAACCCCAGAAGCACAGGAAACTAAAAAAGATGAGCAACAGATGCTCCACAAAAAAAACTGGGGCTTGTGACACATATGTTTGAATAATTAATTGGTCACAGTTAACACTATATTTTGAAGAAGGATAGACAATACATTGGCCATGAGAAAAGGACATGGACAAACAATTAGACAAAACACTACACAGAAAACTAAAGATCGAGTAATACTAATAATCAGGGATGACCGTATGTGCTCCGGAGCACCTAATTTAAAACCTGATTTT
The DNA here is from genome assembly GCA_963680875.1 of Bathymodiolus brooksi. NCBI lineage: Eukaryota > Metazoa > Mollusca > Bivalvia > Mytilida > Modiolidae > Bathymodiolus > Bathymodiolus brooksi. The sequence continues at coordinate 58,530,510 of OY804586.1, read as the reverse complement.
CAGTGGGGGTTCGTGTTGCTCTGTATTTAGTTTTACGTGTAATGTTTTGTAAATCGTTGATTGTTCTTTTTCTTTGGACCATTCTGTTTTTATGTACATCTTCTACTTTCTGATTTTGATTACCCCTTTGGTATTTTCAAGCTCTTCTAAAGGCCGTATTTGCTTAGTTTAACAAATGACGATAAACCCTTTTATTTTAGATTTATTTATGAACTTTGCATTAATGAAACCCAATTTGTATGATAAAATTGTCTTTTATTTACAGATGAAGCTGACTCCCTGTCAAAGGAAGAAAACAACTTTGTTCGTTTATTTTTTCTTTGTCAGAACATTGCCACTCAGGCTGTCTGTCTATTTTTTGACAGTAACTTGAGTAAGGTACCCGGACATACACTAGAATCATTTCTTAAGCAGCACAAGTCAAGTCTTACATCTCAAAGCAGTCGTTACAGATGCACAAAGGACCAAGAGGCGAAACTGTTTCCTGGTGAGTTTTTCCTTATTGCAATGTTAATTAATATAGGACGGAATATCCTCATAACCGTAAACGACCGTAAATTTGTTCATCGATCAAATCTTTCTAAAGATTGCACATATTGTCTCGATCCATTAACAAACATGGCCACCACAGACAATTCTTGTTTCTGATTGGCCGATGTTTAAAATTCTTCTCTTCCGAAACCGTGTAACCAAATGAACCGAAACTTGGTAGAAAGTATATATGGAAGGTCTTCTATACAGATTGCTCATTTCGTCTCGATCAGTTAACAAATATGGCCACCACTGTAAATTCTTGTTTCTGATTGGTTAATTTCTAAAAAAAGTTCTGAATCATGATACCGGTTGGCTTTGTCGCCTTCAATAATCAGATGTCAGGATGTGTGGATAAGAGAATTAAGAGTTACTTAGACAAGTAATAATAAGCTCTTCATATTAAAATAATATAATAGCAATTCTTTGATCCTTTTATATTGATTAATTGATTTATTGATTAAACTGTTAAAGGAAAGATAACTCTTGCCATTATCTCCCATAGAAATTAACTAATGCTGATATAGTGTAACATGTTTATGCTTTTCATTACAAGTAGGTATTCATATTTTACTATTCATTTTAGCTCATCTTGCCAAAGGCAATGTGGGCTTTTGCCATCACTTGGTTTCTGTCTTTAACTTTTTACATTTTAATCTTCACCTCTGAAACCCCTAGGCCAAATGAACTCAAACTTGGTATGACACATCTATGGAAGTTCCTCTCTGAGGCGTGTACATTTTGTGATGATCTGTTACCAAACATGGACACACCAGGCAATTCTTGATTCTGATTGGCCGATTTTTTTAAAATCTTCCCTTCTGAAACTGCTTGGCCAAATGAATCAAAACTTGGTAGGAAGCATCTATGGAATATCCGCTATGACGATTGCTCATTTCATCCCGATGGGTTAACAAATATGGTTACCACCGAAAATTGGTTGGAAACATCTATGAAATGTCATCAATGAAGATTGCTCATTTCGTTCCGATCGGTTAACAAACATTACTACCACCGAAACTTGGTAGGAATTATCTGTGGAATGTCATCAATGAAGATTGCTCATTTCGTGCCAATCGGTTAGCAGACATGGCCACCACAGGCAATTCTTGTTGCTGATTGGTCGATTTCTAATAAATCTTCTCCTCTGAAACTGCTTAGCCAAATGAACAGAAACTAGGTAGGAAACATCTGCATGTATTGAAGGTTCTGTATTAAATTTCTTTAAGCAGAATGAAAGGTATTGAAGGTTATGTATTAAATTTCCTTAAGCAGAATGAAAGGTGAGCGACACAGGCTCAGGCCACTGAGCCTCTAGTTTCGACTATTATTGCTAATCATTTTATTGTTGACCATTAATGTTTATCCTTATATTGTAGACCATTATTGATAATCATTTTCATTTCGACCATTATTGTTTATCTTTTTATTTTCGATCATTATTGTTTATCCATTTATTGTCGACCATTAATGTTTATCCTTATATTGTCGACCATTAATATTTATCCTTTTATTGTTGACCATTATTGTTTATCCTTTTATTGTTGACCATTATTGTTTATCCATTTATTGTCGACCATTATTGTTTCTCCTTTTATTGTCGACCATCAATATTTATTCTGTTATTGTCGACCATTGTTGTTTATCCTTTTATTGTCGACCCTCATTTTTCTCATCCTTTATTGTCGACCATTATCAGAGTTGCAGATAAAAAAAAATTCCTGTCAGACATTGGGTCCTGCAAGTAAGAGAGTTTTGCCAGACCTATCAACTTTTTGCCAGACCTACTTTTTTTTTAGAAATTTTTTAATATTTCACTTTCAATACAGTATGATTAAAGGGACAATCTTAAATAAGGGTAATAACAAAATTACCGAACTCCGAACAATCTTACAAAGGGAAAGTCAAAACTCATAAGTATATAAACAGACAAAATCAGTCAACAACCGGAAAACTGTGAAAAAAAATGACCCTGACTTGGTACAGGCATTTCTAAAGAAATGGTGGGTTGAATCGGATTTTAAAGCGCCAAACCTCCCCCTTTCATTATGGTTCAAATTTCCGGCTGCCACTATAGTCTATAACAGTATTTATAACAATACTTGAACAAAACAGGTAAAACAGTTGTCAAAAGCAGCACCAAACTCATGACACAGCTAACGACTACTACGACCAGAATATTGCCAAAGGGGGGTTAGTGACTGAGACCACATTCAATTTAGATAGCCCTGCAACATCAAATAATCAATACTTCATATTAGTAAGATTTTATTATTCCTCTAATGAGTATTTTGATATCAAGTCGTCATTTGTTTGTTCATTTTGTCCTTCCATTTTCGATTAAAGGACCGGCCCGGTCGCATCTCCTTTTCATATGCCGACCCTTTGGTATTTTTATTCTCTGTAGATAAATTGATAGGTAGTGGGTGCTTTTTTCCAGATTTAGACCCCTCCGTAAACTTAATTGGCCATGCAGCCATAACGGAAATGATCAAATTACAATTTACAACGATTACCGATAGAATACGAAATAAAATCCGGAATGGGAACTGGTTCCCGAAATTTAGCATAAACAGAAAGGATTAGAAATTTTTACCGATTTGCTTACGACTTTTGACTTTATTAACGATAATCAAAGATCCTTCGCTTAGGGGTCTAAGAGGTAACCAGGACCGACAGAAATTTTATTTTTGACAGCCCCAAGCAGTAAAAATGTTTGCCGGTCATTAGGTCTGACACAAAGACGTCATTTGCCGGACCCTCTAAAATTCTGCCCCCTAGGTCCGACAGGGCCAACGGTTAGCTGCATCTCTGCATTATTGTTTATCCTTTTATTGTCGACCATTATTGTTTATCCTTTTATTTCGATCATTAATGCTTATCCTTTTATTTCGACCATTATTGTTTATCCGCTTAGTGTCTACCATTATTGTTTATCTGTTTAGTGTCGATCATTATTGTTTATCCTTTTATTGTTGACCATTATTGATTATCCTTTTATTGTCAACCATTATTGATTATCCTTTTATTGTCGACCATTATTGTTTATCCTTTTATTGTTTATCCTTTTATTTCGACCATTAATGTTTATCCTTTTATTTCGATCATTAATGCTTATCCTTTTATTTCGACCATTATTGTTTATCCGCTTAGTGTCTACCATTATTGTTTATCTGTTTAGTGTCGACCATTATTGTTTATCCTTTTATTGTTGACCATTATTGATTATCCTTTTATTGTCAACCATTATTGATTATCCTTTTATTGTCGACCATTATTGTTTATCCTTTTATTGTTTATCCTTTTATTTCGACCATTAATGTTTATCCTTTTATTTCGACCATTATTGTTTATCCGTTTAGTGTCAACCATTATTATTTATCCTTTTATTGTCAACCATTATTATACCCCTGCTCCCCGAAGGGGGAGGGGGTATACTGTTTTACCTCTGTCCGTCCTTCCGTCCATCCAAGATATTTTTCGTCACACTTTTCTCAGTAACTGTTGATGGCAGAAATCTGATATTTGGTCACAAGCGTCATATATGTATACCATATTGTGGGTAGCGTTTTTGGACCCGTCAGATTCCTACTTCCTGTTTGCCGACTTAGTTGGTTTTTATACACATTGAACATATATGCTCATTTTTCGTCGCATTTTTCTCAGCAACTATTGATGGCAGAGATCTGATATTTGGTCACAAGCTTCATATAGGTACCACATATCGTGGGAAGCGTTTTTAGACCCATCAGATTCCTACTTCCTGTTTGCCGACTTAGTTGGTTTTTATACACATTGAACATATATGCTCATTTTTCGTCGCATTTTTCTCAGCAACTATTGATGGCAGAGATCTGATATTTGGTCACAAGCTTCATATAGGTACCCCATATCGTGGGAAGCGTTTTTAGACCCATCAGATTCCTCTTCCTGTTTGCCGAAGAGCGGGGGTATCATAAGTGAGCATTAGCTCACAGTTCATCTTGTTGATTATCCTTTTATTGTCGACCATTATTGATTATCCTTTTATTGTCGACCCTCATTTTTCTCATCCTTTTATTGTCGACCATTATTGTTTATCCTTTTATTGTAGACCATTATTGATAATCATTTTCATTTCGACCATTATTGTTTATCTTTTTATTGTCGATCATTATTGTTTATCCTTTTATTGTCGACCATTATTGTTTATCCATTTATTGTCGACCATTAATGTTTATCCTTATATTGTCGACCATTAATATTTATCCTTTTATTGTCGACCATTATTGTTTATCCTTTTATTGTCGTCCATTATTGTTTATCCTTTTCATTTCGACCATTATTGTTTATCTTTTTATTGTCGACCATTATTGTTTATCCATTTATTGTCGACCATTATTGTTTATCCTTTTATTGTCGACCCTCATTTTTCTCATCCTTTATTGTCGACCATTATTGTTTATCCTTTTATTGTCGACCATTATTGTTTATCCTTTTATTTCGATCATTAATGTTTATCCTTTTATTTCGACCATTATTGTTTATCCGCTTAGTGTCGACCATTATTATTTATCCTTTTATTGTCGACCATTATTGTTTATCCTTTTATTGTCGACCATTATTGTTTATCCTTTTCATTTCGACCGTTATTGTTTATCTTTTTATTGTCGACCATTATTGTTTATCCATTTATTGTTGACCATTATTGTTTATCCATTTATTGTCGACCATTATTGTTTCTCCTTTTATTGTCGACCATCAATATTTATTCTGTTATTGTCGACCATTGTTGTTTATCCTTTTATTGTCGACCCTCATTTTTCTCATCCTTTATTGTCGACCATTATCAGAGTTGCAGATAAAAAAAAATTCCTGTCAGACATTGGGTCCTGCAAGTAAGAGAGTTTTGCCAGACCTACTTTTTTTTTAGAAATTTTTTAATATTTCACTTTCAATACAGTATGATTAAAGGGACAATCTTAAATAAGGGTAATAACAAAATTACCGAAATCCGAACAATCTTACAAAGGGAAAGTCAAAACTCATAAGTATATAAACAGACAAAATCAGTCAACAACCGGAAAACTGTGAAAAAAAATGACCCTGACTTGGTACAGGCATTTCTAAAGAAATGGTGGGTTGAATCGGATTTTAAAGTGCCAAACCTCCCCCTTTCATTATGGTTCAAAGTTTCCGGCTGCCACTATAGTCTATAACAGTATTTATAACAATACTTGAACAAAACAGGTAAAACAGTTGTCAAAAGCAGCACCAAACTCATGACACAGCTAACGACTACTACGACCAGAATATTGCCAAAGGGGGGTTAGTGACTGAGACCACATTCAATTTAGATAGCCCTGCAACATCAAATAATCAATACTTCATATTAGTAAGATTTTATTATTCCTCTAATGAGTATTTTGATATCAAGTCGTCATTTGTTTGTTCATTTTGTCCTTCCATTTTCGATTAAAGGACCGCCCCGGTCGCATCTCCTTTTCATATGCCGACCCTTTGGCTTTTTTATTCTCTGTAGATAAATTGATAGGTAGTGGGTGCTTTTTTCCAGATTTAGACCCCTCCGTAAACTTAATTGGCCATGCAGCCATAACGGAAATGATCAAATTACAATTTACAACGATTACCGATAGAATACGAAATAAAATCCGGAATGGGAACTGGTTCCCGAAATTTAGCATAAACAGAAAGGATTAGAAATTTTTACCGATTTGCTTACGACTTTTGACTTTATTAACGATAATCAAAGATCCTTCGCTTAGGGGTCTAAGAGGTAACCAGGACCGACAGAAATTTTATTTTTGACAGCCCCAAGCAGTAAAAATGTTTGCCGGTCATAAGGTCTGACACAAAGACGTCATTTGCCGGACCCTCTAAAATTCTGCCCCCTAGGTCCGACAGGGCCGGCGGTTAGCTGCATCTCTGCATTATTGTTTATCCTTTTATTGTCGACCATTATTGTTTATCCTTTTATTTCGATCATTAATGTTTATCCTTTTATTTCGACCATTATTGTTTATCCGCTTAGTGTCTACCATTATTGTTTATCTGTTTAGTGTCGACCATTATTATTTATCCTTTTATTGTCGACCATTATTATACCCCTGCTCTCCGAAGGGGGAGGGGGTATACTGTTTTACCTCTGTCCGTCCTTCCGTCCATCCAAGATATTTTTCGTCACACTTTTCTCAGTAACTGTTGATGGCAGAAATCTGATATTTGGTCACAAGCGTCATATATGTATACCATATTGTGGGTAGCGTTTTTGGACCCGTCAGATTCCTACTTCCTGTTTGCCGACTTAGTTGGTTTTTATACACATTGAACATATATGCTCATTTTTCGTCGCATTTTTCTCAGCAACTATTGATGGCAGAGATCTGATATTTGGTCACAAGCTTCATATAGGTACCACATATCGTGGGAAGCGTTTTTAGACCCATCAGATTCCTACTTCCTGTTTGCCGACTTAGTTGGTTTTTATACACATTGAACATATATGCTCATTTTTCGTCGCATTTTTCTCAGCAACTATTGATGGCAGAGATCTGATATTTGGTCACAAGCTTCATATAGGTACCCCATATCGTGGGAAGCGTTTTTAGACCCATCAGATTCCTCTTCCTGTTTGCCGAAGAGCGGGGGTATCATAAGTGAGCATTAGCTCACAGTTCATCTTGTTGATTATCCTTTTATTGTCGACCATTATTGATTATCCTTTTATTGTCGACCCTCATTTTTCTCATCCTTTTATTGTCGACCATTATTGTTTATCCTTTTATTGTCGTCCATTATTGTTTATCCTTTTCATTTCAACCATTATTGTTTATCTTTTTATTGTCGACCATTATTGTTGACCATTATTGTTTATCCATTTATTGTCGACCATTATTGTTTCTCCTTTTATTGTCGATCATCAATATTTATCCTGTTATTGTCGACCATTATTGTTTATCCTTTTATTGTCGACCCTCATTTTACTCATCCTTTATTGTCGACCATTATTGTTTATCCTTTTATTGTCGACCATTATTGTTTATCCTTTTATTTCGATCATTAATGTTTATCCTTTTATTTCGACCATTAATGTTTATCCTTTTATTTCGACCATTATTGTTTATCCGCTTAGTGTCGACCATTATTATTTATCCTTTTATTGTCGACCATTATTGTTTATCCTTTTATTGTCGACCATTATTGTTTATCCTTTTCATTTCGACCGTTATTGTTTATCTTTTTATTGTCGACCATTATTGTTTATCCATTTATTGTTGACCATTATTGTTTATCCATTTATTGTCGACCATTATTGTTTCTCCTTTTATTGTCGACCATCAATATTTATTCTGTTATTGTCGACCATTGTTGTTTATCCTTTTATTGTCGACCCTCATTTTTCTCATCCTTTATTGTCGACCATTATCAGAGTTGCAGATAAAAAAAAATTCCTGTCAGACATTGGGTCCTGCAAGTAAGAGAGTTTTGCCAGACCTATCAACTTTTTGCCAGACCTACTTTTTTTTTAGAAATTTTTTAATATTTCACTTTCAATACAGTATGATTAAAGGGACAATCTTAAATAAGGGTAATAACAAAATTACCGAACTCCGAACAATCTTACAAAGGGAAAGTCAAAACTCATAAGTATATAAACAGACAAAATCAGTCAACAACCGGAAAACTGTGAAAAAAAATGACCCTGACTTGGTACAGGCATTTCTAAAGAAATGGTGTGTTGAATCGGATTTTAAAGTGCCAAACCTCCCCCTTTCATTATGGTTCAAAGTTTCCGGCTGCCACTATAGTCTATAACAGTATTTATAACAATACTTGAACAAAACAGGTAAAACAGTTGTCAAAAGCAGCACCAAACTCATGACACAGCTAACGACTACTACGACCAGAATATTGCCAAAGGGGGGTTAGTGACTGAGACCACATTCAATTTAGATAGCCCTGCAACATCAAATAATCAATACTTCATATTAGTAAGATTTTATTATTCCTCTAATGAGTATTTTGATATCAAGTCGTCATTTGTTTGTTCATTTTGTCCTTCCATTTTCGATTAAAGGACCGCCCCGGTCGCATCTCCTTTTCATATGCCGACCCTTTGGCTTTTTTATTCTCTGTAGATAAATTGATAGGTAGTGGGTGCTTTTTTCCAGATTTAGACCCCTCCGTAAACTTAATTGGCCATGCAGCCATAACGGAAATGATCAAATTACAATTTACAACGATTACCGATAGAATACGAAATAAAATCCGGAATGGGAACTGGTTCCCGAAATTTAGCATAAACAGAAAGGATTAGAAATTTTTACCGATTTGCTTACGACTTTTGACTTTATTAACGATAATCAAAGATCCTTCGCTTAGGGGTCTAAGAGGTAACCAGGACCGACAGAAATTTTATTTTTGACAGTCCCAAGCAGTAAAAATGTTTGCCGGTCATAAGGTCTGACACAAAGACGTCATTTGCCGGACCCTCTAAAATTCTGCCCCCTAGGTCCGACAGGGCCGACGGTTAGCTGCATCTCTGCATTATTGTTTATCCTTTTATTGTCGACCATTATTGTTTATCCTTTCATTTCGATCATTAATGTTTATCCTTTTATTTCGACCATTATTGTTTATCCGCTTAGTGTCTACCATTATTGTTTATCTGTTTAGTGTCGACCATTATTGTTTATCCTTTTATTGTTGACCATTATTGATTATCCTTTTATTGTCAACCATTATTGATTATCCTTTTATTGTCGACCATTATTGTTTATCCTTTTATTGTTTATCCTTTTATTTCAACCATTAATTTTTATCCTTTTATTTCGACCATTATTGTTTATCCGTTTAGTGTCAACCATTATTATTTATCCTTTTATTGTCGACCATTATTATACCCCTGCTCTCCGAAGGGGGAGGGGGTATACTGTTTTACCTCTGTCCGTCCTTCCGTCCATCCAAGATATTTTTCGTCACACTTTTCTCAGTAACTGTTGATGGCAGAAATCTGATATTTGGTCACAAGCGTCATATATGTATACCATATTGTGGGTAGCGTTTTTGGACCCGTCAGATTCCTACTTCCTGTTTGCCGTCTTAGTTGGTTTTTATACACATTGAACATATATGCTCATTTTTCGTCGCATTTTTCTCAGCAACTATTGATGGCAGAGATCTGATATTTGGTCACAAGCTTCATATAGGTACCACATATCGTGGGAAGCGTTTTTAGACCCATCAGATTCCTCTTCCTGTTTGCCGAAGAGCGGGGGTATCATAAGTGAGCATTAGCTCACAGTTCATCTTGTTGATTATCCTTTTATTGTCGACCCTCATTTTTCTCATCCTTTTATTGTCGACCATTATTGTTTATCCTTTTCATTTCGACCATTATTGTTTATCTTTTTATTGTCGATCATTATTGTTTATCCTTTTATTGTCGACCATTATTGTTTATCCATTTATTGTTGACCATTACTGTTTATCCTTTTATTTTCGACCATTATTGTTTATCCATTTATTGTCGACCATTATTGTTTATCCTTTTATTGTCCAGCATTATTGTTAATCTTTTTATTGTCGACCATTATTGCTTATCCTGTTATTGTCGACCATTAATGTTTGTTCTTTTATTTTCTATTGATTCATAGAAAAACTTCGTTCATCTTGTATTATCATTTCAGGTGGTCAGGTTGTTGTTGCTTCTGCAGATTTTGACTTCACCTTGCTATACAAACTGATCAGAAACCTTTTAACAGCTATTCCTGCTCCAGCTCGTGGATGGGGAAATCAACCATTACCTAGAGATTTAAATGAAACAGACGACATCGAAAGAATTCGCTGTTTAAGAAATTTCCTTACCCACAATTCTAAATTTGAAATCTGTGATACAGATTTTTCTACCCACTGGAATGATTTATCACAGGTAAAATAATTTACAATTACAATTCTACACCTATTTGTAGATTTATCACAGGTAAGCATATAATATTGGTTTATTGATGGTGAATTAAGAAATAATTCATGGAAGCCATACTGTGTTGTGTGTTTTAAGATGGATTGGTGGATATTAGTAGCGAAAGATAATATTTACTTATATCCTGCCAACTCATGATAAAACACAGTATGGCTACCATAAATTATTTCGATTCAGTATATATACGGTTGTCCACTTTGATGGGAAAGGCGCTTATTTATATTTACGTTTCAAACTGCCAAATTCGAGCAAACAATAACTGATCAACGTTTGCTTACACGAAGGGAAAGTCATATTGATGGAACAGCTGTAGCAATAATAATTTACTAGCAGGTTTTAATTGCACATCACATATTTATTAATTTGTTTCATATGCTGATTATTTTCAGTGAATATAGATGTTAAAACGTTGATAGAAGATGTAAAAAATTATTTTGTGATTACATCACCTTGCTTAAATGTCTGCACCCACACATGTGCTAATAAGATTTTCCCGTTTAAATAAATCGCCCGTTTGCTTACAAAGCGATGGAAGGACGTCATATTAGAATATAAAATTTATTTGACGTGGCTTAGAAAATAGACGAAAGACGAGATATAGCCAATCTTTTCCCTCGTTTCGCAAGGAGTCAAATAAACTCTATATTCACCATTAATAGATCAATATTGTGTTTATCCTGCAATCCACGATGTTTTTAGAAATTGTAACGCATGGATATATTTCTTTTTTAATTAGTATCTATTTGTGCAGTGATATACAAGAGATGTAAAATAGTTAAATTGGACAGAAATTGTGCATACAAATAGTTCCCGAAAGGAAGTGAAATAATGTTAATTCAAACTGCTACAAGTACACAACGACGACTTTCAGGAAGCAAATACATTTTTTTTTTATAAATACACATTTACTTTCACGAATGTACATTTGTTTTCTATGAACATACATTTGTTTTCATGGACATTACTTATTAGTTCACCTGGAACAAAGGTCCAGGTGAACTATTGCCATCACTTGGCGTCCGTCGTCCGTCGTCCATCATCCGTAAACTTTTCACATTTCAAGCTTCTTCTCCGAAACCACTGAGCCAATTGGAACCAAACTTTGCAGGAATGTTCCTTGGATGGTCCTCTACAAACTTACTGTATTTCGTTCCAGTCGGATATTCATCATGGCTGCCAGGGCCAATAATATGCTCTGATTGGCTGAAATTTCAAAGATCTTCTCTGAAACTAATAAACTGACTGAGCCCAAACTGTAAGTGAATGATTATTGCAATGTCCTTTACCAAGTTTCTGTTTTTTAATGCCGATCGGAAATCCAAGATGGTCACCACCGCAGGACATAGATTAACATTGGACCTATGGGAAAATGTTCAAATCACTTCTTCTCAGAAACTACAAATATGATCAAAGCTAATCTGTACCAGAATGTTCATTGGATGGTCCTCTACAAACTTTGCGTTTTTTGTTCCGATATGAAATTCAAAATGGCGGCTATGGAAGGACTTGGTTTAACATTGGACCCTATGGGGAAAATGTATCATTACGCTTCTTCTCTGAAACCACTTGGACAATTGAAACCAAACTTCCCAGGAATGATCATTGGGAGGTCCTCTACAAATTTTTTGTTTTTTATTCCAATCGGAAATCCAGATTGCCGCCACCGCAGGACATAGATTAACATTGGACCTATGGGAAAATGTTCAAATCACTTCTTCTCAGAAACTGCAAATATGATCAAAGCTAAACTGTACATGAACGTTCATTGGATGGTCCTCTATAAACTTTAGGTTTTTTTGTTCCGATATGAAATTCAAAATGGCAGCTACGGCAGGACTTAGTTTAACATTGGACCATATGGGAAAAATGTTTCAAAACGCTTCTTCTCTGAAACCACTTTGACAATTCAAACCAAACTGCCCATGAATGATCATTGGAAGGTCGTCTACAAATTTCTGTTTGCTATGCTGATCGGAAATCCAATATGGCCACCACTGCAGGGCATAGATTAACATTGGACTCTATGGGAAAATGTTCAAATGCCTTCTTCTCATAAACTACAAATATGATTAAAGCCAAACTGTACAGGAATGTTCATTGGATGGTCCTCTACAAACTTTAGGTTTTTTGTTCCGATATGAAATTCAAAATAGCGGCTACGGCAGGACTTAGTTTAACATTGGACCCTATGGGAACATTTTTTCAAAACACTTCTTCTCTGAAACCACCTGGACAATTGAAACCAAACTGCCCAGGAATGATCATCGGAAGGTCCTCTGCAAATTTTCTATTTTTTATGCCGATCGGAAATCCAAGATGACCGTCACTACAGGACATAGATTAACATTGGACCCTATGGGAAAATGTTCAAATGCCTTCTCAGAAACTACAAATATGATCAAAGCTAAACTGTACATGAATGTTCATTGGATGATTCTCTACAAACTTGAGGTTTTTTGTTCCGATATGAAGTTCAAAATGGCGGCTACGGCAGGACTCAGGTTAACATTGGACCCTATGGGGAAAATGTTTCAAAACGCTTTTTCTCAGAAACCACTTGGACAATTGAAACCAAACTGCCCAGGAATGATCATTGGAAGGTCCTCTACTAAGTTTGTTTTTTATACCGATCGGAAATCCAAGATGGCCGACACTGCAGGACATAGATTAACATTGGACCCTATGGGAAAATGTTCAAATGCCTTCTTCTCAGAAACTACAAATATGATCGAAGCTAAACTGTACACGAATGTTCATTGGATGGTTCTCTACAAACTTCAGGTTTTTTGTTCCGATATGAAGTTCAAAATGGCGGCTACGGCAGGACTCAGGTTAACATTGGACCCTATGGGAAAAATGTTTCAAAACGCTTCTTCTCTGAAACCACTTGGACAATTGAAACCAAACTGCCCAGGAATGATCATTGGGAGTTGCTCTACAAAGTTTCTGTTTTTTATGCCAATCGGAAATCCAGATGGCCACCTCAGGACATATATTAACATTGGACCCTATGGGAAAATGTTCAAATGCCTTCTTCTCAGAAAATACAAATATGATTAAAGCCAAGCTGTACATGAATGTTCATTGGATGGTCCTCTACAAAATTTAGGTTTTTTGTTCCGATATAAAATGGAAGATGGCAGTTACAGCAAGACTTAGTTTAACATTGGACCCTGTGGGAAAAGTGTCTCAAAACGCTTCCTCTCTGAAACCACTTGGACAATTGAAACCAATCGGCCCAAGAATGATCATTGAAAGGTCCTCTACAAATTTTCCGTTTTTTATGCCAATCGGAAATCCAAGATGGCCGTCAGCACAGGACATAGATTAACATTGGACCCTATGGGAAAATGTTCAAATGTCTTCTCAGAAACTACAAATATGATTAAAGCCAAACTGTACATGAATATTCAATGGATGGTCCTCTACAAACTTCAGGTTTTTTGTTCCGATATGAAATTCAAAATTGCAGCTACGGCAGGACTTAGTTTAACATTGGACCTTATGGGAAAAATGTTTCAAAACGCTTCCTCTATGAAACCACTTGGACAATCGAAACCAAACTGCCCAGGAATGATCATTGGAAGGTCCTGTACAAAGTTTCTATTTTTTATGCCGATCGGAAATCCAAGATGGCCACCACCACAAGACATATATTAACATTGGACCCTATGGGAAAATGTTCAAATGCCTTCTTCTCAGAAACTACCAATATGATCAAAGATAAACTGTACTTTAATGTTGATTGGATGATCCTCTACAAACTTTAGGTTTTTTGTTCTGATATGAAATTCAAAATGGCGGCTATGGCAGGACTTAGTTTAACATTGGACCCTATGCCAATTTTTTTTCAAAACGCTTCTTCTCTGAAACCACTTGGACAATTGAAACCAAACTGCCCAGGAATGATAATTGGAAGGTCCTGTACAAAGTTTTTGTTTTTATGTCAATCGGAAATCCAAGATGGCTGCCACCGCAGGACATAAATTAACATTGGACCCTATGGTAAAATGTTCAAATGCCTTCTTCTCAGAAACTACAAATATGATCAAAGCTAAACTGTACATGAATATTCATTGGATGGTCCTCTACACACTAGGTTTTTTGTTTCGATATGAAATTCAAAATGGCGGCTACGGCAGGACTTAGTTTAACATTGGACCCTAAGGGAAAAATGTTTCAAAACACTTTTTCTCAGAAACCACTTGGACAATTGAAACCAAACTGCCCAGGAATGATCATTGGAAGGTCCTCTACTAAGTTTGTTTTTTATACCGATCGGAAATCCAAGATGGCCGACACTGCAGGACATAGATTAACATTGGACCCTATGGTAAAATGTTCAAATGCCTTCTTCTCAGAAACTACAAATATGATCAAAGCTAATCTGTACATGAATGTTCGTTGGATGGTCCTCTACAAACTTCAGGTTTTTTGTTCCGATATGAAATTCAAAATGGCAGCTACGGCAGGACTTAGTTTAACATTGGACCCTATGGGAAAAATGTTTCAAAACGCTTCTTCTCTGAAACCACTTGGACAATTGAAACCAAGCTGCCCAAGAATGATCAATGAAAGGTCCTCTACAAAGTTTCCGTTTTTTATGCCGATCGGAAATCCAAGATGGCCGTCACCACAGGACATAGATTAACATTGGACCCTATGGGAAAATGTTCAAATGCCTTCTTTTCAGAAACTACAATTATGATTAAAGCCAAACTGTACATGAATATTCATTGGATGGTCCTCTACAACATTCAGGTTTTTTGTTCCGATATGAAATTCAAAATTGCGGCTATGGCAGGACCTATTAGTTTAACATTGGACCCTATCAGAAAAATGTTTCAAAACGCTTCTTCTCTGAAACCACTTGGACAATTGAAACCAAACTGCCCAGGAATGATCATTGGAAGGTCCTGTACAAAGTTTTTGTTTTTCATGCCGATCGGAAATCCAAGATGGCCACCACCACAAGACATATATTAACATTGGACCCTATTGGAAAATGTTCAAATGCCTTCTTCTCAGAAACTACGAATATGATTAAAGCCAAACTGTACATGAATATTCATTGAATGGTCCTCTACAAACTTTAGGTTTTTTGTTCTGATATGAAATTAAAAATGGCAGCTACGGCAGGACTTAGTTTAACATTGGACCCTAAGGAAAAAATGTTTCAAAACACTTTTTCTCTGAAACCACTTGGACAATTGAAACTAAACCGCGTGGAATGATCATTGGAAGGTCCTCTACAAATTTCCTTTTTTTTATGTCAATCGGAAATCCAAGATGGCCACCACTGCAGGGCATAGATTAACATTGGACCCTATGGTGAAATGTTCAAATGCCTTCTCAGAAACTACAAATATGATCAAAGCTAAACTGTACATGAATGTTCATTGGATGGTCCTCTACAAACTTTAGGTGTTTTTGTTCCAATATGAAATTCAAAATGGCGGCTACGGCAGGACTTAGTTTAACATTGGACCCTATGGGAAAAATGTTTCAAAACACTTTTTCTCAGAAACCACTTGGACAATTGAAACCAAACTGCCCAGGAATGATCATGGGAAGTTCCTCTACTAAGTTTGTTTTTAATACCGATTGGAAATCCAAGATAGCCGACACTGCAGGACATAGATTAACATTGGACCCTATGGGAAAATGTTCAAATGCCTTCTTCTCAGAAACTACAAATATGATCAAAGCTAATCTGTACCAGAATGTTCATTGGATGGTCCTCTACAAACTTTGCGTTTTTTGTTCCGATATGAAATTCAAAATGGCGGCTATGGAAGGACTTGGTTTAACATTGGACCCTATGGGGAAAATGTTTCATAACGCTTCTTCTCTGAAATCACTTGGACAATTGAAACCAAACTTCCCAGGAATGATCATTGGGAGGTCCTCTACAAATTTTCTGTTTTTTATTCCAATCGGAAATCCAGATTGCCGCCACCACAGGACATAGATTAACATTGGAGCCTATGGGAAAATTTTCAAATGCCATCTTCTCAGAAACTACAAATATGATCAAAGCTAATCTGTACATGAATGTTCATTAGATGGTTTTCTACAAACTGTAGGTTTTTTGTTACGATATCAAATTCAAAATGGCAGCTACAGCAAGACTTAATTTAACATTGGACCCTATGGGAAAAATGTTTCAAAACGCTTCTTCTCTGAAATCACTTGGACAATTGAAACCAAACCGCCCAGGAATGATCATTGGAAGGCTCTGTACAAATTTTCTGTTTTTTATGCCGACCGGAAATCCAAGATGGCCGCCACTGCAGAACATAGATTAGCATTGGACCCTATGGTAAAATGTTCAAATGCCTTCTTCTCAGAAACTACAAATATGATCAAAGCTAATCTGTACATGAATGTTCATTGGATGGTCCTCTACAAACTTCAAGTTTTTTGTTCCGATATGAAATTCAAAATGGCAGCTATGGCAGGACTTAGTTTAACATTGGACCCTAAGGGAAAAATGTTTCAAAACGCTTCTTCTCTGAAACCACTTGGACAAATGAAACCAAGCTGCCCAAGAATGGTCAATGAAAGGTTCTCTACAAAGTTTCCTTTTTTTATGCCAATTGGAAATCCAAGATGGCCATCACCACAGGACATAGATTAACATTGGACCCTATGGGAAAATGTTTCAAAACACTTTTTCTCTGAAACCACTTGGACAATTGAAACTAAACTGCCGTGGAATGAACATTGGAAGGTCCTCTACAAATTTCCTTTTTTTTATGTCGATCGGAAATCCAAAATGGCCACCACCACAGGACATAGATCGTTGCACCCTATGGGAAAATGTTCAAATGCCTTCTCAGAAACTACAAATATGATCAAAGCTAAACTGTACATGAATGTTCATTGGATGGTCCTCTACAAACTTTAGGTTTTTTGTTCCGATATAAAATGGAAGATGGCGGCTACAGCAGGACTTAGTTTAACATTGGACCCTGTGGGAAAAGTGTCTCAAAACGCTTCCTCTCTGAAATCACTTGGACAATTGAAACCAAACCGCCCAGGAATGATCATTGGAAGGCTCTGTACAAATTTTCCTTTTTTTATGCCAATTGGAAATCCAAGATGGCCATCACCACAGGACATAGATTAACATTGGACCCTATGGGAAAATGTTTCAAAACACTTTTTCTCTGAAACCACTGCGACAATTGAAACTAAACTGCCGTGGAACGAACATTGGAAGGTCCTCTACAAATTTCCTTTTTTTTATGTCGATCGGAAATCCAAAATGGCCACCACCACAGGACATAGATCGTTGCACCCTATGGGAAAATGTTCAAATGCCTTCTCAGAAACTACAAATATGATCAAAGCTAAACTGTACATGAATGTTCATTGGATGGTCCTCTACAAACTTTAGGTGTTTTTGTTCCAATATGAAATTCAAAATGGCGGCTACGGCAGGACTTAGTTTAACATTGGACCCTATGGGAAAAATGTTTCAAAACACTTTTTCTCAGATACCACTTGGACAATTGAAACCAAACTGCCCAGGAATGATCATGGGAAGTTCCTCTACTAAGTTTGTTTTTAATACCGATCGGAAATCCAAGATAGCCGACACTGCAGGACATAGATTAACATTGGACCCTATGGGAAAATGTTCAAATGCCTTCTTCTCAGAAACTACAAATATGATCAAAGCTAATCTGTACCAGAATGTTCATTGGATGGTCCTCTACAAACTTTGCGTTTTTTGTTCCGATATGAAATTCAAAATGGCGGCTATGGAAGGACTTGGTTTAACATTGGACCCTATGGGGAAAATGTATTATTACGCTTCTTCTCTGAAACCACTTGGACAATTGAAACCAAACTTCCCAGGAATGATCATTGGGAGGTCCTCTACAAATTTTCTGTTTTTTATTCCAATCGGAAATCCAGATTGCCGCCACCGCAGGACATAGATTAACATTGGACCCTATGGGAAAATTTTCAAATGCCATCTTCTCAGAAACTACAAATATGATCAAAGCTAATCTGTACATGAATGTTCATTAGATGGTTTTCTACAAACTGTAGGTTTTTTGTTACGATATCAAATTCAAAATGGCAGCTACAGCAAGACTTAATTTAACATTGGACCCTATGGGAAAAATGTTTCAAAACGCTTCTTCTCTGCAATCACTTGGACAATTGAAACCAAACCGCCCAGGAATGATCATTGGAAGGCTCTGTACAAATTTTCTGTTTTTTATGCCGACCGGAAATCCAAGATGGCCGCCACTGCAGAACATAGATTAGCATTGGACCCTATGGTAAAATGTTCAAATGCCTTCTTCTCAGAAACTACAAATATGATCAAAGCTAATCTGTACATGAATGTTCATTGGATGGTCCTCTACAAACTTCAGGTTTTTTGTTCCGATATGAAATTCAAAATGGCAGCTACGGCAGGACTTAGTTTAACATTGGACCCTATGGGGAAAATGTTTCAAAACACTTTTTCTCAGAAACCACTTGGACAATTGAAACCAAACTGCCCAGGAATGATCATTGGAAGTTCCTCTACTAAGTTTGTTTTTAATACCGATCGGAAATCCAAGATAGCCGACACTGCAGGACATAGATTAACATTGGACCCTATGGGAAAATGTTCAAATGCCTTCTTCTCAGAAACTACAAATATGATCAAAGCTAATCTGTACCAGAATGTTCATTGGATGGTCCTCTACAAACTTTGCATTTTTTGTTCCGATATGAAATTCAAAATGGCGGCTATGGAAGGACTTAGTTTAACATTGGACCCTATGGGGAAAATGTTTCATAACGCTTCTTCTCTGAAACCACTTGGACAATTGAAACCAAACTTCCCAGGAATGATCATTGGGAGGTCCTCTACAAATTTTCTGTTTTTTATTCCAATCGGAAATCCAGATTGCCGCCACCGCAGGACATAGATTAACATTGGACCCTATGGGAAAATTTTCAAATGCCATCTTCTCAGAAACTACAAATATGATCAAAGCTAATCTGTACATGAATGTTCATTAGATGGTTTTCTACAAACTGTAGGTTTTTTGTTACGATATCAAATTCAAAATGGCAGCTACAGCAAGACTTAATTTAACATTGTACCCTATGGGAAAAATGTTTCAAAATGCTTCTTCTCTGAAATCACTTGGACAATTGAAACCAAACCGCCCAGGAATGATCATTGGAAGGCTCTGTACAAATTTTCTGTTTTTTATGCCGACCGGAAATCCAAGATGGCCGCCACTGCAGAACATAGATTAGCATTGGACCCTATGGTAAAATGTTCAAATGCCTTCTTCTCAGAAACTACAAATATGATCAAAGCTAATCTGTACATGAATGTTCATTGGATGGTCCTCTACAAACTTCAGGTTTTTTGTTCCGATATGAAATTCAAAATGGCAGCTACGACAGGACTTAGTTTAACATTGGACCCTATGGGAAAAATGTTTCAAAACGCTTCTTCTCTGAAACCACTTGGACAATTGAAACCAAACTGCCCATGAATGATCATTGGAAGGTCCTTTACAATTTTTTTGTTTTTTATGCCAATCGGAAATCCAATATGGCCACCACTGCATGACCTAGATTAACATTGGACCCTATGGTAAAATGTTCAAATGCCTTCTTCTCAGAAACTGCAAATATGATTAAAGCCAAACTGTACATGAATGTTCATTGGATGGTCCTCTACAAACTTTAGGTTTTTTGTTCCGATATAAAATGGAAGATGGCGGCTACAGCAGGACTTAGTTTAACATTGGACCCTGTGGGAAAAGTGTCTCAAAACGCTTCCTCTCTGAAACCACTTGGACAAATGAAAGCAAGCTGCCCAAGAATGATCAATGAAAGGTCCTCTACAAAGTTTCCGTTTTTTATGCCGATCGGAAATCCAAGATGGCCGTCACCACAGGACATAGATTAACATTGGACCCTATGGGAAAATGTTCAAATACCTTCTTTTCAGAAACTACAATTATGATTAAAGCCAAACTGTACATGAATATTCATTGGATGGTCCTCTACAAACTTCAGGTTTTTTGTTCCGATATGAAATTCAAAATTGCGGCTATGGCAGGACCTATTAGTTTAACATTGGACCCTATCAGAAAAATGTTTCAAAACGCTTCTTCTCTGAAACCACTTGGACAATTGAAACCAAACTGCCCAGGAATGATCATTGGAAGGTCCTGTACAAAGTTTTTGTTTTTCATGCCGATCGGAAATCCAAGATGGCCACCACCACAAGACATAGATTAACATTGGACCCTAAGGTGAAATGTTCAAATGCCTTCTCAGAAACTACAAATATGATCAAAGCTAAACTGTACATGAATGTTCATTGGATGGTCCTCTACAAACTTTAGGTGATTTTGTTCCAATATGAAATTCAAAATGGCGGCTACGGCAGGACTTAGTTTAACATTGGACCCTATGGGAAAAATGTTTCAAAACACTTTTTCTCAGAAACCACTTGGACAATTGAAACCAAACTGCCCAGGAATGATCATGGGAAGTTCCTCTACTAAGTTTGTTTTTAATACCGATCGGAAATCCAAGATAGCCGACACTGCAGGACATAGATTAACATTGGACCCTATGGGAAAATGTTCAAATGCCTTCTTCTCAGAAACTACAAATATGATCAAAGCTAATCTGTACATGAATGTTTATTAGATGGTTTTCTACAAACTGTAGGTTTTTTGTTACGATATCAAATTCAAAATGGCAGCTACAGCAAGACTTAATTTAACATTGGACCCTATGGGGAAAATGTTTCAAAACGCTTCTTCTCTGAAATCACTTGGACAATTGAAACCAAACCGCCCAGGAATGATCATTGGAAGGCTCTGTACAAATTTTCTGTTTTTTATGCCGACCGGAAATCCAAGATGGCCGCCACTGCAGAACATAGATTAGCATTGGACCCTATGGTAAAATGTTCAAATGCCTTCTTCTCAGAAACTACAAATATGATCAAAGCTAATCTGTACATGAATGTTCATTGGATGGTCCTCTACAAACTTCAAGTTTTTTGTTCCGATATGAAATTCAAAATGGCAGCTACGACAGGACTTAGTTTAACATTGGACCCTATGGTAAAAATGTTTCAAAACGCTTCTTCTCTGAAACCACTTGGACAAATGAAACCAAGCTGCCCAAGAATGATCAATGAAAGGTTCTCTACAAAGTTTCCTTTTTTTTATGCCAATTGGAAATCCAAGATGGCCATCACCACAGGACATAGATTAACATTGGACCCTATGGGAAAATGTTTCAAAACACTTTTTCTCTGAAACCACTTGGACAATTGAAACTAAACTGCCGTGGAATGAACATTGGAAGGTCCTCTACAAATTTCCTTTTTTTTATGTCGATCGGAAATCCAAAATGGCCACCACCACAGGACATAGATCGTTGCACCCTATGGGAAAATGTTCAAATGCCTTCTCAGAAACTACAAATATGATCAAAGCTAAACTGTACATGAATGTTCATTGGATGGTCCTCTACAAACTTTAGGTGTTTTTGTTCCAATATGAAATTCAAAATGGCGGCTACGGCAGGACTTAGTTTAACATTGGACCCTATGGGAAAAATGTTTCAAAACACTTTTTCTCAGAAACCACTTGGACAATTGAAACCAAACTGCCCAGGAATGATCATGGGAAGTTCCTCTACCAAGTTTGTTTTTAATACCGATCGGAAATCCAAGATAGCCGACACTGCAGGACATAGATTAACATTGGACCCTATGGGAAAATGTTCAAATGCCTTCTTCTCAGAAACTACAAATATGATCAAAGCTAATCTGTACCAGAATGTTCATTGGATGGTCCTCTACAAACTTTGCGTTTTTTGTTCCGATATGAAATTCAAAATGGCGGCTACGGGAGGAATTAGTTTAACATTGGACCCTATGGTGAAAATGTTTCATAACGCTTCTTCTCTGAAACCACTTGGACAATTGAAACCAAACTTCCCAGGAATGATCATTGGGAGGTCCTCTACAAATTTTCTGTTTTTTATGCCGACCGGAAATCCAAGATGGCCACCACTGCAGAACATAGATTAGCATTGGACCCTATGGTAAAATGTTCAAATGCCTTCTTCTCAGAAACTACAAATATGATCAAAGCTAATCTGTACATGAATGTTCATTGGATGGTCCTCTACAAACTTCAGGTTTTTTGTTCCGATATGAAATTCAAAATGGCAGCTACAGCAAGACTTAATTTAACATTGGACCCTATGGGGAAAATGTTTCAAAACGCTTCTTCTCTGAAATCACTTGGACAATTGAAACCAAACCGCCCAGGAATGATCATTGGAAGGCTCTGTACAAATTTTCTGTTTTTTATGCCGACCGGAAATCCAAGATGGCCGCCACTGCAGAACATAGATTAGCATTGGACCCTATGGTAAAATGTTCAAATGCCTTCTTCTCAGAAACTACAAATATGATCAAAGCTAATCTGTACATGAATGTTCATTGGATGGTCCTCTACAAACTTCAAGTTTTTTGTTCCGATATGAAATTCAAAATGGCAGCTACGACAGGACTTAGTTTAACATTGGACCCTATGGTAAAAATGTTTCAAAACGCTTCTTCTCTGAAACCACTTGGACAAATGAAACCAAGCTGCCCAAGAATGATCAATGAAAGGTTCTCTACAAAGTTTCCTTTTTTTTATGCCAATTGGAAATCCAAGATGGCCATCACCACAGGACATAGATTAACATTGGACCCTATGGGAAAATGTTTCAAAACACTTTTTCTCTGAAACCACTTGGACAATTGAAACTAAACTGCCGTGGAATGAACATTGGAAGGTCCTCTACAAATTTCCTTTTTTTTATGTCGATCGGAAATCCAAAATGGCCACCACCACAGGACATAGATCGTTGCACCCTATGGGAAAATGTTCAAATGCCTTCTCAGAAACTACAAATATGATCAAAGCTAAACTGTACATGAATGTTCATTGGATGGTCCTCTACAAACTTTAGGTGTTTTTGTTCCAATATGAAATTCAAAATGGCGGCTACGGCAGGACTTAGTTTAACATTGGACCCTATGGGAAAAATGTTTCAAAACACTTTTTCTCAGAAACCACTTGGACAATTGAAACCAAACTGCCCAGGAATGATCATGGGAAGTTCCTCTACCAAGTTTGTTTTTAATACCGATCGGAAATCCAAGATAGCCGACACTGCAGGACATAGATTAACATTGGACCCTATGGGAAAATGTTCAAATGCCTTCTTCTCAGAAACTACAAATATGATCAAAGCTAATCTGTACCAGAATGTTCATTGGATGGTCCTCTACAAACTTTGCGTTTTTTGTTCCGATATGAAATTCAAAATGGCGGCTACGGGAGGAATTAGTTTAACATTGGACCCTATGGTGAAAATGTTTCATAACGCTTCTTCTCTGAAACCACTTGGACAATTGAAACCAAACTTCCCAGGAATGATCATTGGGAGGTCCTCTACAAATTTTCTGTTTTTTATGCCGACCGGAAATCCAAGATGGCCACCACTGCAGAACATAGATTAGCATTGGACCCTATGGTAAAATGTTCAAATGCCTTCTTCTCAGAAACTACAAATATGATCAAAGCTAATCTGTACATGAATGTTCATTGGATGGTCCTCTACAAACTTCAGGTTTTTTGTTCCGATATGAAATTCAAAATGGCAGCTACGGCAAGACTTAGTTTAACATTGGACCCTAAGGGAAAAATGTTTGAAAACACTTTTTCTCTGAAACCACTTGGACAATTGAAACTAAACTGCCGTGGAATAATCATTGGAAGGTCCTCTACAAATTTCCTTTTTTTTATGTCGATCGGAAATCCAAGATGGCCACCACTGCAGGGCATAGATTAACATTGGACCCTATGGTGAAATGTTCAAATGCCTTCTCAGAAACTACAAATATGATCAAAGCTAAACTGTACATGAATGTTCATTGGATGGTCCTCTACAAACTTTAGGTGTTTTTGTTCCAATATGAAATTCAAAATGGCGGCTACGGCAGGACTTAGTTTAACATTGGACCCTATGGGAAAAATGTTTCAAAACACTTTTTCTCAGAAACCACTTGGACAATTGAAACCAAACTGCCCAGGAATGATCATGGGAAGTTCCTCTACTAAGTTTGTTTTTAATACCGATCGGAAATCCAAGATAGCCGACACTGCAGGACATAGATTAACATTGGACCCTATGGGAAAATGTTCAAATGCCTTCTTCTCAGAAACTACAAATATGATCAAAGCTAATCTGTACCAGAATGTTCATTGGATGGTCCTCTACAAACTTTGCGTTTTTTGTTCCGATATGAAATTCAAAATGGCGGCTATGGAAGGACTTAGTTTAACATTGGACCCTATGGGGAAAATGTTTCATAACGCTTCTTCTCTGAAACCACTTGGACAATTGAAACCAAACTTCCCAGGAATGATCATTGGAAGGTCCTGTACAAAGTTTTTGTTTTTCATGCCGATCGGAAATCCAAGATGGCCACCACCACAAGACATAGATTAACATTGGACCCTATTGGAAAATGTTCAAATGCCTTCTTCTCAGAAACTACGAATATGATTAAAGCCAAACTGTACATGAATATTCATTGGATGGTCCTCTACAAACTTTAGGTTTTTTGTTCTGATATGAAATTCAAAATGGCAGCTACGGCAGGACTTAGTTTAACATTGGACCCTAAGGGAAAAATGTTTCAAAACACTTTTTCTCTGAAACCACTTGGACAATTGAAACTAAACTGCCGTGGAATGATCATTGGAATGTCCTCTACAAATTTCCTTTTTTTTATGTCGATCGGAAATCCAAGATGGCCACCACTGCAGGGCATAGATTAACATTGGACCTTATGGTGAAATGTTCA
This sequence comes from Bathymodiolus brooksi, assembly GCA_963680875.1. Classification (NCBI taxonomy): domain Eukaryota; kingdom Metazoa; phylum Mollusca; class Bivalvia; order Mytilida; family Modiolidae; genus Bathymodiolus; species Bathymodiolus brooksi. Next base: position 58,505,065 of record OY804586.1, on the reverse strand, counting down.
AATGCCTTCTTCTCAGAAACTACAAATATGATTAAAGCCAAACTGTACATGAATGTTCATTGGATGGTCCTTTGCAAACTTTAGGTTTTTTGTTCTGATATAAAATGGAAGATGGCAGCTACGGCAGGACTTAGTTTAACATTGGACCCTGAGGGAAAAGTGTCTCAAAACGCTTCCTCTCTGAAACCACTTGGACAAATGAAACCAAGCTGCCCAAGAATGATCAATGAAAGGTTCTCTACAAAGTTTCCTTTTTTTATGCCAATTGGAAATCCAAGATGGCCATCACCACAGGACATAGATTAACATTGGACCCTATGGGAAAATGTTTCAAAACACTTTTTCTCTGAAACCACTTGGACAATTGAAACTAAACTGCCGTGGATTGAACATTGGAAGGTCCTCTACAAATTTCCTTTTTTTTATGTCGATTGGAAATCCAAAATGGCCACCACCACAGGACATAGATCGTTGCACCCTATGGGAAAATGTTCAAATGCCTTCTCAGAAACTACAAATATGATCAAAGCTAAACTGTACATGAATGTTCATTGGATGGTCCTCTACAAACTTTAGGTGTTTTTGTTCCAATATGAAATTCAAAATGGCGGCTACGGCAGGACTTAGTTTAACATTGGACCCTATGGGAAAAATGTTTCAAAACACTTTTTCTCAGAAACCACTTGGACAATTGAAACCAAACTGCCCAGGAATGATCATGGGAAGTTCCTCTACTAAGTTTGTTTTTAATACCGATCGGAAATCCAAGATAGCCGACACTGCAGGACATAGATTAACATTGGACCCTATGGGAAAATGTTCAAATGCCTTCTTCTCAGAAACTACAAATATGATCAAAGCTAATCTGTACCAGAATGTTCATTGGATGGTCCTCTACAAACTTTGCGTTTTTTGTTCCGATATGAAATTCAAAATGGCGGCTACGGGAGGAATTAGTTTAACATTGGACCCTATGGTGAAAATGTTTCATAACGCTTCTTCTCTGAAACCACTTGGACAATTGAAACCAAACTTCCCAGGAATGATCATTGGGAGGTCCTCTACAAATTTTCTGTTTTTTATGCCGACCGGAAATCCAAGATGGCCACCACTGCAGAACATAGATTAGCATTGGACCCTATGGTAAAATGTTCAAATGCCTTCTTCTCAGAAACTACAAATATGATCAAAGCTAATCTGTACATGAATGTTCATTGGATGGTCCTCTACAAACTTCAGGTTTTTTGTTCCGATATGAAATTCAAAATGGCAGCTACGGCAAGACTTAGTTTAACATTGGACCCTAAGGGAAAAATGTTTGAAAACACTTTTTCTCTGAAACCACTTGGACAATTGAAACTAAACTGCCGTGGAATAATCATTGGAAGGTCCTCTACAAATTTCCTTTTTTTTATGTCGATCGGAAATCCAAGATGGCCACCACTGCAGGGCATAGATTAACATTGGACCCTATGGTGAAATGTTCAAATGCCTTCTCAGAAACTACAAATATGATCAAAGCTAAACTGTACATGAATGTTCATTGGATGGTCCTCTACAAACTTTAGGTGTTTTTGTTCCAATATGAAATTCAAAATGGCGGCTACGGCAGGACTTAGTTTAACATTGGACCCTATGGGAAAAATGTTTCAAAACACTTTTTCTCAGAAACCACTTGGACAATTGAAACCAAACTGCCCAGGAATGATCATGGGAAGTTCCTCTACTAAGTTTGTTTTTAATACCGATCGGAAATCCAAGATAGCCGACACTGCAGGACATAGATTAACATTGGACCCTATGGGAAAATGTTCAAATGCCTTCTTCTCAGAAACTACAAATATGATCAAAGCTAATCTGTACCAGAATGTTCATTGGATGGTCCTCTACAAACTTTGCGTTTTTTGTTCCGATATGAAATTCAAAATGGCGGCTATGGAAGGACTTAGTTTAACATTGGACCCTATGGGGAAAATGTTTCATAACGCTTCTTCTCTGAAACCACTTGGACAATTGAAACCAAACTTCCCAGGAATGATCATTGGAAGGTCCTGTACAAAGTTTTTGTTTTTCATGCCGATCGGAAATCCAAGATGGCCACCACCACAAGACATAGATTAACATTGGACCCTATTGGAAAATGTTCAAATGCCTTCTTCTCAGAAACTACGAATATGATTAAAGCCAAACTGTACATGAATATTCATTGGATGGTCCTCTACAAACTTTAGGTTTTTTGTTCTGATATGAAATTCAAAATGGCAGCTACGGCAGGACTTAGTTTAACATTGGACCCTAAGGGAAAAATGTTTCAAAACACTTTTTCTCTGAAACCACTTGGACAATTGAAACTAAACTGCCGTGGAATGATCATTGGAATGTCCTCTACAAATTTCCTTTTTTTTATGTCGATCGGAAATCCAAGATGGCCACCACTGCAGGGCATAGATTAACATTGGACCTTATGGTGAAATGTTCAAATGCCTTCTTCTCAGAAACTACAAATATGATTAAAGCCAAACTGTACATGAATGTTCATTGGATGGTCCTTTGCAAACTTTAGGTTTTTTGTTCTGATATAAAATGGAAGATGGCAGCTACGGCAGGACTTAGTTTAACATTGGACCCTGAGGGAAAAGTGTCTCAAAACGCTTCCTCTCTGAAACCACTTGGACAAATGAAACCAAGCTGCCCAAGAATGATCAATGAAAGGTTCTCTACAAAGTTTCCTTTTTTTATGCCAATTGGAAATCCAAGATGGCCATCACCACAGGACATAGATTAACATTGGACCCTATGGGAAAATGTTTCAAAACACTTTTTCTCTGAAACCACTTGGACAATTGAAACTAAACTGCCGTGGATTGAACATTGGAAGGTCCTCTACAAATTTCCTTTTTTTTATGTCGATTGGAAATCCAAAATGGCCACCACCACAGGACATAGATCGTTGCACCCTATGGGAAAATGTTCAAATGCCTTCTCAGAAACTACAAATATGATCAAAGCTAAACTGTACATGAATGTTCATTGGATGGTCCTCTACAAACTTTAGGTGTTTTTGTTCCAATATGAAATTCAAAATGGCGGCTACGGCAGGACTTAGTTTAACATTGGACCCTATGGGAAAAATGTTTCAAAACACTTTTTCTCAGAAACCACTTGGACAATTGAAACCAAACTGCCCAGGAATGATCATGGGAAGTTCCTCTACTAAGTTTGTTTTTAATACCGATCGGAAATCCAAGATAGCCGACACTGCAGGACATAGATTAACATTGGACCCTATGGGAAAATGTTCAAATGCCTTCTTCTCAGAAACTACAAATATGATCAAAGCTAATCTGTACCAGAATGTTCATTGGATGGTCCTCTACAAACTTTGCGTTTTTTGTTCCGATATGAAATTCAAAATGGCGGCTATGGAAGGACTTAGTTTAACATTGGACCCTATGGGGAAAATGTTTCATAACGCTTCTTCTCTGAAACCACTTGGACAATTGAAACCAAACTTCCCAGGAATGATCATTGGGAGGTCCTCTACAAATTTTCTGTTTTTTATTCCAATCGGAAATCCAGATTGCCGCTACCGCAGGACATAGATTAACATTGGACCCTATGGGAAAATTTTCAAATGCCATCTTCTCAGAAACTACAAATATGATCAAAGCTAATCTGTACATGAATGTTCATTAGATGGTTCTCTACAAACTGTAGGTTTTTTGTTACGATATCAAATTCAAAATGGCAGCTACAGCAAGACTTAATTTAACATTGGACCCTATGGGAAAAATGTTTCAAAACGCTTCTTCTCTGAAATCACTTGGACAATTGAAACCAAGCTGCCCAGGAATGATCATTGGAAGGCTCTGTACAAATTTTCTGTTTTTTATGCCGACCGGAAATCCAAGATGGCCGCCACTGCAGAACATAGATTAGCATTGGACCCTATGGTAAAATGTTCAAATGCCTTCTTCTCAGAAACTACAAATATGATCAAAGCTAATCTGTACATGAATGTTCATTGGATGGTCCTCTACAAACTTCAAGTTTTTTGTTCCGATATGAAATTCAAAATGGCAGCTACGGCAGGACTTAGTTTAACATTGGACCCTATGGGGAAAATGTTTCAAAACGCTTCTTCTCTGAAACCACTTGGACAATTGAAACCAAACTGCCCATGAATGATCATTGGAAGGTCCTTTACAATTTTTTTGTTTTTTATGCCAATTGGAAATCCAATATGGCCACCACTGCATGACCTAGATTAACATTGGACCCTATGGTAAAATGTTCAAATGCCTTCTTCTCAGAAACTGCAAATATGATTAAAGCCAAACTGTACATGAATGTTCATTGGATGGTCCTCTACAAACTTTAGGTTTTTTGTTCCGATATAAAATGGAAGATGGCGGCTACAGCAGGACTTAGTTTAACATTGGACCCTGTGGGAAAAGTGTCTCAAAACGCTTCCTCTCTGAAGCCACTTGGACAAATGAAACCAAGCTGCCCAAGAATGATCAATGAAAGGTCCTCTACAAAGTTTCCGTTTTTTATGCCGATCGGAAATCCAAGATGGCCGTCACCACAGGACATAGATTAACATTGGACCCTATGGGAAAATGTTCAAATGCCTTCTTTTCAGAAACTACAATTATGATTATAGCCAAACTGTACATGAATATTCATTGGATGGTCCTCTACAAACTTCAGGTTTTTTGTTCCGATATGAAATTAAAAATGGCAGCTACGGCAGGACTTAGTTTAACATTGGACCCTAAGGGAAAAATGTTTCAAAACACTTTTTCTCTGAAACCACTTGGACAATTGAAACTAAACTGCCGTGGAATGATCATTGGAAGGTCCTCTACAAATTTCCTTTTTTTTATGTCGATCGGAAATCCAAGATGGCCACCACTGCAGGGCATAGATTAACATTGGACCCTATGGTGAAATGTTCAAATGCCTTCTTCTCAGAAACTACAAATATGATTAAAGCCAAACTGTACATGAATGTTCATTGGATGGTCCTTTACAAACTTTAGGTTTTTTGTTCTGATATAAAATGGAAGATGGCAGCTACGGCAGGACTTAGTTTAACATTGGACCCTGAGGGAAAAGTGTCTCAAAACGCTTCCTCTCTGAAACCACTTGGACAAATGAAACCAAGCTGCCCAAGAATGATCAATGAAAGGTTCTCTACAAAGTTTCCTTTTTTTATGCCAATTGGAAATCCAAGATGGCCATCACCACAGGACATAGATTAACATTGGACCCTATGGGAAAATGTTTCAAAACACTTTTTCTCTGAAACCACTTGGACAATTGAAACTAAACTGCCGTGGAATGAACATTGGAAGGTCCTCTACAAATTTCCTTTTTTTTATGTCGATTGGAAATCCAAAATGGCCACCACCACAGGACATAGATCATTGCACCCTATGGGAAAATGTTCAAATGCCTTCTCAGAAACTACAAATATGATCAAAGCTAAACTGTACATGAATGTTCATTGGATGGTCCTCTACAAACTTTAGGTGTTTTTGTTCCAATATGAAATTCAAAATGGCGGCTACGGCAGGACTTAGTTTAACATTGGACCCTATGGGAAAAATGTTTCAAAACACTTTTTCTCAGAAACCACTTGGACAATTGAAACCAAACTGCCCAGGAATGATCATGGGAAGTTCCTCTACTAAGTTTGTTTTTAATACCGATCGGAAATCCAAGATAGCCGACACTGCAGGACATAGATTAACATTGGACCCTATGGGAAAATGTTCAAATGCCTTCTTCTCAGAAACTACAAATATGATCAAAGCTAATCTGTACCAGAATGTTCATTGGATGGTCCTCTACAAACTTTGCGTTTTTTGTTCCGATATGAAATTCAAAATGGCGGCTATGGAAGGACTTAGTTTAACATTGGACCCTATGGTGAAAATGTTTCATAACGCTTCTTCTCTGAAACCACTTGGACAATTGAAACCAAACTTCCCAGGAATGATCATTGGGAGGTCCTCTACAAATTTTCTGTTTTTTATTCCAATCGGAAATCCAGATTGCCGCCACCGCAGGACATAGATTAACATTGGACCCTATGGGAAAATTTTCAAATGCCATCTTCTCAGAAACTACAAATATAATCAAAGCTAATCTGTACATGAATGTTCATTAGATGGTTCTCTACAAACTGTAGGTTTTTTGTTACGATATCAAATTCAAAATGGCAGCTACAGCAAGACTTAATTTAACATTGGACCCTATGGGAAAAATGTTTCAAAACGCTTCTTCTCTGAAATCACTTGGACAATTGAAACCAAACTGCCCAGGAATGATCATTGGAAGTCTCTGTACAAATTTTCTGTTTTTTATGCCGACCGGAAATCCAAGATGGCCGCCACTGCAGAACATAGATTAGCATTGGACCCTATGGTAAAATGTTCAAATGCCTTCTTCTCAGAAACTACAAATATGATCAAAGCTAATCTGTACATGAATGTTCATTGGATGGTCCTCTACAAACTTCAGGTTTTTTGTTCCGATATGAAATTCAAAATGGCAGCTACGGCAGGACTTAGTTTAACATTGGACCCTATGGGAAAAATGTTTCAAAACGCTTCTTCTCTGAAACCACTTGGACAATTGAAACCAAACTGCCCATGAATGATCATTGGAAGGTCCTTTACAATTTTTTTGTTTTTTATGCCAATTGGAAATCCAATATGGCCACCACTGCATGACCTAGATTAACATTGGACCCTATGGTAAAATGTTCAAATGCCTTCTTCTCAGAAACTGCAAATATGATTAAAGCCAAACTGTACATGAATGTTCATTGGATGGTCCTCTACAAACTTTAGGTTTTTTGTTCCGATATAAAATGGAAGATGGCGGCTACAGCAGGACTTAGTTTAACATTGGACCCTGTGGGAAAAGTGTCTCAAAACGCTTCCTCTCTGAAACCACTTGGACAATTGAAACCAAGCTGCCCAAGAATGATCAATGAAAGGTCCTCTACAAAGTTTCCGTTTTTTATGCCGATCGGAAATCCAAGATGGCCGTCACCACAGGACATAGATTAACATTGGACCCTATGGGAAAATGTTCAAATGCCTTCTTTTCAGAAACTACAATTATGATTATAGCCAAACTGTACATGAATATTCATTGGATGGTCCTCTACAAACTTCAGGTTTTTTGTTCCGATATGAAATTAAAAATGGCAGCTACGGCAGGACTTAGTTTAACATTGGACCCTAAGGGAAAAATGTTTCAAAACACTTTTTCTCTGAAACCACTTGGACAATTGAAACTAAACTGCCGTGGAATGATCATTGGAAGGTCCTCTACAAATTTCCTTTTTTTTATGTCGATCGGAAATCCAAGATGGCCACCACTGCAGGGCATAGATTAACATTGGACCCTATGGTGAAATGTTCAAATGCCTTCTTCTCAGAAACTACAAATATGATTAAAGCCAAACTGTACATGAATGTTCATTGGATGGTCCTTTACAAACTTTAGGTTTTTTGTTCTGATATAAAATGGAAGATGGCAGCTACGGCAGGACTTAGTTTAACATTGGACCCTGAGGGAAAAGTGTCTCAAAACGCTTCCTCTCTGAAACCACTTGGACAAATGAAACCAAGCTGCCCAAGAATGATCAATGAAAGGTTCTCTACAAAGTTTCCTTTTTTTATGCCAATTGGAAATCCAAGATGGCCATCACCACAGGACATAGATTAACATTGGACCCTATGGGAAAATGTTTCAAAACACTTTTTCTCTGAAACCACTTGGACAATTGAAACTAAACTGCCGTGGAATGAACATTGGAAGGTCCTCTACAAATTTCCTTTTTTTTATGTCGATTGGAAATCCAAAATGGCCACCACCACAGGACATAGATCATTGCACCCTATGGGAAAATGTTCAAATGCCTTCTCAGAAACTACAAATATGATCAAAGCTAAACTGTACATGAATGTTCATTGGATGGTCCTCTACAAACTTTAGGTGTTTTTGTTCCAATATGAAATTCAAAATGGCGGCTACGGCAGGACTTAGTTTAACATTGGACCCTATGGGAAAAATGTTTCAAAACACTTTTTCTCAGAAACCACTTGGACAATTGAAACCAAACTGCCCAGGAATGATCATGGGAAGTTCCTCTACTAAGTTTGTTTTTAATACCGATCGGAAATCCAAGATAGCCGACACTGCAGGACATAGATTAACATTGGACCCTATGGGAAAATGTTCAAATGCCTTCTTCTCAGAAACTACAAATATGATCAAAGCTAATCTGTACCAGAATGTTCATTGGATGGTCCTCTACAAACTTTGCGTTTTTTGTTCCGATATGAAATTCAAAATGGCGGCTATGGAAGGACTTAGTTTAACATTGGACCCTATGGGGAAAATGTTTCATAACGCTTCTTCTCTGAAACCACTTGGACAATTGAAACCAAACTTCCCAGGAATGATCATTGGGAGGTCCTCTACAAATTTTCTGTTTTTTATTCCAATCGGAAATCCAGATTGCCGCCACCGCAGGACATAGATTAACATTGGACCCTATGGGAAAATTTTCAAATGCCATCTTCTCAGAAACTACAAATATGATCAAAGCTAATCTGTACATGAATGTTCATTAGATGGTTCTCTACAAACTGTAGGTTTTTTGTTACGATATCAAATTCAAAATGGCAGCTACAGCAAGACTTAATTTAACATTGGACCCTATGGGAAAAATGTTTCAAAACGCTTCTTCTCTGAAATCACTTGGACAATTGAAACCAAACTGCCCAGGAATGATCATTGGAAGGCTCTGTACAAATTTTCTGTTTTTTATGCCGACCGGAAATCCAAGATGGCCGCCACTGCAGAACATAGATTAGCATTGGACCCTATGGTAAAATGTTCAAATGCCTTCTTCTCAGAAACTACAAATATGATCAAAGCTAATCTGTACATGAATGTTCATTGGATGGTCCTCTACAAACTTCAGGTTTTTTGTTCCGATATGAAATTAAAAATGGCAGCTACGGCAGGACTTAGTTTAACATTGGACCCTATGGGAAAAATGTTTCAAAACGCTTCTTCTCTGAAACCACTTGGACAATTGAAACCAAACTGCCCATGAATGATCATTGGAAGGTCCTTTACAATTTTTTTGTTTTTTATGCCAATTGGAAATCCAATATGGCCACCACTGCATGACCTAGATTAACATTGGACCCTATGGTAAAATGTTCAAATGCCTTCTTCTCAGAAACTGCAAATATGATTAAAGCCAAACTGTACATGAATGTTCATTGGATGGTCCTCTACAAACTTTAGGTTTTTTGTTCCGATATAAAATGGAAGATGGCGGCTACAGCAGGACTTAGTTTAACATTGGACCCTGTGGGAAAAGTGTCTCAAAACGCTTCCTCTCTGAAACCACTTGGACAATTGAAACCAAGCTGCCCAAGAATGATCAATGAAAGGTCCTCTACAAAGTTTCCGTTTTTTATGCCGATCGGAAATCCAAGATGGCCGTCACCACAGGACATAGATTAACATTGGACCCTATGGGAAAATGTTCAAATGCCTTCTTTTCAGAAACTACAATTATGATTATAGCCAAACTGTACATGAATATTCATTGGATGGTCCTCTACAAACTTCAGGTTTTTTGTTCCGATATGAAATTAAAAATGGCAGCTACGGCAGGACTTAGTTTAACATTGGACCCTAAGGGAAAAATGTTTCAAAACACTTTTTCTCTGAAACCACTTGGACAATTGAAACTAAACTGCCTTGGAATGATCATTGGAAGGTCCTCTACAAATTTCCTTTTTTTTATGTCGATCGGAAATCCAAGATGGCCACCACTGCAGGGCATAGATTAACATTGGACCCTATGGTGAAATGTTCAAATGCCTTCTTCTCAGAAACTACAAATATGATTAAAGCCAAACTGTACATGAATGTTCATTGGATGGTCCTTTACAAACTTTAGGTTTTTTGTTCTGATATAAAATGGAAGATGGCAGCTACGGCAGGACTTAGTTTAACATTGGACCCTGAGGGAAAAGTGTCTCAAAACGCTTCCTCTCTGAAACCACTTGGACAAATGAAACCAAGCTGCCCAAGAATGATCAATGAAAGGTTCTCTACAAAGTTTCCTTTTTTTATGCCAATTGGAAATCCAAGATGGCCATCACCACAGGACATAGATTAACATTGGACCCTATGGGAAAATGTTTCAAAACACTTTTTCTCTGAAACCACTTGGACAATTGAAACTAAACTGCCGTGGAATGAACATTGGAAGGTCCTCTACAAATTTCCTTTTTTTTTGTCGATCGGAAATCCAAAATGGCCACCACCACAGGACATAGATCGTTGCACCCTATGGGAAAATGTTCAAATGCCTTCTCAGAAACTACAAATATGATCAAAGCTAAACTGTACATGAATGTTCATTGGATGGTCCTCTACAAACTTTAGGTATTTTTGTTCCAATATGAAATTCAAAATGGCGGCTACGGCAGGACTTAGTTTAACATTGGACCCTATGGGAAAAATGTTTCAAAACACTTTTTCTCAGAAACCACTTGGACAATTGAAACCAAACTGCCCAGGAATGATCATGGGAAGTTCCTCTACTAAGTTTGTTTTTAATACCGATCGGAAATCCAAGATAGCCGACACTGCAGGACATAGATTAACATTGGACCCTATGGGAAAATGTTCAAATGCCTTCTTCTCAGAAACTACAAATATGATCAAAGCTAATCTGTACCAGAATGTTCATTGGATGGTCCTCTACAAACTTTGCGTTTTTTGTTCCGATATGAAATTCAAAATGGCGGCTATGGAAGGACTTAGTTTAACATTGGACCCTATGGGGAAAATGTTTCATAACGCTTCTTCTCTGAAACCACTTGGACAATTGAAACCAAACTTCCCAGGAATGATCATTGGGAGGTCCTCTACAAATTTTTTGTTTTTTATTCCAATCGGAAATCCAGATTTCCGCCACCGCAGGACATAGATTAACATTGGACCCTATGGGAAAATTTTCAAATGCCATCTTCTCAGAAACTACAAATTTGATCAAAGCTAATCTGTACATGAATGTTCATTAGATGGTTCTCTACAAACTGTAGGTTTTTTGTTACGATATCAAATTCAAAATGGCAGCTACAGCAAGACTTAATTTAACATTGAACCCTATGGGAAAAATGTTTCAAAACGCTTCTTCTCTGCAATCACTTGGACAATTGAAACCAAACCGCCCAGGAATGATCATTGGAAGGCTCTGTAGAAATTTTCTGTTTTTTATGCCGAACGGAAATCCAAGATGGCCACCACTGCAGAACATAGATTAGCATTGGACCCTATTGGAAAAATATTTCAAAACGCTTCTTCTCTGTAACCAGTTGAACAATTGAAACCAAACTGCCCCGGAATGATCATTGGCAGGTTCTCTACAAATTTCCTTTTTTTATGCTAATCGGAAATCGAAGATGGCCGCCACTGCAGGACATAGATTAACATTGGACCTTATGGGAAAATGTTCAAATGCCTTTTTCTCAGAAACTACGAATATGATTAAAGCCAAACTGTACATGAATGTCCATCGGATGGTCCTCTACAAACTTTAGGTTTTTTGTTCCGATATCAAATTCAAAATGGCGGCTACAGCAAGACTTATTTAACATTGGACCCTATGGGAAAAATGTTTCAAAACGCCTTCTCTCTGAAACCAGTTAAACAATTGAAACCAAACCGCCCAGGAATGATCATTGGAAGGTCTTGTACAAAGTTTCTGTTTTTTATGCCGATTGGAAATACAAGATGGCCACCACCACAAGACATAGATTAACATTGAACCCTATGGGAAAATGTTCAAATGCCTTCTTCTCAGAAACTACAAATATGATCAAAACTAAACTGTACATGAATGTCCATTAGATGGTTCTCTACAAACTGTAGGTTTTTTGTTACGATATGAAATTCAAAATGGTGGCTACGGCAGGACTTGGTTTAACATTGGACCCTATGGGAAAAAGGTTTCAAAACGCTTCTTCTCTGAAATCACTTGGACAATTGAAACCAAACCTCCCAGGAATGATCATTGGAAGGCTCTGTACAAATTTTCTGTTTTTTATGCCGACCGGAAATCGAAGATGGCCACCACTGCAGAACATAGATTAACATTGGACCCTATGGGAAAAATGTTTCAAAACGCTTCTTCTCTGTAACCAGTTGAACAATTGAAACCAAACTGCCCCGGAATGATCATTGGCAGGTTGTCTACAAATTTCCTTTTTTTATGCTAATCGGAAATCGAAGATGGCCGACACTGCAGGACATAGATTAACATTGGACCTTATGGGAAAATGTTCAAATGCCTTTTTCTCAGAAACTACGAATATGATTAAAGCCAAACTGTACATGAATGTCCATCGGATGGTCCTCTACAAACTTTAGGTTTTTTGTTCCGATATCAAATTCAAAATGGCGGCTACAGCAAGACTTAATTTAACATTGGACCCTATGGGAAAAATGTTTCAAAACGCCTTCTCTCTAAAACCAGTTGAACAATTGAAACCAAACCGCCCAGGAATGATCATTGGAAGGTCTTGTACAAAGTTTCTGTTTTTTATGCCGATCGGAAATACAAGATGGCCACCACCACAAGACATAGATTAACATTGAACCCTATGGGAAAATGTTCAAATGCCTTCTTCTCAGAAACTACAAATATGATCAAAGCTAAACTGTACATGAATGTTCATTGGATGGTCCTCTACAAACTTCAGGTTTTTCGTTCCGATATGAAATTCACAATGGCAGCTACAGCAGGACTTAATTTAACATTGGACCCTATGAGAAAAATGTTTCAAAACGCCTTCTCTCTAAAACCAGTTGAACAATTGAAACCAAACCGCCCAGGAATGATCATTGGAAGGTCTTGTACAAAGTTTCTGTTTTTTATGCCGATCGGAAATACAAGATGGCCACCACCACAAGACATAGATTAACATTGAACCCAATGGGAAAATGTTCAAATGCCTTCTTCTCAGAAACTACAAATATGATCAAAGCTAAACTGTACATGAATGTTCATTAGATGGTTCTCTACAAACTGTAGGTTTTTTGTTACGATATGAAATTCAAAATGGCGGCTACGGCAGGACTTGGTTTAACATTGGACCCTATGGTAAAAATGTTTCAAAACGCTTCTTCTCTGAAATCACTTGGACAATTGAAACCAAACCGCCCAGGAATGATCATTGGAAGGCTCTTTACAAATTTTCTGTTTTTTATGCCGACCGGAAATCAAAGATGGCCGCCACTGCAGAACATAGATTAACATTGGACCCTATGGGAAAAATGTTTCAAAACGCTTCTTCTCTGTAACCAGTTGAACAATTGAAACCAAACTGCCCCGCAATGATCATTGGCAGGTTCTCTACAAATTTCCTTTTTTTATGCTAATCGGAAATCGAAGATGGCCGCCACTGCAGGACATAGATTAACATTGGACCTTATGGGAAAATGTTCAAATGCCTTCTTCTCAGAAACTACAAATATGATCAAAGCTAAACTGTACATGAATGTTCATTGGATGGTCCTCTACAAACTTCAGGTTTTTCGTTCCGATATGAAATTCACAATGGCAGCTACGCCAGGTCTTAGTTTAACATTGGACCCTATGGGGAAAATGTTTCAAAACACTTTTTCTCTGAAACCACTTGGACAATTGAAACTAAACTGCCGTGGAATGATCATTGGAAGGTCCTCTACAAATTTTCTTTTTTCTATGTCGATCAGAAATCCAAGATGGCCGACACTGCAGGGCATAGATTAACATTGGACCCTATGGTATAATGTTCAAATGCCTTCTTCTCAGAAACTACAAATATGATTAAAGCCAAACTGTACATGAATGTTCATTGGATGGTCCTTTACAAACTTTAGGTTTTTTGTTCTGATATAAAATGGAAGATGGCAGCTACAGCAGGACTTAGTTTAACATTGGACCCTGTGGGAAAAGTGTCTCAAAACGCTTCCTCTCTGAAACCACTTGGACAAATGAAACCAAGCTGCCCAAGAATGATCAATGAAAGGTTCTCTACAAAGTTTCCTTTTTGTATGCCAATTGGAAATCCAAGATAGCCATCACCACAGGACATAGATTAACATTGGACCCTATGGGAAAATGTTTCAAAACACTTTTTCTCTGAAACCACTTGGACAATTGAAACTAAACTGCCGTGGAATGAACATTGGAAGGTCCTCTACAAATTTCATTTTTTCTATGTCGATCTGAAATCCAAAATGGCCACCACCACAGGACATAGATCGTTGCACCCTATGGGAAAATGTTCAAATGCCTTCTTCTCAGAAACAACAAATATGATTAAAGCTAAACTGTACATGAATGTTCATTGGATGGTCCTCTGCAAACTTTATTTTTTTTTTGTTCCGATATGAAATTCAAAATGGTGGCTACCGCAGGACTTAGTTTAACATTGGACCCTATGGGAAAAATGTTTCAAAACACTTTTTCTCAGAAACCACTTGGACAATTGAAACCAAACTGCCCAGGAATGATCATGGGAAGTTCCTCTACTAAGTTTGTTTTTAATACCGATCGGAAATCCAAGATAGCCGACACTGCAGGACATAGATTAACATTGGACCCTATGGGAAAATGTTCAAATGCCTTCTTCTCAGAAACTACAAATATGATCAAAGCTAATCTGTACCAGAATGTTCATTGGATGGTCCTCTACAAACTTTGCGTTTTTTGTTCCGATATGAAATTCAAAATGGCGGCTATGGAAGGACTTAGTTTAACATTGGACCCTATGGGGAAAATGTTTCATAACGCTTCTTCTCTGAAACCACTTGGACAATTGAAACCAAACTTCCCAGGAATGATCATTGGGAGGTCCTCTACAAATTTTCTGTTTTTTATTCCAATCGGAAATCAAGATTGCCGCCACCGCAGGACATAGATTAACATTGGACCCTATGGGAAAAATGTTTCAAAACACTTTTTCTCAGAAACCACTTGGACAATTGAAACCAAACTGCCCAGGAATGATCATGGGAAGTTCCTCTACTAAGTTTGTTTTTAATACCGATCGGAAATCCAAGATAGCCGACACTGCAGGACATAGATTAACATTGGACCCTATGGGAAAATGTTCAAATGCATTCTTCTCAGAAACTACGAATATGATTAAAGCCAAACTGTACATGAATATTCATTGGATGGTCCTCTCCAAACTTTAGGTTTTTGTTCTGATATGAAATTCAAAATGGCAGCTACAGCAGGACTTAGTTTAACATTGGACCCTATGGGAAAAATGTTTCAAAACACTTTTTCTTTGAAACCACTTGGACAATTGAAACTAAACTGCCGTGTAATGAACATTGGAAGGTCCTCTACAAATTTCCTTTTTTTTATGTCGATCGGAAATCCAAAATGGCCACCACCACAGAACATAGATCGTTGCACCCTATGGGAAAATGTTCAAATGCCTTCTTCTCAGAGACTACAAATATGATCAAAGCTAAACTGTACATGAATGTTCATTGGATGGTCCTCTACAAATTTCCTTTTTTTTTTATGTCGATCGGAAATCCAAGATGGCCACCACTGCAGGGCATAGATTAACATTGGACCCTATAGGAAAATGTTCAAATGCCATCTTCTCAGAAACTACAAATATGATCAAAGCTAAACTGTACATGAATGTTCATTAGATGGTTCTCTACAAACTGTAGGTTTTTTGTTACGATATGAAATTCAAAATGGCGGCTACGGCAGGACTTGGTTTAACATTGGAACCTATGGGAAAAATGTTTCAAAACGCTTCTTCTCTGAAATCACTTGGACAATTGAAACCAAACTGCCCAGGAATGATCATTGGAAGGCTCTGTACACATTTTCTGTTTTTCATTCCGACCGGAAATCCAAGATGGCCACCACTGCAGAACATAGATTAACATTGGACCCTATGGGGAAAATGTTTCAAAACGCTTCTTCTCTGTAACCAGTTGAACAATTGAAACCAAACTGCCCCGCAATAATCATTGGCAGGTTCTCTGCAGATTTCATTTTTTTATGCTAATCGGAAATCGAAGATGGCCGCCACTGCAGGGCATAGATTAACATTGGACCTTATGGGAAAATGTTCAAATGCCTTTTTCTCAGAAACTACGAATATGATTAAAGCCAAACTGTACATGAATGTCCATCGGATGGTCCTCTACAAACTTTAGGTTTTTTGATCCGATATCAAATTCAAAATGGCAGCTACAGCAAGACTTAGTTTAACATTGGACCCTATGAGAAAAATGTTTCAAAACGCCTTCTCTCTGAAACCAAACCGCCCAGGAATGATCATTGGAAGGTCTTGTACAAAGTTTCTGTTTTTTATGCCGATCGGAAATACAAGATGGCCACCACCACAAGACATAGATTAACATTGAACCCTATGGGAAAATGTTCAAATGCCTTCTTCTCAGAAACTACAAATATGATCAAAGCTAAACTGTACATGAATGTTCATTGGATGGTCCTCTACAAACTTCAGGTTTTTCGTTCCGATATGAAATTCACAATGGCAGCTACAGCAAGACTTAATTTAACATTGGACCCTATGAGAAAAATGTTTCAAAACGCTTCTTCTCTGAAACCACTTGGACAATTGAAACCAAACTGCCCAGGAATGATCATTGGAAGGTCCTGTACAAATTTTTGTTTTTCATGCCGATCGGAAATCCAAGATGGCCACCACCACAAGACATAGATTAACATTGGACCCTATAGGAAAATGTTCAAATGCCTTCTTCTCAGAAACTACGAATATGATTAAAGCCAAACTGTACATGAATATTCATTGGATGGTCCTCTACAAACATTAGGTTTTTTGTTCTGATATGAAATTCAAAATGGCAGCTACGGCAGGACTTAGTTTAACATTGGACCCTATGGGAAAAATGTTTCAAAACACTTTTTCTCTGAAACCACTTGGACAATTGAAACTAAACTGCCGTGGAATGATCATTGGAAGGTCCTCTACAAATTTCCTTTTTTTTATGTCGATCGGAAATCCAAGATGGCCACCACTGCAGGGCATAGATTAACATTGGACCCTATGGTGAAATGTTCAAATGCCTTCTTCTCAGAAACTACAAATATGATTAAAGCCAAACTGTACATGAATATTCATTGGATGGTCCTTTACAAACTTTAGGTTTTTTGTTCTGATATAAAATGGAAGATGGCAGCTACAGCAGGACTTAGTTTAACATTGGACCCTATGGGAAAAGTGTCTCAAAACGCTTCCTCTCTGAAACCACTTGGACAAATGAAACCAAGCTGCCCAAGAATGATCAATGAAAGGTTCTCTACAAAGTTTCCTTTTTTTTATGCCGATTGGAAATCCAAGATGGCCATCACCACAGGACATAGATTAACATTGGACCCTATGGGAAAATGTTCAAATGCATTCTTCTCAGAAACTACGAATATGATTAAAGCCAAACTGTACATGAATATTCATTGGATGGTCCTCTACAAACTTTAGGTTTTTGTTCTGATATGAAATTCAAAATGGCAGCTACAGCAGGACTTAGTTTAACATTGGACCCTATGGGAAAAATGTTTCAAAACACTTTTTCTTTGAAACCACTTGGACAATTGAAACTAAACTGCCGTGGAATGAACATTGGAAGGTCCTCTACAAATTTCCTTTTTTTTTATGTCGATCGGAAATCCAAAATGGCCACCACCACAGAACATAGATCGTTGCACCCTATGGGAAAATGTTCAAATGCCTTCTTCTCAGAGACTACAAATATGATCAAAGCTAAACTGTACATGAATGTTCATTGGTTGGTCCTCTACAAACTTTAGGTTTTTTTGTTCCGATATGAAATTCAAAATGGCGGCTACGGCAGGACTTAGATTAACATTGGACCCTATGGGAAAAATGTTTCAAAACACTTTTTCTCAGAAACCACTTGGACAATTGAAACCAAACTGCCCAGGAATGATCATGGGAAGTTCCTCTACTAAGTTTGTTTTTAATACCGATCGGAAATCCAAGATAGCCGACACTGCAGGACATAGATTAACATTGGACCCTATGGGAAAATGTTCAAATGCCTTCTTCTCAGAAACTACAAATATGATCAAAGCTAATCTGTACCAGAATGTTCATTGGATGGTCCTCTACAAACTTTACGTTTTTTGTTCCGATATGAAATTCAAAATGGCGGCTACGGAAGGACTTAGTTTAACATTGGACCCTATGGGGAAAATGTTTCATAACGCTTCTTCTCTGAAACCACTTGGACAATTGAAACCAAACTTCCTAGGAATGATCATCGGAAGATCCTCTAAAAATTTCTGTTTTTTATGCCGATCGAAAATCCAAGATGGCCGACACTGCAGGACATAGATTAACATTGGACCCTATGGGAAAATGTTCAAATGCCTTCTTCACAGAAACTAAAAATATGATAAAAGCCAAACTGTACATGAATATTCATTGGATGGTCCTCTACAAACTTGAGGTTTTTTGTTCTGATATGAAATTCAAAATTGCGGCTATGGCAGGACCTATTAGTTTAACATTGGACCCTATGAGAAAAAATTTTCAAAACGCTTCTTCTCTGAAACCACTTGGACAATTGAAACCAAACTACCCAGGAATGATCATTGGAAGGTCCTGTACAAAGTTTTTGTTTTTCATGCCGATCGAAAATCCAAGATGGCCACCACCACAAGACATAGATTAACATTGTACCCTATAGGAAAATGTTCAAATGCCTTCTTTTCAGAAACTACGAATATGATTAAAGCCAAACTGTACATGAATATTCATTGGATGGTCCTCTACAAACTTTAGGTTTTTTGTTCTGATATGAAATTCAAAATGGCAGCTACGGCAGGACTTAGTTTAACATTGGACCCTATGGGGAAAATGTTTCAAAACACTTTTTCTCTGAAACCACTTGGACAATTGAAACTAAACTGCCGTGGAATGATCATTGGAAGGTCCTCTACAAATTTCCTTTTTTTTATGTCGATCGGAAATCCAAGATGGCCACCACTGCAGGGCATAGATTAACATTGGACCCTATGGTGAAATGTTCAAATGCCTTCTTCTCAGAAACTACAAATATGATTAAAGCCAAACTGTACATGAATGTTCATTGGATAGTCCTTTACAAACTTTAGGTTTTTGTTCTGATATAAAACGGAAGATGGCAGCTACAGCAGGACTTAGTTTAACATTGGACCCTGTGGGAAAAGTGTCTCAAAACGCTTCCTCTCTGAAACAACTTGGACAAATGAAACCAAGATGCCCAAGAATGATCAATGAAAGGTTCTCTACAAAGTTTCCTTTTTTTATGCCGATTGGAAATCCAAGATGGCCATCACCACAGGACATAGATTAACATTGGACCCTATGGGAAAATGTTTCAAAACACTTTTTCTCTGAAACCACTTGGACAATTGAAACTAAACTGCCGTGGAATGAACATTGGAAGGTCCTATGCAAATTTCCTTTTTTTTATGTCGATCGGAAATCCAAAATGGCCACCACCACAGGACATAGATTGTTGCACCCTATGGGAAAATGTTCAAATGCCTTCTCAGAAACTACAAATATGATCAAAGCTAAACTGTACATGAATGTTCATTGGATTGTCCTCTACAAGCTTTATGTGTTTTTGTTCCGATATGAAATTCAAAATGACGGCTACGGCAGGACTTAGTTTAACATTGGACCCTATGGGAAAAATGTTTCAAAACACTTTTTCTCAGAAACCACTTGGACAATTGAAACCAAACTGCCCAGGAATGATCATGGGAAGTTCCTCTACTAAGTTTGTTTTTAATACCGATCGGAAATCCAAGATAGCCGACACTGCAGGACATAGATTAACATTGGACCCTATGGGAAAATGTTCAAATGCCTTCTTCTCAGAAACTACAAATATGATCAAAGCTAATCTGTACCAGAATGTTCATTGGATGGTCCTCTACAAACTTTACGTTTTTTGATCCGATATGAAATTCAAAATGGCGGCTACGGAAGGACTTAGTTTAACATTGGACCCTATGGTGAAAATGTTTCATAACGCTTCTTCTCTGAAACCACTTGGACAATTGAAACCAAACTTCCCAGGAATGATCATCGGAAGGTCCTCTAAAAATTTCTATTTTTTATGCCGATCGAAAATCCAAGATGGCCGTCACTGCAGGACATAGATTAACATTGGACCCTATGGGAAAATGTTCAAATGCCTTCTTCACAGAAACTAAAAATATGATTAAAGCCAAACTGTACATGAATATTCATTGGATGGTCCTCTACAAACTTGAGGTTTTTTGTTCCGATATGAAATTCAAAATTGCGGCTATGGAAGGACCTATTAGTTTAACATTGGACCCTATGAGAAAAATGTTTCAAAACGATTCTTCTCTGAAACCACTTGGACAATTGAAACCAAACTGCCCAGGAATGATCATTGGAAGGTCCTGTACAAATTTTTGTTTTTCATGCCGATCGGAAATCCAAGATGGCCACCACCACAAGACATAGATTAACATTGGACCCTATAGGAAAATTTTCAAATGCCTTCTTCTCAGAAACTACGAATATGATTAAAGCCAAACTGTACATGAATATTCATTGGATGGTCCTCTACAAACTTTTGGTTTTTTGTTCTGATATGAAATTCAAAATGGCAGCTACGGCAGGACTTAGTTTAACATTGGACCCTATGGGAAAAATGTTTCAAAACACTTTTTCTCAGAAACCACTTGGACAATTGAAACCAAACTGCCCAGGAATGATCATGGGAAGTTCCTCTACTAAGTTTGTTTTTAATACCGATCGGAAATCCAAGATAGCCGACACTGCAGGACATAGATTAACATTGGACCCTATGGGAAAATGTTCAAATGCCTTCTTCTCAGAAACTACAAATATGATCAAAGCTAATCTGTACCAGAATGTTCATTGGATGGTCCTCTACAAACTTTACGTTTTTTGATCCGATATGAAATTCAAAATGGCGGCTACGGAAGGACTTAGTTTAACATTGGACCCTATGGTGAAAATGTTTCATAACGCTTCTTCTCTGAAACCACTTGGACAATTGAAACCAAACTTCCCAGGAATGATCATCGGAAGGTCCTCTAAAAATTTCTATTTTTTATGCCGATCGAAAATCCAAGATGGCCGTCACTGCAGGACATAGATTAACATTGGACCCTATGGGAAAATGTTCAAATGCCTTCTTCACAGAAACTAAAAATATGATTAAAGCCAAACTGTACATGAATATTCATTGGATGGTCCTCTACAAACTTGAGGTTTTTTGTTCCGATATGAAATTCAAAATTGCGGCTATGGAAGGACCTATTAGTTTAACATTGGACCCTATGAGAAAAATGTTTCAAAACGATTCTTCTCTGAAACCACTTGGACAATTGAAACCAAACTGCCCAGGAATGATCATTGGAAGGTCCTGTACAAATTTTTGTTTTTCATGCCGATCGGAAATCCAAGATGGCCACCACCACAAGACATAGATTAACATTGGACCCTATAGGAAAATTTTCAAATGCCTTCTTCTCAGAAACTACGAATATGATTAAAGCCAAACTGTACATGAATATTCATTGGATGGTCCTCTACAAACTTTTGGTTTTTTGTTCTGATATGAAATTCAAAATGGCAGCTACGGCAGGACTTAGTTTAACATTGGACCCTATGGGAAAAATGTTTCAAAACACTTTTTCTCAGAAACCACTTGGACAATTGAAACCAAACTGCCCAGGAATGATCATGGGAAGTTCCTCTACTAAGTTTGTTTTTAATACCGATCGGAAATCCAAGATAGCCGACACTGCAGGACATAGATTAACATTGGACCCTATGGGAAAATGTTCAAATGCCTTCTTCTCAGAAACTACAAATATGATCAAAGCTAATCTGTACCAGAATGTTCATTGGATGGTCCTCTACAAACTTTACGTTTTTTGATCCGATATGAAATTCAAAATGGCGGCTACGGAAGGACTTAGTTTAACATTGGACCCTATGGTGAAAATGTTTCATAACGCTTCTTCTCTGAAACCACTTGGACAATTGAAACCAAACTTCCCAGGAATGATCATCGGAAGGTCCTCTAAAAATTTCTATTTTTTATGCCGATCGAAAATCCAAGATGGCCGTCACTGCAGGACATAGATTAACATTGGACCCTATGGGAAAATGTTCAAATGCCTTCTTCACAGAAACTAAAAATATGATTAAAGCCAAACTGTACATGAATATTCATTGGATGGTCCTCTACAAACTTGAGGTTTTTTGTTCCGATATGAAATTCAAAATTGCGGCTATGGAAGGACCTATTAGTTTAACATTGGACCCTATGAGAAAAATGTTTCAAAACGATTCTTCTCTGAAACCACTTGGACAATTGAAACCAAACTGCCCAGGAATGATCATTGGAAGGTCCTGTACAAATTTTTGTTTTTCATGCCGATCGGAAATCCAAGATGGCCACCACCACAAGACATAGATTAACATTGGACCCTATAGGAAAATTTTCAAATGCCTTCTTCTCAGAAACTACGAATATGATTAAAGCCAAACTGTACATGAATATTCATTGGATGGTCCTCTACAAACTTTTGGTTTTTTGTTCTGATATGAAATTCAAAATGGCAGCTACGGCAGGACTTAGTTTAACATTGGACCCTATGGGAAAAATGTTTCAAAACACTTTTTCTCTGAAACCACTTGGACAATTGAAACTAAACTGCCGTGGAATGATCATTGGAAGGTCCTCTACAAATTTCCTTTTTTTTATGTCGATCGGAAATCCAAGATGGCCACCACTGCAGGGCATAGATTAACATTGGACCCTATGGTGAAATGTTCAAATGCCTTCTTCTCAGAAACTACAAATATGATTAAAGCCAAACTGTACATGAATGTTCATTGGATGGTCCTTTACAAACTTTAGGTTTTTTGTTCTGATATAAAATGGAAGATGGCAGCTACAGCAGGACTTAGTTTAACATTGGACCCTGTGGGAAAAGTGTCTCAAAACGCTTCCTCTCTGAAACCACTTGGACAAATGAAACCAAGCTGCCCAAGAATGATCAATGAAAGGTTCTCTACAAAGTTTCCTTTTTTTATGCCGATTGGAAATCCAAGATGGCCATCACCACAGGACATAGATTAACATTGGACCCTATGGGAAAATGTTCAAATGCATTCTTCTCAGAAACTACGAATATGATTAAAGCCAAACTGTACATGAATATTCATTGGATGGTCCTCTACAAACTTTAGGTTTTTGTTCTGATATGAAATTCAAAATGGCAGCTACAGCAGGACTTAGTTTAACATTGGACCCTATGGGAAAAATGTTTCAAAACACTTTTTCTTTGAAACCACTTGGACAATTGAAACTAAACTGCCGTGGAATGAACATTGGAAGGTCCTCTACAAATTTCCTTTTTTTTATGTCGATCGGAAATCCAAAATGGCCACCACCACAGAACATAGATCGTTGCACCCTATGGGAAAATGTTCAAATGCCTTCTTCTCAGAGACTACAAATATGATCAAAGCTAAACTGTACATGAATGTTCATTGGATGGTCCTCTACAAATTTCCTTTTTTTTTATGTCGATCGGAAATCCAAGATGGCCACCACTGCAGGGCATAGATTAACATTGGACCCTATAGGAAAATGTTCAAATGCCATCTTCTCAGAAACTACAAATATGATCAAAGCTAAACTGTACATGAATGTTCATTAGATGGTTCTCTACAAACTGTAGGTTTTTTGTTACGATATGAAATTCAAAATGGCGGCTACGGCAGGACTTGGTTTAACATTGGACCCTATGGGAAAAATGTTTCAAAACGCTTCTTCTCTGAAATCACTTGGACAATTGAAACCAAACCGCCCAGGAATGATCATTGGAAGGCTCTGTACAAATTTTCTGTTTTTTATTCCGACCGGAAATCCAAGATGGCCACCACTGCAGAACATAGATTAACATTGGACCCTATGGGGAAAATGTTTCAAAACGCTTCTTCTCTGTAACCAGTTGAACAATTGAAACCAAACTGCCCCGCAATGATCATTGGCAGGTTCTCTACAAATTTCATTTTTTTATTCTAATCGGAAATCGAAGATGGCCGCCACTGCAGGGCATAGATTAACATTGGACCTTATGGGAAAATGTTCAAATGCCTTTTTCTCAGAAACTACGAATATGATTAAAGCCAAACTGTACATGAATGTCCATCGGATGGTCCTCTACAAACTTCAGGTTTTTTTATCCGATATCAAATTCAAAATGGCAGCTACAGCAAGACTTAGTTTAACATTGGACCCTATGAGAAAAATGTTTCAAAACGCCTTCTCTCTGAAACCAAACCGCCCAGGAATGATCATTGGAAGGTCTTGTACAAAGTTTCTGTTTTTTATGCCGATCGGAAATACAAGATGGCCACCACCACAAGACATAGATTAACATTGAACCCTATGGGAAAATGTTCAAATGCCTTCTTCTCAGAAACTACAAATATGATCAAAGCTAAACTGTACATGAATGTTCATTGGATGGTCCTCTACAAACTTCAGGTTTTTCGTTCCGATATGAAATTCACAATGGCAGCTACAGCAAGACTTAATTTAACATTGGACCCTATGAGAAAAATGTTTCAAAACGCTTCTTCTCTGAAACCACTTGGACAATTGAAACCAAACTGCCCAGGAATGATCATTGGAAGGTCCTGTACAAATTTTTGTTTTTCATGCCGATCGGAAATCCAAGATGGCCACCACCACAAGACATAGATTAACATTGGACCCTATAGGAAAATGTTCAAATGCCTTCTTCTCAGAAACTACGAATATGATTAAAGCCAAACTGTACATGAATATTCATTGGATGGTCCTCTACAAACATTAGGTTTTTTGTTCTGATATGAAATTCAAAATGGCAGCTACGGCAGGACTTAGTTTAACATTGGACCCTATGGGAAAAATGTTTCAAAACACTTTTTCTCTGAAACCACTTGGACAATTGAAACTAAACTGCCGTGGAATGATCATTGGAAGGTCCTCTACAAATTTCCTTTTTTTTATGTCGATCGGAAATCCAAGATGGCCACCACTGCAGGGCATAGATTAACATTGGACCCTATGGTGAAATGTTCAAATGCCTTCTTCTCAGAAACTACAAATATGATTAAAGCCAAACTGTACATGAATGTTCATTGGATGGTCCTTTACAAACTTTAGGTTTTTTGTTCTGATATAAAATGGAAGATGGCAGCTACAGCAGGACTTAGTTTAACATTGGACCCTGTGGGAAAAGTGTCTCAAAACGCT
Organism: Bathymodiolus brooksi; assembly: GCA_963680875.1. Taxonomy (NCBI): domain Eukaryota; kingdom Metazoa; phylum Mollusca; class Bivalvia; order Mytilida; family Modiolidae; genus Bathymodiolus; species Bathymodiolus brooksi. The sequence continues at coordinate 58,479,598 of OY804586.1, read as the reverse complement.
TCCTCTCTGAAACCACTTGGACAAATGAAACCAAGCTGCCCAAGAATGATCAATGAAAGGTTCTCTACAAAGTTTCCTTTTTTTTATGCCGATTGGAAATCCAAGATGGCCATCACCACAGGACATAGATTAACATTGGACCCTATGGGAAAATGTTCAAATGCATTCTTCTCAGAAACTACGAATATGATTAAAGCCAAACTGTACATGAATATTCATTGGATGGTCCTCTACAAACTTTAGGTTTTTGTTCTGATATGAAATTCAAAATGGCAGCTACAGCAGGACTTAGTTTAACATTGGACCCTATGGGAAAAATGTTTCAAAACACTTTTTCTTTGAAACCACTTGGACAATTGAAACTAAACTGCCGTGTAATGAACATTGGAAGGTCCTCTACAAATTTCCTTTTTTTTATGTCGATCGGAAATCCAAAATGGCCACCACCACAGAACATAGATCGTTGCACCCTATGGGAAAATGTTCAAATGCCTTCTTCTCAGAGACTACAAATATGATCAAAGCTAAACTGTACATGAATGTTCATTGGATGGTCCTCTACAAATTTCCTTTTTTTTTTATGTCGATCGGAAATCCAAGATGGCCACCACTGCAGGGCATAGATTAACATTGGACCCTATAGGAAAATGTTCAAATGCCATCTTCTCAGAAACTACAAATATGATCAAAGCTAAACTGTACATGAATGTTCATTAGATGGTTCTCTACAAACTGTAGGTTTTTTGTTACGATATGAAATTCAAAATGGCGGCTACGGCAGGACTTGGTTTAACATTGGAACCTATGGGAAAAATGTTTCAAAACGCTTCTTCTCTGAAATCACTTGGACAATTGAAACCAAACTGCCCAGGAATGATCATTGGAAGGCTCTGTACACATTTTCTGTTTTTCATTCCGACCGGAAATCCAAGATGGCCACCACTGCAGAACATAGATTAACATTGGACCCTATGGGGAAAATGTTTCAAAACGCTTCTTCTCTGTAACCAGTTGAACAATTGAAACCAAACTGCCCCGCAATAATCATTGGCAGGTTCTCTGCAAATTTCATTTTTTTATGCTAATCGGAAATCGAAGATGGCCGCCACTGCAGGGCATAGATTAACATTGGACCTTATGGGAAAATGTTCAAATGCCTTTTTCTCAGAAACTACGAATATGATTAAAGCCAAACTGTACATGAATGTCCATCGGATGGTCCTCTACAAACTTTAGGTTTTTTGATCCGATATCAAATTCAAAATGGCAGCTACAGCAAGACTTAGTTTAACATTGGACCCTATGAGAAAAATGTTTCAAAACGCCTTCTCTCTGAAACCAAACCGCCCAGGAATGATCATTGGAAGGTCTTGTACAAAGTTTCTGTTTTTTATGCCGATCGGAAATACAAGATGGCCACCACCACAAGACATAGATTAACATTGAACCCTATGGGAAAATGTTCAAATGCCTTCTTCTCAGAAACTACAAATATGATCAAAGCTAAACTGTACATGAATGTTCATTGGATGGTCCTCTACAAACTTCAGGTTTTTCGTTCCGATATGAAATTCACAATGGCAGCTACAGCAAGACTTAATTTAACATTGGACCCTATGAGAAAAATGTTTCAAAACGCTTCTTCTCTGAAACCACTTGGACAATTGAAACCAAACTGCCCAGGAATGATCATTGGAAGGTCCTGTACAAATTTTTGTTTTTCATGCCGATCGGAAATCCAAGATGGCCACCACCACAAGACATAGATTAACATTGGACCCTATAGGAAAATGTTCAAATGCCTTCTTCTCAGAAACTACGAATATGATTAAAGCCAAACTGTACATGAATATTCATTGGATGGTCCTCTACAAACATTAGGTTTTTTGTTCTGATATGAAATTCAAAATGGCAGCTACGGCAGGACTTAGTTTAACATTGGACCCTATGGGAAAAATGTTTCAAAACACTTTTTCTCTGAAACCACTTGGACAATTGAAACTAAACTGCCGTGGAATGATCATTGGAAGGTCCTCTACAAATTTCCTTTTTTTTATGTCGATCGGAAATCCAAGATGGCCACCACTGCAGGGCATAGATTAACATTGGACCCTATGGTGAAATGTTCAAATGCCTTCTTCTCAGAAACTACAAATATGATTAAAGCCAAACTGTACATGAATGTTCATTGGATGGTCCTTTACAAACTTTAGGTTTTTTGTTCTGATATAAAATGGAAGATGGCAGCTACAGCAGGACTTAGTTTAACATTGGACCCTGTGGGAAAAGTGTCTCAAAACGCTTCCTCTCTGAAACCACTTGGACAAATGAAACCAAGCTGCCCAAGAATGATCAATGAAAGGTTCTCTACAAAGTTTCCTTTTTTTTATGCCGATTGGAAATCCAAGATGGCCATCACCACAGGACATAGATTAACATTGGACCCTATGGGAAAATGTTCAAATGCATTCTTCTCAGAAACTACGAATATGATTAAAGCCAAACTGTACATGAATATTCATTGGATGGTCCTCTACAAACTTTAGGTTTTTGTTCTGATATGAAATTCAAAATGGCAGCTACAGCAGGACTTAGTTTAACATTGGACCCTATGGGAAAAATGTTTCAAAACACTTTTTCTTTGAAACCACTTGGACAATTGAAACTAAACTGCCGTGTAATGAACATTGGAAGGTCCTCTACAAATTTCCTTTTTTTTATGTCGATCGGAAATCCAAAATGGCCACCACCACAGAACATAGATCGTTGCACCCTATGGGAAAATGTTCAAATGCCTTCTTCTCAGAGACTACAAATATGATCAAAGCTAAACTGTACATGAATGTTCATTGGATGGTCCTCTACAAATTTCCTTTTTTTTTTATGTCGATCGGAAATCCAAGATGGCCACCACTGCAGGGCATAGATTAACATTGGACCCTATAGGAAAATGTTCAAATGCCATCTTCTCAGAAACTACAAATATGATCAAAGCTAAACTGTACATGAATGTTCATTAGATGGTTCTCTACAAACTGTAGGTTTTTTGTTACGATATGAAATTCAAAATGGCGGCTACGGCAGGACTTGGTTTAACATTGGAACCTATGGGAAAAATGTTTCAAAACGCTTCTACTCTGAAATCACTTGGACAATTGAAACCAAACTGCCCAGGAATGATCATTGGAAGGCTCTGTACACATTTTCTGTTTTTCATTCCGACCGGAAATCCAAGATGGCCACCACTGCAGAACATAGATTAACATTGGACCCTATGGGGAAAATGTTTCAAAACGCTTCTTCTCTGTAACCAGTTGAACAATTGAAACCAAACTGCCCCGCAATAATCATTGGCAGGTTCTCTGCAAATTTCATTTTTTTATGCTAATCGGAAATCGAAGATGGCCGCCACTGCAGGGCATAGATTAACATTGGACCTTATGGGAAAATGTTCAAATGCCTTTTTCTCAGAAACTACGAATATGATTAAAGCCAAACTGTACATGAATGTCCATCGGATGGTCCTCTACAAACTTTAGGTTTTTTGATCCGATATCAAATTCAAAATGGCAGCTACAGCAAGACTTAGTTTAACATTGGACCCTATGAGAAAAATGTTTCAAAACGCCTTCTCTCTGAAACCAAACCGCCCAGGAATGATCATTGGAAGGTCTTGTACAAAGTTTCTGTTTTTTATGCCGATCGGAAATACAAGATGGCCACCACCACAAGACATAGATTAACATTGAACCCTATGGGAAAATGTTCAAATGCCTTCTTCTCAGAAACTACAAATATGATCAAAGCTAAACTGTACATGAATGTTCATTGGATGGTCCTCTACAAACTTCAGGTTTTTCGTTCCGATATGAAATTCACAATGGCAGCTACAGCAAGACTTAATTTAACATTGGACCCTATGAGAAAAATGTTTCAAAACGCTTCTTCTCTGAAACCACTTGGACAATTGAAACCAAACTGCCCAGGAATGATCATTGGAAGGTCCTGTACAAATTTTTGTTTTTCATGCCGATCGGAAATCCAAGATGGCCACCACCACAAGACATAGATTAACATTGGACCCTATAGGAAAATGTTCAAATGCCTTCTTCTCAGAAACTACGAATATGATTAAAGCCAAACTGTACATGAATATTCATTGGATAGTCCTCTACAAACATTAGGTTTTTTGTTCTGATATGAAATTCAAAATGGCAGCTACGGCAGGACTTAGTTTAACATTGGACCCTATGGGAAAAATGTTTCAAAACACTTTTTCTCTGAAACCACTTGGACAATTGAAACTAAACTGCCGTGGAATGATCATTGGAAGGTCCTCTACAAATTTCCTTTTTTTTATGTCGATCGGAAATCCAAGATGGCCACCACTGCAGGGCATAGATTAACATTGGACCCTATGGTGAAATGTTCAAATGCCTTCTTCTCAGAAACTACAAATATGATTAAAGCCAAACTGTACATGAATATTCATTGGATGGTCCTTTACAAACTTTAGGTTTTTTGTTCTGATATAAAATGGAAGATGGCAGCTACAGCAGGACTTAGTTTAACATTGGACCCTATGGGAAAAGTGTCTCAAAACGCTTCCTCTCTGAAAGCACTTGGACAAATGAAACCAAGCTGCCCAAGAATGATCAATGAAAGGTTCTCTACAAAGTTTCCTTTTTTTTATGCCGATTGGAAATCCAAGATGGCCATCACCACAGGACATAGATTAACATTGGACCCTATGGGAAAATGTTCAAATGCATTCTTCTCAGAAACTACGAATATGATTAAAGCCAAACTGTACATGAATATTCATTGGATGGTCCTCTACAAACTTTAGGTTTTTGTTCTGATATGAAATTCAAAATGGCAGCTACAGCAGGACTTAGTTTAACATTGGACCCTATGGGAAAAATGTTTCAAAACACTTTTTCTTTGAAACCACTTGGACAATTGAAACTAAACTGCCGTGGAATGAACATTGGAAGGTCCTCTACAAATTTCCTTTTTTTTTATGTCGATCGGAAATCCAAAATGGCCACCACCACAGAACATAGATCGTTGCACCCTATGGGAAAATGTTCAAATGCCTTCTTCTCAGAGACTACAAATATGATCAAAGCTAAACTGTACATGAATGTTCATTGGTTGGTCCTCTACAAACTTTAGGTTTTTTTGTTCCGATATGAAATTCAAAATGGCGGCTACGGCAGGACTTAGATTAACATTGGACCCTATGGGAAAAATGTTTCAAAACACTTTTTCTCAGAAACCACTTGGACAATTGAAACCAAACTGCCCAGGAATGATCATGGGAAGTTCCTCTACTAAGTTTGTTTTTAATACCGATCGGAAATCCAAGATAGCCGACACTGCAGGACATAGATTAACATTGGACCCTATGGGAAAATGTTCAAATGCTTTCTTCTCAGAAACTACAAATATGATCAAAGCTAATCTGTACCAGAATGTTCATTGGATGGTCCTCTACAAACTTTACGTTTTTTGTTCCGATATGAAATTCAAAATGGCGGCTACGGAAGGACTTAGTTTAACATTGGACCCTATGGGGAAAATGTTTCATAACGCTTCTTCTCTGAAACCACTTGGACAATTGAAACCAAACTTCCTAGGAATGATCATCGGAAGATCCTCTAAAAATTTCTGTTTTTTATGCCGATCGAAAATCCAAGATGGCCGACACTGCAGGACATAGATTAACATTGGACCCTATGGGAAAATGTTCAAATGCCTTCTTCACAGAAACTAAAAATATGATAAAAGCCAAACTGTACATGAATATTCATTGGATGGTCCTCTACAAACTTGAGGTTTTTTGTTCTGATATGAAATTCAAAATTGCGGCTATGGCAGGACCTATTAGTTTAACATTGGACCCTGTGAGAAAATTTTTTCAAAACGCTTCTTCTCTGAAACCACTTGGACAATTGAAACCAAACTACCCAGGAATGATCATTGGAAGGTCCTGTACAAAGTTTTTGTTTTTCATGCCGATCGAAAATCCAAGATGGCCACCACCACAAGACATAGATTAACATTGTACCCTATAAGAAAATGTTCAAATGCCTTCTTTTCAGAAACTACGAATATGATTAAAGCCAAACTGTACATGAATATTCATTGGATGGTCCTCTACAAACTTTAGGTTTTTTGTTCTGATATGAAATTCAAAATGGCAGCTACGGCAGGACTTAGTTTAACATTGGACCCTATGGGAAAAATGTTTCAAAACACTTTTTCTCTGAAACCACTTGGACAATTGAAACTAAACTGCCGTGGAATGATCATTGGAAGGTCCTCTACAAATTTCCTTTTTTTTATGTCGATCGGAAATCCAAGATGGCCACCACTGCAGGGCATAGATTAACATTGGACCCTATGGTGAAATGTTCAAATGCCTTCTTCTCAGAAACTACAAATATGATTAAAGCCAAACTGTACATGAATGTTCATTGGATAGTCCTTTACAAACTTTAGGTTTTTGTTCTGATATAAAACGGAAGATGGCAGCTACAGCAGGACTTAGTTTAACATTGGACCCTGTGGGAAAAGTGTCTCAAAACGCTTCCTCTCTGAAACAACTTGGACAAATGAAACCAAGATGCCCAAGAATGATCAATGAAAGGTTCTCTACAAAGTTTCCTTTTTTTATGCCGATTGGAAATCCAAGATGGCCATCACCACAGGACATAGATTAACATTGGACCCTATGGGAAAATGTTTCAAAACACTTTTTCTCTGAAACCACTTGGACAATTGAAACTAAACTGCCGTGGAATGAACATTGGAAGGTCCTATGCAAATTTCCTTTTTTTTATGTCGATCGGAAATCCAAAATGGCCACCACCACAGGACATAGATTGTTGCACCCTATGGGAAAATGTTCAAATGCCTTCTCAGAAACTACAAATATGATCAAAGCTAAACTGTACATGAATGTTCATTGGATTGTCCTCTACAAGCTTTATGTGTTTTTGTTCCGATATGAAATTCAAAATGACGGCTACGGCAGGACTTAGTTTAACATTGGACCCTATGGGAAAAATGTTTCAAAACACTTTTTCTCAGAAACCACTTGGACAATTGAAACCAAACTGCCCAGGAATGATCATGGGAAGTTCCTCTACTAAGTTTGTTTTTAATACCGATCGGAAATCCAAGATAGCCGACACTGCAGGACATAGATTAACATTGGACCCTATGGGAAAATGTTCAAATGCCTTCTTCTCAGAAACTACAAATATGATCAAAGCTAATCTGTACCAGAATGTTCATTGGATGGTCCTCTACAAACTTTACGTTTTTTGATCCGATATGAAATTCAAAATGGCGGCTACGGAAGGACTTAGTTTAACATTGGACCCTATGGTGAAAATGTTTCATAACGCTTCTTCTCTGAAACCACTTGGACAATTGAAACCAAACTTCCCAGGAATGATCATCGGAAGGTCCTCTAAAAATTTCTATTTTTTATGCCGATCGAAAATCCAAGATGGCCGTCACTGCAGGACATAGATTAACATTGGACCCTATGGGAAAATGTTCAAATGCCTTCTTCACAGAAACTAAAAATATGATTAAAGCCAAACTGTACATGAATATTCATTGGATGGTCCTCTACAAACTTGAGGTTTTTTGTTCTGATATGAAATTCAAAATTGAGGCTATGGCAGGACCTATTAGTTTAACATTGGACCCTATGAGAAAATTTTTTCAAAACGCTTCTTCTCTGAAACCACTTGGACAATTGAAACCAAACTACCCAGGAATGATCATTGGAAGGTCCTGTACAAAGTTTTTGTTTTTCATGCCGATCGAAAATCCAAGATGGCCACCACCACAAGACATAGATTAACATTGTACCCTATAGGAAAATGTTCAAATGCCTTCTTTTCAGAAACTACGAATATGATTAAAGCCAAACTGTACATGAATATTCATTGGATGGTCCTCTACAAACTTTAGGTTTTTTGTTCTGATATGAAATTCAAAATGGCAGCTACGGCAGGACTTAGTTTAACATTGGACCCTATGGGGAAAATGTTTCAAAACACTTTTTCTCTGAAACCACTTGGACAATTGAAACTAAACTGCCGTGGAATGATCATTGGAAGGTCCTCTACAAATTTCCTTTTTTTTATGTCGATCGGAAATCCAAGATGGCCACCACTGCAGGGCATAGATTAACATTGGACCCTATGGTGAAATGTTCAAATGCCTTCTTCTCAGAAACTACAAATATGATTAAAGCCAAACTGTACATGAATGTTCATTGGATAGTCCTTTACAAACTTTAGGTTTTTGTTCTGATATAAAACGGAAGATGGCAGCTACAGCAGGACTTAGTTTAACATTGGACCCTGTGGGAAAAGTGTCTCAAAACGCTTCCTCTCTGAAACAACTTGGACAAATGAAACCAAGATGCCCAAGAATGATCAATGAAAGGTTCTCTACAAAGTTTCCTTTTTTTATGCCGATTGGAAATCCAAGATGGCCATCACCACAGGACATAGATTAACATTGGACCCTATGGGAAAATGTTTCAAAACACTTTTTCTCTGAAACCACTTGGACAATTGAAACTAAACTGCCGTGGAATGAACATTGGAAGGTCCTATGCAAATTTCCTTTTTTTTATGTCGATCGGAAATCCAAAATGGCCACCACCACAGGACATAGTATGTTGCACCCTATGGGAAAATGTTCAAATGCCTTCTCAGAAACTACAAATATGATCAAAGCTAAACTGTACATGAATGTTCATTGGATTGTCCTCTACAAGCTTTATGTGTTTTTGTTCCGATATGAAATTCAAAATGACGGCTACGGCAGGACTTAGTTTAACATTGGACCCTATGGGAAAAATGTTTCAAAACACTTTTTCTCAGAAACCACTTGGACAATTGAAACCAAACTGCCCAGGAATGATCATAGGAAGTTCCTCTACTAAGTTTGTTTTTAATACCGATCGGAAATCCAAGATAGCCGACACTGCAGGACATAGATTAACATTGGACCCTATGGGAAAATGTTCAAATGCCTTCTTCTCAGAAACTACAAATATGATCAAAGCTAATCTGTACCAGAATGTTCATTGGATGGTCCTCTACAAACTTTACGTTTTTTGATCCGATATGAAATTCAAAATGGCGGCTACGGAAGGACTTAGTTTAACATTGGACCCTATGGTGAAAATGTTTCATAACGCTTCTTCTCTGAAACCACTTGGACAATTGAAACCAAACTTCCCAGGAATGATCATCGGAAGGTCCTCTAAAAATTTCTATTTTTTATGCCGATCGAAAATCCAAGATGGCCGTCACTGCAGGACATAGATTAACATTGGACCCTATGGGAAAATGTTCAAATGCCTTCTTCACAGAAACTAAAAATATGATTAAAGCCAAACTGTACATGAATATTCATTGGATGGTCCTCTACAAACTTGAGGTTTTTTGTTCCGATATGAAATTCAAAATTGCGGCTATGGAAGGACCTATTAGTTTAACATTGGACCCTATGAGAAAAATGTTTCAAAACGATTCTTCTCTGAAACCACTTGGACAATTGAAACCAAACTGCCCAGGAATGATCATTGGAAGGTCCTGTACAAATTTTTGTTTTTCATGCCGATCGGAAATCCAAGATGGCCACCACCACAAGACATAGATTAACATTGGACCCTATAGGAAAATTTTCAAATGCCTTCTTCTCAGAAACTACGAATATGATTAAAGCCAAACTGTACATGAATATTCATTGGATGGTCCTCTACAAACTTTAGGTTTTTTGTTCTGATATGAAATTCAAAATGGCAGCTACGGCAGGACTTAGTTTAACATTGGACCCTATGGGAAAAATGTTTCAAAACACTTTTTCTCTGAAACCACTTGGACAATTGAAACTAAACTGCCGTGGAATGATCATTGGAAGGTCCTCTACAAATTTCCTTTTTTTTATGTCGATCGGAAATCCAAGATGGCCACCACTGCAGGGCATAGATTAACATTGGACCCTATGGTGAAATGTTCAAATGCCTTCTTCTCAGAAACTACAAATATGATTAAAGCCAAACTGTACATGAATGTTCATTGGATGGTCCTTTACAAACTTTAGGTTTTTTGTTCTGATATAAAATGGAAGATGGCAGCTACAGCAGGACTTAGTTTAACATTGGACCCTGTGGGAAAAGTGTCTCAAAACGCTTCCTCTCTGAAACCACTTGGACAAATGAAACCAAGCTGCCCAAGAATGATCAATGAAAGGTTCTCTACAAAGTTTCCTTTTTTTATGCCGATTGGAAATCCAAGATGGCCATCACCACAGGACATAGATTAACATTGGACCCTATGGGAAAATGTTCAAATGCATTCTTCTCAGAAACTACGAATATGATTAAAGCCAAACTGTACATGAATATTCATTGGATGGTCCTCTACAAACTTTAGGTTTTTGTTCTGATATGAAATTCAAAATGGCAGCTACAGCAGGACTTAGTTTAACATTGGACCCTATGGGAAAAATGTTTCAAAACACTTTTTCTTTGAAACCACTTGGACAATTGAAACTAAACTGCCGTGGAATGAACATTGGAAGGTCCTCTACAAATTTCCTTTTTTTTATGTCGATCGGAAATCCAAAATGGCCACCACCACAGAACATAGATCGTTGCACCCTATGGGAAAATGTTCAAATGCCTTCTTCTCAGAGACTACAAATATGATCAAAGCTAAACTGTACATGAATGTTCATTGGATGGTTCTCTACAATCTTAAGGTTTTTTGTTTCGATATGAAATTCAAAATGGTGGCTACGGCAGGACTTAGTTTAACATTGGACCCTATGGGAAAAATGTTTCAAAACACTTTTTCTCAGAAACCACTTGGACAATTGAAACCAAACTGCCCAGGAATGATCATGGGAAGTTCCTCTACTAAGTTTGTTTTTAATACCGATCGGAAATCCAAGATGGCCGACACTGCAGGACATAGATTAACATTGGACCCTATGGGAAAATGTTCAAATGCCTTCTTCTCAGAAACTACAAATATGATCAAAGCTAACCTGTACCAGAATGTTCATTGGATGGTCCTCTACAAATTTACGTTTTTTGTTCCGATATGAAATTCAAAATGGCGGCTACGGAAGGACTTAGTTTAACATTGGACCCTATGGGGAAAATGTTTCATAACGCTTCTTCTCTGAAACCACTTGGACAATTGAAACCAAACTTCCCAGGAATGATCATTGGGAGGTCCTCTACAAAGTTTCTGTTTTTTATTCCAATCGGAAATCCAGATGGCCACCACAACAGGACATAGACTAACATTGGACCCTATGGGAAAAATGTTTCAAAACACTTTTTCTCTGAAACCACTTGGACAATTGAAACTAAACTGCCGTGGAATGAACATTGGAAGGTCCTCTACAAATTTCCTTTTTTTTATGTTGATCGGAAATCCAAGATGGCCACCACTGCAGAACATGGATTAACATTGGACCCTATGGTAAAATGTTCAAATGCCTTCTTTTCAGGAACTACAAATATGATTAAAGCCAAACTGTACATGAATGTTCATTGGATGGTCCTCTGCAAACTCTAGGTTTTCTGTTCCAATATAAAATGGAAGATGGCAGCTACAGCAGGACTTAGTTTAACATTGGACCCTGTGGGAAAAGTGTCTCAAAATGCATCCTCTCTGAAACCACTTGGACAAATGAAACCAATCTGCCCAAGAATGATCATTGAAAGGTCCTCTACAAAATTGTTTATGCCGATCGGAAATCCAAGATGGCCATCACCACAGGACATAGATTAACATTGGACCCTATGGGAAAATGTTCAAATGCCTTCTTTACAGAAACTACAAATATGATTAAAGCCAAACTGTACATGAATATTCATTGGATGGTCCTCTACAAACTTGAGGTTTTTTGTTCCGATATGAAATTAAAAATGGCGGCTACGGCAGGACTTAGTTTAACATTGGACCCTAAGGGGAAAATGTTTCAAAACACTTCTCCTCTGAAACCACTTGGACAATGGAAACCAAATTGCCCAGGAATGATCATTGTGAGGTCCTGTACAAAGTTTCTGTTTTTTATGCCAATCTGAAATCCAGATGGCCGCCACCGCAGGGTATAGATTAACATAGGACCCTGTGGGAAAATGTTCAAATGCCTTTTTCTCAGAAATTACAAATATGATGAAAGCTAAACTGTACATGAATGTTCATTGGATGGTTCTCTACAAACTTTAGGTTTTTTGTTCCGATATGAAATTCTAAGTGGCAGCTACAGCAGGACTTAGTTTAACATTGGACCCTATGGGAAAAATGTTTCAAAACGCTTCTTCTCTGAAATCACCTGAACAATTGAAACCAAACTGCCCAGGAATGATCATTGGCAGGTTCTCTACAAATTTCCTTTTTAGCTCACCTGACCCAAAGGGTCATGTGAGCTATTCTCATCACTTGGCGTCCGTCGTCGTCGTCCGTCGTCCGTCGTCCGTCGTACGTCGTAAACTTTTTCAAAAATCTTCTCCTCTGAAAGTACTAGACCAATGGAAACCAAACTTGGTCTGAATCATTACTAGGGTATCTAGTTTCAAAATTGTGTCCGGTGATGCCGTGCACCAACCAACATGGCCGCTGTTACTAAAAATAGAACATATGGTAAAATTGCAGGTTTTTGGTAATATCTCAAAAACCGTTAGTAATATCAAAAATCTGACATGGGGTAAAAATGATCAGCACATCAAGATCTACCTACCCTGCAATTTTGAAGTAAATCTGATTACCCATCTTGGAGTTATTGCCCTTTTTTCATCAAATTTGTAAAATTTTAATGCTTTTCGTCTTATATTTCAAAAACTATAAGAGATAAAGGTTAACTTTAAATTGCAAAAATGTGCGGCATATTAAGATCTACCTACCCTGCAATTTTGAAGTAAATCCCATTACTCATTTTGGAGTTATTTCCCTTTTTTCATCAAATTTTCAAAATTTTAATACTTTTCGTCCTTTATTTCAAAAACTATAACAGACAGATGGTAAGTTGAAACTGCAAACATGCTCAGCATGTCAAGATCTACCTACCCTGCAATTTTGAAGTAAATTTGATTACCCATCTTGGAGTTATTGCCCCTTTTTCATCAATTTTTTTTTTTCCTTTTAATACTTTTCGTCTTATATTTCAAAAACTATTTAGAGATAGATGTTAAGTTTATTGCAAAAATGTGCAGCATATCAAGATCTACCTACCCTGCAATTTTGAAGTAAATCCCATTACCCATTTTGACCGATTATGCAAATTAGAAAAAAGGGGGGATGAAATTAAAAAAAAATCTTCTCCTCTGAAACTACTGAACCAATCTCAACCAAACTTTGCTGAAATGATCCTTAGGTGGTCCCCTTTCAAAATTGTGTCCATTAGCCCCGTCCTGTATCCAAGATGGCCGCCATTACTAAAAATAGAAATTTCTTCAAATGGTCAAAACTGCTCTATTTTAAGCCAGAAAGTGCCCAAATTTGAACTGTATAAGCATAATGATGAACTTTTTAACATATATTACGGGATTTTTTTATGAACTTTGAACTTTTACCGATTTTGACCGATTATGAAATTTAAAAAAAGGGGGGATGAAATTAAAAAAAAAATCTTCTCCTCTGAAACTACTGAGCCAATCTCAACCAAACTTTGCTGAGATGATCCTTAGGTGGTCCCCTTTCAAAATTGTGTCCGTCAGCGCCGTCCTGTATCCAAGATGGCCACCATTACTAAAAATAGAAATTTCTTCAAATGGCCAAAACTGTTCTATTTTAAGCCAGAAAGTGCCCAAATTTGAACTGTATAAGCATAATGATGAGCTTTTTAACATATATTACGGATTTTTTATGAACTTTGAACTTTTACCGATTTTGACCGATTATGAAATTTAAAAAAAGGGGGGATGAAATTAAAAAAAAATCTTCTCCTCTGAAACTACTGAGCCAATTTCAACCAAACTTTGCTGAGATGATCCTTAGGTGGTCCCCTTTTAAAATTGTGTCCGTCAGCGCCGTCCTATATCCAAGATGGCCACCATTATTAAAAATAGAAATTTCTTCAAATGGCCAAAACTGCTCTATTTTAAGCCAGAAAGTGCTCAAATTTGAACTGTATAAGCATAATGATGATCTTTTTAACATATATTACGGATTTTTTATGAACTTTGAACTTTTACTGATTTTGACCGATTATGCAAATTAGAAAAAGGGGGGATGGAATTAAAAAAAAATCTTCTCCTCTGAAACTACTGAGTCAATCTCAACCAAACTTTGCTGAAATGATCCTTAGGTGGTCCCCTTTCAAAATTGTGTCCGTCAGCGCCGTCCTGTATCCAAGATGGCCACCATTACTAAAAATAGAAATTTCTTCAAATGGCCAAAACTGCTCTATTTTAAGCCCAAATTTGAACTGTATAAGCATAATGATGAGCTTTTTAACATATATTACGGGATTTTTTATGAACTTTGAACTTTTACCGAGTTTGACCGATTATGCAAATTAGAAAAAAGGGGGGATGAAATTAAAAAAATCTTCTTCTCTGAAACTACAGAGCCAATCTCAACCAAACTTTGCTGAAATGATTCTTGGGTGGTCCTCTTCCAAAATTGTGTCCAGCATTTCAGAACACCGACCAAGATGGCCGCCACAGCCGAACTTAATTTAACATAGGACCCTATGGGAAATTCCCATAAAAATCTTTTTGTCTGAAACCATTTGCTCAATAAGAACAAAATTTTGATGAAATAGTCATTGAATGGTTCTCTTCCAAAAATGTGTCTGGCGGTTCGACCCTTCGATCAATTTTTATTTACCTGCAATTTTGAAGTAAATCCGATTACCCATCTTGGAGTTCTTGCCCTTTTTTCATCAAATTTATAAAAATGACGAAGGCTACAATTGTTAATTTTTTTTACCGAAGTTATCAAGTTTTATTGACTGATGTTATTATTATACCCAGGTGAGCTATACAGGCTCCTGGGAGCCTCTAGTTTTAATGTCGATCGGAAATCGAAGATGGGCGTCACTGCAGGACATAGATTAACATTGGACCCTATGGGAAAATGTTCAAATGCCTTTTTCTCAGAAACTACAAATATGATTAAAGCCAAACTGTACAAGAATGTTCATTGGATGGTCCTCTACAAACTTTAGGTTTTTTGTTCCGATATGAAATTAAAAATGGCGGCTACGGCAGAACTTAGTTTAACATTGGACCCTATGGGAAAAATGTTTTAAAACGCTTCTTTTCTGAAACCACTTGGACAATTGAAACCAAACTGCCAAGGATTGATCATTGGAAGGTCCTGTACAAATTTCTGTTTTTTAGTCCGATTGGAAATCAAAGATGGCCACCACTGCAGACCATAGATTAACATTGAACCCTACGGTAAAATGTTCAAATGCCTTCTCAGAAACTACAAATATGATTATTAAAGCCAAACTGTACTTGAATGTTCATTGGATGGTCCTCTACAAACTTTAGGTTTTTTGTTCCAATATGAAATGGAAGATGACAGCTACAACAGGGCTTAATTTAACATTGGACCCTATGGGAAAAGTATCTGAAACCACTTGAACAAATGAAACCAAACTGCCCAAGAATGATCATTGGAAGGTCCTCTACAAAATTCTGTTTTTTATGCCAATCGGAAATCCAAGATGGCCACCACTGCAGGACTTAGATTAACATTGGACCCTATGGGAAAATGTTCAAATGCCTTCTTCTCAGAAACTACAAATATGATTAAAGCCAAACTGTACATGAATATTCATTGGATGGTCCTCTACAAACTTTATGGGTTTTTTTCCGATATGAAATTCAAAATGGCGGCTACGGCAGGACTAATTTTAACATTGGACCCTATGGGAAAAATGTTTCAAAACGCTTCTTGTCTTAAACCACATGGACAATTGAAACCAAACTGCCCAGGAATATTCATTTGATGGTCCTCTAAAAAGTTTGGGTTTTTTATGCCGATCCGAGATTCACGATGGCTGCCACCACAAGTCATAGTATTAACACAGGAACATATGGGGTAAATGTAGAAATTTGTTCTTCTCTGAAACTATTGCACTGATTTAACCTAAACTGTGCATCAATCATTGGAAGGTCCTTTACAAACTTTGTGTTTTTTATGCTGATCGGAATTCCAAGATGACTACCACTGCAGGACATAATTTTTAAATAGGACCAATTGGTTCTTGTTATAACCAGATGAATGATACAGGCTCTTGAGAGCCTCTGGTTTGATTTATTCTTTATCTTTATCAGGCCATTGACAGATTAAGCAAAGGTAGCTTATCAAAAGATGTAGAGTCAATGAGAATGAAAAGATTAGACAAATGCATAAAAAATAAAATGGAAAATGACATACGAAAAGAACAGAAGAAAATCCAAGAAGACGTGACTAAATGTAAGACAGCTATTGCTGACAATAAGCAGAATATTGCTGACAATGAACGGAATATTTCCTACAATAAACAGGAGATCCACAACATTAGAAACATACCACGAAACATTAAACGTAAGTTAATAAATTGTTACATATTTTTTCATAGATTGTTTTATAGGTATAACATCGCTTTAACAAGAATGTCAGTGCCTTTCAATATAACAGTGCATGACAAATCAAGGAAAGAAGATCTCCAAAGATGTATATTCAACAGTCTATAGAAAATTTCAAACTCAATGCTATTTCAACCTAATAATCTTAGAGAAAAGCATAATCTGCCATAATCTTATTTGTTTAAATAGGTAGGGCATTTGACTGGAAAAGACTTCCCTTTATACAAAAAAAATGTATCATGGGAACTGTCTGCAATTTAATTGAGCCATCCACCATCTACTCTCAGAACAATAATTTAAATCCAAACACTATAAAATTAGTATTTGTTGTTTTTCCCCGCTAAGAGCAACATTAGACAGTGTACCTGTGGACTGTTGTTTCTGTCAGTTAGTTTAACACTATACAAATCCAACTAAACGTGTTGGTCTAGTACAAAGCGGACATCACCATCATCTCATCGAATGCAACTCATTCTCACCATGATATAGCTAACAAAACTGTTTGTTTAATGTTAAACAACAATCATTCAATCATCTATTACTTTCAAGATATACAATGTATATGTATATATAGCCTTCCTGTTGCTTAAAAGAAACTTTATTTTAAATATGGTCAGTGAAAGGGTTTCTACCACAGAAAACAAAATTGAAGTATAAGCTATAACAATAATATCAAATTTCTAAGTATGGTTAATAATTGATAAACAATATCCAATTCTCAAAATTTGAGACTTTTTAAGCAAAAATTATATTTTCTTTTTTTTTTAAATCGCACTGTCTTCGTGTTTGAACGCATCAAAAATAGTACCCTGTTTAGCCTTCCTGGAAACTGATTTATCAAGGTGAATTATTAGTGATTTTGCAAATAATTGAACAAACAATGTCTAATTCTCAATATCTGTTATTTTAAACATCAAAACAGGTTTTTTTTTTTTTTAAAAACAACAAGTCCTATTTCGTTCTTATTTGAAATTATTGAAGCCACATTGCATTACCTTGATTAATCTTCCTGTAAAATATTTGTATAATCTTACAATTATTTTTCAAGATAGTGGATAAAAACGAATTTGTGACAGACGGAGAGATGAACTCCAGGACATTATGCTAGTATTTCCCCCCTCCACCCCTCCCATCACTGGGAGGCGGTGGATGAGTAAGCAAAGGGAGTAAAATCATTGGTAATAAAACTAATCCAATGAACATTCAGTCTAATGCAAATGTAAAATATCATATTAATGTTCATTGTACAGACAGCATGCACTTCATTTCTATCAGAAAAGTGGCAGATAGAAAATTTCAGAAAAAGGGGAAATAAGTCTCAAAATGTCAGTATAGTCATGTGACCTAGTCCTAAAATTTGCATATTTTGATTTCTTGTCCAAAGATCTTTACAACGATATATATGACTTAGGGAGTACTATGCAATTTTGAAAATCCGACAGAATCCCTATATGCAATCAGTGATTTATTTTGATTACTAATAATGTACGAGAAATGACAAATATCATTAGTGATTTATTTAGATCACTGATAATATTTGGTAATTGAAAATATGCAATTAGTGAGTTATTTATGATCACTGATGATGTACGGTAAGTGACAATATATGATTACTGATAATGTATGGTAAATGACAATATACGGTCAGTGATTTATTAATGATCGCTAATAATGTACAGTAAATGACAATATACGGTCAGTGATTTATTAATGATCGCTAATAATGTACGGTAAATGACAATATACGGTCAGTGATCTATTAACGATCACTGATAATGTACGGTAAATGACAATATACGGTCAGTGATTTATTAACGATCACTGATAATGTACGGTAAATGACAATATACTCTCAGTGATTTATTAACGATCACTGATAATGTACGGTAAATAACAATATACGGTCAGTGATTTATTAACGATCACTGATAATGTACGGTAAATAACAATATACGGTCAGTGATTTATTTATGATCAATGATAATGTACGGTAAATGACAATATACTCTCAGTGATTTAGTTACGAATACTTATAATGTACGGTAAATGACAATACACGACCAGTGATTTATTTACGATAACTGATAATGTATGATAAATGATAACATACGATCTGTGATTTATTTACGATCAATGATAATGTACGGTAAATGACAATATACTATCAGTGTTTTAGTTACGAATACTGATAATGTACGGTAAATGACAATACACGACCAGTGATTTATTTACGATCACTGATAATGTACAGTAAATGACAATACACGATCAGTGATTTATTTACGATCACTGATAATATACGGGAAATCACAATATACGATCAGTGATTTATTTACGATCACTGATGATGTACGTTAAATGAGAATATACGGTCAGTGATTTATTTATAATAACTGATAATGTATGTTAAATGATAACATGCGATCTGTGATTTATTTACGATCAATGATAATGTACGGTAAATGACAATATACTATCAGTGATTTAGTTACGAATACTGATAATGTACGGTAAATGACAATACACGACCAGTGATTTATTTACGATCACTGATAATGTAAGGTAAATGACAATATACGATCAGTGATTTATTTACGATAACTGATAATGTATGATAAATGATAACATAAGATCTGTGATTTATTTATGATCAATGATAATGTACGGTAAATGACAATATACTATCAGTGATTTAGTTACGAATACTGATAATGTATGGTAAATGACAATACACGACCAGTGATTTATTAACGATCACTGATAATGTACAGTAAATGACAATACACGATCAGTGATTTATTTACGATCACTGATAATATACGGGAAATGACAATATACGATCAGTGATTTATTTACGATCACTGCTAATGTACGTTAAATGAGAATATACGATCAGTGATTTATTACTGATCACTGATAGTGTACGATAAATGACAATATACGATCTGTGATTGATATGCAATCATTAAAAATGTACCGTAAATGACAATATACGATCAGTGATTTATTTACGATCACTGATAATTACTGTAAAAGACAATATGCGATCAATGATTTATTTACGATCACTGATAATGTACGGTAAATGACATTATGCGATCAATGATGTGTTTATGATCACTTATAATGTACGGTAGTTGACAATATACAATCTGATTTATTTATGATCACAATGTACGATAAACGACAATATACCATCAGTGATATATATACGATCACTGATAATGCATGGTAAATGACAATATATGATTAGTGATTTATTTATGATCACTGATAATGTATTTTAAATGACAATATGCGATCAGTGTTTTATTTACGATCACTAATAATGTACAGTAAATGACAATATACGGTCAGTGATTAATTTAGATTACTGATAATGTACGATAAATGACAATATGCCATCAGTGATTTATTTAGATCACTGATAATATACGTTGAATGACAAAATGCGATCAGTAGCTTATTTACAATCACTGAAGATGTACGGTAAATGACAATTTACGATCAGTGATAATGTACGGTAAATGACAATACCCGATTAGTGATTTATTTACGATCACTGATAATGTACAGTAAATGACAATAAATGATCAGTGATTTATTAACAATCACTTATAATATATGTTAAATGACAATATACATTAAATGACAATATACGGTCAGTGATGTATTTACGATCACTGAAAATGTACGGTAAGTGACAATATACGATCAGTGATTGATTTACGATCACTGCTAATGTATGGTAAATGACAATTTATGATTATTGATAATGTACGGTAAATGGCAATACCCGATGAGTGATTTATTTACGATCACTGATAATGTACAGTAAATGACAATAAACGATCAGTGATTTATTTATGATCACTTATAATATACGTTAAATGACAATATACGGTCAGTGATGTATTTACGATCACTGAAAATGTACGGTAAGTGACAATATACGATCAGTGATTTATTAATGATCACTGATAATGTACGGTAAATGACAATACACGATGATTGATTTATTTACGATAACTGATAATATATGGGAAAGGACAATATACGATCAGTGATTTAATTACGATCACTGATAATGTACGGTAAATGACAATATACGATCAGTGATTTATTAATGATCACAGATAATGTACGGTAAATGACAATACACGATGATTGATTTATTTACGATAACTCATAATATATGGGAAAGGACAATATACGATCAGTGATTTTTTTATGATCACTTATAATGTACGGTAAATGACAATATACGATCAGTGATTTATTTATGATCACTTATAATGTACGTTAAATGACAATATACGATCAGTGATTTATTTACGATCACTGATACTCAGAGCTCCAGATAAGCTGCGTATTTGCGTTTTTGACGCTATGAAAACGAGTAAAAACGCATGTATTATCAGATCAGAGTACACATTACGCATACATATTGCTGTGTAAGCAAACTTTCCAAATTCGGAGCGTACTTGTACAGTCGTGTACATAACAATACATTTTTATCTTTGAGAAATTCCCCGTAATTACTTCCCTTTATACTTTTCGAAGGAGAGAGCATATCATTCAAGGGGTACCAAATGATTGCCTTTCTAAGCATCAATGTCAAAAGAGATCTGATTGGATGTTTACGATAAATCATCCAATCGCAGTCAATATTACAAATAAATGCGGTTTACGTAATAAGTAAGAACTAAAACGAAAGTAAATTTGGGAACACGTTCACAAGAGCACTACGGAAAATTATATTCTTAAGTTCCTGAGAGTTTCATCTGTGTCTAGTGACAGTATAGTTAAAGGAATCATTGATGACATTATCAAAACGGCTGTGAAAACTGCCGAAGTCAACGAGTAAAAAGCAAAATATTTACAACATTTTATTAATAAATATGACACAAACAGAGATATACATTTCACTTGCATCCTGCGTTTATTGAATAACACTTGTGTCAAACATAATTGTACATGTAAGCAATCTTTTCTGAAGTAGAGAGTACAACAGTGCAAAGGAAATATGCAAATACCCATCATTTTCAAAAGTAGGGGGTAGTTACCCTTTGGACTTGAAAATTATCTGGAGCTCTGCTGATACTGAACGATAAATGACATTATTATTATTTGATATTATTTAAACATCCTTATTGGCAAAGAAATAATCACATGGTCTTCCTTAAAATCATGTATTGCCTTGGAAAAACATGTATTGACTTCGGGATAACATTCGTTTATTTCCGCCAGTGACGGAATTAGTCGAGTGCTGCCCGATTGTTTTGGGTATTATGGCAATAAATACTACGTCAAAGGTTATAACTTTAATTTGGTAATGGTGTTTCAACCTGAAATACATGAATAATAAATATTATGAGTATTGTTGAATAACAATGAACGTACTGTTGAGAACTGAATTGAATTGACTATTGAAATTAAACAAAAAACATAATGTCAGTATTATTTCGAACTTACACAATGACGGGCAATATGCCATATCCAGTCTAATTATATATCAAAGTTTGGTTTTCCGTGGACAACCGCGTCCAAAACCAATCAACAAAGGAGCTCTATACTACCGGGGAAGGAAACCTATTGTTTGAGGTACATAAGTAATATATGCACAATATCGGGAAAATTCCGTCATAAAGTCCAATCAATTATCGATTTCGATACATTCCCCGGCACAAAGCTTAATTGTTCTGATACTGTTCCTCAACCGGAAGCAATACAACAAGTCTGTGCACTGACCGACGAATCAACATATCCTGTGTTCCTGTGTACTTAGTTCCTGGACCTACGTTCTTATAACGAATTGCCACATCTCTTATGATGCTATCTTTACCAGGCTTAACCTCAGCTACTTGTCCTAATTTCCAGTTTCCACGAAACGCACTATTGTCCTGGACAAGAACAATGTCCCCAACTTGAAGATTTCTTTTATTTGTATGCCATTTTTGACGAACAATTAGTGTAGGAAAATAGTCACGGTGCCATTTTCTCCAAAATGTATTTATTACTTGTTGTACGAATTTCCATCGTTTTTTGAAGTTTTCAGCTTCATCCCATTGACCAATAGGAACGTTTGAAGATGCCCTTCCCAGAATAAGATCATTAGGACACAAATAAGATCCCTCATTGGGATCGGTTTCTTTCGTACCTATAGGTCGCTCATTTAATAGATTAGCTACTTCAAACATTACAGTTTGTAATTCTGAAAAGTCATGATGGATTGTCCAACAGCAAGCACTAAACTTTTCTTAACCGATTTAATTAAAGCTTCACTACAACCATTTTCCCAGGGAGCATCTGCCGATTTCGTTATTTCCCATTCCATGCCATTATCTTTCCCGAACATTTTTATTGCATCCCAGTTCCAACTTTGAGCCATCGTGTTAAGTTCCTTACTTGCTGCCACAAGCTGTGAACCAGCGTCGGATCTGATCTTCTTTGGATATCCTCTCATTGAAACAAATCTTCGGAGAACCATTATGAAACTGCTTGTATCGTATCCTTCGGCCAAATCTACATAAACAGCTCTACTACTCATGCAATTAAATAATACACCGTAGGCTTTGCCGTGGGTTCGACCTTTTACAGTGTCCTTGATAGTAAAAGGACCAAACAGATCCACTGAACAGTATGAAAATGCAGGTGACGGCTGCATCCTTTCTAGTGGCAATGGTCCCATTTCTTGGCCAACACACTTCTCGTTTCGTCTGCGACAAACAATACATTGTCTTTTGATAAGCTTTACAGTTCTACGAATTCCTGGTATCCAGAACTTACGTCTCACTTTTGCTAATGTTACGTCTATTCCTGCGTGATCATGTTCGTGTACTGATTGGATATACAACCACACAAATCTTCCTTTGTTAGGCAATAACACAATCTTGGTTCTATTCCAAGTATTTTTCATCCATTCAGTCAATCTTTTTCCTACAACAATGATTCCTTGTTCATTCATTTCCGGTCCCAAACGTTGATAATTTCTCCGCCAATCATTTGTTATTTCCCTTTGTAAAACTCTAATCCATTCCAATTCTGCATTAACTAAATCTTCAGCCGTTATATTCCTTGTTACATTCTTGAAAGACTTTGTTTTAGCAATTTGCATAAGTATACAAGTCATTCGCAATAACTTCGAGAACTTTGAAATGTTTTCTAGGTTAATATCTTCAAAATTCAAAATAGAATTTTCTTCAGTGACTACCTTGATGTCAGATGACATTGCAACTCCTATTGTGTCAGGCAGCTGACTTGATTCAACATTAGAATCTTGTCTAATTGGCCAATTTTCTATCGGGTATCTCAAAAACTGCGGTCCGTTTTGCCATATGGAATTCATTTCTAAATCACGTGGAGATGTGATTCTAGTTGTGAGATCTGCTGCATTTTTATCAGTAGGTACCCACCACCATTCAGATGGCTCGGTTTTATTCTGAATTTCAGCTATCCTTGTAGCAACGAACGTACCAAATCCATAACTTTCCCGCTGTATCTGCACCCTGACAATAGTCGAATCCACTATGTGAATTACTCGACAAAATGTGTAATCCATTTCGTTCTCTAGTATTTCTCTCAACCTGGCTGCTAAGACGGCTCCACATAATTCCAATCGCGGAACTGATAACTGTTTGATAGGTGCTATTCGATTTTTGGCTATAACTAATCGCGACTTAAAGTTATCCATTCCCACTTGCCATCTTACATAAGCACATGCACCATATGCGATCTTGCTACCATCTGAAAACACAACTAACATTGGATCTCCAATCGCATTTTCTGGTTGTAAACATCTCTGAAATCTTAGGTTTTCTAATCCAAACAGTTCTTTGAAAAAATTCACCCATTCTATTCTTAATTCTGTTGACATTGGACAATCCCATTTCTTTGTTTTATCATCTGTTAATCTTAATGTACATAATTTTCGCATTAGAACTTTTGCAGCTAAGGTGAACGGAGTAGCAAGTCCAAGCGGGTCGTAAATGCTAGACACCTGACTAAGTACCATCCTCGGCGTCAACAATTCAGGCACACTACAATCAATCTGATTCCTTGCAATATTTTTGCCAGTCCGAATATTTCTGTATTTTGGTGAGAAGTTAATCTTAACTTGAAATTCAAACATGTCTGATTTTGGAATCCATCTCATTCCTAGAATTTTTTCTGGTCCTGATTCAGCCAATTTCATATTAGTATTTACAATTCCTTTGTATCCGGTTTCCGTGCCAGAAATAATCCAATGTTTGATAGAAAATCCCCCAAATGCTAGCATTGTTTCTGTTTCCTGAGCAATTCGCCGTGCTTCTTCAACGTTATCAACCGATTGTAATATATCATCTACGTAACTATTTCTGATAACCATTTTCGATGCGTCCGGGTATATATGCTGATATATTTTCGCTGTTTGGCGTAATGCAAGAGTAGCGATCGCTCCGCTTGGTCGATCACCAAAGGCTACTGCCATCAAAACATAGTGATCTGGTTCTCTATGAGTTTCAAGATTTCTCCACACAAATCTATGTGTATGTTGATCAAGCATTGATAGCTTAACTGCGTTGTACATTTTGGAGATATCACCAGCTAAAGCTGTATGTTTTTGTCTGAAGCGTATAAGTACAACTATCAAGGCATTCATTATATTCGATCCTTTCGCCCAATAATCGTTGAGTACGTGTCCCATGAACGAAGCTGATGAATTAAATACGATCCTAACTGGTGTTGAATTTGACTCTGGTTTTAACACTTCATGGTGTGGTATGTATTGAACAGGTCCTTTGTGTTCTCCCATTTCTTTCTTTGTTAATTTTTTGGCGATTCCTCGATTTATCATGTCTATGATTTGTTCATTGTATGCAATTGCGTATTCCAACCCATTCCGAATCAATCTTTTCTCTGTCGACAAAAGTCTGGCAATTGCTGATGCTACGTTGTTAGTCAGTTGATTGGGATTTTTTATCCAGGGATATTGTACTGTCCATTGCTTCGATTCTTTGTCATGTTTAAGTCCTGATTTTATTATATTTAGTTCCCTCTCTTCTCTCAAACTGTGATTCGATTGTCCTATAGCACACTTTCCACGCTTACATGACCCACACTTTAAAGCACATTGGGTCCCCAGTCCTTCAATATCAAAAAAGGAATCTAATCGTTCTTTAATTCCACTTCTGTCCACAACATGCGTTGCATTTAACTGTGCCAATTGTCCGGAAACAAAATATATTTTCACGATTCCATGATTTGTTACTTTTGGTACCCCAAGTAGAGGGTGGCTTCCCCTGAGGCAGTATCCAAACTGATTCCTCATTAGCTGGAGATTATCGACTTCATCCAATTTATTAGGCATTAATATGCAACAGTCCGTGCCAATTAATATGTCTACTTGTCCAGTTGGTCTTTTAACGTCCTTTTTGTCAATTCCTTTAAACAATCTAGCAACTTTACTAATATCAACATCGGAAATATCAGCTGTAACTTCTTCCATGCCGTATGCCTTTATTGTCCATGTGTTACCACTTAGATCAGTTAATGGTAGTATATACTCCTTGCTTTGAACACATTCCGTTACATTTCCAACCTTTGTTACTGATAATGTTATTTCTTGTCCAGACAATCCTAGTTTTCTTGCAGCCTTATGAGTAATAAGAGACATATTTGCACCAGGATCCCAAATTGTTGTCAGAGAATGGCCCTTACATGACACCGAGCTAATCATTAGTAATACACCATCATTTGCCTTGTCGTTGTTTATTATCTGAGCAGAATTATGGAACGATATCCCATCTACATGTGCAGTATGCAAACTTCTATGATGCATTCGTCCACATCTTTGATATCCATTATCTGATATATCACAAGGCATACGCTTGTTGCATTGTCTTGATAAATGTCCTATCTTTAAACAACTGAAACATCCGCCAGTTTTTCTCAACATATCAATCTTTGTTTGACTATCTAGTTTTGCAAATATACTGCAATCTCCGATTTCATGAGCGTCAGATTTATGATACCAACACTTCATCCTTTCAAAACCTCTGTTATTACTAGAGGATCTATCTTGACCAAATCTGTTAAAACTAGTTCGATTATTTGAATGTGATACCATTTGCGCCACTTGTGTCAACCCTTCAACTACTTGTTTCATCATGTTTTGATTTTCTTGCATTTGCATTTGTAATGTATTTACAATTCCATCCTTCTCGTCGTCCTGGTTAATTTTTGTAATGACGGAATGTGCTTTGCCTCTACTATTACCACATTCTCTCATGTCGTCCTGCATGTATTCAATCGCATTCTTTTCCTCAAGTAAGAATTGTAAAAAATCATGAAATCCTTTACGAGTTTTCAATTGAAATCTTTGTTTTCGTAATGCCCATTCACGCTTTTGTAATGGCGGAAACAATTTTTCTATTTGACTAATCATTGTCGCAGTATTCATCTCAGATTCTAATTTCATTCGTTTTAGATCAAGCCAACATGTCTCTACAGTCTCGACCATTGAGATGAATTTCATATGATCACCTTCTTGAATGTTCTTAAGCCCTTTTAATTCGCTCAAAATATTATCAGCCAGTTTTTCAGGCCTCCCATATTTTAGATCAAGACGTCGAAACATTTCTTCGAAGTCGTTATCCACCCCTTTCACAACCCTTAATGCTTCACCACTTAAACATTGCTTAAGAACGTATGAATCACATCCATACGATGGTAGCATGTGTCTTTCATAGTCAACCTTATAACTTGGATATTGTCGTATATTCCCAGTAAACGTAGGGGCATCTAATTTTTTCACCTTAAAAGTCTCAAATGCTCCCTTTGTTTGACCTTTTTCATTATAATGTGATTTCTTTTCACTTGCCCTTTCAGCTTTTACTCTTTCCTTCATGTCTTCACACAATGATCTTGATTTACATAGTTCTTTATACATGACGGTTATATCATGGTTCAGCTCATTGACCTTGGTTTTGTCGTCCTCATTGTCTGATTCAAATGTTTCTAGATATGTTTCATGTCTCGCTTCTAATTCTACATATGCTGATTCCAGATCTTGTAATATTTTACTAATTACAGCAATATCGATTTGCTCCTGTATCCCTTCTAGTAAACACCCATAAATTCTATGAAATTT
Organism: Bathymodiolus brooksi; assembly: GCA_963680875.1. NCBI lineage: Eukaryota > Metazoa > Mollusca > Bivalvia > Mytilida > Modiolidae > Bathymodiolus > Bathymodiolus brooksi. The sequence goes on along the minus strand of OY804586.1, from coordinate 58,451,822 downwards.
ACCCTTTGCAGTACTTCTTTTCTTCTTAGTAATCTTCGTGTTTTCTGCATCTTCTGACATCTTCTCTTGTGTTGAAATGTTTTGGGTATTATGGCAATAAATACTACGTCAAAGGTTATAACTTTAATTTGGTAATGGTGTTTCAACCTGAAATACATGAATAATAAATATTATGAGTATTGTTGAATAACAATGAACGTACTGTTGAGAACTGAATTGAATTGACTATTGAAATTAAACAAAAAACATAATGTCAGTATTATTTCGAACTTACACAATGACGGGCAATATGCCATATCCAGTCTAATTATATTTCAAAGTTTGGTTTTCCGTGGACAGCCGCGTCCAAAACCAATCAACAAAGGAGCTCTATAAAACCGGGGAAGGAAACCTATTGTTTGAGGTACATAAGTAATATATGCACAATATCGGGAAAATTCCGTCATAAAGTCCAATCAATTATCGATTTCGATACACTGTTTGCTGCTCAGTATAAATCAGTTATAAATCTGCGAGGCAGAAATGCATGAAATTGTGGAAAATATTGATGCCGCTAATACTAAAAAACAATCAAACACTGCCGTGAGGACATTTAGGGAATATTCGACATCAAAACATATGTCGGTAGACTTTGAAATCCTTTAAATTCCAATATACTTCCTAATTAATGATTCTATAAGATTACCGTTTGTCTTTCAACATGTGATTAAGTATTAATTCTTGTCTTTCAACATGTGATTAAGTATTAATTCTTTTCTTTCAACATGTGATTAAGTATTAATTCTTGTCTTTCAACATGTGATTAAGTATTAATTTTTGTCTTTCAATGTGTGATTTAATGTTATTGTTGTTTTCACTAGTTGTTTTTTTCAATTAAACTTCATCAATTTAATTTTCAACTTTTTTCCAGTGTTACAAAAAATAATAAAGCAATTTTACCCTTTTAATACCAGTCAATACATGGATTTATCGACCCGTTGAAAGTATATTGACCTCATCAAAAGGCTATAATTGTATAATATACTATCTGTGATCACTGCAAATGTACGATAAATGACAATATGCGATCAGTGATTTATTTACGATCACTGATAATGCACGGGAAATGACAATATGCGATCAGTGATTCATTTATGATCATTGATAATATACGGTAAATGATATTATGCGATCAGTGATTTATTTATGATCACTGATAATGTACGATAAGTGACAATATACAATCTGTGATTTTTATGCGATCACTGATAATGTATGGTAAATGGCAATATATGATCACTGAAAATGTACAATAAATGATAATATACGATCAGTGATTTATTTACGATTACTGATAATGTATGTTAAATGACAATATACGATCAGTGATTTATTTATGATCACTGATAATGTACGATAAATGATATTATTGTCTAATATAGTGTATTTTAATCAACTCGCAATTGGTCGTCTGCAGCATAGACAATAATGGCTGCACATGAAGAGGACAGGTTTCCATCCATAAATGATGTACAGTACACACAGCACGATTTAGCAAGAAATCATTCGGATCCGACGTCTGTGAAATCAAGAAAATGTCGGAGAAATTTTTTGTCGACGTTGACACCGCGAAATGTCGGAGAAAAATCGAACATGGTGTTTTCTGTGATTTACTATAAACACTGACATCGACGATTAGATGCTGCGAAATAAGATCAAATAAAGAAATTGGATATTAAACTTTATTTGTACATTTGTATGTTCTTGAGATTTGTATATAAAACTGACAAACGTTTAGTATTATGTGATCATTACCATTTATAAGCTTGTATTGTATTATTTTTTAATTAAAATAAACTTGATCTTTTGAATGCAAGCTTGGTATCCCGAGTTAATTTGCGAAAAGAAATTTCATTAAAAAAAAATAGAATTCTGCCCCCTTATAGATGCGATTACATGATTAAAGCCCCAAGACTTCGGATGTTCAATTATTGTCGACTTGGCACGTGACTAAAGTTCACCGGTTACAAAAGTTTCTAGACCCTCAAAAGCATGCTTTGATCGATAATATATTACCAACATGTGGAAACCTTTCTAGATTCTCATTCACGTGAAAAATGTGTGTACTCAAAGGGAAATGTGTATCCACTTTTATTAAAGATAAAATGACACGTGGCTTCAATGGGATTAACGACATACAAATACGAAAAAGCACGTTTAAAGAAAAAAATTTACATCAATTTTTTTTTTTTTTCAATCCTTCTCGGTTTGTTTTTAAATCAATCCCTCAACCTCAGGTAACTGTGTATTTGACCTTTTAGTGACCGAGTTCAATTTGTGCACTACATAAAAATAGACACACCCGTACATAGATAAAATACAGCCGGTAATACCAGGTGATTATCAACACGTGAGAGAGAAAAAATTAACACCTATGTAAACCAATCGAAATGTTGGGATTAGATAATATACGCAAAACAAGATGCATGCTCATATATCCTATGAATAAAATGTATGCCATCCCTTAAAAAAAACCGGCATCAAATGATCAAATTGAAATATACAGTACGAAATAGTAAAAAAACTAAACTAAACAAACAAAAAACAAAGGAACACATGAAGTGCAGTTACATGTACGTGTACACATATGATTTTCGCCGCAGTGTTGTCACCGACAATTAAAATATTTCACCGACATTTAGGCCCTAATTTGTATATTTTCGCGGAGAAAATTTCAACGACATTTTACAGAGATTTTATGACATATCACTGCCATTTCACCACGAAAAAACACCGACCAAGGTGATTTCGTGCTAAAAACCTCTGTGCGTACGGTATGCAGTATAAATATAAATAATTAGGACTTGGTAATGTTTTGTTGACATATAGAAAAACACTTCCTTGGTAAGGTATTAGGTAATAAATTTGTTATTTAATGATTTCGGGTGCAATAGACTGGAACATTTGCCCTTTGGTCATTCCCAGGACCTCGGGGCAAATATTCCAGTCTATTGCACCCGCAACCATTAAATAACTGAATAATATACGATTAGTGATTGATTTACGATGGCCGGGTGGCTCAGTGAGTTAGCTAGTTGGATTACCTAACAACTCATATAAGCCTATCATCAATACGTGGTAGGTTCGCACCGGGTTTGTGAATTGCAAGAAAAGGTGCACTCGACTCGCAGCCGAAAGTGATAAAGCTTACCAGTTGCTTGCCCATGGTGGGTGGTTCTCTCCTGGTTCTCCGGCTTCATCCACCACTAAAACTGGCCGCCATGAAATAGCTGAAATATTGCTGAAAGTGGCGTGAAACACAATAAATCAATCAATAAATTTATTTACAATCACTGATAATGTACGATAAATGATGATGTACGATCAGTGATTTATTTACGATTACTGATAATGTACAGTATTAAAATGATAATATAGGATCAGTGATTTATTTACGATCACTGATAATATATGATCTGTGGTTTATTTATGATCACTGATAATGTACGGTAAATTACAATATACGATCAGTGATTTATTTACGATTACTGATAAAGTACGATATGACAATATACCATCAGGCTAATACAAAATTAAGGTAAGTTTGTATACTATTTTCTGCAATTTTTGGATTTTAATTTATATTGCATTGTACTGTATTTCAGAAACCCATGAGAAAGTGATTAAGGAATGGAAAATAGAGGATAAACTATATTATGATAAAACTGGAGGATTTACAGCAGTATCGAACATGGTAAAGTCTAAAAAATATATGACAATAATTGGTGGACCAGGATCGGGAAAGACAGCCACAGCTCGCCATATTGCATTACAGCTAGAGGACCGAGGATGGGAAGTTGTGCCAGTGTGTAGACTAGAAGACATCATACAATATGGAGACAGTGATCATAAACAAGTTTTTGTACTAGATAATGTATTAGGTACTTTTGCTTTAGATATGCATATTTACAATCATATTGTCAACCATACAGAACAAATGTTAAAATCAATAGGGGAGACATCAAATCTATTGTTTACTTGCAGAAAGTCAGTGTATCAGGAGGCTTCTAAGCTTGACATGTTTGTAACAGAACATATCATAGATTTACAGAGTAAAGATAATCAGCTGACTGAGAAAGAAAAGATGGCTATTTGCCAATATCATTGTAACAGAAAAGGTGTAAAGCCAGATTGCTATGCATCCCTTTCCTTTACCAAAGCCAATCATATGTTTCCATTTCTTTGTAAACTATTTTCAATGGAAGAACAGTACCAACGGTTGGGAGAAAGCTTCTTCAATAAACCATTTTATTATTTTATGAAAGAAATGGACAAGCTGCAGTGTGTATACACTATTCAATATGCAGTTCTTGTCTTGTGTCTAGTTAATGGCAACAAATTATCAGTTGAGTGTTTACCCCCCGAAGACATGCAGAAGGATGTATTTAATACTTGTGGGGTCAATGTAGGTACCTCAGATAAAGAAATAAAAGATGTCATTTCCCACATGTCAGAAACCTACTTCACTAAGTTAGATACTGAATATACATTCATGCATGACTTTATATTTGAAGCTATTGCCTATCATTATGGTCGACAAAATCAACTTCAGATATTAAAGTATTTATCTAGCAGTTACATAGCAAATAAAGTCACAGTATTCGAACAAGGTTCAAATGAGAATCTTTGCATTCACATAAGTGAAGATATGTATTTACCTCTTGCCGAAAGACTCTATACAGATATCCTGTCTATAGATGTATTTGATGTCTTCATGAATAAGTCGCTGAAACATGTTCCATTTCATGATGTTTTCGAAAAAATGTTGAAAGGAAAACCACTTGAAGAATTTGAATCATTTATTTTAGAGAAATGTCAGAATATTCATCATTTTATGAATACAACATTTTCTACAATAAAGCGTATTCCAGAGATGATTGATTTTTTTTTTGGAGTTGATCCTTTACATGACCTGTTTGATACAAACTACTGATTTTAGAGGCCAAAATACATGGAATGTTAGGGTAATAAGCTGGATAATTAATTATGGTCACATTCATCTTCTTCAGGAAATAGTCTACCATGTTGAATGTAACAAGCATAGCATTAGTTTGATATTTGGCTCCAATGTCATGGAAAACGCACGTTTACTAGTACTTGGATGTTACAGTAACACTTTAAATATGGTGAAACTGATACTTAAATATGTAGATCCAAAGTGTATCAACACATATTTTAGATTTCCTAGCCTTAGTACTGATAATGTCACACCACTGATAGCAGGGTGCATGATAGGTAATTTGGGCATCGTGGAAGCATTGCTGAGAAATCATGCTGATCTCAATCAATGTAATCATTGGAATATATCACCATTAATTACAGCATCAAGCTATGGACATATAGATGTTGTTAAATGCTTACTTAGTGCTGGTGCAGCTATTCATTTGAGGAATAAAAGAGGAGAATCACCATTGTTTGCAGCATCAATGTCTGGACATTGTGATGTTGTTGAATATTTTCTAAGTTCTGGTGCAGAAATCGATTTGAGTGCTATACATGAACAAACGCCATTGTTTGCAGCATCAAAGTCTGGACATTGTGATGTTGTTAAATGTTTAATAAGTTCTGGTGCAAAAATCAATTTGGATGGTAGTGATGGACAATCACCATTGTTTCTAGCAGCAATGTCTGGACATTGCGATGTTGTTAAATGTTTACTTAGCTCTGGTGTAGATATCAATGCACGTGATAAAAGTGGACAATCACCATTGTTTATAGCATCAAAGTCTGGGCATTGTGATGTTGTTAAATGTTTGCTTAGTTCTGGTGCAGATATCAATTTGTGTGATGAAGATGGACAATCACCATTGTTTGTAGCCTCAGAGTCTGGACGATGTGATGTTATATGTTTGCTTATTTCTGGTGCAGATATCAATTTGTGTGATGAAGATGGACAATCACCATTGTTTCTAGCCTCAGAGTATGGACGATGTGATGTTGTTAAATGTTTACTTATTCTGGTGCAAATATCAATTTGTGTAACAAACGAGGACAATCGCCATTGTTTGTAGCATCAAAGGGTGGACATTGTGATGTTGTTAAATGTTTACTTAGTTCTAGTGCAGATATGAATTTGTGTGATGATGATAGACAATCGCCATTGTCTGTAGCATCAATGTCTGGACGACGTCATGTTAAATGTTTACTTAGTTCTAGTGCAGATATGAATTTGTGTGATGATGATAGACAATCACCAATGTATGTAGCATCAATGTCTGGACGATGTCATGTTAAAGGTTTATTTAAATATGGTGGAGGCGTCAATTTATATGGAGAATGTAGGAGACCGCCATTCTTTCAAGCATCAAAGTCTGGACATTTTGATGTTGTTTTATGTTTACTTAGTTATGGTGCAGATATCAATTTGTGTGGTGATGATGGAGAATCACCATTGTTTCTAGCCTCAGAGTATGGACGATGTGATGTTGTTGAATGTTTACTTAGTACTGGTGCAGATATCAATTTGTGTGACAAACGAGGACAATCGCCATTGTTTCTAGCCTCAGAGTATGGACGATGTGATGTTGTTGAATGTTTACTTAGTTCTGGTGCAGATATCAATTTGTGTGACAAACAAGGACAATCACCATTGTTTATAGCATTAAAGTATGGACAACGATGTGATGATGTGAAATGTTTACTTAGTTCTGGTGCAGATATCAATTTGTGTGATGAAGATGGGCAATCACCAATGCTTATAGCATCAGATAAAGAACATTGTGATGTTGTTAAATGTTTACTTAGTTCTGGTGCAAAAATCAATGTGTGTAACAAACAAGGACAATCACCATTATTTATAGCATTAAAGTATGGACAACGATGTGATGTTGTGAAATGTTTACTTAGTTCTGGTGCAGATATCAATTTGTGTGAAGATGAGTGAAAATCACCATTGTTGATAGCATCAAAGTGTGGAGATTATGATGTTGTTGAATGTTTACTTAGTTCTGGTGCAAAAATCAATGTGTGTAACAAACAAGGACAATCGCCATTGTTTATAGCATTAAAGTATGGACGACGATGTGATGATGTGAAATGTTTGCTTAGTTCTGGTGCAGATAACAATTTGTGTGGTGATGATGGAGAATCACCATTGTTTATAACATCAAAGAAAGGAGAATGTGATGTTGAATGTTTATTTAGGTCTGGTGCAGATATCAATTTGTGTAGCAAACAAGGACAATCACCATTGTTTATAACATCAAAGAATGTACGACGATGTAATGTTGTTGAATGTTTACTTAGTTCTGGTGCAGATATCAATTTGTGTGATGAAGATGGAGAATCACCATTGCTTATAGCATCTGATAAAGGACACTGTGGTGTTGTTAAATATTTACTTAGTTCTGGTGCAGATATCAAATTGTGTAACAAACAAGGGAAATCACCATTGTTTCTAGTATCAAAGGGTGGACATTGTGATGTTGTTAAATATTTACTTAGTTCTGGTGCAGATATCAAATTGTGTGATGAACAAAGACAATCACCATTGTTTATAACATCTAAGTATGGACGATGTGATGTTGTTGAATGCTTACTTAGTTCTGGTGCAAAAATCAATGTGTGTAACAAACAAGGACAATCACCAATGTTTATTGCATCACGGTATGGACAATGTGATGTTGTTAAATGTTTACTTCGTTCTGGTGCAGATACCAATTTATGTGACAAACGAGGACAATCGCCATTGTTTCTAGCCTCAGCGTATGGACGATGTGATATTGTTGAATGTTTACATAGTTCTGGTGCAGATATCAATTTGTGTGATGAAGATGGACAATCACCATTGTTTAAAGTATCATCACAGCATGGATATTGTTATGTTGTTAAATGTTTACTTAGTTCTGGTGCAGATATCAATTTATGTAACAAAAAAGGACAATCACCATTGTTTATAGCATCAATATGTGGAGATTGTGATATTGTTGAATGTTTACTTAGGTTTGATGCAGATATCAATTTATGTGACAATCGAGGACATTCGCCATTGTTTGCAGTATCATTAATGGCTGAACGTTATTATGTTGTTAAATGTTTACTTAGTTTTGGTGCAGATATCAATTTGTGTAACAAACAAGGACAATCACCATTGTTTATAGCATCAAAGTGTGGATATTGTGATGTTAATTGTTTACTTAGGTTTGATGCAGATATCAATTTATGTGACAATCGAGGACATTCACCGTTGTTTGTAGTTAACTACTTTTTACTTAGTTCTAGTGCAGATATCAATATCACTGATGTAATGAGTCAGTTCCTATCGAAGACAGCAGCTGTTAAGTATTACAATATTGTTATTTTACTTACTGCACATGGAAGAAAACGTGAAAGCACAATGTAAGGGTATTTCTAAAGGGACCAAAGATGATGAGTCTCCCACAGATAGTATAACATTGCTTAGTCCATGTGGATATCCAGAAGAAGAAATAAGTCACCCAAAAGAGAAGCAGGAAGAAGAAAAAGAAGCCATTTAGGTCCAGAAGAGAAGGAAGAAACAGAAGAAATAATTTACATAAGAGAGACAAAAGAAGAAAAAGAGGGAAGAAAGGAGTAAAGTGAGAACTAATTAACCCCAGAAAGGAGAAGGAAGTAACAGTAGAGATAGATGATAAAGATTCCCCTTTGATGTCAGTTTTTGGCAATTTTCTTAATACTGATGATGATATTACATCTCCACTGTCTATTGCTGTAGAAAATGGCCATTTTGATATTGTTAAGCATATTTTAGAAAATACTACAGATTTTGATTTTAGTGATACAGGTAAATCACCATTATTGTTGGCAGCAGAAAATGGTTACTTGACATTTTAGTTTTATTACTTCACAGTAAATACAATGATATAGCTAAAACCTACCTTGATACAACTTCTTTGGAGGTAGCAGTATGGAGAAATAAAATAAAAGTTGTACAACTGTTGATCCAGGAAGAAAATAAACTCCAGAAGTATCAGGGAAATTACCGTTTGTTTGAGAGTCTTGTGGATTTAAAAATATCAGAATTTTGTATAAATGAACAAACTGGTAAAGAAGACTGTCAAACACAAGATCGGAATCATCATCATTTACCATATCCACTGTGGCACATAATAACTGAATGTAACAATGACTACTTGACTCACCTGTTAAAGATTGGGTTGGATATAAATAAGCGTGACTATAATGGTAACACACTACTCTGCAAAATATTGAATAGATGTAACAGTTTGATTTCAGCTTGCAAATTAAAACGTTTGATGGAACACTGTGAAGATGTTAATGTTGAAGAAACTAACTGGATTTCCTCGTTAGAAACCAAGAGAGGACTGGTACGTCAAATAGAGAAATACTACCTCATCATATTATTATTGTTACTATACCGAGTTTAGAAAACACATCAGACAAAATTTGATCTAATAGACCATATCCAAGTATTGGTATTTCGTTGTATCATTTCAATTTCGTAATTTTAATGAACCGTAAAACGCATTTTAATGAATATAATTTTTATTATAATATAAAAAGCTAAGAAAAAGTTATGTAATAATCTTTCCTCAAGAACTAGTTCTTGAGATTTTATTCACGTCTGAAGAGTACCGAAAGTAACAACCAATCAATATTGACGTTTAAATCTAGAAGTGGAACATATGGTTTTATGTTACTTATTTTTCTAATATAGTTAACAATTAATGACTTTTGAGGAGGTTGCTATAAGGATTTATAATCCAAAGAAATTGATGTTCACCGAGACGTAAATTATACACTTGTTCTATTTGAGCAGTCAATTTGCAATGGCTGGATAAATGTTTGTTATATACTGTCATTGACCGAGATAGAGCTTTTCTGGTACCCTTTGACGTGTTACCCTTGTTGACAATTGGAAGACTAGTTTGTTGATAAGTTGATTTCCTGTTGAGAGAAAATATCAAAGGGGGAATCAAGGGATAATTGTATAATTCTATTTTTTGATTAAGATATTATTGCCCATTGATTGATATGACTTTTTCACCAGCAATAAACACATTATGAATGCAGTGTCTCAAAATATAAAGTTTATGTGTATACTCGATGAACCGAGCCGATTTCCCATTCATTAAGCCTCATACACCTTAACTTTATATCTTAAGAGACTGTACTAATATTATATATGTGGTCACACTCTATTAAGCAGCCACCTGTATTGAAAGGTCACATTTTTCTTGTCCTGTCATAGAAAATTTCATATGAAATGAACCTCTTTTAAGAGGTCACCTGTCTTATAAGGTCACTTTTTCCTTGTCCCAAAGGTGACCTCTTAATACAGGTTTGACTGTATATAGTTATTTTTTAATAGATGAACATCAGAATTTGCAACTTTCAATTTATGTAATGTCAATTTTGTAATGTCTACTTTCCGGGTGCCATAGACCATTGCTTTGTTGCATGTGATGGGAACCTATATTAACCAGACCTGCACAGATTCCTGAACCTTTTCAAATGCTTGAATGTTATATTAAAATGACATATAAACATGCCTACCTATATTTGACGCTGTTTTTATTCTTCGGTGGCAATTGATTTGTGCCAGGTGTTAGGATGTTATATTAACCAGACCTACTGAGATTCCCTCACCTTTTTAAACTCTTGAATGCTACATAAACATGACCTACATATATTTTGGCGACTTGCCAGGTGTTGAAATCTTAAGTTTTTATTAGTATATAGATTTTGGAATCTTATATACTGGCTCTGTGCCAGATATGGGAAATGATTATAAACTAAGTAACCAATTATTGTAAAATCTGCTTTCATATGATAATTTAAATTGTTATAAAGATGTTGATATTTTTTCATACTTATGATATGCGTTACAATTCTGTGATTATTTTATATTTTTGTATGTAATTGTTTGTTTATTGATATATATACATTTCTGTACATAGGTCATTTATCTCCCGCCCCCACCCATTTATCCATGATAATCGTTTTTAATAACATAATTGTTATTTCATATTTAACTATGTGTGTCATTTGTTGCTTCTCCACTAATCACGCATCACTAAGGAGAAAGAGCATCGACTGGTTGGCTTGGAATCAGGATAATGCGTCCAGCTAAAAATCCAACTAAGCATGTTGATCTGTTCAAAGCAGACCTCATCATCATTTCATTGAAAATTAACTTGTTCTCGCCATGATACAGTTTAGAGATTTATTGTTTCACTCCATTTATTATAACATATGTATTATTTATTATACCCCCCGCAAACAAAGTTTGGGGGTATATAGGAATCACCCTGTTCGTCCGTCCATGTACCTTGTAAGCGCAACTCCTCCTAAACGACTTATTGGATTTTTATGAAACTTTACACATTTGTAGTACACTACCAGCAGATGTGCATGAAAGAATATGGTTGCTGTCCAAAAATTAAAAGGGGAGATAATTCAACTTATACTTTCACGAAAATGAAGGGGGGGGGCATGTACCTTGTAAGCGCAACTCATACTAAACTGCTTATTGAATTTTTATGAAACTTTACACAGTTGTAGTACACAACCTGCAGATGTGCATGAAAGAATACCGTTGCTGTCTAAAATTTAGAAGGGGAGATAATTCAACTTATACTTTCACGAAAAGGGGGGTCATGTACCTTGTAAGCACAACTCTTCCTAGACAGCTTATTGGAGTTTTGTGAAACTTTACACAGTTGTAGTACACTGCCTGCAGATGTGCATGAAGGAATATGGTTGCTGTCCAAAATTTAAAAAGGGGAGATAATTCAACTTATACTTTCACGAAAAGAGGGGGCATGTACCTTGTAAGCGCAACTCCTACTAAGCTTCTTATTTAATTTTTATGAAACTTTACACAGTTGTAGTACACAACCTGCAGAGGAACTTCATAGGAATATAGGAATGTTTTTGGGATGTGTAGTTGTGAATTTAGGATTCAAATTTTTCAAAATAGCCACAGTTGCCATTGTAACCATGAAAGTTAAAGCATTTTTTTTAATCCGATTGTAATGAGACTTCACAGGAATTATCCATGGGATATGCAGATGTGCATTCAAGGTTGAAAATTATCATTATTATTATTATTAAAATTATTATTATTGTTATTATTATTATTGTTATTATTATTATTATTAATATTATTATTATTATTATTATTAATATTATTATTATTTCTTTCTGTAACATGTGAAGTTGTCTGCTCTGGTTCGCAGAAATCATAGGTCCAATAATCTTGGGATTTGATACGATGATGAATTTATGTATCTAGTTATGATTTAAAGTGTTGCACTGGGGCTCCTTTGGGTATATCTTGAGGGACCTAAGTTAGTTACTATAGAATCCTATGGGATTTTTTTCTACTGGAAAAAATATCTGTTTTGGTATGATTGTAATGAAATTTCACAGGAATTAAAAAAAACATTTGCTTTTAAGATGGCCACCATTCCCATGGTAACCATGAATGTTCTAAAGATATTTGTTATCCGATTGTAATGCAACTTCACAGGAATGATCCTTGGGATGTTTAGAAGTTCATTCTGGTTTCTGGAAACTACGTGAACTTTATTTTAACTCTTGAACAAAATTGTATTATATTTAAATATGTTTTTGATTATGTTGAATGTTCAAAAAGATTCATTATCGTATAACTGGAATTTAATTGGGTGAACATGCACATCATATGAATCCATTTTAATTGATTTTCCTTCGATTTTGTTTGTGAATATTGCTTTGCAAGTAGTGTTATATATAGTAATGTATGCTTTTATGGACTTCGTTAATATTACAAATTGTAGTTTTGAAAAGACGTCATAAGTTTGCTTAGTTGTATCTTGTCTATTTTTTCTATTTAATTGGCTAATATGATATGTTTAAGCTAATTATTCACACTACAGACAAATAACACAAGTAGATAATTAAGACGTTTGCTCCTGTACTCCTTCTATTTGAGCAGTCGGATTGTATTGACTGGATAATCTTGTGTAATATACTGTTACTGACCTAAATATAGCTTTTCTGATAAAGCTTGTATTTCCCCCATTTCTAAGCCTCGCCATATAAATTCTATATTTACTCTCAATACACCAATATTGTATATGTAATATACTGTCACCAACCTAAATATAAATGTTCTGGTACCCTTGTCACATTTTACCTGTTGAGCTTTGGGAACCTGATTGCTAATAAAAACGTAGATATCAATTTTAATGACCACAACTCGTTTCTGGATTCCTGCTCCTTTTCAAATGCTTGAATGTTATATTAAAATGACATATAATGTACCTATATTTTGAAGATGTGTCAGGTGTTGGAATGTTATATAAACATTTCTACGTATATTTGATGCTGTTTCAGTAACAGTCTATTTTTACGGTGGCAATTGATTTGTGCCAGGTGTTAGGATGTTATATTAACCAGACCTACACATATTCCCTCACTTTTTCAAACTCTTGAATGCTACATAAACATGACCTACATATACATATATTTTGGCGACTTGCCAGGTGTTGAAATCTTAAGTTATTATTAGTATATAGATTTTGGAATCTTATATACTGGCTCTGCCAGATATGGGAAATGATTATAAACTAAGTAACCAATTATTGTAAAATCTGCTTTCATATGATAATTTAAATTGTTATGAAGATGTCGATATTTTTTCATACTTATGATGCGTGTTACAATTCTGTGATTATTTTATATTTTTGTATGTAATTGTTTGTGTATTGATACATTTCTGTACATACGTTATTTATCTCCTGCCCCACCCATTTATCCATGATAGTCGTATGTAATAACATAATTGTTATTTCATATTTAACTATGTGTGTCATTTTTATTTTTTCGTGATAATTTAATAGTTAGCCTTTTAAGTTTTATTTTTCCATATTAACTCATGAACATATATTTAAATTTGGTAATTCTAACAGCATCGGTGGTGTAAAGGTTAGCGTGCTCACTTCGAGTGCTGTAGATCTTGGGTTATAGAAGCGTGTGGTAGATCGTGGATTTGAGTCCCGATCAGGTCAAACCAAATATTATAGAATTGGTACGTGTTGCTTCTCCGCTAAGCACGCATCATTAAGGAGAAAGAGCAACGACTGGCTCGGAATCAGGATAATGTGTCCAACTAAAAATCCAACTAAGCATGTTGGTCTAGTTCAAAGCAGACCTCATCATCATTTCATTGAAAATTAACTTGTTCGCGCCATGATATAGCTGGAAAATTGCTGAGTTGGCATTAAACAACAATTACTCACTCACTGGTAATTCTATATTGGTCTTAAAATGTTACTGAAACTATAAAGTGTAGAGATTTATTGTTTTACTTCATTTATTATTACATATGTATTATTTATTTTTACTGCAACACGTGAATGTGGCCGTCATTGCCATGGTAACCATGAAAGGTTAAAAAAAAGGTTTTGGTTCGATTGTAATGAAACTTTATAGGAATGTTTTTGGGATGTGTAGTTGTGAATTTAGGATTATTTTTTTTCAAAATAGCCACAGTTGCCATGGTAACCATGAATGTTAAAGCATTATTTTTAATCTGATTGTAATGAAACTTCACAGGAATTATCCATGGGATGTACAGATGTGCATTCAATAATAATAATATTATTATTATTATTAATATTATTATTATTGTTATTATTATTGTTATTTTTATTATTAATATTATTATTATTATTATTATTTCTTTCTGTAACACGTGATGTTGTCCCCTGTGGTTAGCAGAAATCATAGGTTCAATATTCTTGGGGATTGATATGATGATAAATTTATGTATCTAGTTATGATTAAAATTTTTGCTCTGGAGCTCCTTTGGGTATATCTTGAGGGACCTAAGTTAGTTACTATTGAATCCGCTCGAGAGTTTTTTCCACTGGAAAAAATATTTCATTTATTTATTTTGGTCTGATTGTCATGAAATTTCACAGGAATTAAAAAAAACAACATTTGTTTTTAAAATGGCCATCGTTCCCATGGTAACTGAATGTTCTAAAGATATTTGTTATCCAATTGTAATGAAACTCTACAGGAATGATCCTTGGGATGTGTAGAAGTTCATTCTGGGCTTAAATTTTCAAAATGACCGCCCTTCTAATGAGTACTATGAATGTTGAAAAAATATTTGAATTATGAATTACAAAACATTGAATATGAAGCCGGAAATCGGTTCTCACTAGCTGAGTTTGTTGGGGAAACTTTGTATTCTGGAAACTATATGAACTTTATTTTAACTCGTGAACAAAATTGTATTATATTTAAATATGTTTTTGATCATATTAAATATTCAAAAAGATTCCTTATCGTTTAACTGGAATTGAATTGGGTGAACATGCATATCATATGAATCCATCTTAACTTCCTTTTCTTTTGAATTTGTTTGTGAATATTGATTTGTTTATTAGTGTTATATATAGTAATGCAAGTTTTTATGGACTTCATTAATTTAACAAATTGTGATTTTGAAAAGACTTCATCAGCTTGGTTAACTTGTGTCTAAGCCATTTTGTCTATTTAATTTGCTAATATAATATATTGAAGCTAATTATTCACACTACAGATAAATAACATTATTAGATAAATAAGACATATATATCCTGCACTCTTCCTATTTGAGTAGTCAGATTTTACAGTCTGGATAAATTTTTGCTATATACTATCACTTAACTTAATATAGCCATTCTGGTACACCTGTCACGTTTTACCTGTTGAACTTTTGGAAACTGATTGAATGATAATAAAAACGTAGACATCAAATTTAGTGTGCACGACGCAATAACATTAATTTCATCAGGTACGGTCAAAGTTGAAAGGTTGGAAAGCCAAATAATTTTAAAAGTTTTAAGGGAAAGTAAACAGGATCGCCAAAATCGTCCACGGTCACCTATGTCTCAAGGAGGAGATCTTTAGTTTTAAAAATAATTATATTATTTAAACACTAAATTTCAATAACAAATATATCTAATAAACCATGTCAGTGCCGAAACACTGACTACTGGTCAGGTGATACCCTCGGGGAATAATAGTCCATCAGCAGAGATATCGACCTAGTGATAGTAATAAAATGTAGATATCAAAGTTAGTGTGCACAAAGTATTTCTGGAATAACTGTCATCAAAGTTGAAAGGTTAAATCAGTTGACCCCTTCTTGGCAGAAAATATCAAAAGAATAATTGTATAATTTTATAATGTATTTCAAATATGACTTTCAATGGATGCATATTTTGTTCCAGTTTTTAAACCTCATACACAAAACCTTTGTATTTTAAGACCTTGCACTAATAGTTTCTATTTATATTGTTAACAATCAGATGGATAATTTCTTATTGTCTTATATATCCAAGGAGATACATGTATAATACATGTTGTATTTCTATGATTTTGAATATCAAATATAAAACACACAACAGATATTACTGATATTATACAATTATATAATACAAATATTATGCAATACACTTTTTATGTTGTAAATGTAGTGTCATATTGACCAGACAAACCAATATTAACACAGGTATAATTATACATAGTCCTGTAAGGAAACAAGAGCCCTTGGAGTACTATGCTCACCTGAGAAGTGTAGTCAATTGTGTGCCTTCTTCATAATTGATAGATTATATATGTTTAGTCCTATATTTTTGGTTTTTATTTAAAACACAATTGAATCTTTACAACAATATTTTAATGAAACCTATACTGAAATGTCTGGTCAATGTTTTTAACATATTTACGTACACATATATACAGACTTTAGTCCTGTCACTACATGGGCAGTCTTCATTTTAACAAAATATGTAGTACATGTATAGTATATGAGAATGTCTTCATGCAAATTAGTGAGTGAGTCATTATTCTTTAATGCCATCGGTGGTATAATGGTTAGCGTGCTCGCCCTGAGTGGTAGATTCGTGAGTTTTGAGCCCCGGGGAGTTCAAACTAAAGACTATTGAATTTGGTATTTGCTACAATAAGAAGTACGAGAAAAGATCAGAATAATGTGTCCGCGTGGAGCGGCATGTCTATCCATGGACTGCTGTTTCAGAGAAAGAGAGAGATTGAGAGATACAGCCAGCACTATAAAAATCCAGCCAAGCGTGTTGATCTAGTACAAAGCAGACATAATGATCATCCTATTGAAATATAATGTGTTCTCGCTATGATATTGCTGAAAAATTACTCATTTGGCGTTAAACAACAATCACTGACTCACTCGCTATATAATAACACATTTATTGCATTTGTAATTTAAGATAATTCATATAAATTTAAGATTGTTGAATATATTGAATTTAATATTGAATATTATTTCTGTAAATTGTGTAATTGGAATTACTTTTGATTTATAATACAATATCATTCTTAGACATCTATCTTACTTATTTCAAAGTAGACCCCCTGTCCTCCCGCTTGTCTGATCTTGGCCTTTATGTTGATTCTTTTCTACTGACTCGTGAGTTTAGAGGTCTTCTGCTTGTACCCAAACATAAGAATATTTACTCACCAGACATATATTATTCACCTTAGAAATAGACTGTGAGTCTCGTTTGCGGGTACAGATTAACGAGGTTTCTAATTTTAGAGGAAACACCTCTATACTTAAATTTACATGTATCCATGGACTGTGCATTCTGTATATAGACTGCAATTCGTACTTTTGCAGCCTTCACCTTTTCATAATGATAGGACATATCAATGACGACGTGACGTTCTACCTAATAAAGTACATAGTCATTCATGTTAAACTCTTAATAAGAACAAATAAATACATATTTTACCTTTAGATTACTTTTGTTTCTATTCTGTCATAACACATGTGGCATCATTGATATGGAAAACATGCCTGGTAACTTTTTATCATATAGTGTCTTCTTTGCAAACGAGCTTCACATATGAATCATATAGATTGGCACAATTCAGGAATCGGAGCTATAGCGTTTTGGTTTGGAGTTAGGACAATGTGTTGGAGTAGATCGACATTTTTTACATGTAGACTGTTGTTTAAGTGATCGACAACAAATAAAATCCAGTTGAGCGTTTTTTAGCTCACCTAACCCAAAGGGTCAGGTGAGCTATTGCCATCACTTGGCGTCAGTCGTCGTCGTACGTCGTAAACTTTTTTTCAAAAATCTACTCCCCTGAAAGTACTAGATCAATGGAAACCAAACTTGGTCTGAATCATCACTAGGGTGTCTAGTTTCAAAATTGTGTCCGTTGATGCCGTGCACCAACCAACATGGCCGCTGTTACTAAAAATAGAACATATGGTAAAATTGCAGGTTTTGGGTAATAACTCAAAAACCGTTAATAATATCAAATCTGACATGAGGTAAAAAATGATCAGCACAGCAAGATCTACCTACCCTGCAATTTTGAAGTAAATCCCATTACCCATTTTGGTGTTATTGCCCTCTTTTCATCAAATTTTCAAAATTTTAATTCTTTTCGTCCTCTATTTCAAAAACTATAAGAGATATATGTTAAGATTAATTGCAAAAATGTCACTATGTCGAGAACTACCTACCTTGCAATTTTGAAGTAAATCCCATTACCCATTTTGGAGTTATTGCCCTTTTTTCATCAAATGTTCTATATTTTAATAGTTTTCGTCCTTTATTTCAAAATCTATAAGTTTAAACAGCAAACATGTTCAGTATGTCAAGATCTACCTACCCTGCAATTCTGATTACCCATCTTGGAGTTGTTGTCCTTTGTCATCAAATTTGTAAAATTTTAATACTTTTCGTCTTATATTTCAAAAACTATGAGAGACAGGTGGTAAGTTGAAACTGCAAACATGTTCAGCATGTCAAGATCTACATACCGTGCAATTTTGAAGTAAATCTGATTACCCATCTGGGAGTTATTGCCCTTTTTTCATAAATTTATTTAAATTTTAATACTTTTCGTCTTATATTTCAAAAACTATAAGAGATAAAGATTAAGTTTAAATTGCAAAAATTTGCAGCATGTCAAGATCTACATACCCCGCAATTTTAAAGTAACTCCTATTACCCATTTTGGAGTTATTGCCCTTTTTAGCTCACCTGACCCAAAGGGTCATGTGAGCTATTGCTATCACTTGGCGTCCGTCGTACGTCGTAAACTTTTTCAAAAATCTTCTCCTCTGAAAGTACTAGACCAATGCAAACCAAACTTGGTCTGAATCTTCACTAGGGTGTCTAGTTTCAAAATTGTGTCCGGTGATGCCGTGCACCAACCAACATGGCCGCTGTTACTAAAAATAGAACATATGGTAAAATTGCAGGTTTTGGGTAATAACTCAAAAACCGTTAATAATATTAAAAATCTGACATGGGGTAAAAATGATCAACACATCAAGATCTACCTACCTTGCTATTTTGAAGTAAATCTGATTACCCATCTTGGAGTTATTGCCCTTTTTTCATCAAATTTGTAAAATTTTAATACTTTTCGTCTTATATTTCAAAAACTATAAGAGATAAAGGTTAACTTTAAATGTGCGGCATATCAAGATCTACCCACCCTGCAATTTGGAAGTAAATCCCATTACCCATTTTGGAGTTATTTCCCTTTTTTCATCAAATTTTCAAAATTTTAATACTTTTCGTCCTTTATTTCAAAAACTATAAGAGACAGGTGGTAAGTTGAAACTGCAAACATGTTCAGCATGTCAAGATCTACCTACCCTGCAATTTTGAAGTAAATTTGATTACCCATCTTGGAGTTATTCCCCTTTTTTCATCATTTTCTTTTTTTAATTTTAATACTTTTCGTCTTATATTTCAAAAACTATTTAGAGATAGATGTTAAGTTTAAATTGCAAAAATGTGCAGCATGTCAAGATCTACCTACCCTGCAATTTTGAAGTAAATCCCATTACCCATTTTGACCGATTATGCAAATTAGAAAAAAGGGGTAATGAAATTTAAAAAAATCTTCTCCTCTGAAACTACCAAGCCAATCTCAACCAAACTTTGCTGAAATGATCCTTAGGTGGTCCCCTTTCAAAATTGTGTCCGTCAGCACCGTCCTGTATCCAAGATAGCCGCCATTACTAAAAATAGAAATTTCTTCAAATGGCCAAAACTGCTCTATTTTAAGCCAGAAAGTGCTCAAATTTGAACTGTATAAGCATAATGATGAGCTTTTTAACATATATTACGGGATTTGTTATGACCTTTGAACTTTTGCCTATTTTGACCAATTATGCAAATTAGAAAAAAGGGGGGATGCAATTTTTAAAAAATCTTCACCTCTGAAACTACTGAGCCAATCTCAACCAAACTTTGCTGAAATGATTCTTGGGCGGTCCTCTTCCAAATTTTGTTCGGCATTTCAGAACACCGGCCAAGATGGCCACCACAACCGAACTTAGTTTAACATAGGACCCTATGGGAAATTCCCATAAACATCTTCTTGTCTGAAACCATTTGCTCAATAAGCACAAAATTTTGATGAAATAGTCATTGGATGGTTCTCTTCCAAAAATGTGTCCGGCGGTTCGGCCCTTCGATCAAGATGGCCCCCACAGCCGAACTTAGCTTAACATAGGACCCTATGGGAAATTCACATAAAAATCTTCTCAGAAACCACTGGGCCAATTGCAACCAAACTTTTGTGAAATGATCCTTGGATGGCCCACTTCCATAATTGTGTCCGGTGATCCCGACTTCCAGCCAAGATGGCCGCCAAGCTAAAAATAGAAAAAAGGGGGATGAAATAAAAAAAAAAAATTCTCTGAAACTACTGAGCCAATCTCAACCAAACTTTGCTGAAATGATCCTTGGGTGGTCCCCTTTCAAAATTGTGTCCATCAGTGCCGTCCTGTATCCAAGATGGCCGCCATTACTAAAAATAGAAATGTCTTCAAATGGCCAAAACTGCTCTATTTTAAGCCAGAAAGTACCCAAATTTGAAATGTATAAGCATAATGAAGAGCTTTTTAACATGTATTACGGGATTTTTTATGAACTTTGAACTTTTGCCTATTTTGACCGAATATGCAAATTAGTAAAAAAGGGGGGGATGAAATTAAAATAAAATATTCTCCTCTGAAACTACTGAGCCAATTTCAACCAAACTTTGCTGAAATGATCCTTGGGTGGTCCCCTTTCAAAATTGTGTCCGTCAGCGCCGTCCTTTAGCCAATATGGCCGCCATTACTAAAAATAGAAATTTCTTCAAATGCCGAACTTAATTTAACATAGGACCCTATGGGAAATTCCCATAAAAATCTTCTTGTCTGAAACCATTTGTCAATAAGAACAAAATTTTGACGAAATAGTCATTGGATGGTTCTCTTCCAAAAATGTGTCCGGCGGTTCGGCCCTTCGATCAAGATGGCGCCCACAGCCGAACTTAGCTTAACATAGGACCCTATTGGAAATTCACATTAAAATCTTCTCCTCAGAAACCACTGGGCCAATTGCAACCAAACATTTCTGGAATGATCCTTGGATGGCCCCCTTCCAAAATTGTGTCCGGTGATCCCGACTTCCATCCAAGATGGCCGCCAAGCTAAAAATAGGAAAAAGG
Source organism: Bathymodiolus brooksi (assembly GCA_963680875.1). Classification (NCBI taxonomy): domain Eukaryota; kingdom Metazoa; phylum Mollusca; class Bivalvia; order Mytilida; family Modiolidae; genus Bathymodiolus; species Bathymodiolus brooksi. Next base: position 58,430,288 of record OY804586.1, on the reverse strand, counting down.
GGGATGAAATAAAAAAAAATCTCCTCTGAAACTACTGAGCCAATCTCAACCAAACTTTGCTGAAATGATCTTTGGGTGGTCCCCTTTCAAAATTGTGTCCGTCAGTGCCGTCCTGTATCCAAGATGGCCACCATTACTAAAAATAGAAATTTCTTCAAATGGCCAAATCTGCTCTATTTTAAGCCAGAAAGTACCCAAATTTTAACTGTATAAGCATAATGATGAGCTTTTTAACATATATTACGGACTTTGAACTTTTGCCTATTTTGACCGATTATGCAAATTAGAAAAAAGGGCCGCCACAGCCGAACTTAATTTAACATAGGACCCTATGGGAAATTCCCATAAAAATCTTCTTGTCTGAAACCATTTGCTCAATAAGAACAACATTTTGATGAAATAGTCATTGGATGGTTCTTTTCCAAAAATGTGTCCGGTGGTTCGACCCTTCGATCAATTTTTTTTTTAAATTTTAATACTTTTCGTCTTATATTTCAAAAACTATAAGAGATAAAGGTTAAGTTTAAATTGCAAAAAATTGCAGCATGTCAAGATCTTCCTACCCTGCAATTTTGAAGTAAATCCCATTACCCATTTTGGAGTTATTGCCCTTTTTTCATCAAAATGTTCTCAATTTTGATACTATCATCTTATATCTCAAAAATTATTAGAGATAGAGGGAAAGTTTAAACTGCAAAAATGTTCAGCATGTCAAGATCTACAAAAAATTTCCCACAGTTAAAAATATGCGACAACTGTGTAAAGAGTTATTCCTCTTGAAATGCATTTTTTTGTTGACTCACTGCTTTTGATTATTCAAATAATCAAAGGGAAGCAACTCTATTACAAAATGTGAAGTAGCAAAAGCTAAATTTTGAGAATCATTGACATATATGTTTTTTTACAGCAATTTTGATACCTTACATTAAAGGGGGAATCCTTGCCCAAATTTTCTTGTAGAAGGGGTCTGCAATGACAAAGGCTACATTTGTTAATTTTTTTTACCGAAGTTATCAAGTTTTATTGACTGATGTTGTTATTATACCCAGGTGAGCTATACGGGCTCCTGGGAGCCTCTAGTTTCATCAACATGTTCTAACTTTTAATACTTTCATCTTATATCTCAAAAACTATTAGAGATAGAGGGAAAGTTAAACTGCAAAAATGTTCAGCATGTCAAGATCTACAAATTTCCTACAGTTGAAAATGTGCGACAACTGTGTGAAGAGTTATTCCTCTTGAAATGCATTTTTTGTTGACTGACTGCTTTTGGTTACTCAAATAATCAAAGGGAAGCAACTCTATTACAAAATGTGTGAAGTAGCAAAAGCTAAATTTTGAGAATCATTGACATATATGTTTTTTTACAGCAATTTTGATACCTTACATTAAAGGGGGAATCCTTGCCCAAATTTTCTTGTAGAAGGGGTCTGCAATGACAAAGGCTACATTTGTTAATTTTTTTTACCGAAGTTATCAAGTTTTATTGACTGATGTTGTTATTATACCCAGATGAGCTATACGGGCTCCTGGGAGCCTCTAGTTTCATCAACATGTTCTAAATTTTAATACTTTCATCTTATATCTCAAAAACTATTAGAGATAGAGGGAAAGTTAAACTGCAAAAATGTTCAGCATGTCAAGATCTACAAATTTCCTACAGTTGAAAATGTGCGACAACTGTGTGAAGAGTTATTCCTCTTGAAATGCATTTTTTGTTGACTGACTGTTTTTGGTTACTCAAATAATCAAAGGGAAGCAACTCTATTACAAAATGTGAAGTAGCAAAAGCTAAATTTTGAGAATCATTGACATATTGTTTTTTACAACAATTTTGATAACTCACATTAAAGGGGGAACTCCTGCCCAATTTTTTTTTGGAGAAGGGGTCTGCAATGACGAGGGCTACATTTGTTATTTTTTTTACCGAAGTTATCCAGTTTTATTAACTGATGTTGTCATTATACCCAGGTGAGCTATACAGGCTCCTGGGAGACTCTAGTTTTAAGTACATCGTGTAATGTCATCAAAAAGGTGCAATCAATATATGTAGAATTGCCCACTTGGTGTTAAACAACAATCATTCTAAGCTTGTTTACAAATAATGATGCTGATATCTACCGATTTAAGTTCCCACTCCGCGGTTCAGCAATCACGTAATCCCGAGTTCAACATGTTCATTCATTTTTAACCGCCGCGGTGAGCCATCTCCATTTTTCAATGATCGTGCCTTTCAAGACTCTAATTGCCCGGAAAGGAGAAGCTTTCAGATTATGAGATTTTGACAGATGATCGTCAAATGATTGGGCATTGCATACACAGATTGATGTGGAAATATAATGGGGTGAATTTGATGTTTTCTGTCATCAAACTTGAAATTTCACAAACAATATTGTCAATTTCAAGTTCAGCAGCCGATAACTTCAAGAATTCAGGAGCGCGTCCTGACAGCGCCCACCTATACATAGTTTTACCTGTAAATAGTCGGAAGAAGACTATTGTGTTGCCCGACACTGCGCAAAGTTTTCGCGGAACCTTATACATTCACGCGTGAATCCGGTTTCTAAATTGGAAGAAGAAGAAGAAGAAGAATGTCCAGTCATTCGCGTGCAAATGGACATCATTTGAAAGTAAAGTCATTTCTAAAGCGTTGAGTATTAATATTTTGTAAAAATGATAACTTATTGTTGCGGAGTGATGTAAAGAAAATACCCTACCTGTTGTTGTTATTGGTGTGCTTTCTCCGAGTTTTACATATTCCTCCGAGTTTGGCATATCAGTTTGAAGGGGATGATGAATATATATAACATTACTGACTTGGTCATCAACAATAATCACTCAATCAATCAATCTAAACATCTGTTTACAAATAAAATATTGATTACCTTGTCACGCTTCGACCCTTTCCCCCCGGATTGCGACACACAACAAAAGAAATCCGTTATTAAGTCATGCAGGAAGAAAGATTGGATTCTGACTGACAAACGGAATACATCCTTTGTCATTTTCTGAGAAAGTATTGGAGATACCAAAGGTGTAATGAAAAACCTTAAATCAAAGGACAAACAATACAATAACCAAAAGAAAAAGGACAAACAATACAATAACCAAAAGAAAAAGGACAAACAATACAATAACCAAAAGAAAAAGGACAAAAGGACAAACAATACAATAGCCAAGAGAAAAAGGACAAACAATACAATAACCAAAAGAAAAAGGACAAACAATACAATAACGAAAAGAAAAAGGACAAACAATACAATAACCAAAAGAAAAAGGACAAACAATACAATAACCAAAAGAAAAAGGACAAAAGGACAAACAATACAATAGCCAAGAGAAAAAGGACAAACAATACAATAACCAAAAGAAAAAGGACAAACAATACAATAACCAAAAGAAAAAGGACAAACAATACAATAACCAAAAGAAAAAGGACAAAAGGACAAACAATACAATAGCCAAGAGAAAAAGGACAAACAATACAATAACCAAAAGAAAAAGGACAAACAATACAATAACGAAAAGAAAAAGGACAAACAATACAATAACCAAAAGAAAAAGGACAAAAGGACAAACAATGATCTACTAAATACTACACTGAAAACGAAAGATTGAGCAACACGAACCCACACTTAAACACGGGAGAGAGAGAGAGAGAGAGAGAGACAGCCGTGTTCAGCAAGGATAAGGAGTTTCTCCTCTGCTGCTGGATCCTGTCATGTGACTGATATTTAGTAATGGTTAAGGGGAACAAATGTCTTCCAAAGTTATGACTTCAACTTAATCACTAGGATACATTGGTTCACGTTGCTTTTTTAGCTCACCTGTGTGAGCTAGTGCCATCACTTGGCGTCCGTCTGTAAGCTTTTTAAAAAATCATCTCCTCTAAAACCACTGGTCCAATTGAAACCAAATTTGGCCTGAATCATCGTTAGGTGGTTCCCTTTAAAATTTATGCCCGATAGCCACACGCCCTCCATCCAAGTTGGCCACCATTACTAAAAATAGAAATGTCTTCAAATGACCAAAACTGTTTTATTTTAAGCCAGAATGTGTCCAAATTTGAACTGTATAAGCATAATGATCAGCTTTTTAACATATATTACGGGATTTTTTATGATCTTTGAACTTTTGCCGATTCTGACCGATTATGCAAATTAGGCATAAATAAGCAAAAAATCATTTCAAATCTTCTTGTTAGAAACCACTGGGACAATTTCAACCAAACTTTGTGTGAATGATCCTTAGATGATCCCCTTTCAAAATTGTGTCCGTCAGCGCCATCCTGTGTCCAAGATGGCCGCCGTTACTAAAAATAGAAATTTCTTCAAATGGCCAAAACTGCTCTTTTAAGCCAGAATGTGCCCAAATTTGAACTGTTTAAGTATAATGATGAGCTTTTTAACATATATTAGGGATTTTTTATGAACTTTGATCTTGTGCCGATTTTGACAGACTATGCAAAGGGGGGATGAAATTAGAAAAAAAATCTTCTCTGAAACTACTTAGCCAATCTCAACCAAAACTGCTCAATAAGAACTAATTTTGATGAAATAGTCATTGGATGGTTCTCTTCCAAAAATGTGTCCGGCGGTTCAGCCCTTCGACCAAGATAGCCCCCACAGCCGAACTTAGCTTAACATAGCTCCCTATGAGAAATTCACATAAAAATCTTCTCCTCAGAAACCACTGGGACAATTGCAACCAGACTTTGGTGGAATGACCCTTGGATGGCCCACTTCCAAAATTGTGTCCGGTGATCCCGTCTTCCAAACAAGATGGCAGCCAAGCTAAAAATAGAAAAAAGGGGGATGAAATTTAAAAAAATCTTCTCTGAAACTACTGAGCCAATCTCAACCAAACTTTGCTGAAATGATCCTTGGTGGTCCCCCTTTCAAAATTGTGTCCGGCATTTCAGAGCTCCGCCCAGGATGGCCGCCACAGTCGAACATAATTTAACATAGGACCCTATGGGAAATTCCCATAAAAATCTTCTTGTCTGAAACCATTTGCTCAATAAGAACTAATTTTGATGAAATAGTCATTGGATGGTTCTCTTCCAAAAATATGTCCGGCGGTTCAGCCCTTCGACCAAGATGGCCCCGACAGCCGAACTTAGCTTAACATAGGACCCTATTGGAAATTCACATAAAAATCTTCTCCTCAGAAACCACTGGGACAATTGCAACCAAACTTTGGTGGAATGACCCTTGGATGGCCCCCTTCCAAAATTGTGTCCGGTGATCCCGACTTCCAAACAAGATGGCCGCCAAGCTAAAAATAGAAAAAGGGGGGATGAAATTAAAAAAAATCTTCTCTGAAACTACTGAGCCAATCTCAACCAAACTTTGCTGAAATGTTCCTTGGTGGTCCCCTTCCAAAATTGTGTCCGGCATTTCAGACCTTCGACCAAGATGGCTGTCACAGCCGAATCTAATTTAACATAGGACCCTTTGGGAAATTCCCATATCAATCTTCTTGTCTGAAACCATTTGCTCAATAAGAACTAAATGTTGATGAAATAGTCATTGGATGGTTCTCTTCCAAACATATGTCCGGCGGTTCGGCCCTTCGACCAAGATGGCCCCCACAGCCGAACTTAGCTTAACATAGGACCCTATGAGAAATTCAAAATAAAAATCTTCTCCTCAGAAACAACTGGGCCAATTGCAACCAAACTTTGGTGGAATAGTCCTTGAATGGCCCCATTCCAAAATTGTATCCGGTGATCCCGACTTTCAAACAAGATGGCCGCCAAACTAAAACTGGAAAAAAGGGGGATGAAATTTAAAAAAATCTTCTCTGAAACTACTGAGCCAATCTCAACCAAACTTTGCTGAAATGATCCTTGGTGATCCCCCTTTCAAAATTGTGTCCGGCATTTCAGACCTCCGCCCAAGATGGCCACCATAGCCGAACTTAATTTAGCAAAGGACCCTATGGGAAATTCCCATAAAAATCGTCTTGTCTAAACCATTTGTTCAATAAGAACCAAATATAAGAACTAAATTTTGATGAAATAGTCATTGGATGGTTCTCTTCCATAAATGTGTCCAGCGGTTCGGCCCTTCGACCAATATGGCCCCCACAGCCGAACTTAGCTTAACATAGGACCTTATGGGAAATTCACATAAAAATCTTGTCTGGAACCAGTTGCTCAATTGGAACCAAACTTTGATAAAATAGTCATTGTATGGTCCTCTTCCAAAATTGTGTCTGGAGGTCCCTCCCTCTGACCAAGATGGCTGCACAGCTGAACTTAATTTAACATAGGACCCTATGGGGAATTCACATACGAACCATCATGTCTGGAACCAGTAGCTCAATTAGAACCAAACTTTGATGGTATAGTCATTGGATGGTCCTCTTCCAAAATTGTGTTCGGCAGTCACGCTCTCCCACCAAGATGGCCACCACAGTGCAGTTGCGTTGTTATTGAAAGCAGCTTTGATCCAGGTAAGCGATTACAGGCTCCTGGGAGCCTCTGGTTGTTAGCATCAACCCTCTATAAAGGAAAGCCTGATCGGAACAGCATGCACTGGAATATCGTATGTACCGAGATATTTACTCCATAGACAGGTACTGCTGCAATGTTGCTATATATACATGTAATGGTAAGTTAATCAACAATGGGAAGATTGAAATCATCTATTTTGTTGTTATGTTTCTCTCTTAACCGGCCATTACTGTCAATTCAACGTCTTCAATCATATACGTATTGTTTTAGTAATACTCTACTGGTATTTATATTTTCTATGGTAATTATGCTAGCCAGAAATAAGAAAGATTGGTATATTTGGTAGAGTCACGATAATGTGTCCGAGTGGAACGACACATCCTAATACACAATGTTGCTTTAGCAAACTAGCATAATGTGTTGCTTGAATACATAACAGATATCACATTCATGTCATTATTATTCTCATTATGATATAGCTGATGTTCCTGGTTGAGTACATAACAGACATCACATTCATGCCATTGTTACCTGTTCCCGCTACCACATAGCTGATGTAAAATCCTCCCAACATGGCATAAAGTAGCAATTAATAACTCGTTAATAAAGTATATATGAAATATATACTACTGATATAGTGGTTGTATTTTCAATTATAGTTGCCATACCAACAAATTTACGTCATGTAGCACGTCAACAACGTCTACATTGTCAGGGCTGGTTATTGGTGTTCAACGCAACTTTCATTCACACTGTTGTTGCATTGTAAAGCTCAGTTGTCTGTGTGGAGGACATTGTCTCATTGTCAAACTTTACTATATCAATTTATATGGTGTGTACCTAACCATAGGAGTGGTAACAAAATGAAAAACATATTATACCACACTGCCAGGACAGTTCCTAAATCTAATAGAAAAATCATAGAAATAACAGGAAAAACATATATTACCACGGTCAGAACTGTTCCTAAATCTAATAGAAAAATCATAGAAGTAAAAGGAAAAATACCACACTGTCAGAACAGTTCCTAAATCTAATAGAAAAATCATAGAAGTAAAAGGAAAAATACAACACTGTCAGAACAGTTCCTAAATCTAATAGAAAAATCATAGAAGTAAAAGGAAAAATACAACACTGTCAGAACAGTTCCTAAATCTAATAGAAAAACCATAGAAGTAAAAGGAAAAATACCACACTGTCAGAACAGTTCCTAAATCTAATAGAAAAATCATAGAAATAAAAGGAAAAATAAAACACTGTCAGAACTGTTCCTAGATCTAATAGGAAAATCATAGAAATAACAGGAACAACATATAATACCACAAAGTCAGAACAGTTCCTAAATCTAATAGAAAAATCGTAGAAGTAAAAAGAAAAATAATACACTGTCAGAACAGTTCCTAAATCTAATAGAAAAATCATAGAAATAACAGGAACAACATATAATACCACAAAGTCAGAACAGTTCCTAAATCTAATAGAAAAATCATAGAAGTAAAAGGAAAAATACAACACTGTCAGAACAGTTCCTAGATCTAATAGAAAAACCATAGAAATAACAGGAAAAACATATAATACCACTGTCAGAACAGTTCCTAAATCTAATAGAAATATCATAGAAATAAAAGGAAAAATACAACACTGTCAGAACAGTTCCTAAATCTAATAGAAAAATCATAGAAATAACAGGAACAACATATAATACCACAAAATCAGAACAGTTCCTAAATCTAATAGAAAAATCATAGAAATAAAAGGAAAAATACCACACTGTCAGAAAATGCAGTTCCTAAATATAATAGAAAAATCTTAGAAATAAAAGGAAAAATACCACACTGTCAGAACAGTTCCTAAATCTAATAAAAAAATCATAGAAATAAAAGGAAAAATACAACACTGTCAGAACAGTTCCTAAATCTAATAGAAAAATCATAGAAATAAAAGGAAAAATACAACACTGTCAGGACAGTTCCTAGATCTGACAGAAAAATCGTAGAAATAACAGGAACAACATATAATACCACACTGTCAGAACAGTTCCTAGATCTAATAGAAAAATCGTAGAAATAACAGGAACAACATATAATACCACAAAGTCAGAACAGTTCCTAAATACAATAGAAAAATCATACAAGTAAAAAGAAAAATACAACACTGTCAGAACAGTTCCTAAATCTGACAGAAAAATCGTAGAAATAACAGGAACAACATATAATACCACACTGTCAGAACAGTTCCTAAATCTAATAGAAAAATCGTAGAAGTAAAAAGAAAAATAATACACTGTCAGAACAGTTCCTAAATCTAATAGAAAAATCATAGAAATAACAGGAACAACATATAATACCACAAAGTCAGAAGAGTTCCTAAATCTAATAGAAAAATCATAGAAGTAAAAAGAAAAATACCACACTGTCAGAACAGTTCCTAAATCTAATAGAAAAATCATAGAAATAAAAGGAAAAATACCACACTGTCAGAAAATGCAGTTCCTAAATATAATAGAAAAATCTTAGAAATAAAAGGAAAAATTCCACACTGTCAGAACAGTTCCTAAATCTAATAGAAAAATCGTAGAAATAACAGGAACAACATATAATACCACAAAGTCAGAACAGTTCCTAAATCTAATAGAAAAATCATAGAATTAAAAAGAAAAATACCACACTGTCAGAACAGTTCCTAAATCTAATAGAAAAATCATAGAAATAAAAGGAAAAATACCACACTGTCAGAACATGCAGTTCCTAAATATGATAGAAAAATCGTAGAAATAAAAGGAAAAACATATAATACCACACTGTCAGAACAGTTCCTAAACCTAATAGAAAAATCGTAGAAATAAAAGGAAAAATACCACACTGTCACAACATGCAGTTCCTAAATCTAATAGAAAAATCGTAGAAATAAAAGGAAAAACATATAATACCACACTGTCAGAACAGTTCCTAAATATAATAGAAAAATCGTAGAAATAAAAGGAAAAATAGAAAATACCACACTGTCAGAACAGTTCCTAAATCTAATAGAAAAGTTCTAGAAATAAAAGGAAAAATAAAAAATATCACACTGTCAGAACAGTTCATAAATATAATAGAAAATCCTAGAAATAGAAGGAAAAATGTATAATACCACACTGTCAGAACAGTTCCCAAATCTTAATAAAAAATCGTAGAAATAAAAGGGAAAATACCACACTGTCAGAACATGCAGTTTATGAATATAATAGAAAAATTGTACAAATCAAAGGAAAATCATATAATACCACACTGTCAGAACAGTTCCTAAATCTAATAGACAAATCTTAGAAATAAAAGGAAAAATATAAAATACCACACTGTCACAACAGTTCCTAAATCTAATAGAAAAATCTTAGAAATAAAAGGAAAAATATATAATACCACACGGTCAGAACAGTTCCTAAATCTAATAGAAAAATTCTAGAAATAAAAGGAAAAATAAAAAATATCACACTGTCAGAACAGTTCATAAATATAATAGAAAAATCCTAGAAATAGAAGGAAAAATATATAATACCACACTGTCAGAACAGTTCCCAAATCTTAATAAAAAATCGTAGAAATAAAAGGGAAAATACCACACTGTCAGAACATGCAGTTTATAAATATAATAGAAAAATTGTACAAATCAAAGGAAAATCATATAATACCACACTGTCAGAACAGTTCCTAAATCTAATAGAAAAATCGTAGAAATAAAAGGAAAAATATAAAATACCACACTGTTACAACAGTTCCTAAATCTAATAGAAAAATCTTAGAAATAAAAGGAAAAATATATAATACCACACTGTCAGAACAGTTCCTTAATCTAATAGAAAAATCATAGAAATAAAAGGAAAGATATATAATACCACACGGTCAGAACAGTTCCTAAATCTAATAGAAAAATTCTAGAAATAAAAGGAAAAATAAAAAATATCACACTGTCAGAACAGTTCATAAATATAATAGAAAAATCCTAGAAATAGAAGGAAAAATATATAATACCACACTGTCAGAACAGTTCCCAAATCTTAATAAAAAATCGTAGAAATAAAAGGGAAAATACCACACTGTCAGAACATGCAGTTTATAAATATAATAGAAAAATTGTACAAATCAAAGGAAAATCATATAATACCACACTGTCAGAACAGTTCCTAAATCTAATAGAAAAATCTTAGAAATAAAAGGAAAAATATATAATACCACACTGTCAGAAAAGTTCCCAAACTCTTAATAAAAAATCGTAGAAATAAAAGGGAAAATACCACACTGTCAGAACATGCAGTTTATAAATATAATAGAAAAATTGTACAAATCAAAGGAAAATCATATAATACCACACTGTCAGAACAGTTCCTAAATCTAATAGAAAAATCTTAGAAATAAAAGGAAAGATATATAATATCACAGTCAGAACAGTTCCTAAATCTAATAGAAAAATCATAGAAATAAAAGGAAAAATACCACACTGTCAAAACAGTTCCAAAATATAATAGAAAAATCGTAGAAATAAAAGGAAAAATACAAAATACCACACTGTCGGAACAGTTCCAAAATATTATAGAGAAATCGTAGAAATAAAAGGAAAAATAAAAAATACCACACTGTCAGAACAGTTCCTAAATCTAATGATATAACTGAAATATTGTTGAAAGTGACATTAAACACCATAGACCAACCATATTTGGCAATTCAATGAAATATGTATGCCAAATACAATATTAAATAATTTTGAATACAATTTATTAATGGTAAATCAATGAGTTGTTATTTAAATAATAAAATCTGCTAGATACGTCACTCATCTATTTTTATTATTTTACGTCGTATCCGTGTCATATTGGAACAATTTTATCGCTATTGCAAAGACTACATCTATTAATATTCATTGTATAAATGAACTGGTACCCGTCCTTCCTCATACCTGTACTTGAAGAGCTATGGAACCACAGAAGATACCAAGACAATGAAATACTGTCAAACCTTCTTTAGTGACCACCTCTATTAAACAAAAACTAATATTATGTGACCTTCATTTTAATTTCCTTTCACAGTGCTTTTCATATTAACTAAACCTGTATCTAGTGACCACCCTATTTCAATGTTCCAGTTGAAGGTCACATAGGACAGGTTTTACTGTACTAAAAAAATATGTCAACATATTTTTTCCAAATAAACAGAATTTTGGAAAAGACTAAAAGAAATAGCAGATTATACATTATTTAACCTCATACCAGTGCTTGAAGAGCTATGTAACCACAGTAGATACCAGGACAATGAAATATTCAAGGAATATGTCAAAATATTCTTTCCAACTAAACAGAATTTGGGAAAAGCCTCTAAAAGAAACAGTAATACACATTATTTAAAAATCAGTCAAAATATTTTTCCCAAATAAACAGGATTTGGGAAAAGACTCTAAAAGAAATAGCAGAAGAATACACATTATTTAAAAAAACAGTCAAACTATTTTTTACCAAATAAACGGAATTTGGGTTAAAGACTCTAAAAGAATCAGCAGAATACAAATTATTTAAAAAAAACAATTCACAGATATTACACAGCTTTAAGACATTTATAAGAACATCCTTCTTTACAACACTTCTTTTGCTTAGGACAAGACGAATTGTCCGTACAGTTTTTGATGAAGTGAAAACATGCAGCATTTGGACGTGGATCAGCGGGATATTTTTGTGGGTAGCAGTCCTGAAATATACATTGTTTTATATATTAGATTTCCATTACTCTATACAGTCAAACCTTTCCATGCTGTAACCTCTATTAAACAGCCACCTGTATTAAAAGGTCACCTTTTTCTTGTCTTGTCATATACAAATTTCCTATGAATTGAACCTCTTTTAAGACAAGTGTAACTATATTAGATTTACGGTAAAATATGATATAAGCTCTGTATACCAGGTATTTATTTTGTTTCCATTAACGGACATTCACATTATAACAAGTCGGAGGTGGATGTTTTTGTATCCATATTGAAACCTTGCACGAGATCTCTCGCATGGTAAACAGTAAAACTTGTTTTTAAAAGAGAAATTATGTTAGTATTACTGTGAAATCATAATTAATCGTAGGGTTCTAGTTTTCGTGTTTACTTCAACCACGAAGATTAAAATCCAACGACATACAATTTAGTATGTAACGCAACTACTACCAATTTTGATATTTGACTTCAACTTTCAAATGCTGTCCAAACAGACTAATTTGCAATAATTGGGATAAGGTGTTTAATGCTGCTTTCAACAATATTTCAGTTATATTGGAGGAAACTGGAGTACCGCATAAAACCACCGCATTTCTGCAATTCACTGACAAACATTATCACAATGTTGTATCGAGTACACCTCGCCATGATCGGTATTCGAACTCACAACTTAAGTGGTGTTATGCACTGATTGCACAGGTAGTTGTAAATCAACCTGGTATAGGATCACGACGGACTCTGCAAAATTTTGAGAAAGTGCACGAATTAATCAGAAAATGATATCAACAGTTACTCTTTCATGTTAAATGTAAAATAATTAATAAACAATTTGCATATTCCATGTTTCTCATCTTTTTAGTTTTCTGTGTTGTGTTTTGTTTTTGTTTTGTTTGTCCTCATCCTGTGTCTTGTGTGTCCAATGTTGCCAGTGTTCATTCTTGATTGCACTTTCATTTTCTCTAACATTTATTGATTATAATATTATAAATGTTACATGAGTTACTTCCCTTAGGATGAGAAATATGGTCCATGCCAGAGCAAGAATTTGACTATATTTTTATCACCGTTTGTTTATGGGACCATTTTGGTCGTGATCCTATGCTAGTTGGATTTACAATTACCTGTACAATAAGTGCCTATCACCACTAATGTTGTGAGTTCGAACCCTGTTCATGGCGAGGTGTATTCGATAAAACATTATGTGATAAAATTTGTCAGTCACTTGTGACAGGTCGGTCGTTTTCTCTGGTTTTAATCTGATTCAACCCACCATTTCTTTAGAAATGCCTGTACCAAGTCAGGGTCTTTACGTTTTCACAGTTTTCCGGTTGTTGACTGATTTTGTCTGTTTATATAATTATGAGTTTTGACTTTCCCTTTGGAAAATTGTTCGGAGTTCGGTAATTTTGTTATTACCCTAATTTCCTCAATCAATAAAACTGACCACCACGATTTAACTGTAAAATTGTTGAAAGTGGTGTTAAGCACCATAAACCAAACCAAAATAAAACTTGTAAACAACCAGGAGATAATTTTATCAAAAATACAAAATTCACAGATTGCTACACCATTTATTTTTATGCATAAATATTTATTACAAACAAAATGTTTGTTATTTCCACTTAACTTTGTATGCAAGTTTTGAAAACCTTTGAGGTAAATAATTTGTATAACATGTTGACTTGCCACGTTACGCCAGGCTTATAGATTGTAGTCACGTAGATTGGAGGTTTTTGTGATCGTAATTGTATGATATTTGGATTGACATCTTTTTATGTAATTCAAAGGTTCCTTTTACACTAAAGATGGTGATCGAGTGCCTACCTTGACAAGATGTACTCGAAACAGCCTTGTGCAATAAACGTTTGATGGCGGGCCACCTTATAGACTACTCATGTTTCAATTGGTATTGAGAAAGCAGTTTGAAAAAGGAATTTATTCCTTGTTTTAATACAATTTTCTTTATTTACAGGTGAATCCTATTGTTGGACATTTAAATTGCTTGATATATGACTGGAAGAGAAGACAGTCATTGAATAAAACTCCCCAGAAAAAATGCAACTCACCTGGTATTGGATTTTTATCTTAATAAAAGTTTATTCGCAATAGACATTTTTGTATATATAAAAGTTACATGGGTAATCTAAAACTGACCGCCACGATATAAGTGCAGAAATGTTTAAAGTGGAGTCAAACAGCATAAACCACCATCATTTGTTTATATTTGAAACTTGGAAACAACCAGAATTTCTTTTCAATTTGCATGAAAAAACACACAGCGCAGTATATCAATTTTATTAGTATAGTATACTAATATTGGAATTAAACAGACATATATCATACGCCAGTCCCTAGTAGTAAATATTTTCCACAGACATACGAGCATCATTCATATAAAGAGGATGTACGAGTGAGTGATTGTTGCTTAATGCCAACTCAGCAATTTTCAGCTATATCATGGCGAAAACAAATTAAATTTCAATGAGATGATGATGAGGTCCACTTTAATCTAGACCAACATGTTTATTTGGATATTTGTAGTGCTAGCTCACAGAAACAACAGTCCACAAGTAGACATGTCGCCCCACTCGAACACTCAGACACATTAACCTGATTCCGAGCCAACCAGTCTTTGCTCTTTCATCTTAATGCTACGTACTTAGTGGAAAAGCAACAAATACCAATTTTATAGTCTTTGTTTGATGTGATTGAAGCTCGAACTGACAATCTACTGCACTCCAGGAGAGAAAGCTATCCATTACACCAAAGATGCTGTTTTTCTTATAAAGGAAAACTATGCTTACCACAAGTATTGCAACATGGAGGAGGTCCACAGCAATGTAAGCAAAATTCATGTTCTACAATAAAAAAAAAAGATTATTTTTAATTAAATTTTGATATAAAAATTAATTGATAAGTATGCACAGTTTATGTGCTTTGTTGATCACGACATATTGACCACCCCTACCCATAGTATATCGAATCCCCTACCCATGGTATTTTAACCCCCCATATCCATGGTATCTTGACCCACCTACCCATGGTATATCGACCCCACTCCCTATGGTAGCTTGACCCCCTATCTATGGTATATTGAACCCCCTACCCATGGTATGTTGACCCCCCTACACATGGAATCTCGACTCCCCTACCCATGGTATTTTGACCCCTACCCATGGTACAAAAATGTATATCGAACCCCCTATCCATGGTATATTGACCCCCCTATCCATTGTATATTGACCCCCCTATCCATGGTATATCGACTTTCCTACCAATGGTATTTTGACCCCCTACCCATGGTATGTCGAAAACCATATCCATGGTATATTGATCCCCTATCCATGGTATATGGAACCCATCCATGGTATTTTGACACCCTTTTCCATGGTATTTTGACCCCCTACCCATGGTATATCGAACCCCATATCCATGGTATATTGACCCCCTATCCATGGTATATCGAACCCATCCATGGTATTTTGACACCCTTAACCATGGTATTTTGACCCCCTACCCGTCGTATATCGACCCCCCTACCCATGGTATTTTGACCACCTACTCATGGTATTTTGATCCCCCTATCCATAGTATTTTGTCTCCCTACCCATGGTATTTTGACCCCCTACCCATGGTATATCGAACCCCCTATCCATGGTATATTGATTCCCCTATCCATGGTATATCGAATCCATCCATGGTATTGTGACACCCCTACCCATGGTACTTTGACCCCCCATACCCATGGAATATCGACCCCCTACCCATGGTATTTTGATCCCCTATCGATAATATTTTGTCCCCTACCCATGGTATATCGAACCCCCTATCCATGGTAATTTGACCCCCCTTCTCATGGTATTTTGACCCCCTCTTCATGGTGTTTTTACCCCCACACCCATGGTATATCGACCCCCCTACCCATGGTATGTTGGCCCCCTGCCCATGGTATATCAACCCCTCTATCCATGGTATTTTGAACCCCCTACCCATAGTATATCGAAACCCCTATCCATGTTATATTAATCCCCCTATCCATGTTATATTAACCCCCTATCCATGGCATATCCATGATATTTTGACATCCCTACCAATGTATTTTGATCCCCCTACCCATTGGATTTTGACCTTCCACTACCCATGGTATATCGAACCCCCTATCCATGGATTATTGACCCCCTATTCATGGTATTTTGACCCCCTACCCATGATAATTCGACTTCCCTATCCATGGTATCTTGACCCCCCTATGCATGGCATATCTACCTCCCCTACCGATGGTATTTTGAACCCCCTCTCTATGGTATATAGAACCCCCTACCCATGCCATTTTGACCCCCCTACTCGTGGTATATCGACTCCCATATCCATGGTATTTTGACCCCCTACACATGTTACAAAAATGTATATCGAACCCCCTATCCATGGTATATTGACCACCCTACCCATGGTATATCGACTCTCCTATCCATAGTATTTTGACCCCTACCCATGGTATATTGACTCCCCTATCCATGGTATATCGAACCCATCCATAGTATTTTGACACACTACCCATGGTATTTTGACCCCCTTACTCATTGGATTTTGACTCCCCTTCACATGGTATATCGACCCCACTACCCATGGTATTTTGACCCCCTACCCATGGTATATCGAACCCCCTATCCATGGTATATTGATTCCCCTATCCATGGTATATCGAATCCATCCATGGTATTGTGACACCCCTACCCATGGTATTTTGACCCCCCATACCCATGGAATATCGACCCCCTACCCATGGTATTTTGATTCCCTATCGATAATATTTTGTCCCCTACCCATGGTATATCGAACCCCCTATCCATGGTAATTTGACCCCCCTACTCATGGTATTTTGACCCCCTCTTCATGGTGTTTTTACCCCCACACCCATGGTATATCGACCCCCCTACCCATGGTATGTTGGCCCCCTGCCCATGGTATATCAACCCCTCTATCCATGGTATTTTGAACCCCCTACCCATAGTATATCGAAACCCCTATCCATGTTATATTAATCCCCCTATCTATGTTATATTAATCCCCCTATCCATGGCATATCCATGATATTTTGACTTCCCTACCAATGTATTTTGGTCCCCCTTCCCATTGGATTTTGACCTTCCACTACCCATGGTATATCGAACCCCCTATCCATGGATTATTGACCTCCTATCCATGGTATCTTGACCCCCTATTCATGGTATTTTGACCCCCCTACCCATGGTAATTCGACTTCCCTATCCATGGTATCTTGACCCCCTATGCATGGCATATCTACCCCCCCCTACCGATGGTATTTTGAGCCCCCTCTCTATGGTATATAGAACCCCCTACCCATGGCATTTTGACCCCCCTACTCGTGGTATATCGACTCCCATATCCATGGTATTTTGACCCCCTACACATGTTACAAAAATGTATATCGAACCCCCTATCCATGGTATATTGACCACCCTACCCATGGTATATCGACTCTCCTATCCATAGTATTTTGACCCCTACCCATGGTATATTGACTCCCCTATCCATGGTATATCGAACCCATCCATAGTATTTTGACACACTACCCATGGTATTTTTACCCCCTTCTCATTGGATTTTGACTCCCCTACACATGGTATATCGACCCCCCTACCCATGGTATTTTGATCCCCCTACCCATGGTATTTTGACCCCCCTACCCATGGTATTTTGATCCCTATCCTTGGTATTTTGACACCCATACCCACGGTATATCAACCGCCACCCCAATCATGGTATTTTAACCCCTCTAGATATGGTATATTGAACCCCCTACCCATGGTATTTTGACCCCCCTACCCATGGTATATGAACCTCCCTACCCATGGTATATGAACCTCCCTATCCACGATATTGTGACCCCACTACCCATGATATATCAAACCCCCTATCCATGTTATATTGACCCCTTATCCATGGTATATCGAACCCCCTTCCATGGTATTTTGGACCCCCTACCCATGGTATGTTGGACCCCCTAACCATGGTATTTTGACCCCCATGATCGAATAGAATATACGAGTGTCCTAAGATGCATTGCATGCATATGGACAAATTGGTCTTCAGGTTCACGACTGTTGTTCTGTACTGAGGGAAATCAGATGTTCTCCATTTTTTAGCTGAATTTTAATAACAGATAATATTTTAATTTGATTTGAATACTGCAATCTGATTGGCTGATCCGCCTGGAGCAACATTTGTTATACATGATAACTTGGTTTGGTATTGTGATGTCCCCAACATATTCATTTGCCAATGACAAATTCAAATAGTCACATGAAATAATCGTAATTAAAATTGAGGAATCATTAAATTTTGTTGTAAAAATTATATTATAAGCAATATTTGAAATTTTTGAACAGGTTACTAGTATACTTGCATAAACTGGTTTGATACAGTTGACGCTTTTCATAAACCGCTGCCCCAAACCAGGATATATTGTATTTTTTTTTGCAATTTCAAATATTCCTTAAATAAAATAATAAAATATCATGATCTTCTAATTCATCCTACACAATATACAGTAAAACCTGTCTAAACCGAACCCCTTTAGGATTGAAGAATTTGTTCAGTTTAGACAGGTGTTTGGTATACAAAGGTTTAAATTACACATATATTAAGTAGATCGGACTGTAAAGTCTGTCTGGTTTTGTCAGATTTTCGGTTTACTCAAGGTTCGGTATAGACAGGTTTCTCTGTAATTAAGATTGAAGAAAAACCTGGGCTGTCGTGATCGCATGGTAGTTGGATTAACAACTACCTGTGAAATCACTGTCAATCAGAGCCCATCACCACTAAAGTTATGAGTTCGAATCCCATTCATGGCGATGTGCACTCGATACAACATTATGTGATAAAGTTTGTCAGTGACTTGCGGCAGATCGGTGGTTTTCTTCAGTTTCCTCCACAAATAAAGCTGACCGCCACGATATAACTGAAATATTGATAAAAATGGCGTTAAACCCCATAAGCATAACCATAGAAATATTTTTCTAAATTATGAAATTAAGCAAAAAATCCACTGAAAATGAGCTTGCCCGATTTTATAATTTATTGAATTGAATCAAAGCCTTTTAGTAAGAAAGGATATGGATGAAAATGAACATGAGAAACTATCCAACATTACGCTTAGACACAAAATACCATATTTTTCTAAAGACGCTTTTTTTTCTAGAAGAAACCAAAAGGTGTCTTATTTAAGGGTGCAACTTATGTGTGATGAAGGATCCTTCATACATAGATATAACAATAAAATTGTTCCAAAATCTGGTTTCATTTGTCATCGAAAGTATTCTAGACTCTGCGTCTTTTATATAGTGGCAACTTGTATATATACAAAAGCAAAATAAAATCTCTTATTTTAATGCGGAATGT
Organism: Bathymodiolus brooksi; assembly: GCA_963680875.1. Lineage (NCBI taxonomy): Eukaryota > Metazoa > Mollusca > Bivalvia > Mytilida > Modiolidae > Bathymodiolus > Bathymodiolus brooksi. The sequence goes on along the minus strand of OY804586.1, from coordinate 58,410,679 downwards.
GTGGTAAAGTAAAGGAACATGCTTTTATTGCTGTTATACATTTCACAGTCAAAGTCACAATGAGAAATAACTCATACCCTAAAATGAGTGTGAAATGACCCTTTATTTCTGGAATAGTTATATAAAAAAAGCATTGTGTATTATCTTGTTCTTCTGATCTTCTGGTAATTAGCTTGCCTGAACCTGGAGGCTTTACTGGTAGTTTACATGCTATACCACAATCAACAGGACAACAGATGGTACCCAAGATATATAAAAAAAACTTACCTGAACCGGGAGGCTTAACTGGCAGTTTACAGGCTGTACCACAATCAACAGGACAACAGATGGTACATAAAATATACAAATAAACTTACCTGAACCTGGAGGCTTTACTGGCAGTTTACAGGCCCTACCACAATCAACAGGACAACAGATGGTACCCAAGATATATAAATAAACTTACCTGAACCTGGAGGCTTTACTGGCAGTTTACAGGCTGTACCACAATCAACAGGACAACAGATGGTACCCAAGATATATAAATAAATTTACCTGAACCGGGAGGCTTTACTGGCAGTTTACAGGCTGTACCACAATCAACAGGACAACAGATGGTACCCAAGATATATAAATAAACTTACCTGAACCTGGAGGCTTAAGTGGCAGTTTACAGGCTGTACCACAATCAACAGGACAACAGATGGTACCCAAGATATATAAATAAACTTACCTGAACCTGGAGGCTTAACTGGCAGTTTACAGGCTGTACCACAATCAACAGGACAACAGATGGTACCTAAGATATATAAATAAACTTACCTGAACCTGGAGGCTTAACTGGCAGTTTACAGGCTGTACCACAATCAACAGGACAACAGATGGTACCTAAGATATATAAATAAACTTACCTGAACCTGGAGGCTTAACTGGCAGTTTACAGGCTGTACCACAATCAACAGTACAACAGATGGAACCCAAGATATATAAATAAACTTACCTGAACCTGGAGGCTTTACTGGCAGTTTACAGGCTGTACCACAATCAACAGGACAACAGATGGTACCCAAGATATATAAATAAACTTACCTGAACCTGGAGGCTTAACTGGCAGTTTACAGGCTGTACCACAATCAACAGGACAACACTTGGTACCTAAAATATATACAAGTAAAACCATTTACAGTCAAACATCTCTTAAGCGACCTTCCGAGGGAACAGTCAAATATGGTCACATAATACAGGTGGTCGCTTAATACAGGTTTAATTGATATGAAATGCACTATGAAGGGTAATAAAAATTAAGGTAACATAAAACAAGTTATTGCTTAATAGAGGTGGTCCCTAAAGCAGGTTTGATTGTATTTCATTGTCCTGTGAACTGTTGTCACAATTTGAGACAAATAAACGAAATCCATTGTTTTATTTATATCAATAGTATGCAATGATAAGTTTGTAGGAGGGAATTTAGATATAGCATTTTCAGCATCATAAATACAAAAATATATAAAAGCTTGTTTTAGTAAATACATCATGATGTAGTTATTGTACTGGTATAGTTTTGTAGGAGATCTATCTTTTTACAGTTATAATTTTTTTCAAATGGCAATAGTTATTTTCATTTTTAAGTAGATGGTTTCTTTCCTCCATCACCGAGAAACCGCATCACCTCGGGTCAAACCAAAGACTATAAAATTGGTATTTGTTGCTTCTCCGCTAAGCACGCAGCATTAAGGAGAAAGAGCAAAGACTGGTTGGCTCAGAATCAGAATAATGTGTCCGAGTAGAGTGACATGTCTACCCACGGACTGTTGTTTCAGTGAGCTAGCACTATACAAATCCAACTCAGCGTGTTGGTCTAGAACAAAGCGGACCTCATCATCATCTCATTGAAAATTAACTTGTTCTCGTGATAATATAGCTTAAAAATTGCTGAATTGGCGGTAAACAACAATCACTCACTCACTCCAGAGAAGACTTTTACTATATGAGTAACACATTGGTGTCCTATAAGAAAGAGGAACGGCTTACTCTTCACGAACACATGGGTCCACACCCCGATTTTTTTCTTATGGGATTTGTGTTGTTCATCTTTTTTGTCTTGTGCCAACTACTGCTTTTATCTCTGGATTGTCCATTCTCAATTGTCGCATCCTTTTCCCATAAGGTTTTCATAGTACTGGTCGTGTGGAAGATATTTACCCTCAGCTGTGATTAGAAGATTTTTTTATATATTTAAAGATCTTATGGTATACATACAACAAATATTCACAATTGTCACAAAAGATATTGTCTTCCCTTTATACTTTATACATAGGAAGTGTTTCTATTTTCTTTTTTATATGACCAACCACATTGGTGAACTTATTTTTACAAAACTTTGATTCTTTTTTAAAATGACCAACCACATTGGTGACCTTGTATTTACAAAACTTCAATGTTTCTTTTTCTTGCTACACGTAGTGCCAATTGTTAATATATAATGTATGTAATTTTAACTTGGATCTTAAACTCTTATTTCTATAAAATACTGAGTGTGAGATCATGTGAAATAAAATGAATGCTTTAAAAATAAAAAAATAATAATATAGTAGTATTACTGTGAGCACAGCTCACTAAGATATACCTCCACTCCCCACATCTGACCAGCCTATTTCCATAACCAAAATATTACTGATTGTTCCGACCAAAATTGAAAGGGACCATCCTCTCTTCACCGGTAAGCTGCTGATAAAATTTCAAAACATTCTGAGAAACACTACTCAAGTTATCATACGACATAGGATAAAAATCCTATTTTCCTTCACATAAAGTCCAATAACTCTGGATCGACAAAAGTGAAAATCGTCAAAAATGAAAGGGATCCTCCTCTCTTCATCAGTAAACAGCTGATAAAAGATTCTATGAAACACAACTCAAGTTATTGTACGACATATGATTTGTCTACAGACGGACGGACGGACGGACGGACATGGTGAAACCAGTATATCCCTACAACTTTGTTGTGGGGGGTACAACAAAATCACAATTCACAATATATTGTACCGTGTTTACAGTCTTCATTAGAACGATGACTAAATAACACTCAATTTGTTCCTATTTATTAGTGCTCAAAATCACATAATTGCAGGATAAACAAACAATATTCACAATTGCCTGTAATTATTTTAATATACTGTACCGTGTTTACAGTCTTTCTTAGAGGAACACTGTCTGTCATAACGTTCACAAAAGATGTCTCTCCTATAAGGTGGACATTGACTCTATAAATAATAAAATGAGCATTTTTACGGTTCATATTGTACTGCAGCAGGTAAGAAGAGCTTGAAGATATCAAATGGGTAATCAGAATCAGTATATCGAAGATGGACAGACGACACAATGGTCAAAAGAAAAAGTACAAACAACGATCTACAAAACATGCTTATAAAACTAAAGATCGAGTTACACGAACCCCTCTAAAAACCGTTGGTGAAATCAGATACTCCGGAAGGGTAAGCAGTTACTGCTCCACTAGTGACACCCGTCGTGTTAATCTAGTTACAAACCTGGCGATAAGTCATAAACGAGGAAAGAACCGGGAAGTGTTTACGACAAGTGGAACATATCCGTGGTCATTTGTGACACAGATATTCCATAGCGGTCAACCAAGTCATGGTGGTGACTGTTAAACTTTCGAAGTGATGACTTCAACTTAACTAAGAGGAACCTTTGGTTCAGCAGTTTTCTTGTATCAATAACTGTACACTGTCGTGGGAAACGAGTGGTTTAGTATAGTCAGATCTTCTTCATAATCATATCTCATCTGTTCATCTATTTCATTGGTCTCATCACAAAATTATAATTTTATATACATAATCATCCAATCAAAATGTTTCTTTCATAATCTCTTTAATATGACTAATAGTTGTATTTGTTTGTTGTTATAGACGATAAATATAGATAAGTTACAGAACAGACAAACCTAGAGGCTCGGTGGGCTGAGCTTGTGTCGCTCATCTTTCATTGTGCTTTGAGGAAACTTAATACAGAACCTTCCATAGGTACTTCCCATCAAATTTTGGTTCATTTGGCTAAGCAGTTACAGAGAAGAATATTTATGGAAATCGAACAACCAGAAACAAGAATTGCCTATGGCAGCCATGTTTGTTAACGGATCGGAACAAAATCAGCCATCTTTATAGGGAACCTTCCATATATGTTTCATACAAAGTTTCGGTTCACTTGGTTAAACGGTTTCAGAGAAGAAGATTTTTAGAAATCGACCAATCACAAACAAGCATTGCCTATGGCAGCCATGTTTGTTAACGGATCAAAACGAAATGAGCAATCCCTATAGAGGCCCTTCCATAGATGCTTCCTATCAAATTTCGGTTCATTAGGCAAAACGGTTTCAAAGTATAAGATTTTTAGAAATCGACCAATCAGAAACAAGAATTGCATGTGGCGGCCATGTAGTGAGTAGCAAACGATTTCATTGGTCAATACTTTTAGAACTTGCATAGTATTGTTATTTTTCGTATTCAAAGCATGAGTAAATTTTGTTTTTATTTACAATGCAATAAATTTCTTAAATCCATTTTTAAAAATTCATTAATAGGAAATTTATAAAGTAAATCGCAAATTTGTGGTAATTGGTCATCTGCCATTTTTTGGACATGCATGCTGTTCGATCGCACATAAATTGCCCCAAAATCGCACAGTCGCGTGAAACGTCAGTGTAAAAGCGTCGACGCTCGAAATGACGTCAGAGTTTTGCTAATTTTTAAAGCATACAGTCGTTTGGACTTTTGTTGTTAATTTTTTTGCATTGAGGAAAAAATTGTAAAAGTAAAATTTAAGAAAGGTAAATAATTTTTAGAGCTTAAAACAATATTATTGTTGTTTCTTTATATTGTTAATGGTTGAGCTTAACATATAATATTTTTTCCAAAGTTATCATCTTAAATAGAAATAGTATGTAAAAAAAGAAACTTAGCAATTTGTTTTAGAACAGGATTTAAATTTTATTACTGTGCACATATTTCTAAATAAATTTAGAAATCCAGCTACAGTTCAACATAGGTAATATTTATTGATTCTGCTATGTATTGCACTACTCCGGATTATCTTACCGTTACCGATTCTATTATTAGTCACTCCGCACGTATGCAAATCTTATGTTAATTAGTTTTTTCTCTATATAAAAAGTAGTTCTAGAATGTAAACAGTGTCCATGTTGTTGTGCCCAGGCCTCAAACACAGGCACTCGGTTACACTCTGTGATATTCGTTCTTTTCATTAAAATTAAATATTTTCCCTTTTAGTGCCTCTATTCTAACCTTCTCTATGCAGAATCACCTAATTTTGACGTATTTTACACATTTTGATACAACCCATTTTTTCAAAATGTGTAAAATACATCAAAATTAGGTGATTCTGCGTAGAGAAGATTAGAATTGAGGCACTAAAAGGGGAAATATTTAATTTTAATGAAAATAACGAAAATCACGGAGTAAACCCGAGGATATTTTTGCAAAATTGGCAGGAGGACAACAATTCACGAAATTATATTTGATACAAGCTTATCTACAATTATCTGTACATGAGAATTCAAAGGAATTAGTGACAATAAACACTCATAAAGGACTCTATTGATACAACGTACTATAGAAGAGGTGTTGCAGGGTAATCCTAGCGTACAGGTCATGTTAGATGATATGGCTATCACAGGCAAAGATGATCAAGAACATATCCAGAACTTAGATAAAGTGTTGGCCAGACTTGAAGAATACGGATTACGATTGAATTTGGATAAATGCCAATTTTTCAAAGACAGTGTTACATTTTGTGGACACATTATTGACAGAGACTTCATAAAACACCAGATAAAATCCAAGCAATTACTAATGCTCCAAAAACTGAGAACATTACACAGCTCAAATCGTTTTTAGGACTAATGAATTATTATGGTAAATATTTACCAGATCTTGCAACTGTGCTCAATCCGTAACATCGCTTGCTACACAAATGTTAACAATGGAAATGGGACCAAAGTTGTGAAGATGCATTTCGAAAAGTGAAAGAACTTGTAACATCCGAACAAGTACTGACTCATTTCGATCCAGAAAAACCTATAAAACTGGCATTTGACGCATCGACCTATGGAATTGGGGCTGTAATTTCCCACATTATTGAAGGACATGAAAAACCAATAGCCTTTGCTAGTCCGACACTCAATCCAGAAGAAAAAAACTTCGCACACATTGATAAGGAAGCTCTTGGACTAATATGGGGAATAAAGAAATTCCATACATATCTCTACGGACGAAAATGTATTCTAGAGACTGACCATCAACCTCTAGTGCACATCTTCAAGCCTGAAAAGGGAATTTCTTCAACAGCATCTGCAAGAATTCAAAGATATACAACATTTCTCTCTGGATATGATTACGAGATAGTATTCCGCAAAACTGAAAAACATGCCAATGTCGATGTTTTATCTAGGCTACCTTTGCAAAATTCTGAAAAGGAAGTCGACAATGAAGAGCCAATCAATGTGTTTCACATTGAGCAAATTGCAAATTTGCCAGTATCGAATAAGGAGATACAAATCGATACAAAAAAAAGACAAGACTTTAGCACTTGTACATGATTTCGTACGGAATGGATGGCCACAAGCGTGCAAGAAATGGAATACCATCACGTGTTGTAACTGATAATGGTCCTCAGCTCACGTCATCTGAATTTCAACAATTTATGGGTTTAAATGGAGTAAAACACATAAAGACCACATCTTATCATTCATCAAGCAATGGAATAGCTGAACGGTTTGTTCAATCGTTTAAACAAGCAATGCGTGCTAGTGAAAATGACTCTGGAACAATTGTGAAAAAGCTCGCCAAATTTCTGTTAGCTTACCAAAATACTCCGCACCAGACAACGAATGAAACACCATCAATGTTATTCATGGGAAGAGAACTCAAAACAAGATTACACAATATTAAACCGGACATCATTGCTAAACAGGAAGAAATGTGCAATCGCAGGAACTTTCATAACGTAATGTTCATATCCATAGTTGTTAGAGATTACAGAGGAAACAACAAGTGGACATCAGGAACTATAAAACAAAAAACTTGACCGATGTCGTACCGTGTAGAAACAGAAGCAGGAAATGAATGGAGAAGACACGCAGATCAAATTCTGGACTCTAAGCTTACCGACACAAAAACATATGATGACAATATTATTGAACCAAATGTTTCCGTTAAAATTCAGTTACAGAACAGCAAATATCTAAACCGAAACGTGTTGTAACAACTTCGTCATCAACTTAGAACAATAAATCAGAAAGACATTATCTGCAACAAGTCCGTAAACCACCTAGGAAAATGGAAGATTATGTGTCAAACTGAAAGCACTGTGTAAGGGGCATAATAATCCACGTGCTTCAGTTGAAACCTTAGGGTTTCGTTGTGTATTTGATTATTAGCTTAGTGTATCCGTATATCCGTAGATAGATTCGTAGTTAGCAACTTTTCACCGACAATCTTAAATATTGACTTTAATTTTGATTTTCAATTATTTCATATTTTTCAATATTATTTCTAATATGAAGAGACTTTAAAGTTTTGATTTTGATAATTTGTTCATGTTTAATTGTTTAATTTTTCCAGTTAATTATTCAAAACTGCAGGTGTCAAAGCAGTAATTCAACAAATCAGAGCTAAGAACATATACAAAAGTAGTCCCTTTTAAAGAAAAAAGTTCCTTTCACTTTGTTGTATTGTGACAAATACTGAATGGAATGGAATAATTAAATTGATAGTTGAAGTTAAATGTATAAGGATTATTTTGAGCCCAAATTTGATTGATTTAGTTGTATTTTGAAATGGATATGGAGGATTTGATGCATGACCTATAAATAGGGAATTTCTGGGGGCTGATATAGCTATTTTTAGAGTAGGTATTTTCCATAGCCTGGCATTTCACTGCAAGACTTTAAACATGGCCTGATATTTTGACAGAACGTAGAGGAATCATGGACGTTTCAGAAAATGTATGGTCTTCGAAAGGTTAAACTTAAGATAAAATGGCCAGGTAGGCTCGAAAAAACACAAATTTAGTAGAAAACCTAAAGAAATTAATTATAGGTTTCAAACCTTAAGTTAAAAAACATCAAATTGAACTTTTGTTGCTATCATGTTCAAATTAGCCTAATAATGTCACAACAGACACAGAGTGACATTTTTCATACACACATGTTACAAAATGCATTGTGGTGTCAGATTACATGGTCGAAATGCATGTTATGTAATATTTTGGAATATTGCTCCCAAACACTGGATATACATGGACAGAGGGTATTGCAACTCAATTTATTTTTATTTATGACTTAAGGGCATATAATATTGAAAATATGGTTGATATTAAGAATTAAAAAAAAATCATCATGCAGCAGTTTGTTGACTTCAAATATAGAATATGGCGATATCATGATTGGATTTTTTTCAATCCTACAACTTTTTCCTGGTAAATTTTGATAGTTTCAGTTAGAATACATGTACAATGTACTTATAAAATAATATAAGGCTATAGAAAGCAGTTTTATTTGAAATTTATGTAATAAAAACCTGGTAATTTAAATGATCCCAGAAAAATTATATTGACTGCTTAGCATTTTCTGTAAATTTTTCAAATTGTCAATTTGGATTTCATGTTTTAGAGTATTATTTGGCTGTAACAGTACATTTGAGCATCCAGCTTACTTAGATAGTGGGAAAAAATGATGTGGAAGCATATATTTATTGAGTTTTGGGAGAAATTATAGTTTTGTACCATAAGAAATTCCAAAACTTGAATATCAATAAATCATATTTTTGCATATTTGATGGAATTAGAAGGAATTTCAACTGTAGATCTATATACAAAAACATATTTGATGCCTTAAACTACATAATTTATGGGGTTAAAGCATGAATTAACAAAATTAAGAATGAAGTGAACTCATTTCATGGGACGAAAAAAAAGGAGGGGGGGCTAAATGCAAACATTTCATAGTATTTAGCTATTAAATATACAACTGAGGCATATATATGTGTAAAAATTGCTTATTATGTTAGACATTAACTTAATAACTGTAATATATAAGAGAATATATAAGTTTTGTTATATTACACAGTCTGAACTCAACAGCTGTAAATGGAGATGTTTTCATTAAAAATCTTCAAGGGGGTACCTTTGCATTTGAACACTTATACTTGCAAATATTAGACAGCCACATACCTTATGAGGTTTTTTGTGGTTGATATTGCCTAAGGAATAGAAATAAGGCCAATAAAGGGTTAGAGAAGCAAGTTTTGTTGCTCTTTAGGTTTCAAACCAGTAATTCAACCAATCAGATCTAAGAACATATACAAAAGTAGTCCATTTTAAAGAAAAAAGTTCCTTTCACTTTGTTGTATTGTGACACATACTGAATGGAATGGAATAATTAAATTGATAATTGAAGTTATATGTGTAAGGATTATTTTGAGCCAAATTTGATGGATATAGTTGTATTTTGATATGGATATGGAGGATTTGATGCATGACCTATAAATAGGGAATTTCTGGGGGATGACAGAGCTATTTTTAGAGTAGGTATTTTCCATAGCCTGGCATTTCACTGCAAGACTTTAAACATGGCCTGATATTTTGACAGAACGTAGAGGAATCATGAACGTTTCAGAAAATGTATGGTCTTCGAAAGGTTAAACTTAAGATAAAATGGCCAGGTAGGCTGGAAAAAACACATATTTAGTAGAAAACCTTAAAGAAATTAATTATAGGTTTCCAACCTTGTAGGTGTCAAACCAGTAATTCAACCAATCAGAGCTAAGAACATATACAAAAGTAGTCCCTTTTAAAGAAAAAGTTCCTTTCACTTTGTTGTATTGTGACAAATACTGAATGGAATGGAATAATTAAATTGATAATTGAAGTTAAATGTATAAGGATTATTTTGAGCCCAAATTGGATTGACTTAGTTGTATTTTAATATGGATATGGAGGATTTGATGCATGACCTATGAATAAGGAATTTCTGGGGGATGACAGAGCTATTTTTAGAGTAGGTATTTTCCATAGCCTGGCATTTCACTGCAAGACTTTAAACATGGCCTGATATTTTGACAGAACGTAGAGGAATCATGGACGTTTCAGAAAATGTATGGTCTTCGAAAGGTTAAACTTAAGATAAAATGGCCAGATGGGCTCGAAAAAACACAAATTTAGTAGAAAACCTTAAAGAAATTAATTATAGGTTTCACACCTTAAGTTAAAAAACATCAAATTGAACTTTTGTTGCTATCATGTACAAATTAGCCTAATAATGTCACAACAGACACAGAGTGACATTTTTCATACAAAAATGTGACAAAATGCATTGTGGTGTCAGATTGCATGGTCAAAATGCATGTTATGTAATATTTTGGAATATTGCTCCCAAACACTGGATATAAATGGACAGAGGGTATTGCAACTCATTTTATTTTTATTTATGACTTTATAATTATTGTGAATATGTTATTGAATGTGTTTTTGCAGTAGAAGGACATATAATATTGAAAATATGGTTGATATCAAGAATTTTAAAAATTTCATCATGCACCAGTTTGTTGACTTCAAATATAGAATATGGCGATATCATGATTGGATTTTTTTCAATCCTACAATTTTTTCCTGGTAAATTTTGATAGTTTCAGTTAGAATACATGTACAATGTACTCATTAAATAATATAAGGCTATAGAGCGCAGTTTTAATTGAAAATTATGTAGTAAAAACCTGATAATTTAAATGATCCCAGAAAAATTATTTTCACTGCTTAGCATTTTCTGTAAATTTTTCAAATTGTCAATTTGGATTTCATGTTTTAGAGTATTATTTGGCTGTAACAGTACATTTGAACATCCAGCTTACTTAAACAGTGGGAAAAAATTATGTGGAAGCATATATTTATTGAGTTTTGGGAGAAATTATAGTTTTGTACCATAAGAAATTCCAAAACTTGAATATCAATAAATCATATTTTTGCATATTTGATGGAATTAGAAGGAATTTCAACTGTAGATCTATATACAAAAACTTATTTTATGCCTTAAACTACATAATTTATGGGGTTAAAGCATGAATTAACAAAATTAAGAATGATGTGAACTCATTTTATGGGACAAAAAAAGGGGGGGCTAAATGTAAACATTTCATAGTATTTAGCTATTAAATATACAACTGAGGCATATATATGTGTAGAAATTGCTTATTATGTTAGAAATTAGCTTAATAACTGTAATATATAAGAGAATAGGTAAGCTTTGGTATATTACACAGTCTGAACTCAACAGCTGTAAATGGAGATGTTTTCATTAAAAATCTTCAAAGGGGTACCTTTGCATTTGAACACTTATACTTGCAAATATTAGACAGCCACATACCTTATGAGGTTTTTTGTGGTTGATATTGCCTAAGGAATAGAAATAAAGCCAATAAAGGGTTAGAGAAGCAAGTTTTGTTGCTCTTTAGGTTTCAAACCAGTAATTCAACCAATCAGATCTAAGTACATATACAAAAGTAGTCCATTTTAAAGAAAAAAGTTCCTTTCACTTTGTTGTATTGTGACACATACTGAATGGAATGGAATAATTAAATTGATAATTGAAGTTATATGTGTAAGGATTATTTTGAGCCAAATTTGATGGATATAGTTGTATTTTGATATGGATATGGAGGATTTGATGCATGACCTATAAATAGGGAATTTCTGGGGGATGACAGAGCTATTTTTAGAGTAGGTATTTTCCATAGCCTGGCATTTCACTGCAAGACTTTAAACATGGCCTGATATTTTGACAGAACGTAGAGGAATCATGAACGTTTCAGAAAATGTATGGTCTTCGAAAGGTTAAACTTAAGATAAAATGGCCAGGTAGGCTCGAAAAAACACACATTTAGTAGAAAACCTTAAAGAAATTAATTATAGGTTTCCAACCTTGTAGGTGTCAAACCAGTAATTCAACCAATCAGAGCTAAGAACATATACAAAAGTAGTCCCTTTTAAAGAAAAAGTTCCTTTCACTTTGTTGTATTGTGACAAATACTGAATGGAATGGAATAATTAAATTGATAATTGAAGTTAAATGTATAAGGATTATTTTGAGCCCAAATTGGATTGATTTAGTTGTATTTTAATATGGATATGGAGGATTTGATGCATGACCTATGAATAAGGAATTTCTGGGGGATGACAGAGCTATTTTTAGAGTAGGTATTTTCCATAGCCTGGCATTTCACTGCAAGACTTTAAACATGGCCTGATATTTTGACAGAACGTAGAGGAATCATGGACGTTTCAGAAAATGTATGGTCTTCGAAAGGTTAAACTTAAGATAAAATGGCCAAATGGGCTCGAAAAAACACAAATTTAGTAGAAAACCTTAAAGAAATTAATTATAGGTTTCACACCTTAAGTTAAAAAACATCAAATTGAACTTTTGTTGCTATCATGTACAAATTAGCCTAATAATGTCACAACAGACACAGAGTGACATTTTTCATACAAAAATGTGACAAAATGCATTGTGGTGTCAGATTGCATGGTCAAAATGCATGTTATGTAATATTTTGGAATATTGCTCCCAAACACTGGATATAAATGGACAGAGGGTATTGCAACTCATTTTATTTTTATTTATGACTTTATAATTATTGTGAATATGTTATTGAATGTGTTTTTGCAGTAGAAGGACATATAATATTGAAAATATGGTTGATATCAAGAATTTTAAAAATTTCATCATGCACCAGTTTGTTGACTTCAAATATAGAATATGGTGATATCATGATTGGATTTTTTTCAATCCTACAATTTTTTCCTGGTAAATTTTGATAGTTTCAGTTAGAATACATGTACAATGTACTCATTAAATAATATAAGGCTATAGAGCGCAGTTTTAATTGAAAATTATGTAGTAAAAACCTGATAATTTAAATGATCCCAGAAAAATTATTTTCACTGCTTAGCATTTTCTGTAAATTTTTCAAATTGTCAATTTGGATTTCATGTTTTAGAGTATTATTTGGCTGTAACAGTACATTTGAACATCCAGCTTACTTAAACAGTGGGAAAAAATTATGTGGAAGCATATATTTATTGAGTTTTGGGAGAAATTATAGTTTTGTACCATAAGAAATTCCAAAACTTGAATATCAATAAATCATATTTTTGCATATTTGATGGAATTAGAAGGAATTTCAACTGTAGATCTATATACAAAAACTTATTTTATGCCTTAAACTACATAATTTATGGGGTTAAAGCATGAATTAACAAAATTAAGAATGATGTGAACTCATTTTATGGGACAAAAAAAGGGGGGGCTAAATGTAAACATTTCATAGTATTTAGCTATTAAATATACAACTGAGGCATATATATGTGTAGAAATTGCTTATTATGTTAGAAATTAGCTTAATAACTGTAATATATAAGAGAATAGGTAAGCTTTGGTATATTACACAGTCTGAACTCAACAGCTGTAAATGGAGATGTTTTCATTAAAAATCTTCAAAGGGGTACCTTTGCATTTGAACACTTATACTTGCAAATATTAGACAGCCACATACCTTATGAGGTTTTTTGTGGTTGATATTGCCTAAGGAATAGAAATAAAGCCAATAAAGGGTTAGAGAAGCAAGTTTTGTTGCTCTTTAGGTTTCAAACCAGTAATTCAACCAATCAGATCTAAGTACATATACAAAAGTAGTCCATTTTAAAGAAAAAAGTTCCTTTCACTTTGTTGTATTGTGACACATACTGAATGGAATGGAATAATTAAATTGATAATTGAAGTTATATGTGTAAGGATTATTTTGAGCCAAATTTGATGGATATAGTTGTATTTTGATATGGATATGGAGGATTTGATGCATGACCTATAAATAGGGAATTTCTGGGGGATGACAGAGCTATTTTTAGAGTAGGTATTTTCCATAGCCTGGCATTTCACTGCAAGACTTTAAACATGGCCTGATATTTTGACAGAACGTAGAGGAATCATGAACGTTTCAGAAAATGTATGGTCTTCGAAAGGTTAAACTTAAGATAAAATGGCCAGGTAGGCTGGAAAAAACACATATTTAGTAGAAAACCTTAAAGAAATTAATTATAGGTTTCCAACCTTGTAGGTGTCAAACCAGTAATTCAACCAATCAGAGCTAAGAACATATACAAAAGTAGTCCCTTTTAAAGAAAAAGTTCCTTTCACTTTGTTGTATTGTGACAAATACTGAATGGAATGGAATAATTAAATTGATAATTGAAGTTAAATGTATAAGGATTATTTTGAGCCCAAATTGGATTGATTTAGTTGTATTTTAATATGGATATGGAGGATTTGATGCATGACCTATAAATAGGGAATTTCTGGGGGATGACAGAGCTATTTTTAGAGTAGGTATTTTCCATAGCCTGGCATTTCACTGCAAGACTTTAAACATGGCCTGATATTTTGACAGAACGTAGAGGAATCATGGACGTTTCAGAAAATGTATGGTCTTCGAAAGGTTAAACTTAAGATAAAATGGCCAGGTAGGCTCGAAAAAACACAAATTTAGTAGAAAACCTTAAAGAAATTAATTATAGGTTTCAAACCTTAAGTTAAAAAACATCAAATTGAACTTTTGTTGCTATCATGTTCAAATTAGCCTAATAATGTCACAACAGACACAGAGTGACATTTTTCATACAAACATGTTACAAAATGCATTGTGGTGTCAGATTACATGGTCGAAATGCATGTTATGTAATATTTTGGAATATTGCTCCCAAACACTGGATATACATGGACAGAGGGTATTGCAACTCAATTTATTTTTATTTATGACTTAAGGGCATATAATATTGAAAATATGGTTGATATTAAGAATTAAAAAAAAATCATCATGCAGCAGTTTGTTGACTTCAAATATAGAATATGGCGATATCATGATTGGATTTTTTTCAATCCTACAACTTTTTCCTGGTAAATTTTGATAGTTTCAGTTAGAATACATGTACAATGTACTTATAAAATAATATAAGGCTATAGAAAGCAGTTTTATTTGAAATTTATGTAATAAAAACCTGGTAATTTAAATGATCCCAGAAAAATTATATTGACTGCTTAGCATTTTCTGTAAATTTTTCAAATTGTCAATTTGGATTTCATGTTTTAGAGTATTATTTGGCTGTAACAGTACATTTGAGCATCCAGCTTACTTAGATAGTGGGAAAAAATGATGTGGAAGCATATATTTATTGAGTTTTGGGAGAAATTATAGTTTTGTACCATAAGAAATTCCAAAACTTGAATATCAATAAATCATATTTTTGCATATTTGATGGAATTAGAAGGAATTTCAACTGTAGATCTATATACAAAAACATATTTGATGCCTTAAACTACATAATTTATGGGGTTAAAGCATGAATTAACAAAATTAAGAATGATGTGAACTCATTTCATGGGACGAAAAAAAAGGAGGGGGGGCTAAATGCAAACATTTCATAGTATTTAGCTATTAAATATACAACTGAGGCATATATATGTGTAAAAATTGCTTATTATGTTAGAAATTAACTTAATAACTGTAATATATAAGAGAATATGTAAGTTTTGTTATATTACACAGTCTGAACTCAACAGCTGTAAATCGAGATGTTTTCATTAAAAATCTTCAAGGGGGTACCTTTGCATTTGAACACTTATACTTGCAAATATTAGACAGCCACATACCTTATGAGGTTTTTTGTGGTTGATATTGCCTAAGGAATAGAAATAAGGCCAATAAAGGGTTAGAGAAGCAAGTTTTGTTGCTCCTTAGGTTTCAAACCAGTAATTCAACCAATCAGATCTATGAACATATACAAAAGTAGTCCATTTTAAAGAAAAAAGTTCCTTTCACTTTGTTGTATTGTGACACATACTGAATGGAATGGAATAATTAAATTGATAATTGAAGTTATATGTGTAAGGATTATTTTGAGCCAAATTTGATGGATATAGTTGTATTTTGATATGGATATGGAGGATTTGATGCATGACCTATAAATAGGGAATTTCTGGGGGATGACAGAGCTATTTTTAGAGTAGGTATTTTCCATAGCCTGGCATTTCACTGCAAGACTTTAAACATGGCCTGATATTTTGACAGAACGTAGAGGAATCATGAACGTTTCAGAAAATGTATGGTCTTCGAAAGGTTAAACTTAAGATAAAATGGCCAGGTAGGCTGGAAAAAACACATATTTAGTAGAAAACCTTAAAGAAATTAATTATAGGTTTCCAACCTTGTAGGTGTCAAACCAGTAATTCAACCAATCAGAGCTAAGAACATATACAAAAGTAGTCCCTTTTAAAGAAAAAGTTCCTTTCACTTTGTTGTATTGTGACAAATACTGAATGGAATGGAATAATTAAATTGATAATTGAAGTTAAATGTATAAGGATTATTTTGAGCCCAAATTGGATTGATTTAGTTGTATTTTAATATGGATATGGAGGATTTGATGCATGACCTATAAATAGGGAATTTCTGGGGGATGACAGAGCTATTTTTAGAGTAGGTATTTTCCATAGCCTGGCATTTCACTGCAAGACTTTAAACATGGCCTGATATTTTGACAGAACGTAGAGGAATCATGGACGTTTCAGAAAATGTATGGTCTTCGAAAGGTTAAACTTAAGATAAAATGGCCAGGTAGGCTCGAAAAAACACAAATTTAGTAGAAAACCTTAAAGAAATTAATTATAGGTTTCAAACCTTAAGTTAAAAAACATCAAATTGAACTTTTGTTGCTATCATGTTCAAATTAGCCTAATAATGTCACAACAGACACAGAGTGACATTTTTCATACAAACATGTTACAAAATGCATTGTGGTGTCAGATTACATGGTCGAAATGCATGTTATGTAATATTTTGGAATATTGCTCCCAAACACTGGATATACATGGACAGAGGGTATTGCAACTCAATTTATTTTTATTTATGACTTAAGGGCATATAATATTGAAAATATGGTTGATATTAAGAATTAAAAAAAAATCATCATGCAGCAGTTTGTTGACTTCAAATATAGAATATGGCGATATCATGATTGGATTTTTTTCAATCCTACAACTTTTTCCTGGTAAATTTTGATAGTTTCAGTTAGAATACATGTACAATGTACTTATAAAATAATATAAGGCTATAGAAAGCAGTTTTATTTGAAATTTATGTAATAAAAACCTGGTAATTTAAATGATCCCAGAAAAATTATATTGACTGCTTAGCATTTTCTGTAAATTTTTCAAATTGTCAATTTGGATTTCATGTTTTAGAGTATTATTTGGCTGTAACAGTACATTTGAGCATCCAGCTTACTTAGATAGTGGGAAAAAATGATGTGGAAGCATATATTTATTGAGTTTTGGGAGAAATTATAGTTTTGTACCATAAGAAATTCCAAAACTTGAATATCAATAAATCATATTTTTGCATATTTGATGGAATTAGAAGGAATTTCAACTGTAGATCTATATACAAAAACATATTTGATGCCTTAAACTACATAATTTATGGGGTTAAAGCATGAATTAACAAAATTAAGAATGATGTGAACTCATTTCATGGGACGAAAAAAAAGGAGGGGGGGCTAAATGCAAACATTTCATAGTATTTAGCTATTAAATATACAACTGAGGCATATATATGTGTAAAAATTGTTTATTATGTTAGACATTAACTTAATAACTGTAATATATAAGAGAATATGTAAGTTTTGTTATATTACACAGTCTGAACTCAACAGCTGTAAATCGAGATGTTTTCATTAAAAATCTTCAAGGGGGTACCTTTGCATTTGAACACTTATACTTGCAAATATTAGACAGCCACATACCTTATGAGGTTTTTTGTGGTTGATATTGCCTAAGGAATAGAAATAAGGCCAATAAAGGGTTAGAGAAGCAAGTTTTGTTGCTCCTTAGGTTTCAAACCAGTAATTCAACCAATCAGATCTATGAACATATACAAAAGTAGTCCATTTTAAAGAAAAAAGTTCCTTTCACTTTGTTGTATTGTGACACATACTGAATGGAATGGAATAATTAAATTGATAATTGAAGTTATATGTGTAAGGATTATTTTGAGCCAAATTTGATGGATATAGTTGTATTTTGATATGGATATGGAGGATTTGATGCATGACCTATAAATAGGGAATTTCTGGGGGATGACAGAGCTATTTTTAGAGTAGGTATTTTCCATAGCCTGGCATTTCACTGGAAGACTTTAAACATGGCCTGATATTTTGACAGAACGTAGAGGAATCATGAACGTTTCAGAAAATGTATGGTCTTCGAAAGGTTAAACTTAAGATAAAATGGCCAGGTAGGCTGGAAAAAACACATATTTAGTAGAAAACCTTAAAGAAATTAATTATAGGTTTCCAACCTTGTAGGTGTCAAACCAGTAATTCAACCAATCAGAGCTAAGAACATATACAAAAGTAGTCCCTTTTAAAGAAAAAGTTCCTTTCACTTTGTTGTATTGTGACAAATACTGAATGGAATGGAATAATTAAATTGATAATTGAAGTTAAATGTATAAGGATTATTTTGAGCCCAAATTGGATTGATTTAGTTGTATTTTAATATGGATATGGAGGATTTGATGCATGACCTATAAATAGGGAATTTCTGGGGGATGACAGAGCTATTTTTAGAGTAGGTATTTTCCATAGCCTGGCATTTCACTGCAAGACTTTAAACATGGCCTGATATTTTGACAGAACGTAGAGGAATCATGGACGCTTCAGAAAATGTTTGGTCTTCGAAAGGTTAAACTTAAGATAAAATGGCCAGGTGGGCTCGAAAAAACACAAATTTAGTAGAAAACCTTAAAGAAATTAATTATAGGTTTCACACCTTAAGTTAAAAAACATCAAATTGAACTTTTGTTGCTATCATGTTCAAATTAGCCTAATAATGTCACAACAGACACAGAGTGACATTTTTCATACAAAAATGTTACAAAATGCATTGTGGTGTCAGATTGCATGGTCAAAATGCATGTTATGTAATATTTTGGAATATTGCTCCCAAACACTGGATATAAATGGACAGAGGGTATTGCAACTCATTTTATTTTTATTTATGACTTTATAATTATTGTGAATATGTTATTGAATGTGTTTTTGCAGTAGAAGGACATATAATATTGAAAATATGGTTGATATCAAGAATTTTAAAAATTTCATCATGCACCAGTTTGTTGACTTCAAATATAGAATATGGCGATATCATGATTGGATTTTTTTCAATCCTACAATTTTTTCCTGGTAAATTTTGATAGTTTCAGTTAGAATACATGTACAATGTACTCATTAAATAATATAAGGCTATAGAGCGCAGTTTTAATTGAAAATTATGTAGTAAAAACCTGATAATTTAAATGATCCCAGAAAAATTATTTTCACTGCTTAGCATTTTCTGTAAATTTTTCAAATTGTCAATTTGGATTTCATGTTTTAGAGTATTATTTGGCTGTAACAGTACATTTGAACATCCAGCTTACTTAAACAGTGGGAAAAAATTATGTGGAAGCATATATTTATTGAGTTTTGGGAGAAATTATAGTTTTGTACCATAAGAAATTCCAAAACTTGAATATCAATAAATCATATTTTTGCATATTTGATGGAATTAGAAGGAATTTCAACTGTAGATCTATATACAAAAACTTATTTTATGCCTTAAACTACATAATTTATGGGGTTAAAGCATGAATTAACAAAATTAAGAATGATGTGAACTCATTTTATGGGACAAAAAAAGGGGGGGCTAAATGTAAACATTTCATAGTATTTAGCTATTAAATATACAACTGAGGCATATATATGTGTAGAAATTGCTTATTATGTTAGAAATTAGCTTAATAACTGTAATATATAAGAGAATAGGTAAGCTTTGGTATATTACACAGTCTGAACTCAACAGCTGTAAATGGGGATGTTTTCATTAAAAATCTTCAAGGGGGTACCTTTGCATTTGAACACTTATACTTGCAATTATTGGACAGCCACATACCTTATGAGATTTTTTGTGGTTGATATTGCCTAAGGAATAGAAATAAGGCCAATAAAGGGTTAGAGAAGCAAGTTTTGTTGCTCTTTAGGTTTCAAACCAGTAATTCAACCAATCAGATCTATGAACATATACAAAAGTAGTCCATTTTAAAGAAAAGAGTTCCTTTCACTTTGTTGTATTGTGACACATACTGAATGGAATGGAATAATTAAATTGATAATTGAAGTTATATGTGTAAGGATTATTTTGAGCCAAATTTGATGGATATAGTTGTATTTTGATATGGATATGGAGGATTTGATGCATGACCTATAAATAGGGAATTTCTGGGGGATGACAGAGCTATTTTTAGAGTAGGTATTTTCCATAGCCTGGCATTTCACTGCAAGACTTTAAACATGGCCTGATATTTTGACAGAACGTAGAGGAATCATGGACGTTTCAGAAAATGTATGGTCTTCGAAAGGTTAAACTTAAGATAAAATAGCCAGGTAGGCTCGAAAAAACACAAATTTAGTAGAAAACCTTAAAGAAATTAATTATAGGTTTCACACCTTAAGTTAAAAAACATCAAATTGAACTTTTGTTGCTATCATGTTCAAATTAGCCTAATAATGTCACAACAGACACAGAGTGACATTTTTCATACAAAAATGTTACAAGATGCATTGTGGTGTCAGATTGCATGGTCAAAATGCATGTTATGTAATATTTTGGAATATTGCTCCCAAACACTGGATATAAATGGACAGAGGGTATTGCAACTCATTTTATTTTTATTTATGACTTTATAATTATTGTGAATATGTTATTGAATGTGTTTTTGCAGTAGAAGGACATATAATATTGAAAATATGGTTGATATTAAGAATTTTAAAAATTTCATCATGCACCAGTTTGTTGACTTCAAATATAGAATATGGCGATATCATGATTGGATTTTTTTCAATCCTACAATTTTTTCCTGGTAAATTTTGATAGTTTCAGTTAGAATACATGTACAATGTACTCATTAAATAATATAAGGCTATAGAGAGCAGTTTTAATTGAAAATTATGTAGTAAAAACCTGATAATTTAAGTGATCCCAGAAAAATTATTTTCACTGCTTAGCATTTTCTGTAAATTTTTCAAATTGTCAATTTGGATTTCATGTTTTAGAGTATTATTTGGCTGTAACAGTACATTTGAACATCCAGCTTACTTAAACAGTGGGAAAAAATTATGTGGAAGCATATATTTATTGAGTTTTGGGGGAAATTATAGTTTTGTACCATAAGAAATTCCAAAACTTGAATATCAATAAATCATATTTTTGCATATTTGATGGAATTAGAAGGAATTTCAACTGTAGATCTATATACAAAAACTTATTTTATGCCTTAAACTACATAATTTATGGGGTTAAAGCATGAATTAACAAAATTAAGAATGATGTGAACTCATTTTATGGGACAAAAAAAGGGGGGGCTAAATGTAAACATTTCATAGTATTTAGCTATTAAATATACAACTGAGGCATATATATGTGTAGAAATTGCTTATTATGTTAGAAATTAGCTTAATAACTGTAATATATAAGAGAATAAGTAAGCTTTGGTATATTACACAGTCTGAACTCAACAGCTGTAAATGGAGATGTTTTCATTAAAAATCTTCAAGGGGGTACCTTTGCATTTGAACACTTATACTTGCAAATATTAGACAGCCACATACCTTATGAGGTTTTTTGTGGTTGATATTGCCTAAGGAATAGAAATAAGGCCAATAAAGGGTTAGAGAAGCAAGTTTTGTTGCTCTTTAGGTTTCAAACCAGTAATTCAACCAATCAGATCTATGAACATATACAAAAGTAGTCCATTTTAAAGAAAAAAGTTCCTTTCACTTTGTTGTATTGTGACACATACTGAATGGAATGGAATAATTTAATTGATAATTGAAGTTATATGTGTAAGGATTATTTTGAGCCAAATTTGATGGATATAGTTGTATTTTGATATGGATATGGAGGATTTGATGCATGACCTATAAATAGGGAATTTTTGGGGGATGACAGAGCTATTTTTAGAGTAGGTATTTTCCATAGCCTGGCATTTCACTGCAAGACTTTAAACATGGCCTGATATTTTGACAGAACGTAAAGGAATCATGAACGTTTCAGAAAATGTATGGTCTTCGAAAGGTTAAGCTTAAGATAAAATGGCCAGGTAGGCTCGAAAAAACACATATTTAGTAGAAAACCTAAAAGAAATTAATTATAGGTTTCCAACCTTGTAGGTGTCAAACCAGTAATTCAACCAATCAGAGCTAAGAACATATACAAAAGTAGTCCCTTTTAAAGAAAAAGTTCCTTTCACTTTGTTGTATTGTGACAAATACTGAATGGAATGGAATAATTAAATTGATAATTGAAGTTAAATGTATAAGGATTATTTTGAGCCCAAATTGGATTGATTTAGTTGTATTTTAATATGGATATGGAGGATTTGATGCATGACCTATAAATAGGGAATTTCTGGGGGATGACAGAGCTATTTTTAGAGTAGGTATTTTCCATAGCCTGGCATTTCACTGCAAGACTTTAAACATGGCCTGATATTTTGACAGAACGTAGAGGAATCATGGACGTTTCAGAAAATGTTTGGTCTTCGAAAGGTTTAACTTAGGATAAAATGGCCAGGTGGGCTCGAAAAAACACAAATTTAGTAGAAAACCTTAAAGAAATTAATTATAGGTTTCACACCTTAAGTTAAAAAACATCAAATTGAACTTTTGTTGCTATCATGTTCAAATTAGCCTAATAATGTCACAACAGACACAGAGTGACATTTTTCATACAAACATGTTACAAAATGCATTGTGGTGTCAGATTGCATGGTCAAAATGCATGTTATGTAATATTTTGGAATATTGCTCCCAAACACTGGATATAAATGGACAGAGGGTATTGCAACTCATTTTATTTTTATTTATGACTTTATAATTATTGTGAATATGTTATTGAATGTGTTTTTGCAGTAGAAGGACATATAATATTGAAAATATGGTTGATATCAAGAATTTTAAAAATTTCATCATGCACCAGTTTGTTGACTTCAAATATAGAATATGGCGATATCATGATTGGATTTTTTTCAATCCTACAATTTTTTCCTGGTAAATTTTGATAGTTTCAGTTAGAATACATGTACAATGTACTCATTAAATAATATAAGGCTATAGAGCGCAGTTTTAATTGAAAATTATGTAGTAAAAACCTGATAATTTAAATGATCCCAGAAAAATTATTTTCACTGCTTAGCATTTTCTGTAAATTTTTCAAATTGTCAATTTGGATTTCATGTTTTAGAGTATTATTTGGCTGTAACAGTACATTTGAACATCCAGCTTACTTAAACAGTGGGAAAAAATTATGTGGAAGCATATATTTATTGAGTTTTGGGAGAAATTATAGTTTTGTACCATAAGAAATTCCAAAACTTGAATATCAATAAATCATATTTTTGCATATTTGATGGAATTAGAAGGAATTTCAACTGTAGATCTATATACAAAAACTTATTTTATGCCTTAAACTACATAATTTATGGGGTTAAAGCATGAATTAACAAAATTAAGAATGATGTGAACTCATTTTATGGGACAAAAAAAGGGGGGGGCTAAATGTAAACATTTCATAGTATTTAGCTATTAAATATACAACTGAGGCATATATATGTGTAGAAATTGCTTATTATGTTAGAAATTAGCTTAATAACTGTAATATATAAGAGAATAGGTAAGCTTTGGTATATTACACAGTCTGAACTCAACAGCTGTAAATGGAGATGTTTTCATTAAAAATCTTCAAGAGGGTACCTTTGCATTTGAACACCTATACTTGCAAATATTAGACAGCCACATACCTTATGAGGTTTTTTGTGGTTGATATTGCCTAAGGAATAGAAATAAGGCCAATAAAGGGTTAGAGAAGCAAGTTTTGTTGCTCTTTAGGTTTCAAACCAGTAATTCAACCAATCAGATCTATGAACATATACAAAAGTAGTCCATTTTAAAGAAAAAAGTTCCTTTCACTTTGTTGTATTGTGACACATACTGAATGGAATGGAATAATTAAATTGATAATTGAAGTTATATGTGCAAGGATTATTTTGAGCCAAATTTGATGGATATAGTTGTATTTTGATATGGATATGGAGGATTTGATGCATGACCTATAAATAGGGAATTTTTGGGGGATGACAGAGCTATTTTTAGAGTAGGTATTTTCCATAGCCTGGCATTTCACTGCAAGACTTTAAACATGGCCTGATATTTTGACAGAACGTAGAGGAATCATGAACGTTTCAGAAAATGTATGGTCTTCCAAAGGTTAAGCTTAAGATAAAATGGCCAGGTAGGCTCGAAAAAACACATATTTAGTAGAAAACCTTAAAGAAATTAATTATAGGTTTCCAACCTTGTAGGTGTCAAACCAGTAATTCAACCAATCAGAGCTAAGAACATATACAAAAGTAGTCCCTTTTAAAGAAAAAGTTCCTTTCACTTTGTTGTATTGTGACAAATACTGAATGGAATGGAATAATTAAATTGATAATTGAAGTTAAATGTATAAGGATTATTTTGAGCCCAAATTTGATTGATTTAGTTGTATTTTGAAATGGATATGGAGGATTTGATGCATGACCTATAAATAGGGAATTTCTGGGGGCTGATATAGCTATTTTTAGAGTAGGTATTTTCCATAGCCTGGCATTTCACTGCAAGACTTTAAACATGGCCTGATATTTTGACAGAACGTAGAGGAATCATGGACGTTTCAGAAAATGTATGGTCTTCGAACGGTTAAACTTAAGATAAAATGGCCAGGTAGGCTCGAAAAAACACAAATTTAGTAGAAAACCTTAAAGAAATTAATTATAGGTTTCAAACCTTAAGTTAAAAAACATCAAATTGAACTTTTGTTGCTATCATGTTCAAATTAGCCTAATAATGTCACAACAGACACAGAGTGACATTTTTCATACACACATGTTACAAAATGCATTGTGGTGTCAGATTACATGGTCGAAATGCATGTTATGTAATATTTTGGAATATTGCTCCCAAACACTGTATATACATGGACAGAGGGTATTGCAACTAAATTTATTTTTATTTATGACTTTATAATTATTGGGAATATGTTATTGAATGTGTTTTTGCAGTAGAAGGGCATATAATATTGAAAATATGGTTGATATTAAGAATTAAAAAAAAATCATCATGCAGCAGTTTGTTGACTTCAAATATAGAATATGGCGATATCATGATTGGATTTTTTTCAATCCTACAACTTTTTCCTGGTAAATTTTGATAGTTTCAGTTAGAATACATGTACAATGTACTTATAAAATAATATATGGCTATAGAAAGCAGTTTTAATTGAAATTTATGTAGTAAAAACCTGATAATTTAAATGATCCCAGAAAAATTATTTTGACTGCTTAGCATTTTCTGTAAATTTTTCAAATTGTCAATTTGGATTTCATGTTTTAGAGTATTATTTGGCTGTACCAGTACATTTGAGCATCCAGCTTACTTAGATAGTGGGAGAAAATGATGTGGAAGCATATATTTATTGAGTTTTGGGAGAAATTATAGTTTTGTACCATAAGAAATTCCAAAACTTGAATATCAATAAATCATATTTTTGCATATTTGATGGTATTAGAAGGAATTTCAACTGTAGATCTATATACAAAAACATATTTGATGCCTTAAACTACATAATTTATGGGGTTAAAGCATGAATTAACAAAATTAAGAATGATGTGAACTCATTTCATGGGACGAAAAAAAAGGAGGGGGGGCTAAATGCAAACATTTCATAGTATTTAGCTATTAAATATACAACTGAGGCATATATATGTGTAAAAATTGCTTATTATGTTAGACATTAACTTAATAACTGTAATATATAAGAGAATATGTAAGTTTTGTTATATTACACAGTCTGAACTCAACAGCTGTAAATGGAGATGTTTTCATTAAAAATCTTCAAGGGGGTACCTTTGCATTTGAACACTTATACTTGCAAATATTAGACAGCCACATACCTTATGAGGTTTTTTGTGGTTGATATTGCCTAAGGAATAGAAATAAGGCCAATAAAGGGTTAGAGAAGCAAGTTTTGTTGCTCTTTAGGTTTCAAACCAGTAATTCAACCAATCAGATCTAAGAACATATACAAAAGTAGTCCATTTTAAAGAAAAAAGTTCCTTTCACTTTGTTGTATTGTGACACATACTGAATGGAATGGAATAATTAAATTGATAATTGAAGTTATATGTGTAAGGATTATTTTGAGCCAAATTTGATGGATATAGTTGTATTTTGATATGGATATGGAGGATTTGATGCATGACCTATAAATAGGGAATTTCTGGGGGATGACAGAGCTATTTTTAGAGTAGGTATTTTCCATAGCCTGGCATTTCACTGCAAGACTTTAAACATGGCCTGATATTTTGACAGAACGTAGAGGAATCATGGACGTTTCAGAAAATGTATGGTCTTCGAAAGGTTAAACTTAAGATAAAATAGCCAGGTAGGCTCGAAAAAACACAAATTTAGTAGAAAACCTTAAAGAAATTAATTATAGGTTTCACACCTTAAGTTAAAAAACATCAAATTGAACTTTTGTTGCTATCATGTTCAAATTAGCCTAATAATGTCACAACAGACACAGAGTGACATTTTTCATACAAAAATGTTACAAGATGCATTGTGGTGTCAGATTGCATGGTCAAAATGCATGTTATGTAATATTTTGGAATATTGCTCCCAAACACTGGATATAAATGGACAGAGGGTATTGCAACTCATTTTATTTTTATTTATGACTTTATAATTATTGTGAATATGTTATTGAATGTGTTTTTGCAGTAGAAGGACATATAATATTGAAAATATGGTTGATATTAAGAATTTTAAAAATTTCATCATGCACCAGTTTGTTGACTTCAAATATAGAATATGGCGATATCATGATTGGATTTTTTTCAATCCTACAATTTTTTCCTGGTAAATTTTGATAGTTTCAGTTAGAATACATGTACAATGTACTCATTAAATAATATAAGGCTATAGAGAGCAGTTTTAATTGAAAATTATGTAGTAAAAACCTGATAATTTAAGTGATCCCAGAAAAATTATTTTCACTGCTTAGCATTTTCTGTAAATTTTTCAAATTGTCAATTTGGATTTCATGTTTTAGAGTATTATTTGGCTGTAACAGTACATTTGAACATCCAGCTTACTTAAACAGTGGGAAAAAATTATGTGGAAGCATATATTTATTGAGTTTTGGGGGAAATTATAGTTTTGTACCATAAGAAATTCCAAAACTTGAATATCAATAAATCATATTTTTGCATATTTGATGGAATTAGAAGGAATTTCAACTGTAGATCTATATACAAAAACTTATTTTATGCCTTAAACTACATAATTTATGGGGTTAAAGCATGAATTAACAAAATTAAGAATGATGTGAACTCATTTTATGGGACAAAAAAAGGGGGGGCTAAATGTAAACATTTCATAGTATTTAGCTATTAAATATACAACTGAGGCATATATATGTGTAGAAATTGCTTATTATGTTAGAAATTAGCTTAATAACTGTAATATATAAGAGAATAGGTAAGCTTTGGTATATTACACAGTCTGAACTCAACAGCTGTAAATGGAGATGTTTTCATTAAAAATCTTCAAGGGGGTACCTTTGCATTTGAACACTTATACTTGCAAATATTAGACAGCCACATACCTTATGAGGTTTTTTGTGGTTGATATTGCCTAAGGAATAGAAATAAGGCCAATAAAGGGTTAGAGAAGCAAGTTTTGTTGCTCTTTAGGTTTCAAACCAGTAATTCAACCAATCAGATCTAAGTACATATACAAAAGTAGTCCATTTTAAAGAAAAAAGTTCCTTTCACTTTGTTGTATTGTGACACATACTGAATGGAATGGAATAATTAAATTGATAATTGAAGTTATATGTATAAGGATTATTTTGAGCCAAATTTGATGGATATAGTTGTATTTTGATATGGATATGGAGGATTTGATGCATGACCTATAAATAGGGAATTTCTGGGGGATGACAGAGCTATTTTTAGAGTAGGTATTTTCCATAGCCTGGCATTTCACTGCAAGACTTTAAACATGGCCTGATATTTTGACAGAACGTAGAGGAATCATGAACGTTTCAGAAAATGTATGGTCTTCGAAAGGTTAAGCTTAAGATAAAATGGCCAGGTAGGCTCGAAAAAACACATATTTAGTAGAAAACCTTAAAGAAATTAATTATAGGTTTCCAACCTTGTAGGTGTCAAACCAGTAATTCAACCAATCAGAGCTAAGAACATATACAAAAGTAGTCCCTTTTAAAGAAAAAGTTCCTTTCACTTTGTTGTATTGTGACAAATACTGAATGGAATGGAATAATTAAATTGATAGTTGAAGTTAAATGTATAAGGATTATTTTGAGCCCAAATTTGATTGATTTAGTTGTATTTTGAAATGGATATGGAGGATTTGATGCATGACCTATAAATAGGGAATTTCTGGGGGATGATATAGCTATTTTTAGAGTAGGTATTTTCCATAGCCTGGCATTTCACTGCAAGACTTTAAACATGGCCTGATATTTTGACAGAACGTAGAGGAATCATGGACGTTTCAGAAAATGTATGGTCTTCGAACGGTTAAACTTAAGATAAAATGGCCAGGTAGGCTCGAAAAAACACAAATTTAGTAGAAAACCTTAAAGAAATTAATTATAGGTTTCAAACCTTAAGTTAAAAAACATCAAATTGAACTTTTGTTGCTATCATGTTCAAATTAGCCTAATAATGTCACAACAGACACAGAGTGACATTTTTCATACACACATGTTACAAAATGCATTGTGGTGTCAGATTACATGGTCGAAATGCATGTTATGTAATATTTTGGAATATTGCTCCCAAACACTGTATATACATGGACAGAGGGTATTGCAACTCAATTTATTTTTATTTATGACTTTATAATTATTGGGAATATGTTATTGAATGTGTTTTTGCAGTAGAAGGGCATATAATATTGAAAATATGGTTGATATTAAGAATTAAAAAAAAATCCTCATGCAGCAGTTTGTTGACTTCAAATATAGAATATGGCGATATCATGATTGGATTTTTTTCAATCCTACAACTTTTTCCTGGTAAATTTTGATAGTTTCAGTTAGAATACATGTACAATGTACTAATAAAATAATATAAGGCTATAGAAAGCAGTTTTAATTGAAATTTATGTAGTAAAAACCTGATAATTTAAATGATCCCAGAAAAATTATTTTGACTGCTTAGCATTTTCTGTAAATTTTTCAAATTGTCAATTTGGATTTCATGTTTTAGAGTATTATTTGGCTGTAACAGTACATTTGAGCATCCAGCTTACTTAGATAGTGGGAGAAAATGATGTGGAAGCATATATTTATTGAGTTTTGGGAGAAATTATAGTTTTGTACCATAAGAAATTCCAAAACTTGAATATCAATAAATCATATTTTTGCATATTTGATGGTATTAGAAGGAATTTCAACTGTAGATCTATATACAAAAACATATTTGATGCCTTAAACTACATAATTTATGGGGTTAAAGCATGAATTAACAAAATTAAGAATGATGTGAACTCATTTCATGGGACGAAAAAAAAGGAGGGGGGGCTAAATGCAAACATTTCATAGTATTTAGCTATTAAATATACAACTGAGGCATATATATGTGTAAAAATTGCTTATTATGTTAGACATTAACTTAATAACTGTAATATATAAGAGAATATGTAAGTTTTGTTATATTACACAGTCTGAACTCAACAGCTGTAAATGGAGATGTTTTCATTAAAAATCTTCAAGGGGGTACCTTTGCATTTGAACACTTATACTTGCAAATATTAGACAGCCACATACCTTATGAGGTTTTTTGTGGTTGATATTGCCTAAGGAATAGAACATATTTGATGCCTTAAACTACATAATTTATGGGGTTAAAGCATGAATTAACAAAATTAAGAATGATGTGAACTCATTTCATGGGACGAAAAAAAAGGAGGGGGGGCTAAATGCAAACATTTCATAGTATTTAGCTATTAAATATACAACTGAGGCATATATATGTGTAAAAATTGCTTATTATGTTAGACATTAACTTAATAACTGTAATATATAAGAGAATATGTAAGTTTTGTTATATTACACAGTCTGAACTCAACAGCTGTAAATGGAGATGTTTTCATTAAAAATCTTCAAGGGGGTACCTTTGCATTTGAACACTTATACTTGCAAATATTAGACAGCCACATACCTTATGAGGTTTTTTGTGGTTGATATTGCCTAAGGAATAGAAATAATGCCAATAAAGGGTTAGAGAAGCAAGTTTTGTTGCTCTTTAGGTTTCAAACCAGTAATTCAACCAATCAGATCTAAGAACATATACAAAAGTAGTCCATTTTAAAGAAAAAAGTTCCTTTCACTTTGTTGTATTGTGACACATACTGAATGGAATGGAATAATTAAATTGATAATTGAAGTTATATGTGTAAGGATTATTTTGAGCCAAATTTGATGGATATAGTTGTATTTTGATATGGATATGGAGGATTTGATGCATGACCTATAAATAGGGAATTTCTGGGGGATGACAGAGCTATTTTTAGAGTAGGTATTTTCCATAGCCTGGCATTTCACTGCAAGACTTTAAACATGGCCTGATATTTTGACAGAACGTAGAGGAATCATGGACGTTTCAGAAAATGTATGGTCTTCGAAAGGTTAAACTTAAGATAAAATAGCCAGGTAGGCTCGAAAAAACACAAATTTAGTAGAAAACCTTAAAGAAATTAATTATAGGTTTCACACCTTAAGTTAAAAAACATCAAATTGAACTTTTGTTGCTATCATGTTCAAATTAGCCTAATAATGTCACAACAGACACAGAGTGACATTTTTCATACAAAAATGTTACAAGATGCATTGTGGTGTCAGATTGCATGGTCAAAATGCATGTTATGTAATATTTTGGAATATTGCTCCCAAACACTGGATATAAATGGACAGAGGGTATTGCAACTCATTTTATTTTTATTTATGACTTTATAATTATTGTGAATATGTTATTGAATGTGTTTTTGCAGTAGAAGGACATATAATATTGAAAATATGGTTGATATTAAGAATTTTAAAAATTTCATCATGCACCAGTTTGTTGACTTCAAATATAGAATATGGCGATATCATGATTGGATTTTTTCCAATCCTACAATTTTTTCCTGGTAAATTTTGATAGTTTCAGTTAGAATACATGTACAATGTACTCATTAAATAATATAAGGCTATAGAGAGCAGTTTTAATTGAAAATTATGTAGTAAAAACCTGATAATTTAAGTGATCCCAGAAAAATTATTTTCACTGCTTAGCATTTTCTGTAAATTTTTCAAATTGTCAATTTGGATTTCATGTTTTAGAGTATTATTTGGCTGTAACAGTACATTTGAACATCCAGCTTACTTAAACAGTGGGAAAAAATTATGTGGAAGCATATATTTATTGAGTTTTGGGGGAAATTATAGTTTTGTACCATAAGAAATTCCAAAACTTGAATATCAATAAATCATATTTTTGCATATTTGATGGAATTAGAAGGAATTTCAACTGTAGATCTATATACAAAAACTTATTTTATGCCTTAAACTACATAATTTATGGGGTTAAAGCATGAATTAACAAAATTAAGAATGATGTGAACTCATTTTATGGGACAAAAAAGGGGGGCTAAATGTAAACATTTCATAGTATTTAGCTATTAAATATACAACTGAGGCATATATATGTGTAGAAATTGCTTATTATGTTAGAAATTAGCTTAATAACTGTAATATATAAGAGAATAAGTAAGCTTTGGTATATTACACAGTCTGAACTCAACAGCTGTAAATGGAGATGTTTTCATTAAAAATCTTCAAGGGGGTACCTTTGCATTTGAACACTTATACTTGCAAATATTAGACAGCCACATACCTTATGAGGTTTTTTGTGGTTGATATTGCCTAAGGAATAGAAATAAGGCCAATAAAGGGTTAGAGAAGCAAGTTTTGTTGCTCTTTAGGTTTCAAACCAGTAATTCAACCAATCAGATCTATGAACATATACAAAAGTAGTCCATTTTAAAGAAAAAAGTTCCTTTCACTTTGTTGTATTGTGACACATACTGAATGGAATGGAATAATTAAATTGATAATTGAAGTTATATGTGTAAGGATTATTTTGAGCCAAATTTGATGGATATAGTTGTATTTTGATATGGATATGGAGGATTTGATGCATGACCTATAAATAGGGAATTTTTGGGGGATGACAGAGCTATTTTTAGAGTAGGTATTTTCCATAGCCTGGCATTTCACTGCAAGACTTTAAACATGGCCTGATATTTTGACAGAACGTAGAGGAATCATGGACGTTTCAGAAAATGTATGGTCTTCGAACGGTTAAACTTAAGATAAAATGGCCAGGTAGGCTCGAAAAAACACAAATTTAGTAGAAAACCTTAAAGAAATTAATTATAGGTTTCAAACCTTAAGTTAAAAAACATCAAATTGAACTTTTGTTGCTATCATGTTCAAATTAGCCTAATAATGTCACAACAGACACAGAGTGACATTTTTCATACACACATGTTACAAAATGCATTGTGGTGTCAGATTACATGGTCGAAATGCATGTTATGTAATATTTTGGAATATTGCTCCCAAACACTGTATATACATGGACAGAGGGTATTGCAACTCAATTTATTTTTATTTATGACTTTATAATTATTGGGAATATGTTATTGAATGTGTTTTTGCAGTAGAAGGGCATATAATATTGAAAATATGGTTGATATTAAGAATTAAAAAAAAATCCTCATGCAGCAGTTTGTTGACTTCAAATATAGAATATGGCGATATCATGATTGGATTTTTTTCAATCCTACAACTTTTTCCTGGTAAATTTTGATAGTTTCAGTTAGAATACATGTACAATGTACTAATAAAATAATATAAGGCTATAGAAAGCAGTTTTAATTGAAATTTATGTAGTAAAAACCTGATAATTTAAATGATCCCAGAAAAATTATTTTGACTGCTTAGCATTTTCTGTAAATTTTTCAAATTGTCAATTTGGATTTCATGTTTTAGAGTATTATTTGGCTGTAACAGTACATTTGAGCATCCAGCTTACTTAGATAGTGGGAGAAAATGATGTGGAAGCATATATTTATTGAGTTTTGGGAGAAATTATAGTTTTGTACCATAAGAAATTCCAAAACTTGAATATCAATAAATCATATTTTTGCATATTTGATGGTATTAGAAGGAATTTCAACTGTAGATCTATATACAAAAACATATTTGATGCCTTAAACTACATAATTTATGGGGTTAAAGCATGAATTAACAAAATTAAGAATGATGTGAACTCATTTCATGGGACGAAAAAAAAGGAGGGGGGGCTAAATGCAAACATTTCATAGTATTTAGCTATTAAATATACAACTGAGGCATATATATGTGTAAAAATTGCTTATTATGTTAGACATTAACTTAATAACTGTAATATATAAGAGAATATGTAAGTTTTGTTATATTACACAGTCTGAACTCAACAGCTGTAAATGGAGATGTTTTCATTAAAAATCTTCAAGGGGGTACCTTTGCATTTGAACACTTATACTTGCAAATATTAGACAGCCACATACCTTATGAGGTTTTTTGTGGTTGATATTGCCTAAGGAATAGAACATATTTGATGCCTTAAACTACATAATTTATGGGGTTAAAGCATGAATTAACAAAATTAAGAATGATGTGAACTCATTTCATGGGACGAAAAAAAAGGAGGGGGGGCTAAATGCAAACATTTCATAGTATTTAGCTATTAAATATACAACTGAGGCATATATATGTGTAAAAATTGCTTATTATGTTAGACATTAACTTAATAACTGTAATATATAAGAGAATATGTAAGTTTTGTTATATTACACAGTCTGAACTCAACAGCTGTAAATGGAGATGTTTTCATTAAAAATCTTCAAGGGGGTACCTTTGCATTTGAACACTTATACTTGCAAATATTAGACAGCCACATACCTTATGAGGTTTTTTGTGGTTGATATTGCCTAAGGAATAGAAATAATGCCAATAAAGGGTTAGAGAAGCAAGTTTTGTTGCTCTTTAGGTTTCAAACCAGTAATTCAACCAATCAGATCTAAGAACATATACAAAAGTAGTCCATTTTAAAGAAAAAAGTTCCTTTCACTTTGTTGTATTGTGACACATACTGAATGGAATGGAATAATTAAATTGATAATTGAAGTTATATGTGTAAGGATTATTTTGAGCCAAATTTGATGGATATAGTTGTATTTTGATATGGATATGGAGGATTTGATGCATGACCTATAAATAGGGAATTTCTGGGGGATGACAGAGCTATTTTTAGAGTAGGTATTTTCCATAGCCTGGCATTTCACTGCAAGACTTTAAACATGGCCTGATATTTTGACAGAACGTAGAGGAATCATGGACGTTTCAGAAAATGTATGGTCTTCGAAAGGTTAAACTTAAGATAAAATAGCCAGGTAGGCTCGAAAAAACACAAATTTAGTAGAAAACCTTAAAGAAATTAATTATAGGTTTCACACCTTAAGTTAAAAAACATCAAATTGAACTTTTGTTGCTATCATGTTCAAATTAGCCTAATAATGTCACAACAGACACAGAGTGACATTTTTCATACAAAAATGTTACAAGATGCATTGTGGTGTCAGATTGCATGGTCAAAATGCATGTTATGTAATATTTTGGAATATTGCTCCCAAACACTGGATATAAATGGACAGAGGGTATTGCAACTCATTTTATTTTTATTTATGACTTTATAATTATTGTGAATATGTTATTGAATGTGTTTTTGCAGTAGAAGGACATATAATATTGAAAATATGGTTGATATTAAGAATTTTAAAAATTTCATCATGCACCAGTTTGTTGACTTCAAATATAGAATATGGCGATATCATGATTGGATTTTTTCCAATCCTACAATTTTTTCCTGGTAAATTTTGATAGTTTCAGTTAGAATACATGTACAATGTACTCATTAAATAATATAAGGCTATAGAGAGCAGTTTTAATTGAAAATTATGTAGTAAAAACCTGATAATTTAAGTGATCCCAGAAAAATTATTTTCACTGCTTAGCATTTTCTGTAAATTTTTCAAATTGTCAATTTGGATTTCATGTTTTAGAGTATTATTTGGCTGTAACAGTACATTTGAACATCCAGCTTACTTAAACAGTGGGAAAAAATTATGTGGAAGCATATATTTATTGAGTTTTGGGGGAAATTATAGTTTTGTACCATAAGAAATTCCAAAACTTGAATATCAATAAATCATATTTTTGCATATTTGATGGAATTAGAAGGAATTTCAACTGTAGATCTATATACAAAAACTTATTTTATGCCTTAAACTACATAATTTATGGGGTTAAAGCATGAATTAACAAAATTAAGAATGATGTGAACTCATTTTATGGGACAAAAAAAGGGGGGCTAAATGTAAACATTTCATAGTATTTAGCTATTAAATATACAACTGAGGCATATATATGTGTAGAAATTGCTTATTATGTTAGAAATTAGCTTAATAACTGTAATATATAAGAGAATAAGTAAGCTTTGGTATATTACACAGTCTGAACTCAACAGCTGTAAATGGAGATGTTTTCATTAAAAATCTTCAAGGGGGTACCTTTGCATTTGAACACTTATACTTGCAAATATTAGACAGCCACATACCTTATGAGGTTTTTTGTGGTTGATATTGCCTAAGGAATAGAAATAAGGCCAATAAAGGGTTAGAGAAGCAAGTTTTGTTGCTCTTTAGGTTTCAAACCAGTAATTCAACCAATCAGATCTATGAACATATACAAAAGTAGTCCATTTTAAAGAAAAAAGTTCCTTTCACTTTGTTGTATTGTGACACATACTGAATGGAATGGAATAATTAAATTGATAATTGAAGTTATATGTGTAAGGATTATTTTGAGCCAAATTTGATGGATATAGTTGTATTTTGATATGGATATGGAGGATTTGATGCATGACCTATAAATAGGGAATTTTTGGGGGATGACAGAGCTATTTTTAGAGTAGGTATTTTCCATAGCCTGGCATTTCACTGCAAGACTTTAAACATGGCCTGATATTTTGACAGAACGTAGAGGAATCATGAACGTTTCAGAAAATGTATGGTCTTCGAAAGGTTAAGCTTAAGATAAAATGGCCAGGTAGGCTCGAAAAAACACATATTTAGTAGAAAACCTTAAAGAAATTAATTATAGGTTTCCAACCTTGTAGGTGTCAAACCAGTAATTCAACCGATCAGAGCTAAGAACATATACAAAAGTAGTCCCTTTTAAAGAAAAAGTTCCTTTCACTTTGTTGTATTGTGACAAATACTGAATGGAATGGAATAATTAAATTGATAGTTGAAGTTAAATGTATAAGGATTATTTTGAGCCCAAATTTGATTGATTTAGTTGTATTTTGAAATGGATATGGAGGATTTGATGCATGACCTATAAATAGGGAATTTCTGGGGGATGATATAGCTATTTTTAGAGTAGGTATTTTCCATAGCCTGGCATTTCACTGCAAGACTTTAAACATGGCCTGATATTTTGACAGAACGTAGAGGAATCATGGACGTTTCAGAAAATGTATGGTCTTCGAACGGTTAAACTTAAGATAAAATGGCCAGGTAGGCTCGAAAAAACACAAATTTAGTAGAAAACCTTAAAGAAATTAATTATAGGTTTCAAACCTTAAGTTAAAAAACATCAAATTGAACTTTTGTTGCTATCATGTTCAAATTAGCCTAATAATGTCACAACAGACACAGAGTGACATTTTTCATACACACATGTTACAAAATGCATTGTGGTGTCAGATTACATGGTCGAAATGCATGTTATGTAATATTTTGGAATATTGCTCCCAAACACTGTATATACATGGACAGAGGGTATTGCAACTCAATTTATTTTTATTTATGACTTTATAATTATTGGGAATATGTTATTGAATGTGTTTTTGCAGTAGAAGGGCATATAATATTGAAAATATGGTTGATATTAAGAATTAAAAAAAAATCCTCATGCAGCAGTTTGTTGACTTCAAATATAGAATATGGCGATATCATGATTGGATTTTTTTCAATCCTACAACTTTTTCCTGGTAAATTTTGATAGTTTCAGTTAGAATACATGTACAATGTACTAATAAAATAATATAAGGCTATAGAAAGCAGTTTTAATTGAAATTTATGTAGTAAAAACCTGATAATTTAAATGATCCCAGAAAAATTATTTTGACTGCTTAGCATTTTCTGTAAATTTTTCAAATTGTCAATTTGGATTTCATGTTTTAGAGTATTATTTGGCTGTAACAGTACATTTGAGCATCCAGCTTACTTAGATAGTGGGAGAAAATGATGTGGAAGCATATATTTATTGAGTTTTGGGAGAAATTATAGTTTTGTACCATAAGAAATTCCAAAACTTGAATATCAATAAATCATATTTTTGCATATTTGATGGTATTAGAAGGAATTTCAACTGTAGATCTATATACAAAAACATATTTGATGCCTTAAACTACATAATTTATGGGGTTAAAGCATGAATTAACAAAATTAAGAATGATGTGAACTCATTTCATGGGACGAAAAAAAAGGAGGGGGGGCTAAATGCAAACATTTCATAGTATTTAGCTATTAAATATACAACTGAGGCATATATATGTGTAAAAATTGCTTATTATGTTAGACATTAACTTAATAACTGTAATATATAAGAGAATATGTAAGTTTTGTTATATTACACAGTCTGAACTCAACAGCTGTAAATGGAGATGTTTTCATTAAAAATCTTCAAGGGGGTACCTTTGCATTTGAACACTTATACTTGCAAATATTAGACAGCCACATACCTTATGAGGTTTTTTGTGGTTGATATTGCCTAAGGAATAGAACATATTTGATGCCTTAAACTACATAATTTATGGGGTTAAAGCATGAATTAACAAAATTAAGAATGATGTGAACTCATTTCATGGGACGAAAAAAAAGGAGGGGGGGCTAAATGCAAACATTTCATAGTATTTAGCTATTAAATATACAACTGAGGCATATATATGTGTAAAAATTGCTTATTATGTTAGACATTAACTTAATAACTGTAATATATAAGAGAATATGTAAGTTTTGTTATATTACACAGTCTGAACTCAACAGCTGTAAATGGAGATGTTTTCATTAAAAATCTTCAAGGGGGTACCTTTGCATTTGAACACTTATACTTGCAAATATTAGACAGCCACATACCTTATGAGGTTTTTTGTGGTTGATATTGCCTAAGGAATAGAAATAATGCCAATAAAGGGTTAGAGAAGCAAGTTTTGTTGCTCTTTAGGTTTCAAACCAGTAATTCAACCAATCAGATCTAAGAACATATACAAAAGTAGTCCATTTTAAAGAAAAAAGTTCCTTTCACTTTGTTGTATTGTGACACATACTGAATGGAATGGAATAATTAAATTGATAATTGAAGTTATATGTGTAAGGATTATTTTGAGCCAAATTTGATGGATATAGTTGTATTTTGATATGGATATGGAGGATTTGATGCATGACCTATAAATAGGGAATTTCTGGGGGATGACAGAGCTATTTTTAGAGTAGGTATTTTCCATAGCCTGGCATTTCACTGCAAGACTTTAAACATGGCCTGATATTTTGACAGAACGTAGAGGAATCATGGACGTTTCAGAAAATGTATGGTCTTCGAAAGGTTAAACTTAAGATAAAATAGCCAGGTAGGCTCGAAAAAACACAAATTTAGTAGAAAACCTTAAAGAAATTAATTATAGGTTTCACACCTTAAGTTAAAAAACATCAAATTGAACTTTTGTTGCTATCATGTTCAAATTAGCCTAATAATGTCACAACAGACACAGAGTGACATTTTTCATACAAAAATGTTACAAGATGCATTGTGGTGTCAGATTGCATGGTCAAAATGCATGTTATGTAATATTTTGGAATATTGCTCCCAAACACTGGATATAAATGGACAGAGGGTATTGCAACTCATTTTATTTTTATTTATGACTTTATAATTATTGTGAATATGTTATTGAATGTGTTTTTGCAGTAGAAGGACATATAATATTGAAAATATGGTTGATATTAAGAATTTTAAAAATTTCATCATGCACCAGTTTGTTGACTTCAAATATAGAATATGGCGATATCATGATTGGATTTTTTCCAATCCTACAATTTTTTCCTGGTAAATTTTGATAGTTTCAGTTAGAATACATGTACAATGTACTCATTAAATAATATAAGGCTATAGAGAGCAGTTTTAATTGAAAATTATGTAGTAAAAACCTGATAATTTAAGTGATCCCAGAAAAATTATTTTCACTGCTTAGCATTTTCTGTAAATTTTTCAAATTGTCAATTTGGATTTCATGTTTTAGAGTATTATTTGGCTGTAACAGTACATTTGAACATCCAGCTTACTTAAACAGTGGGAAAAAATTATGTGGAAGCATATATTTATTGAGTTTTGGGGGAAATTATAGTTTTGTACCATAAGAAATTCCAAAACTTGAATATCAATAAATCATATTTTTGCATATTTGATGGAATTAGAAGGAATTTCAACTGTAGATCTATATACAAAAACTTATTTTATGCCTTAAACTACATAATTTATGGGGTTAAAGCATGAATTAACAAAATTAAGAATGATGTGAACTCATTTTATGGGACAAAAAAAGGGGGGCTAAATGTAAACATTTCATAGTATTTAGCTATTAAATATACAACTGAGGCATATATATGTGTAGAAATTGCTTATTATGTTAGAAATTAGCTTAATAACTGTAATATATAAGAGAATAAGTAAGCTTTGGTATATTACACAGTCTGAACTCAACAGCTGTAAATGGAGATGTTTTCATTAAAAATCTTCAAGGGGGTACCTTTGCATTTGAACACTTATACTTGCAAATATTAGACAGCCACATACCTTATGAGGTTTTTTGTGGTTGATATTGCCTAAGGAATAGAAATAAGGCCAATAAAGGGTTAGAGAAGCAAGTTTTGTTGCTCTTTAGGTTTCAAACCAGTAATTCAACCAATCAGATCTATGAACATATACAAAAGTAGTCCATTTTAAAGAAAAAAGTTCCTTTCACTTTGTTGTATTGTGACACATACTGAATGGAATGGAATAATTAAATTGATAATTGAAGTTATATGTGTAAGGATTATTTTGAGCCAAATTTGATGGATATAGTTGTATTTTGATATGGATATGGAGGATTTGATGCATGACCTATAAATAGGGAATTTTTGGGGGATGACAGAGCTATTTTTAGAGTAGGTATTTTCCATAGCCTGGCATTTCACTGCAAGACTTTAAACATGGCCTGATATTTTGACAGAACGTAGAGGAATCATGAACGTTTCAGAAAATGTATGGTCTTCGAAAGGTTAAGCTTAAGATAAAATGGCCAGGTAGGCTCGAAAAAACACATATTTAGTAGAAAACCTTAAAGAAATTAATTATAGGTTTCCAACCTTGTAGGTGTCAAACCAGTAATTCAACCAATCAGAGCTAAGAACATATACAAAAGTAGTCCCTTTTAAAGAAAAAGTTCCTTTCACTTTGTTGTATTGTGACAAATACTGAATGGAATGGAATAATTAAATTGATAGTTGAAGTTAAATGTATAAGGATTATTTTGAGCCCAAATTTGATTGATTTAGTTGTATTTTGAAATGGATATGGAGGATTTGATGCATGACCTATAAATAGGGAATTTCTGGGGGCTGATATAGCTATTTTTAGAGTAGGTATTTTCCATAGCCTGGCATTTCACTGCAAGACTTTAAACATGGCCTGATATTTTGACAGAACGTAGAGGAATCATGGACGTTTCAGAAAATGTATGGTCTTCGAACGGTTAAACTTAAGATAAAATGGCCAGGTAGGCTCGAAAAAACACAAATTTAGTAGAAAACCTTAAAGAAATTAATTATAGGTTTCAAACCTTAAGTTAAAAAACATCAAATTGAACTTTTGTTGCTATCATGTTCAAATTAGCCTAATAATGTCACAACAGACACAGAGTGACATTTTTCATACACACATGTTACAAAATGCATTGTGGTGTCAGATTATATGGTCGAAATGCATGTTATGTAATATTTTGGAATATTGCTCCCAAACACTGGATATACATGGACAGAGGGTATTGCAACTCAATTTATTTTTATTTATGACTTAAGGGCATATAATATTGAAAATATGGTTGATATTAAGAATTAAAAAAAAATCATCATGCAGCAGTTTGTTGACTTCAAATATAGAATATGGCGATATCATGATTGGATTTTTTTCAATCCTGCAACTTTTTCCTGGTAAATTTTGATAGTTTCAGTTAGAATACATGTACAATGTACTAATAAAATAATATAAGGCTATAGAAAGCAGTTTTAATTGAAATTTATGTAATAAAAACCTGGTAATTTAAATGATCCCAGAAAAATTATATTGACTGCTTAGCATTTTCTGTAAATTTTTCAAATTGTCAATTTGGATTTCATGTTTTAGAGTATTATTTGGCTGTAACAGTACATTTGAGCATCCAGCTTACTTAGATAGTGGGAAAAAATGATGTGGAAGCATATATTTATTGAGTTTTGTGAGAAATTATAGTTTTGTACCATAAGAAATTCCAAAACTTGAATATCAATAAATCATATTTTTGCATATTTGATGGAATGAGAAGGAATTTCAACTGTAGATCTATATACAAAAACATATTTGATGCCTTAAACTACATAATTTATGGGGTTAAAGCATGAATTAACAAAATTAAGAATGAAGTGAACTCATTTCATGGGACGAAAAAAAAGGAGGGGGGGCTAAATGCAAACATTTCATAGTATTTAGCTATTAAATATACAACTGAGGCATATATATGTGTAAAAATTGCTTATTATGTTAGACATTAACTTAATAACTGTAATATATAAGAGAATATGTAAGTTTTGTTATATTACACAGTCTGAACTCAACAGCTGTAAATGGAGATGTTTTCATTAAAAATCTTCAAGGGGGTACCTTTGCATTTGAACACTTATACTTGCAAATATTAGACAGCCACATACCTTATGAGGTTTTTTGTGGTTGATATTGCCTAAGGAATAGAAATAAGGCCA
Source organism: Bathymodiolus brooksi (assembly GCA_963680875.1). NCBI lineage: Eukaryota > Metazoa > Mollusca > Bivalvia > Mytilida > Modiolidae > Bathymodiolus > Bathymodiolus brooksi. The sequence continues at coordinate 58,368,127 of OY804586.1, read as the reverse complement.
ATAAAGGGTTAGAGAAGCAAGTTTTGTTGCTCTTTAGGTTTCAAACCAGTAATTCAACCAATCAGATCTAAGAACATATACAAAAGTAGTCTATTTTAAAGAAAAAGGTTCCTTTCACTTTGTTGTATTGTGACACATACTGAATGGAATGGAATAATTAAATTGATAATTGAAGTTATATGTGTAAGGATTATTTTGAGCCAAATTTGATGGATATAGTTGTATTTTGATATGGATATGGAGGATTTGATGCATGACCTATAAATAGGGAATTTCTGGGGGATGACAGAGCTATTTTTAGAGTAGGTATTTTCCATAGCCTGGCATTTCACTGCAAGACTTTAAACATGGCCTGATATTTTGACAGAACGTAGAGGAATCATGAACGTTTCAGAAAATGTATGGTCTTCGAAAGGTTAAACTTAAGATAAAATGGCCAGGTAGGCTCGAAAAAACACATATTTAGTAGAAAACCTTAAAGAAATTAATTATAGGTTTCCAACCTTGTAGGTGTCAAACCAGTAATTCAACCAATCAGAGCTAAGAACATATACAAAAGTAGTCCCTTTTAAAGAAAAAAGTTCCTTTCACTTTGTTGTATTGTGACAAATACTGAATGGAATGGAATAATTAAATTGATAATTGAAGTTAAATGTATAAGGATTATTTTGAGCCCAAATTGGATTGATTTAGTTGTATTTTAATATGGATATGGAGGATTTGATGCATGACCTATAAATAAGGAATTTCTGGGGGATGACAGAGCTATTTTTAGAGTAGGTATTTTCCATAGCCTGGCATTTCACTGCAAGACTTTAAACATGGCCTGATATTTTGACAGAACGTAGAGGAATCATGGACGTTTCAGAAAATGTATGGTCTTCGAAAGGTTAAACTTAAGATAAAATAGCCAGTTAGGCTCGAAAAAACACAAATTTAGTAGAAAACCTTAAAGAAATTAATTATAGGTTTCACACCATAAGTTAAAAAACATCAAATTGAACTTTTGTTGCTATCATGTTCAAATTAGCCTAATAATGTCACAACAGACACAGAGTGACATTTTTCATACAAAAATGTTACAAAATGCATTGTGGTGTCAGATTGCATGGTCAAAATGCATGTTATGTAATATTTTGGAATATTGCTCCCAAACACTGGATATAAATGGACAGAGGGTATTGCAACTCATTTTATTTTTATTTATGACTTTATAATTATTGTGAATATGTTATTGAATGTGTTTTTGCAGTAGAAGGACATATAATATTGAAAATATGGTTGATATTAAGAATTTTAAAAATTTCATCATGCACCAGTTTGTTGACTTCAAATATAGAATATGGCGATATCATGATTGGATTTTTTTCAATCCTACAATTTTTTCCTGGTAAATTTTGATAGTTTCAGTTAGAATACATGTACAATGTACTCATTAAATAATATAAGGCTATAGAGAGCAGTTTTAATTGAAAATTATGTAGTAAAAACCTGATAATTTAAGTGATCCCAGAAAAATTATTTTCACTGCTTAGCATTTTCTGTAAATTTTTCAAATTGTCAATTTGGATTTCATGTTTTAGAGTATTATTTGGCTGTAACAGTACATTTGAACATCCAGCTTACTTAAACAGTGGGAAAAAATTATGTGGAAGCATATATTTATTGAGTTTTGGGGGAAATTATAGTTTTGTACCATAAGAAATTCCAAAACTTGAATATCAATAAATCATATTTTTGCATATTTGATGGAATTAGAAGGAATTTCAACTGTAGATCTATATACAAAAACTTATTTTATGCCTTAAACTACATAATTTATGGGGTTAAAGCATGAATTAACAAAATTAAGAATGATGTGAACTCATTTTATTGGGACAAAAAAAGGGGGGCTAAATGTAAACATTTCATAGTATTTAGCTATTAAATATACAACTGAGGCATATATATGTGTAGAAATTGCTTATTATGTTAGAAATTAGCTTAATAACTGTAATATATAAGAGAATAAGTAAGCTTTGGTATATTACACAGTCTGAACTCAACAGCTGTAAATGGAGATGTTTTCATTAAAAATCTTCAAGGGGGTACCTTTGCATTTGAACACTTATACTTGCAAATATTAGACAGCCACATACCTTATGAGGTTTTTTGTGGTTGATATTGCCTAAGGAATAGAAATAAGGCCAATAAAGGGTTAGAGAAGCAAGTTTTGTTGCTCTTTAGGTTTCAAACCAGTAATTCAACCAATCAGATCTATGAACATATACAAAAGTAGTCCATTTTAAAGAAAAAAGTTCCTTTCACTTTGTTGTATTGTGACACATACTGAATGGAATGGAATAATTAAATTGATAATTGAAGTTATATGTGTAAGGATTATTTTGAGCCAAATTTGATGGATATAGTTGTATTTTGATATGGATATGGAGGATTTGATGCATGACCTATAAATAGGGAATTTTTGGGGGATGACAGAGCTATTTTTAGAGTAGGTATTTTCCATAGCCTGGCATTTCACTGCAAGACTTTAAACATGGCCTGATATTTTGACAGAACGTAGAGGAATCATGAACGTTTCAGAAAATGTATGGTCTTCGAAAGGTTAAGCTTAAGATAAAATGGCCAGGTAGGCTCGAAAAAACACATATTTAGTAGAAAACCTTAAAGAAATTAATTATAGGTTTCCAACCTTGTAGGTGTCAAACCAGTAATTCAACCAATCAGAGCTAAGAACATATACAAAAGTAGTCCCTTTTAAAGAAAAAGTTCCTTTCACTTTGTTGTATTGTGACAAATACTGAATGGAATGGAATAATGAAATTGATAGTTGAAGTTAAATGTATAAGGATTATTTTGAGCCCAAATTTGATTGATTTAGTTGTATTTTGAAATGGATATGGAGGATTTGATGCATGACCTATAAATAGGGAATTTCTGGGGGCTGATATAGCTATTTTTAGAGTAGGTATTTTCCATAGCCTGGCATTTCACTGCAAGACTTTAAACATGGCCTGATATTTTGACAGAACGTAGAGGAATCATGGACGTTTCAGAAAATGTATGGTCTTCGAACGGTTAAACTTAAGATAAAATGGCCAGGTAGGCTCGAAAAAACACAAATTTAGTAGAAAACCTTAAAGAAATTAATTATAGGTTTCAAACCTTAAGTTAAAAAACATCAAATTGAACTTTTGTTGCTATCATGTTCAAATTAGCCTAATAATGTCACAACAGACACAGAGTGACATTTTTCATACACACATGTTACAAAATGCATTGTGGTGTCAGATTATATGGTCGAAATGCATGTTATGTAATATTTTGGAATATTGCTCCCAAACACTGGATATACATGGACAGAGGGTATTGCAACTCATTTTATTTTTATTTATGACTTAAGGGCATATAATATTGAAAATATGGTTGATATTAAGAATTAAAAAAAAATCATCATGCAGCAGTTTGTTGACTTCAAATATAGAATATGGCGATATCATGATTGGATTTTTTTCAATCCTACAACTTTTTCCTGGTAAATTTTGATAGTTTCAGTTAGAATACATGTACAATGTACTAATAAAATAATATAAGGCTATAGAAAGCAGTTTTAATTGAAATTTATGTAATAAAAACCTGGTAATTTAAATGATCCCAGAAAAATTATATTGACTGCTTAGCATTTTCTGTAAATTTTTCAAATTGTCAATTTGGATTTCATGTTTTAGAGTATTATTTGGCTGTAACAGTACATTTGAGCATCCAGCTTACTTAGATAGTGGGAAAAAATGATGTGGAAGCATATATTTATTGAGTTTTGTGAGAAATTATAGTTTTGTACCATAAGAAATTCCAAAACTTGAATATCAATAAATCATATTTTTGCATATTTGATGGAATGAGAAGGAATTTCAACTGTAGATCTATATACAAAAACATATTTGATGCCTTAAACTACATAATTTATGGGGTTAAAGCATGAATTAACAAAATTAAGAATGAAGTGAACTCATTTCATGGGACGAAAAAAAAGGAGGGGGGGCTAAATGCAAACATTTCATAGTATTTAGCTATTAAATATACAACTGAGGCATATATATGTGTAAAAATTGCTTATTATGTTAGACATTAACTTAATAACTGTAATATATAAGAGAATATGTAAGTTTTGTTATATTACACAGTCTGAACTCAACAGCTGTAAATGGAGATGTTTTCATTAAAAATCTTCAAGGGGGTACCTTTGCATTTGAACACTTATACTTGCAAATATTATACAGCCACATACCTTATGAGGTTTTTTGTGGTTGATATTGCCTAAGGAATAGAAATAAGGCCAATAAAGGGTTAGAGAAGCAAGTTTTGTTGCTCTTTAGGTTTCAAACCAGTAATTCAACCAATCAGATCTAAGAACATATACAAAAGTAGTCTATTTTAAAGAAAAAGGTTCCTTTCACTTTGTTGTATTGTGACACATACTGAATGGAATGGAATAATTAAATTGATAATTGAAGTTATATGTGTAAGGATTATTTTGAGCCAAATTTGATGGATATAGTTGTATTTTGATATGGATATGGAGGATTTGATGCATGACCTATAAATAGGGAATTTCTGGGGGATGACAGAGCTATTTTTAGAGTAGGTATTTTCCATAGCCTGGCATTTCACTGCAAGACTTTAAACATGGCCTGATATTTTGACAGAACGTAGAGGAATCATGAACGTTTCAGAAAATGTATGGTCTTCGAAAGGTTAAACTTAAGATAAAATGGCCAGGTAGGCTCGAAAAAACACATATTTAGTAGAAAACCTTAAAGAAATTAATTATAGGTTTCCAACCTTGTAGGTGTCAAACCAGTAATTCAACCAATCAGAGCTAAGAACATATACAAAAGTAGTCCCTTTTAAAGAAAAAAGTTCCTTTCACTTTGTTGTATTGTGACAAATACTGAATGGAATGGAATAATTAAATTGATAATTGAAGTTAAATGTATAAGGATTATTTTGAGCCCAAATTGGATTGATTTAGTTGTATTTTAATATGGATATGGAGGATTTGATGCATGACCTATAAATAAGGAATTTCTGGGGGATGACAGAGCTATTTTTAGAGTAGGTATTTTCCATAGCCTGGCATTTCACTGCAAGACTTTAAACATGGCCTGATATTTTGACAGAACGTAGAGGAATCATGGACGTTTCAGAAAATGTATGGTCTTCGAAAGGTTAAACTTAAGATAAAATAGCCAGTTAGGCTCGAAAAAACACAAATTTAGTAGAAAACCTTAAAGAAATTAATTATAGGTTTCACACCATAAGTTAAAAAACATCAAATTGAACTTTTGTTGCTATCATGTTCAAATTAGCCTAATAATGTCACAACAGACACAGAGTGACATTTTTCATACAAAAATGTTACAAAATGCATTGTGGTGTCAGATTGCATGGTCAAAATGCATGTTATGTAATATTTTGGAATATTGCTCCCAAACACTGGATATAAATGGACAGAGGGTATTGCAACTCATTTTATTTTTATTTATGACTTTATAATTATTGTGAATATGTTATTGAATGTGTTTTTGCAGTAGAAGGACATATAATATTGAAAATATGGTTGATATTAAGAATTTTAAAAATTTCATCATGCACCAGTTTGTTGACTTCAAATATAGAATATGGCGATATCATGATTGGATTTTTTTCAATCCTACAATTTTTTCCTGGTAAATTTTGATAGTTTCAGTTAGAATACATGTACAATGTACTCATTAAATAATATAAGGCTATAGAGAGCAGTTTTAATTGAAAATTATGTAGTAAAAACCTGATAATTTAAGTGATCCCAGAAAAATTATTTTCACTGCTTAGCATTTTCTGTAAATTTTTCAAATTGTCAATTTGGATTTCATGTTTTAGAGTATTATTTGGCTGTAACAGTACATTTGAACATCCAGCTTACTTAAACAGTGGGAAAAAATTATGTGGAAGCATATATTTATTGAGTTTTGGGGGAAATTATAGTTTTGTACCATAAGAAATTCCAAAACTTGAATATCAATAAATCATATTTTTGCATATTTGATGGAATTAGAAGGAATTTCAACTGTAGATCTATATACAAAAACTTATTTTATGCCTTAAACTACATAATTTATGGGGTTAAAGCATGAATTAACAAAATTAAGAATGATGTGAACTCATTTTATGGGACAAAAAAAGGGGGGGGGCTAAATGTAAACATTTCATAGTATTTAGCTATTAAATATACAACTGAGGCATATATATGTGTAGAAATTGCTTATTATGTTAGAAATTAGCTTAATAACTGTAATATATAAGAGAATAGGTAAGCTTTGGTATATTACACAGTCTGAACTCAACAGCTGTAAATGGAGATGTTTTCATTAAAAATCTTCAAGGGGGTACCTTTGCATTTGAACACTTATACTTGCAAATATTAGACAGCCACATACCTTATGAGGTTTTTTGTGGTTGATATTGCCTAAGGAATAGAAATAAGGCCAATAAAGGGTTAGAGAAGCAAGTTTTGTTGCTCTTTAGGTTTCAAACCAGTAATTCAACCAATCAGATCTAAGTACATATACAAAAGTAGTCCATTTTAAAGAAAAAAGTTCCTTTCACTTTGTTGTATTGTGACACATACTGAATGGAATGGAATAATTAAATTGATAATTGAAGTTATATGTGTAAGGATTATTTTGAGCCAAATTTGATGGATATAGTTGTATTTTGATATGGATATGGAGGATTTGATGCATGACCTATAAATAGGGAATTTCTGGGGGATGACAGAGCTATTTTTAGAGTAGGTATTTTCCATAGCCTGGCATTTCACTGCAAGACTTTAAACATGGCCTGATATTTTGACAGAACGTAGAGGAATCATGAACGTTTCAGAAAATGTATGGTCTTCGAAAGGTTAAACTTAAGATAAAATGGCCAGGTAGGCTCGAAAAAACACATATTTAGTAGAAAACCTTAAAGAAATTAATTATAGGTTTCCAACCTTGTAGGTGTCAAACCAGTAATTCAACCAATCAGAGCTAAGAACATATACAAAAGTAGTCCCTTTTAAAGAAAAAAGTTCCTTTCACTTTGTTGTTTTGTGACAAATACTGAATGGAATGGAATAATTAAATTGATAGTTGAAGTTAAATGTATAAGGATTATTTTGAGCCCAAATTTGATTGATTTAGTTGTATTTTGAAATGGATATGGAGGATTTGATGCATGACCTATAAATAGGGAATTTCTGGGGGCTGATATAGCTATTTTTAGAGTAGGTATTTTCCATAGCCTGGCATTTCACTGCAAGACTTTAAACATGGCCTGATATTTTGACAGAACGTAGAGGAATCATGGACGTTTCAGAAAATGTATGGTCTTCGAAAGGTTAAACTTAAGATAAAATGGCCAGGTAGGCTCGAAAAAACACAAATTTAGTAGAAAACCTTAAAGAAATTAATTATAGGTTTCAAACCTTAAGTTAAAAAACATCAAATTGAACTTTTGTTGCTATCATGTTCAAATTAGCCTAATAATGTCACAACAGACACAGAGTGACATTTTTCATACAAACATGTTACAAAATGCATTGTGGTGTCAGATTACATGGTCGAAATGCATGTTATGTAATATTTTGGAATATTGCTCCCAAACACTGGATATACATGGACAGAGGGTATTGCAACTCAATTTATTTTTATTTATGACTTAAGGGCATATAATATTGAAAATATGGTTGATATTAAGAATTAAAAAAAAATCATCATGCAGCAGTTTGTTGACTTCAAATATAGAATATGGCGATATCATGATTGGATTTTTTTCACTCCTACAACTTTTTCCTGGTAAATTTTGATAGTTTCAGTTAGAATACATGTACAATGTACTTATAAAATAATATAAGGCTATAGAAAGCAGTTTTAATTGAAATTTATGTAGTAAAAACCTGGTAATTTAAATGATCCCAGAAAAATTATTTTGACTGCTTAGCATTTTCTGTAAATTTTTCAAATTGTCAATTTGGATTTCATGTTTTAGAGTATTATTTGGCTGTAACAGTACATTTGAACATCCAGCTTACTTAAACAGTGGGAAAAAATTATGTGGAAGCATATATTTATTGAGTTTTGGGGGAAATTATAGTTTTGTACCATAAGAAATTCCAAAACTTGAATATCAATAAATCATATTTTTGCATATTTGATGGAATTAGAAGGAATTTCAACTGTAGATCTATATACAAAAACTTATTTTATGCCTTAAACTACATAATTTATGGGGTTAAAGCATGAATTAATAAAATTAAGAATGATGTGAACTCATTTTATGGGACAAAAAAAGAGGGGGCTAAATGTAAACATTTCATAGTATTTAGCTATTAAATATACAACTGAGGCATATATATGTGTAGAAATTGCTTATTATGTTAGAAATTAGCTTAATAACTGTAATATATAAGAGAATAGGTAAGCTTTGGTATATTACACAGTCTGAACTCAACAGCTGTAAATGGAGATGTTTTCATTAAAAATCTTCAAGGGGGTACCTTTGCATTTGAACACTTATACTTGCTAATATTAGACAGCCACATACCTTATGAGGTTTTTTGTGGTTGATATTGCCTAAGGAATAGAAATAAGGCCAATAAAGGGTTAGAGAAGCAAGTTTTGTTGCTCTTTAGGTTTCAAACCAGTAATTCAACCAATCAGATCTAAGTACATATACAAAAGTAGTCCATTTTAAAGAAAAAAGTTCCTTTCACTTTGTTGTATTGTGACACATACTGAATGGAATGGAATAATTAAATTGATAGTTGAAGTTAAATGTATAAGGATTATTTTGAGCCCAAATTTGATTGATTTAGTTGTATTTTGAAATGGATATGGAGGATTTGATGCATGACCTATAAATAGGGAATTTCTGGGGGCTGATATAGCTATTTTTAGAGTAGGTATTTTCCATAGCCTGGCATTTCACTGCAAGACTTTAAACATGGCCTGATATTTTGACAGAACGTAGAGGAATCATGGACGTTTCAGAAAATGTATGGTCTTCGAAAGGTTAAACTTAAGATAAAATGGCCAGGTAGGCTGGAAAAAACACATATTTAGTAGAAAACCTTAAAGAAATTAATTATAGGTTTCCAACCTTGTAGGTGTCAAACCAGTAATTCAACCAATCAGAGCTAAGAACATATACAAAAGTAGTCCCTTTTAAAGAAAAAAGTTCCTTTCACTTTGTTGTTTTGTGACAAATACTGAATGGAATGGAATAATTAAATTGATAGTTGAAGTTAAATGTATAAGGATTATTTTGAGCCCAAATTTGATTGATTTAGTTGTATTTTGAAATGGATATGGAGGATTTGATGCATGACCTATAAATAGGGAATTTCTGGGGGCTGATATAGCTATTTTTAGAGTAGGTATTTTCCATAGCCTGGCATTTCACTGCAAGACTTTAAACATGGCCTGATATTTTGACAGAACGTAGAGGAATCATGGACGTTTCAGAAAATGTATGGTCTTCGAAAGGTTAAACTTAAGATAAAATGGCCAGGTAGGCTCGAAAAAACACAAATTTAGTAGAAAACCTTAAAGAAATTAATTATAGGTTTCAAACCTTAAGTTAAAAAACATCAAATTGAACTTTTGTTGCTATCATGTTCAAATTAGCCTAATAATGTCACAACAGACACAGAGTGACATTTTTCATACAAACATGTTACAAAATGCATTGTGGTGTCAGATTACATGGTCGAAATGCATGTTATGTAATATTTTGGAATATTGCTCCCAAACACTGGATATACATGGACAGAGGGTATTGCAACTCAATTTATTTTTATTTATGACTTAAGGGCATATAATATTGAAAATATGGTTGATATTAAGAATTAAAAAAAAATCATCATGCAGCAGTTTGTTGACTTAAAATATAGAATATGGCGATATCATGATTGGATTTTTTTCAATCCTACAACTTTTTCCTGGTAAATTTTGATAGTTTCAGTTAGAATACATGTACAATGTACTTATAAAATAATATAAGGCTATAGAAAGCAGTTTTAATTGAAATTTATGTAGTAAAAACCTGGTAATTTAAATGATCCCAGAAAAATTATTTTGACTGCTTAGCATTTTCTGTAAATTTTTCAAATTGTCAATTTGGATTTCATGTTTTAGAGTATTATTTGGCTGTAACAGTACATTTGAACATCCAGCTTACTTAAACAGTGGGAAAAAATTATGTGGAAGCATATATTTATTGAGTTTTGGGGGAAATTATAGTTTTGTACCATAAGAAATTCCAAAACTTGAATATCAATAAATCATATTTTTGCATATTTGATGGAATTAGAAGGAATTTCAACTGTAGATCTATATACAAAAACTTATTTTATGCCTTAAACTACATAATTTATGGGGTTAAAGCATGAATTAACAAAATTAAGAATGATGTGAACTCATTTTATGGGACAAAAAAAGGGGGGGCTAAATGTAAACATTTCATAGTATTTAGCTATTAAATATACAACTGAGGCATATATATGTGTAGAAATTGCTTATTATGTTAGAAATTAGCTTAATAACTGTAATATATAAGAGAATAGGTAAGCTTTGGTATATTACACAGTCTGAACTCAACAGCTGTAAATGGAGATGTTTTCATTAAAAATCTTCAAGGGGGTACCTTTGCATTTGAACACTTATACTTGCAAATATTAGACAGCCACATACCTTATGAGGTTTTTTGTGGTTGATATTGCCTAAGGAATAGAAATAAGGCCAATAAAGGGTTAGAGAAGCAAGTTTTGTTGCTCTTTAGGTTTCAAACCAGTAATTCAACCAATCAGATCTAAGTACATATACAAAAGTAGTCCATTTTAAAGAAAAAAGTTCCTTTCACTTTGTTGTATTGTGACAAATACTGAATGGAATGGAATAATTAAATTGATAGTTGAAGTTAAATGTATAAGGATTATTTTGAGCCCAAATTTGATTGATTTAGTTGTATTTTGAAATGGATATGGAGGATTTGATGCATGACCTATAAATAGGGAATTTCTGGGGGCTGATATAGCTATTTTTAGAGTAGGTATTTTCCATAGCCTGGCATTTCACTGCAAGACTTTAAACATGGCCTGATATTTTGACAGAACGTAGAGGAATCATGGACGTTTCAGAAAATGTATGGTCTTCGAAAGGTTAAACTTAAGATAAAATGGCCAGGTAGGCTGGAAAAAACACATATTTAGTAGAAAACCTTAAAGAAATTAATTATAGGTTTCCAACCTTGTAGGTGTCAAACCAGTAATTCAACCAATCAGAGCTAAGAACATATACAAAAGTAGTCCCTTTTAAAGAAAAAAGTTCCTTTCACTTTGTTGTTTTGTGACAAATACTGAATGGAATGGAATAATTAAATTGATAGTTGAAGTTAAATGTATAAGGATTATTTTGAGCCCAAATTTGATTGATTTAGTTGTATTTTGAAATGGATATGGAGGATTTGATGCATGACCTATAAAAAGGGAATTTCTGGGGGCTGATATAGCTATTTTTAGAGTAGGTATTTTCCATAGCCTGGCATTTCACTGCAAGACTTTAAACATGGCCTGATATTTTGACAGAACGTAGAGGAATCATGGACGTTTCAGAAAATGTATGGTCTTCGAAAGGTTAAACTTAAGATAAAATGGCCAGGTAGGCTCGAAAAAACACAAATTTAGTAGAAAACCTTAAAGAAATTAATTATAGGTTTCAAACCTTAAGTTAAAAAACATCAAATTGAACTTTTGTTGCTATCATGTTCAAATTAGCCTAATAATGTCACAACAGACACAGAGTGACATTTTTCATACAAACATGTTACAAAATGCATTGTGGTGTCAGATTACATGGTCGAAATGCATGTTATGTAATATTTTGGAATATTGCTCCCAAACACTGGATATACATGGACAGAGGGTATTGCAACTCAATTTATTTTTATTTATGACTTAAGGGCATATAATATTGAAAATATGGTTGATATTAAGAATTAAAAAAAAATCATCATGCAGCAGTTTGTTGACTTAAAATATAGAATATGGCGATATCATGATTGGATTTTTTTCAATCCTACAACTTTTTCCTGGTAAATTTTGATAGTTTCAGTTAGAATACATGTACAATGTACTTATAAAATAATATAAGGCTATAGAAAGCAGTTTTAATTGAAATTTATGTAGTAAAAACCTGGTAATTTAAATGATCCCAGAAAAATTATTTTGACTGCTTAGCATTTTCTGTAAATTTTTCAAATTGTCAATTTGGATTTCATGTTTTAGAGTATTATTTGGCTGTAACAGTACATTTGAACATCCAGCTTACTTAAACAGTGGGAAAAAATTATGTGGAAGCATATATTTATTGAGTTTTGGGGGAAATTATAGTTTTGTACCATAAGAAATTCCAAAACTTGAATATCAATAAATCATATTTTTGCATATTTGATGGAATTAGAAGGAATTTCAACTGTAGATCTATATACAAAAACTTATTTTATGCCTTAAACTACATAATTTATGGGGTTAAAGCATGAATTAACAAAATTAAGAATGATGTGAACTCATTTTATGGGACAAAAAAAGGGGGGGCTAAATGTAAACATTTCATAGTATTTAGCTATTAAATATACAACTGAGGCATATATATGTGTAGAAATTGCTTATTATGTTAGAAATTAGCTTAATAACTGTAATATATAAGAGAATAGGTAAGCTTTGGTATATTACACAGTCTGAACTCAACAGCTGTAAATGGAGATGTTTTCATTAAAAATCTTCAAGGGGGTACCTTTGCATTTGAACACTTATACTTGCAAATATTAGACAGCCACATACCTTATGAGGTTTTTTGTGGTTGATATTGCCTAAGGAATAGAAATAAGGCCAATAAAGGGTTAGAGAAGCAAGTTTTGTTGCTCTTTAGGTTTCAAACCAGTAATTCAACCAATCAGATCTAAGTACATATACAAAAGTAGTCCATTTTAAAGAAAAAAGTTCCTTTCACTTTGTTGTATTGTGACAAATACTGAATGGAATGGAATAATTAAATTGATAGTTGAAGTTAAATGTATAAGGATTATTTTGAGCCCAAATTTGATTGATTTAGTTGTATTTTGAAATGGATATGGAGGATTTGATGCATGACCTATAAATAGGGAATTTCTGGGGGCTGATATAGCTATTTTTAGAGTAGGTATTTTCCATAGCCTGGCATTTCACTGCAAGACTTTAAACATGGCCTGATATTTTGACAGAACGTAGAGGAATCATGGACGTTTCAGAAAATGTATGGTCTTCGAAAGGTTAAACTTAAGATAAAATGGCCAGGTAGGCTGGAAAAAACACATATTTAGTAGAAAACCTTAAAGAAATTAATTATAGGTTTCCAACCTTGTAGGTGTCAAACCAGTAATTCAACCAATCAGAGCTAAGAACATATACAAAAGTAGTCCCTTTTAAAGAAAAAAGTTCCTTTCACTTTGTTGTTTTGTGACAAATACTGAATGGAATGGAATAATTAAATTGATAGTTGAAGTTAAATGTATAAGGATTATTTTGAGCCCAAATTTGATTGATTTAGTTGTATTTTGAAATGGATATGGAGGATTTGATGCATGACCTATAAAAAGGGAATTTCTGGGGGCTGATATAGCTATTTTTAGAGTAGGTATTTTCCATAGCCTGGCATTTCACTGCAAGACTTTAAACATGGCCTGATATTTTGACAGAACGTAGAGGAATCATGGACGTTTCAGAAAATGTATGGTCTTCGAAAGGTTAAACTTAAGATAAAATGGCCAGGTAGGCTCGAAAAAACACAAATTTAGTAGAAAACCTTAAAGAAATTAATTATAGGTTTCAAACCTTAAGTTAAAAAACATCAAATTGAACTTTTGTTGCTATCATGTTCAAATTAGCCTAATAATGTCACAACAGACACAGAGTGACATTTTTCATACAAACATGTTACAAAATGCATTGTGGTGTCAGATTACATGGTCGAAATGCATGTTATGTAATATTTTGGAATATTGCTCCCAAACACTGGATATACATGGACAGAGGGTATTGCAACTCAATTTATTTTTATTTATGACTTAAGGGCATATAATATTGAAAATATGGTTGATATTAAGAATTAAAAAAAAATCATCATGCAGCAGTTTGTTGACTTAAAATATAGAATATGGCGATATCATGATTGGATTTTTTTCAATCCTACAACTTTTTCCTGGTAAATTTTGATAGTTTCAGTTAGAATACATGTACAATGTACTTATAAAATAATATAAGGCTATAGAAAGCAGTTTTAATTGAAATTTATGTAGTAAAAACCTGGTAATTTAAATGATCCCAGAAAAATTATTTTGACTGCTTAGCATTTTCTGTAAATTTTTCAAATTGTCAATTTGGATTTCATGTTTTAGAGTATTATTTGGCTGTAACAGTACATTTGAACATCCAGCTTACTTAAACAGTGGGAAAAAATTATGTGGAAGCATATATTTATTGAGTTTTGGGGGAAATTATAGTTTTGTACCATAAGAAATTCCAAAACTTGAATATCAATAAATCATATTTTTGCATATTTGATGGAATTAGAAGGAATTTCAACTGTAGATCTATATACAAAAACTTATTTTATGCCTTAAACTACATAATTTATGGGGTTAAAGCATGAATTAACAAAATTAAGAATGATGTGAACTCATTTTATGGGACAAAAAAAGGGGGGGCTAAATGTAAACATTTCATAGTATTTAGCTATTAAATATACAACTGAGGCATATATATGTGTAGAAATTGCTTATTATGTTAGAAATTAGCTTAATAACTGTAATATATAAGAGAATAGGTAAGCTTTGGTATATTACACAGTCTGAACTCAACAGCTGTAAATGGAGATGTTTTCATTAAAAATCTTCAAGGGGGTACCTTTGCATTTGAACACTTATACTTGCAAATATTAGACAGCCACATACCTTATGAGGTTTTTTGTGGTTGATATTGCCTAAGGAATAGAAATAAGGCCAATAAAGGGTTAGAGAAGCAAGTTTTGTTGCTCTTTAGGTTTCAAACCAGTAATTCAACCAATCAGATCTAAGTACATATACAAAAGTAGTCCATTTTAAAGAAAAAAGTTCCTTTCACTTTGTTGTATTGTGACAAATACTGAATGGAATGGAATAATTAAATTGATAGTTGAAGTTAAATGTATAAGGATTATTTTGAGCCCAAATTTGATTGATTTAGTTGTATTTTGAAATGGATATGGAGGATTTGATGCATGACCTATAAATAGGGAATTTCTGGGGGCTGATATAGCTATTTTTAGAGTAGGTATTTTCCATAGCCTGGCATTTCACTGCAAGACTTTAAACATGGCCTGATATTTTGACAGAACGTAGAGGAATCATGGACGTTTCAGAAAATGTATGGTCTTCGAACGGTTAAACTTAAGATAAAATGGCCAGGTAGGCTCGAAAAAACACAAATTTAGTAGAAAACCTTAAAGAAATTAATTATAGGTTTCAAACCTTAAGTTAAAAAACATCAAATTGAACTTTTGTTGCTATCATGTTCAAATTAGCCTAATAATGTCACAACAGACACAGAGTGACATTTTTCATACACACATGTTACAAAATGCATTGTGGTGTCAGATTATATGGTCGAAATGCATGTTATGTAATATTTTGGAATATTGCTCCCAAACACTGGATATACATGGACAGAGGGTATTGCAACTCAATTTATTTTTATTTATGACTTAAGGGCATATAATATTGAAAATATGGTTGATATTAAGAATTAAAAAAAAATCATCATGCAGCAGTTTGTTGACTTCAAATATAGAATATGGCGATATCATGATTGGATTTTTTTCAATCCTACAACTTTTTCCTGGTAAATTTTGATAGTTTCAGTTAGAATACATGTACAATGTACTAATAAAATAATATAAGGCTATAGAAAGCAGTTTTAATTGAAATTTATGTAATAAAAACCTGGTAATTTAAATGATCCCAGAAAAATTATATTGACTGCTTAGCATTTTCTGTAAATTTTTCAAATTGTCAATTTGGATTTCATGTTTTAGAGTATTATTTGGCTGTAACAGTACATTTGAGCATCCAGCTTACTTAGATAGTGGGAAAAAATGATGTGGAAGCATATATTTATTGAGTTTTGTGAGAAATTATAGTTTTGTACCATAAGAAATTCCAAAACTTGAATATCAATAAATCATATTTTTGCATATTTGATGGAATGAGAAGGAATTTCAACTGTAGATCTATATACAAAAACATATTTGATGCCTTAAACTACATAATTTATGGGGTTAAAGCATGAATTAACAAAATTAAGAATGAAGTGAACTCATTTCATGGGACGAAAAAAAAGGAGGGGGGGCTAAATGCAAACATTTCATAGTATTTAGCTATTAAATATACAACTGAGGCATATATATGTGTAAAAATTGCTTATTATGTTAGACATTAACTTAATAACTGTAATATATAAGAGAATATGTAAGTTTTGTTATATTACACAGTCTGAACTCAACAGCTGTAAATGGAGATGTTTTCATTAAAAATCTTCAAGGGGGTACCTTTGCATTTGAACACTTATACTTGCAAATATTATACAGCCACATACCTTATGAGGTTTTTTGTGGTTGATATTGCCTAAGGAATAGAAATAAGGCCAATAAAGGGTTAGAGAAGCAAGTTTTGTTGCTCTTTAGGTTTCAAACCAGTAATTCAACCAATCAGATCTAAGAACATATACAAAAGTAGTCTATTTTAAAGAAAAAGGTTCCTTTCACTTTGTTGTATTGTGACACATACTGAATGGAATGGAATAATTAAATTGATAATTGAAGTTATATGTGTAAGGATTATTTTGAGCCAAATTTGATGGATATAGTTGTATTTTGATATGGATATGGAGGATTTGATGCATGACCTATAAATAGGGAATTTCTGGGGGATGACAGAGCTATTTTTAGAGTAGGTATTTTCCATAGCCTGGCATTTCACTGCAAGACTTTAAACATGGCCTGATATTTTGACAGAACGTAGAGGAATCATGAACGTTTCAGAAAATGTATGGTCTTCGAAAGGTTAAACTTAAGATAAAATGGCCAGGTAGGCTCGAAAAAACACATATTTAGTAGAAAACCTTAAAGAAATTAATTATAGGTTTCCAACCTTGTAGGTGTCAAACCAGTAATTCAACCAATCAGAGCTAAGAACATATACAAAAGTAGTCCCTTTTAAAGAAAAAAGTTCCTTTCACTTTGTTGTATTGTGACAAATACTGAATGGAATGGAATAATTAAATTGATAATTGAAGTTAAATGTATAAGGATTATTTTGAGCCCAAATTGGATTGATTTAGTTGTATTTTAATATGGATATGGAGGATTTGATGCATGACCTATAAATAAGGAATTTCTGGGGGATGACAGAGCTATTTTTAGAGTAGGTATTTTCCATAGCCTGGCATTTCACTGCAAGACTTTAAACATGGCCTGATATTTTGACAGAACGTAGAGGAATCATGGACGTTTCAGAAAATGTATGGTCTTCGAAAGGTTAAACTTAAGATAAAATAGCCAGTTAGGCTCGAAAAAACACAAATTTAGTAGAAAACCTTAAAGAAATTAATTATAGGTTTCACACCATAAGTTAAAAAACATCAAATTGAACTTTTGTTGCTATCATGTTCAAATTAGCCTAATAATGTCACAACAGACACAGAGTGACATTTTTCATACAAAAATGTTACAAAATGCATTGTGGTGTCAGATTGCATGGTCAAAATGCATGTTATGTAATATTTTGGAATATTGCTCCCAAACACTGGATATAAATGGACAGAGGGTATTGCAACTCATTTTATTTTTATTTATGACTTTATAATTATTGTGAATATGTTATTGAATGTGTTTTTGCAGTAGAAGGACATATAATATTGAAAATATGGTTGATATTAAGAATTTTAAAAATTTCATCATGCACCAGTTTGTTGACTTCAAATATAGAATATGGCGATATCATGATTGGATTTTTTTCAATCCTACAATTTTTTCCTGGTAAATTTTGATAGTTTCAGTTAGAATACATGTACAATGTACTCATTAAATAATATAAGGCTATAGAGAGCAGTTTTAATTGAAAATTATGTAGTAAAAACCTGATAATTTAAGTGATCCCAGAAAAATTATTTTCACTGCTTAGCATTTTCTGTAAATTTTTCAAATTGTCAATTTGGATTTCATGTTTTAGAGTATTATTTGGCTGTAACAGTACATTTGAACATCCAGCTTACTTAAACAGTGGGAAAAAATTATGTGGAAGCATATATTTATTGAGTTTTGGGGGAAATTATAGTTTTGTACCATAAGAAATTCCAAAACTTGAATATCAATAAATCATATTTTTGCATATTTGATGGAATTAGAAGGAATTTCAACTGTAGATCTATATACAAAAACTTATTTTATGCCTTAAACTACATAATTTATGGGGTTAAAGCATGAATTAACAAAATTAAGAATGATGTGAACTCATTTTATGGGACAAAAAAAGGGGGGGGGCTAAATGTAAACATTTCATAGTATTTAGCTATTAAATATACAACTGAGGCATATATATGTGTAGAAATTGCTTATTATGTTAGAAATTAGCTTAATAACTGTAATATATAAGAGAATAGGTAAGCTTTGGTATATTACACAGTCTGAACTCAACAGCTGTAAATGGAGATGTTTTCATTAAAAATCTTCAAGGGGGTACCTTTGCATTTGAACACTTATACTTGCAAATATTAGACAGCCACATACCTTATGAGGTTTTTTGTGGTTGATATTGCCTAAGGAATAGAAATAAGGCCAATAAAGGGTTAGAGAAGCAAGTTTTGTTGCTCTTTAGGTTTCAAACCAGTAATTCAACCAATCAGATCTAAGTACATATACAAAAGTAGTCCATTTTAAAGAAAAAAGTTCCTTTCACTTTGTTGTATTGTGACACATACTGAATGGAATGGAATAATTAAATTGATAATTGAAGTTATATGTGTAAGGATTATTTTGAGCCAAATTTGATGGATATAGTTGTATTTTGATATGGATATGGAGGATTTGATGCATGACCTATAAATAGGGAATTTCTGGGGGATGACAGAGCTATTTTTAGAGTAGGTATTTTCCATAGCCTGGCATTTCACTGCAAGACTTTAAACATGGCCTGATATTTTGACAGAACGTAGAGGAATCATGAACGTTTCAGAAAATGTATGGTCTTCGAAAGGTTAAACTTAAGATAAAATGGCCAGGTAGGCTGGAAAAAACACATATTTAGTAGAAAACCTTAAAGAAATTAATTATAGGTTTCCAACCTTGTAGGTGTCAAACCAGTAATTCAACCAATCAGAGCTAAGAACATATACAAAAGTAGTCCCTTTTAAAGAAAAAAGTTCCTTTCACTTTGTTGTTTTGTGACAAATACTGAATGGAATGGAATAATTAAATTGATAGTTGAAGTTAAATGTATAAGGATTATTTTGAGCCCAAATTTGATTGATTTAGTTGTATTTTGAAATGGATATGGAGGATTTGATGCATGACCTATAAATAGGGAATTTCTGGGGGCTGATATAGCTATTTTTAGAGTAGGTATTTTCCATAGCCTGGCATTTCACTGCAAGACTTTAAACATGGCCTGATATTTTGACAGAACGTAGAGGAATCATGGACGTTTCAGAAAATGTATGGTCTTCGAAAGGTTAAACTTAAGATAAAATGGCCAGGTAGGCTCGAAAAAACACAAATTTAGTAGAAAACCTTAAAGAAATTAATTATAGGTTTCAAACCTTAAGTTAAAAAACATCAAATTGAACTTTTGTTGCTATCATGTTCAAATTAGCCTAATAATGTCACAACAGACACAGAGTGACATTTTTCATACAAACATGTTACAAAATGCATTGTGGTGTCAGATTACATGGTCGAAATGCATGTTATGTAATATTTTGGAATATTGCTCCCAAACACTGGATATACATGGACAGAGGGTATTGCAACTCAATTTATTTTTATTTATGACTTAAGGGCATATAATATTGAAAATATGGTTGATATTAAGAATTAAAAAAAAATCATCATGCAGCAGTTTGTTGACTTCAAATATAGAATATGGCGATATCATGATTGGATTTTTTTCAATCCTACAACTTTTTCCTGGTAAATTTTGATAGTTTCAGTTAGAATACATGTACAATGTACTTATAAAATAATATAAGGCTATAGAAAGCAGTTTTAATTGAAATTTATGTAGTAAAAACCTGGTAATTTAAATGATCCCAGAAAAATTATTTTGACTGCTTAGCATTTTCTGTAAATTTTTCAAATTGTCAATTTGGATTTCATGTTTTAGAGTATTATTTGGCTGTAACAGTACATTTGAACATCCAGCTTACTTAAACAGTGGGAAAAAATTATGTGGAAGCATATATTTATTGAGTTTTGGGGGAAATTATAGTTTTGTACCATAAGAAATTCCAAAACTTGAATATCAATAAATCATATTTTTGCATATTTGATGGAATTAGAAGGAATTTCAACTGTAGATCTATATACAAAAACTTATTTTATGCCTTAAACTACATAATTTATGGGGTTAAAGCATGAATTAACAAAATTAAGAATGATGTGAACTCATTTTATGGGACAAAAAAAGGGGGGGCTAAATGTAAACATTTCATAGTATTTAGCTATTAAATATACAACTGAGGCATATATATGTGTAGAAATTGCTTATTATGTTAGAAATTAGCTTAATAACTGTAATATATAAGAGAATAGGTAAGCTTTGGTATATTACACAGTCTGAACTCAACAGCTGTAAATGGAGATGTTTTCATTAAAAATCTTCAAGGGGGTACCTTTGCATTTGAACACTTATACTTGCAAATATTAGACAGCCACATACCTTATGAGGTTTTTTGTGGTTGATATTGCCTAAGGAATAGAAATAAGGCCAATAAAGGGTTAGAGAAGCAAGTTTTGTTGCTCTTTAGGTTTCAAACCAGTAATTCAACCAATCAGATCTAAGTACATATACAAAAGTAGTCCATTTTAAAGAAAAAAGTTCCTTTCACTTTGTTGTATTGTGACAAATACTGAATGGAATGGAATAATTAAATTGATAGTTGAAGTTAAATGTATAAGGATTATTTTGAGCCCAAATTTGATTGATTTAGTTGTATTTTGAAATGGATATGGAGGATTTGATGCATGACCTATAAATAGGGAATTTCTGGGGGCTGATATAGCTATTTTTAGAGTAGGTATTTTCCATAGCCTGGCATTTCACTGCAAGACTTTAAACATGGCCTGATATTTTGACAGAACGTAGAGGAATCATGGACGTTTCAGAAAATGTATGGTCTTCGAAAGGTTAAACTTAAGATAAAATGGCCAGGTAGGCTGGAAAAAACACATATTTAGTAGAAAACCTTAAAGAAATTAATTATAGGTTTCCAACCTTGTAGGTGTCAAACCAGTAATTCAACCAATCAGAGCTAAGAACATATACAAAAGTAGTCCCTTTTAAAGAAAAAAGTTCCTTTCACTTTGTTGTTTTGTGACAAATACTGAATGGAATGGAATAATTAAATTGATAGTTGAAGTTAAATGTATAAGGATTATTTTGAGCCCAAATTTGATTGATTTAGTTGTATTTTGAAATGGATATGGAGGATTTGATGCATGACCTATAAAAAGGGAATTTCTGGGGGCTGATATAGCTATTTTTAGAGTAGGTATTTTCCATAGCCTGGCATTTCACTGCAAGACTTTAAACATGGCCTGATATTTTGACAGAACGTAGAGGAATCATGGACGTTTCAGAAAATGTATGGTCTTCGAAAGGTTAAACTTAAGATAAAATGGCCAGGTAGGCTCGAAAAAACACAAATTTAGTAGAAAACCTTAAAGAAATTAATTATAGGTTTCAAACCTTAAGTTAAAAAACATCAAATTGAACTTTTGTTGCTATCATGTTCAAATTAGCCTAATAATGTCACAACAGACACAGAGTGACATTTTTCATACAAACATGTTACAAAATGCATTGTGGTGTCAGATTACATGGTCGAAATGCATGTTATGTAATATTTTGGAATATTGCTCCCAAACACTGGATATACATGGACAGAGGGTATTGCAACTCAATTTATTTTTATTTATGACTTAAGGGCATATAATATTGAAAATATGGTTGATATTAAGAATTAAAAAAAAATCATCATGCAGCAGTTTGTTGACTTAAAATATAGAATATGGCGATATCATGATTGGATTTTTTTCAATCCTACAACTTTTTCCTGGTAAATTTTGATAGTTTCAGTTAGAATACATGTACAATGTACTTATAAAATAATATAAGGCTATAGAAAGCAGTTTTAATTGAAATTTATGTAGTAAAAACCTGGTAATTTAAATGATCCCAGAAAAATTATTTTGACTGCTTAGCATTTTCTGTAAATTTTTCAAATTGTCAATTTGGATTTCATGTTTTAGAGTATTATTTGGCTGTAACAGTACATTTGAACATCCAGCTTACTTAAACAGTGGGAAAAAATTATGTGGAAGCATATATTTATTGAGTTTTGGGGGAAATTATAGTTTTGTACCATAAGAAATTCCAAAACTTGAATATCAATAAATCATATTTTTGCATATTTGATGGAATTAGAAGGAATTTCAACTGTAGATCTATATACAAAAACTTATTTTATGCCTTAAACTACATAATTTATGGGGTTAAAGCATGAATTAACAAAATTAAGAATGATGTGAACTCATTTTATGGGACAAAAAAAGGGGGGGCTAAATGTAAACATTTCATAGTATTTAGCTATTAAATATACAACTGAGGCATATATATGTGTAGAAATTGCTTATTATGTTAGAAATTAGCTTAATAACTGTAATATATAAGAGAATAGGTAAGCTTTGGTATATTACACAGTCTGAACTCAACAGCTGTAAATGGAGATGTTTTCATTAAAAATCTTCAAGGGGGTACCGTTGCATTTGAACACTTATACTTGCTAATATTAGACAGCCACATACCTTATGAGGTTTTTTGTGGTTGATATTGCCTAAGGAATAGAAATAAGGCCAATAAAGGGTTAGAGAAGCAAGTTTTGTTGCTCTTTAGGTTTCAAACCAGTAATTCAACCAATCAGATCTAAGTACATATACAAAAGTAGTCCATTTTAAAGAAAAAAGTTCCTTTCACTTTGTTGTATTGTGACACATACTGAATGGAATGGAATAATTAAATTGATAGTTGAAGTTAAATGTATAAGGATTATTTTGAGCCCAAATTTGATTGATTTAGTTGTATTTTGAAATGGATATGGAGGATTTGATGCATGACCTATAAATAGGGAATTTCTGGGGGCTGATATAGCTATTTTTAGAGTAGGTATTTTCCATAGCCTGGCATTTCACTGCAAGACTTTAAACATGGCCTGATATTTTGACAGAACGTAGAGGAATCATGGACGTTTCAGAAAATGTATGGTCTTCGAAAGGTTAAACTTAAGATAAAATGGCCAGGTAGGCTGGAAAAAACACATATTTAGTAGAAAACCTTAAAGAAATTAATTATAGGTTTCCAACCTTGTAGGTGTCAAACCAGTAATTCAACCAATCAGAGCTAAGAACATATACAAAAGTAGTCCCTTTTAAAGAAAAAAGTTCCTTTCACTTTGTTGTTTTGTGACAAATACTGAATGGAATGGAATAATTAAATTGATAGTTGAAGTTAAATGTATAAGGATTATTTTGAGCCCAAATTTGATTGATTTAGTTGTATTTTGAAATGGATATGGAGGATTTGATGCATGACCTATAAATAGGGAATTTCTGGGGGCTGATATAGCTATTTTTAGAGTAGGTATTTTCCATAGCCTGGCATTTCACTGCAAGACTTTAAACATGGCCTGATATTTTGACAGAACGTAGAGGAATCATGGACGTTTCAGAAAATGTATGGTCTTCGAAAGGTTAAACTTAAGATAAAATGGCCAGGTAGGCTCGAAAAAACACAAATTTAGTAGAAAACCTTAAAGAAATTAATTATAGGTTTCAAACCTTAAGTTAAAAAACATCAAATTGAACTTTTGTTGCTATCATGTTCAAATTAGCCTAATAATGTCACAACAGACACAGAGTGACATTTTTCATACAAACATGTTACAAAATGCATTGTGGTGTCAGATTACATGGTCGAAATGCATGTTATGTAATATTTTGGAATATTGCTCCCAAACACTGGATATACATGGACAGAGGGTATTGCAACTCAATTTATTTTTATTTATGACTTAAGGGCATATAATATTGAAAATATGGTTGATATTAAGAATTAAAAAAAAATCATCATGCAGCAGTTTGTTGACTTAAAATATAGAATATGGCGATATCATGATTGGATTTTTTTCAATCCTACAACTTTTTCCTGGTAAATTTTGATAGTTTCAGTTAGAATACATGTACAATGTACTTATAAAATAATATAAGGCTATAGAAAGCAGTTTTAATTGAAATTTATGTAGTAAAAACCTGGTAATTTAAATGATCCCAGAAAAATTATTTTGACTGCTTAGCATTTTCTGTAAATTTTTCAAATTGTCAATTTGGATTTCATGTTTTAGAGTATTATTTGGCTGTAACAGTACATTTGAACATCCAGCTTACTTAAACAGTGGGAAAAAATTATGTGGAAGCATATATTTATTGAGTTTTGGGGGAAATTATAGTTTTGTACCATAAGAAATTCCAAAACTTGAATATCAATAAATCATATTTTTGCATATTTGATGGAATTAGAAGGAATTTCAACTGTAGATCTATATACAAAAACTTATTTTATGCCTTAAACTACATAATTTATGGGGTTAAAGCATGAATTAACAAAATTAAGAATGATGTGAACTCATTTTATGGGACAAAAAAAGGGGGGGCTAAATGTAAACATTTCATAGTATTTAGCTATTAAATATACAACTGAGGCATATATATGTGTAGAAATTGCTTATTATGTTAGAAATTAGCTTAATAACTGTAATATATAAGAGAATAGGTAAGCTTTGGTATATTACACAGTCTGAACTCAACAGCTGTAAATGGAGATGTTTTCATTAAAAATCTTCAAGGGGGTACCTTTGCATTTGAACACTTATACTTGCAAATATTAGACAGCCACATACCTTATGAGGTTTTTTGTGGTTGATATTGCCTAAGGAATAGAAATAAGGCCAATAAAGGGTTAGAGAAGCAAGTTTTGTTGCTCTTTAGGTTTCAAACCAGTAATTCAACCAATCAGATCTAAGTACATATACAAAAGTAGTCCATTTTAAAGAAAAAAGTTCCTTTCACTTTGTTGTATTGTGACAAATACTGAATGGAATGGAATAATTAAATTGATAGTTGAAGTTAAATGTATAAGGATTATTTTGAGCCCAAATTTGATTGATTTAGTTGTATTTTGAAATGGATATGGAGGATTTGATGCATGACCTATAAATAGGGAATTTCTGGGGGCTGATATAGCTATTTTTAGAGTAGGTATTTTCCATAGCCTGGCATTTCACTGCAAGACTTTAAACATGGCCTGATATTTTGACAGAACGTAGAGGAATCATGGACGTTTCAGAAAATGTATGGTCTTCGAAAGGTTAAACTTAAGATAAAATGGCCAGGTAGGCTGGAAAAAACACATATTTAGTAGAAAACCTTAAAGAAATTAATTATAGGTTTCCAACCTTGTAGGTGTCAAACCAGTAATTCAACCAATCAGAGCTAAGAACATATACAAAAGTAGTCCCTTTTAAAGAAAAAAGTTCCTTTCACTTTGTTGTTTTGTGACAAATACTGAATGGAATGGAATAATTAAATTGATAGTTGAAGTTAAATGTATAAGGATTATTTTGAGCCCAAATTTGATTGATTTAGTTGTATTTTGAAATGGATATGGAGGATTTGATGCATGACCTATAAATAGGGAATTTCTGGGGGCTGATATAGCTATTTTTAGAGTAGGTATTTTCCATAGCCTGGCATTTCACTGCAAGACTTTAAACATGGCCTGATATTTTGACAGAACGTAGAGGAATCATGGACGTTACAGAAAATGTATGGTCTTCGAAAGGTTAAACTTAAGATAAAATGGCCAGGTAGGCTCGAAAAAACACAAATTTAGTAGAAAACCTTAAAGAAATTAATTATAGGTTTCAAACCTTAAGTTAAAAAACATCAAATTGAACTTTTGTTGCTATCATGTTCAAATTAGCCTAATAATGTCACAACAGACACAGAGTGACATTTTTCATACAAACATGTTACAAAATGCATTGTGGTGTCAGATTACATGGTCGAAATGCATGTTATGTAATATTTTGGAATATTGCTCCCAAACACTGGATATACATGGACAGAGGGTATTGCAACTCAATTTATTTTTATTTATGACTTTATAATTATTGGGAATATGTTATTGAATGTGTTTTTGCAGTAGAAGGGCATATAATATTGAAAATATGGTTGATATTAAGAATTAAAAAAAAATCATCATGCAGCAGTTTGTTGACTTAAAATATAGAATATGGCGATATCATGATTGGATTTTTTTCAATCCTACAACTTTTTCCTGGTAAATTTTGATAGTTTCAGTTAGAATACATGTACAATGTACTTATAAAATAATATAAGGCTATAGAAAGCAGTTTTAATTGAAATTTATGTAATAAAAACCTGGTAATTTAAATGATCCCAGAAAAATTATTTTGACTGCTTAGCATTTTCTGTAAATTTTTCAAATTGTCAATTTGGATTTCATGTTTTAGAGTATTATTTGGCTGTAACAGTACATTTGAACATCCAGCTTACTTAAACAGTGGGAAAAAATTATGTGGAAGCATATATTTATTGAGTTTTGGGGGAAATTATAGTTTTGTACCATAAGAAATTCCAAAACTTGAATATCAATAAATCATATTTTTGCATATTTGATGGAATTAGAAGGAATTTCAACTGTAGATCTATATACAAAAACTTATTTTATGCCTTAAACTACATAATTTATGGGGTTAAAGCATGAATTAACAAAATTAAGAATGATGTGAACTCATTTTA
Source organism: Bathymodiolus brooksi (assembly GCA_963680875.1). NCBI lineage: Eukaryota > Metazoa > Mollusca > Bivalvia > Mytilida > Modiolidae > Bathymodiolus > Bathymodiolus brooksi. The sequence continues at coordinate 58,340,828 of OY804586.1, read as the reverse complement.
TGGGACAAAAAAAGGGGGGGCTAAATGTAAACATTTCATAGTATTTAGCTATTAAATATACAACTGAGGCATATATATGTGTAGAAATTGCTTATTATGTTAGAAATTAGCTTAATAACTGTAATATATAAGAGAATAGGTAAGCTTTGGTATATTACACAGTCTGAACTCAACAGCTGTAAATGGAGATGTTTTCATTAAAAATCTTCAAGGGGGTACCTTTGCATTTGAACACTTATACTTGCAAATATTAGACAGCCACATACCTTATGAGGTTTTTTGTGGTTGATATTGCCTAAGGAATAGAAATAAGGCCAATAAAGGGTTAGAGAAGCAAGTTTTGTTGCTCTTTAGGTTTCAAACCAGTAATTCAACCAATCAGATCTAAGTACATATACAAAAGTAGTCCATTTTAAAGAAAAAAGTTCCTTTCACTTTGTTGTATTGTGACACATACTGAATGGAATGGAATAATTAAATTGATAATTGAAGTTATATGTGTAAGGATTATTTTGAGCCAAATTTGATGGATATAGTTGTATTTTGATATGGATATGGAGGATTTGATGCATGACCTATAAATAGGGAATTTCTGGGGGATGACAGAGCTATTTTTAGAGTAGGTATTTTCCATAGCCTGGCATTTCACTGCAAGACTTTAAACATGGCCTGATATTTTGACAGAACGTAGAGGAATCATGAACGTTTCAGAAAATGTATGGTCTTCGAAAGGTTAAACTTAAGATAAAATGGCCAGGTAGGCTCGAAAAAACACATATTTAGTAGAAAACCTTAAAGAAATTAATTATAGGTTTCCAACCTTGTAGGTGTCAAACCAGTAATTCAACCAATCAGAGCTAAGAACATATACAAAAGTAGTCCCTTTTAAAGAAAAGTTCCTTTCACTTTGTTGTATTGTGACAAATACTGAATGGAATGGAATAATTAAATTGATAGTTGAAGTTAAATGTATAAGGATTATTTTGAGCCCAAATTTGATTGATTTAGTTGTATTTTGAAATGGATATGGAGGATTTGATGCATGACCTATAAATAGGGAATTTCTGGGGGCTGATATAGCTATTTTTAGAGTAGGTATTTTCCATAGCCTGGCATTTCACTGCAAGACTTTAAACATGGCCTGATATTTTGACAGAACGTAGAGGAATCATGGACGTTTCAGAAAATGTATGGTCTTCGAAAGGTTAAACTTAAGATAAAATGGCCAGGTAGGCTCGAAAAAACACAAATTTAGTAGAAAACCTTAAAGAAATTAATTATAGGTTTCAAACCTTAAGTTAAAAAACATCAAATTGAACTTTTGTTGCTATCATGTTCAAATTAGCCTAATAATGTCACAACAGACACAGAGTGACATTTTTCATACAAACATGTTACAAAATGCATTGTGGTGTCAGATTACATGGTCGAAATGCATGTTATGTAATATTTTGGAATATTGCTCCCAAACACTGGATATACATGGACAGAGGGTATTGCAACTCAATTTATTTTTATTTATGACTTAAGGGCATATAATATTGAAAATATGGTTGATATTAAGAATTAAAAAAAAATCATCATGCAGCAGTTTGTTGACTTAAAATATAGAATATGGCGATATCATGATTGGATTTTTTTCAATCCTACAACTTTTTCCTGGTAAATTTTGATAGTTTCAGTTAGAATACATGTACAATGTACTTATAAAATAATATAAGGCTATAGAAAGCAGTTTTAATTGAAATTTATGTAGTAAAAACCTGGTAATTTAAATGATCCCAGAAAAATTATTTTGACTGCTTAGCATTTTCTGTAAATTTTTCAAATTGTCAATTTGGATTTCATGTTTTAGAGTATTATTTGGCTGTAACAGTACATTTGAACATCCAGCTTACTTAAACAGTGGGAAAAAATTATGTGGAAGCATATATTTATTGAATTTTGGGGGAAATTATAGTTTTGTACCATAAGAAATTCCAAAACTTGAATATCAATAAATCATATTTTTGCATATTTGATGGAATTAGAAGGAATTTCAACTGTAGATCTATATACAAAAACTTATTTTATGCCTTAAACTACATAATTTATGGGGTTAAAGCATGAATTAACAAAATTAAGAATGATGTGAACTCATTTTATGGGACAAAAAAAGGGGGGGCTAAATGTAAACATTTCATAGTATTTAGCTATTAAATATACAACTGAGGCATATATATGTGTAGAAATTGCTTATTATGTTAGAAATTAGCTTAATAACTGTAATATATAAGAGAATAGGTAAGCTTTGGTATATTACACAGTCTGAACTCAACAGCTGTAAATGGAGATGTTTTCATTAAAAATCTTCAAGGGGGTACCTTTGCATTTGAACACTTATACTTGCAAATATTAGACAGCCACAAACCTTATGAGGTTTTTTGTGGTTGATATTGCCTAAGGAATAGAAATAAGGCCAATAAAGGGTTAGAGAAGCAAGTTTTGTTGCTCTTTAGGTTTCAAACCAGTAATTCAACCAATCAGATCTAAGTACATATACAAAAGTAGTCCATTTTAAAGAAAAAAGTTCCTTTCACTTTGTTGTATTGTGACACATACTGAATGGAATGGAATAATTAAATTGATAATTGAAGTTATATGTGTAAGGATTATTTTGAGCCAAATTTGATGGATATAGTTGTATTTTGATATGGATATGGAGGATTTGATGCATGACCTATAAATAGGGAATTTCTGGGGGATGACAGAGCTATTTTTAGAGTAGGTATTTTCCATAGCCTGGCATTTCACTGCAAGACTTTAAACATGGCCTGATATTTTGACAGAACGTAGAGGAATCATGAACGTTTCAGAAAATGTATGGTCTTCGAAAGGTTAAACTTAAGATAAAATGGCCAGGTAGGCTCGAAAAAACACATATTTAGTAGAAAACCTTAAAGAAATTAATTATAGGTTTCCAACCTTGTAGGTGTCAAACCAGTAATTCAACCAATCAGAGCTAAGAACATATACAAAAGTAGTCCCTTTTAAAGAAAAAGTTCCTTTCACTTTGTTGTATTGTGACAAATACTGAATGGAATGGAATAATTAAATTGATAGTTGAAGTTAAATGTATAAGGATTATTTTGAGCCCAAATTTGATTGATTTAGTTGTATTTTGAAATGGATATGGAGGATTTGATGCATGACCTATAAATAGGGAATTTCTGGGGGCTGATATAGCTATTTTTAGAGTAGGTATTTTCCATAGCCTGGCATTTCACTGCAAGACTTTAAACATGGCCTGATATTTTGACAGAACGTAGAGGAATCATGGACGTTTCAGAAAATGTATGGTCTTCGAAAGGTTAAATTTAAGATAAAATGGCCAGGTAGGCTCGAAAAAACACAAATTTAGTAGAAAACCTTAAAGAAATTAATTATAGGTTTCAAACCTTAAGTTAAAAAACATCAAATTGAACTTTTGTTGCTATCATGTTCAAATTAGCCTAATAATGTCACAACAGACACAGAGTGACATTTTTCATACAAACATGTTACAAAATGCATTGTGGTGTCAGATTACATGGTCGAAATGCATGTTATGTAATATTTTGGAATATTGCTCCCAAACACTGGATATACATGGACAGAGGGTATTGCAACTCAATTTATTTTTATTTATGACTTAAGGGCATATAATATTGAAAATATGGTTGATATTAAGAATTAAAAAAAAATCATCATGCAGCAGTTTGTTGACTTAAAATATAGAATATGGCGATATCATGATTGGATTTTTTTCAATCCTACAACTTTTTCCTGGTAAATTTTGATAGTTTCAGTTAGAATACATGTACAATGTACTTATAAAATAATATAAGGCTATAGAAAGCAGTTTTAATTGAAATTTATGTAGTAAAAACCTGGTAATTTAAATGATCCCAGAAAAATTATTTTGACTGCTTAGCATTTTCTGTAAATTTTTCAAATTGTCAATTTGGATTTCATGTTTTAGAGTATTATTTGGCTGTAACAGTACATTTGAACATCCAGCTTACTTAAACAGTAGGAAAAAATTATGTGGAAGCATATATTTATTGAGTTTTGGGGGAAATTATAGTTTTGTACCATAAGAAATTCCAAAACTTGAATATCAATAAATCATATTTTTGCATATTTGATGGAATTAGAAGGAATTTCAACTGTAGATCTATATACAAAAACTTATTTTATGCCTTAAACTACATAATTTATGGGGTTAAAGCATGAATTAACAAAATTAAGAATGATGTGAACTCATTTTATGGGACAAAAAAAGGGGGGGCTAAATGTAAACATTTCATAGTATTTAGCTATTAAATATACAACTGAGGCATATATATGTGTAGAAATTGCTTATTATGTTAGAAATTAGCTTAATAACTGTAATATATAAGAGAATAGGTAAGCTTTGGTATATTACACAGTCTGAACTCAACAGCTGTAAATGGAGATGTTTTCATTAAAAATCTTCAAGGGGGTACCTTTGCATTTGAACACTTATACTTGCAAATATTAGACAGCCACATACCTTATGAGGTTTTTTGTGGTTGATATTGCCTAAGGAATAGAAATAAGGCCAATAAAGGGTTAGAGAAGCAAGTTTTGTTGCTCTTTAGGTTTCAAACCAGTAATTCAACCAATCAGATCTAAGTACATATACAAAAGTAGTCCATTTTAAAGAAAAAAGTTCCTTTCACTTTGTTGTATTGTGACACATACTGAATGGAATGGAATAATTAAATTGATAATTGAAGTTATATGTGTAAGGATTATTTTGAGCCAAATTTGATGGATATAGTTGTATTTTGATATGGATATGGAGGATTTGATGCATGACCTATAAATAGGGAATTTCTGGGGGATGACAGAGCTATTTTTAGAGTAGGTATTTTCCATAGCCTGGCATTTCACTGCAAGACTTTAAACATGGCCTGATATTTTGACAGAACGTAGAGGAATCATGAACGTTTCAGAAAATGTATGGTCTTCGAAAGGTTAAACTTAAGATAAAATGGCCAGGTAGGCTCGAAAAAACACATATTTAGTAGAAAACCTTAAAGAAATTAATTATAGGTTTCCAACCTTGTAGGTGTCAAACCAGTAATTCAACCAATCAGAGCTAAGAACATATACAAAAGTAGTCCCTTTTAAAGAAAAAAGTTCCTTTCACTTTGTTGTATTGTGACAAATACTGAATGGAATGGAATAATTAAATTGATAGTTGAAGTTAAATGTATAAGGATTATTTTGAGCCCAAATTTGATTGATTTAGTTGTATTTTGATATGGATATGGAGGATTTGATGCATGACCTATAAATAGGGAATTTCTGGGGGATGACAGAGCTATTTTTAGAGTAGGTATTTTCCATAGCCTGGCATTTCACTGCAAGACTTTAAACATGGCCTGATATTTTGACAGAACGTAGAGGAATCATGAACGTTTCAGAAAATGTATGGTCTTCGAAAGGTTAAACTTAAGATAAAATGGCCAGGTAGGCTCGAAAAAACACATATTTAGTAGAAAACCTTAAAGAAATTAATTATAGGTTTCCAACCTTGTAGGTGTCAAACCAGTAATTCAACCAATCAGAGCTAAGAACATATACAAAAGTAGTCCCTTTTAAAGAAAAAAGTTCCTTTCACTTTGTTGTTTTGTGACAAATACTGAATGGAATGGAATAATTAAATTGATAGTTGAAGTTAAATGTATAAGGATTATTTTGAGCCCAAATTTGATTGATTTAGTTGTATTTTGAAATGGATATGGAGGATTTGATGCATGACCTATAAATAGGGAATTTCTGGGGGCTGATATAGCTATTTTTAGAGTAGGTATTTTCCATAGCCTGGCATTTCACTGCAAGACTTTAAACATGGCCTGATATTTTGACAGAACGTAGAGGAATCATGGACGTTTCAGAAAATGTATGGTCTTCGAAAGGTTAAACTTAAGATAAAATGGCCAGGTAGGCTCGAAAAAACACAAATTTAGTAGAAAACCTTAAAGAAATTAATTATAGGTTTCAAACCTTAAGTTAAAAAACATCAAATTGAACTTTTGTTGCTATCATGTTCAAATTAGCCTAATAATGTCACAACAGACACAGAGTGACATTTTTCATACAAACATGTTACAAAATGCATTGTGGTGTCAGATTACATGGTCGAAATGCATGTTATGTAATATTTTGGAATATTGCTCCCAAACACTGGATATACATGGACAGAGGGTATTGCAACTCAATTTATTTTTATTTATGACTTAAGGGCATATAATATTGAAAATATGGTTGATATTAAGAATTAAAAAAAAATCATCATGCAGCAGTTTGTTGACTTCAAATATAGAATATGGCGATATCATGATTGGATTTTTTTCAATCCTACAACTTTTTCCTGGTAAATTTTGATAGTTTCAGTTAGAATACATGTACAATGTACTTATAAAATAATATAAGGCTATAGAAAGCAGTTTTAATTGAAATTTATGTAGTAAAAACCTGGTAATTTAAATGATCCCAGAAAAATTATTTTGACTGCTTAGCATTTTCTGTAAATTTTTCAAATTGTCAATTTGGATTTCATGTTTTAGAGTATTATTTGGCTGTAACAGTACATTTGAACATCCAGCTTACTTAAACAGTGGGAAAAAATTATGTGGAAGCATATATTTATTGAGTTTTGGGGGAAATTATAGTTTTGTACCATAAGAAATTCCAAAATTTGAATATCAATAAATCATATTTTTGCATATTTGATGGAATTAGAAGGAATTTCAACTGTAGATCTATATACAAAAACTTATTTTATGCCTTAAACTACATAATTTATGGGGTTAAAGCATGAATTAACAAAATTAAGAATGATGTGAACTCATTTTATGGGACAAAAAAAGGGGGGGCTAAATGTAAACATTTCATAGTATTTAGCTATTAAATATACAACTGAGGCATATATATGTGTAGAAATTGCTTATTATGTTAGAAATTAGCTTAATAACTGTAATATATAAGAGAATAGGTAAGCTTTGGTATATTACACAGTCTGAACTCAACAGCTGTAAATGGAGATGTTTTCATTAAAAATCTTCAAGGGGGTACCTTTGCATTTGAACACTTATACTTGCAAATATTAGACAGCCACATACCTTATGAGGTTTTTTGTGGTTGATATTGCCTAAGGAATAGAAATAAGGCCAATAAAGGGTTAGAGAAGCAAGTTTTGTTGCTCTTTAGGTTTTAAACCAGTAATTCAACCAATCAGATCTAAGTACATATACAAAAGTAGTCCATTTTAAAGAAAAAAGTTCCTTTCACTTTGTTGTATTGTGACAAATACTGAATGGAATGGAATAATTAAATTGATAATTGAAGTTATATGTGTAAGGATTATTGTGAGCCAAATTTGATGGATATAGTTGTATTTTGATATGGATATGGAGGATTTGATGCATGACCTATAAATAGGGAATTTCTGGGGGATGACAGAGCTATTTTTAGAGTAGGTATTTTCCATAGCCTGGCATTTCACTGCAAGACTTTAAACATGGCCTGATATTTTGACAGAACGTAGAGGAATCATGAACGTTTCAGAAAATGTATGGTCTTCGAAAGGTTAAACTTAAGATAAAATGGCCAGGTAGGCTCGAAAAAACACATATTTAGTAGAAAACCTTAAAGAAATTAATTATAGGTTTCCAACCTTGTAGGTGTCAAACCAGTAATTCAACCAATCAGAGCTAAGAACATATACAAAAGTAGTCCCTTTTAAAGAAAAAAGTTCCTTTCACTTTGTTGTATTGTGACAAATACTGAATGGAATGGAATAATTAAATTGATAGTTGAAGTTAAATGTATAAGGATTATTTTGAGCCCAAATTTGATTGATTTAGTTGTATTTTGAAATGGATATGGAGGATTTGATGCATGACCTATAAATAGGGAATTTCTGGGGGCTGATATAGCTATTTTTAGAGTAGGTATTTTCCATAGCCTGGCATTTCACTGCAAGACTTTAAACATGGCCTGATATTTTGACAGAACGTAGAGGAATCATGGACGTTTCAGAAAATGTATGGTCTTCGAAAGGTTAAACTTAAGATAAAATGGCCAGGTAGGCTCGAAAAAACACATATTTAGTAGAAAACCTTAAAGAAATTAATTATAGGTTTCCAACCTTGTAGGTGTCAAACCAGTAATTCAACCAATCAGAGCTAAGAACATATACAAAAGTAGTCCCTTTTAAAGAAAAAAGTTTCTTTCACTTTGTTGTTTTGTGACAAATACTGAATGGAATGGAATAATTAAATTGATAGTTGAAGTTAAATGTATAAGGATTATTTTGAGCCCAAATTTGATTGATTTAGTTGTATTTTGAAATGGATATGGAGGATTTGATGCATGACCTATAAATAGGGAATTTCTGGGGGCTGATATAGCTATTTTTAGAGTAGGTATTTTCCATAGCCTGGCATTTCACTGCAAGACTTTAAACATGGCCTGATATTTTGACAGAACGTAGAGGAATCATGGACGTTTCAGAAAATGTATGGTCTTCGAAAGGTTAAACTTAAGATAAAATGGCCAGGTAGGCTCGAAAAAACACAAATTTAGTAGAAAACCTTAAAGAAATTAATTATAGGTTTCAAACCTTAAGTTAAAAAACATCAAATTGAACTTTTGTTGCTATCATGTTCAAATTAGCCTAATAATGTCACAACAGACACAGAGTGACATTTTTCATACAAACATGTTACAAAATGCATTGTGGTGTCAGATTACATGGTCGAAATGCATGTTATGTAATATTTTGGAATATTGCTCCCAAACACTGGATATACATGGACAGAGGGTATTGCAACTCAATTTATTTTTATTTATGACTTAAGGGCATATAATATTGAAAATATGGTTGATATTAAGAATTAAAAAAAAAATCATCATGCAGCAGTTTGTTGACTTCAAATATAGAATATGGCGATATCATGATTGGATTTTTTTCAATCCTACAACTTTTTCCTGGTAAATTTTGATAGTTTCAGTTAGAATACATGTACAATGTACTTATAAAATAATATAAGGCTATAGAAAGCAGTTTTAATTGAAATTTATGTAGTAAAAACCTGGTAATTTAAATGATCCCAGAAAAATTATTTTGACTGCTTAGCATTTTCTGTAAATTTTTCAAATTGTCAATTTGGATTTCATGTTTTAGAGTATTATTTGGCTGTAACAGTACATTTGAACATCCAGCTTACTTAAACAGTGGGAAAAAATTATGTGGAAGCATATATTTATTGAGTTTTGGGGGAAATTATAGTTTTGTACCATAAGAAATTCCAAAACTTGAATATCAATAAATCATATTTTTGCATATTTGATGGAATTAGAAGGAATTTCAACTGTAGATCTATATACAAAAACTTATTTTATGCCTTAAACTACATAATTTATGGGGTTAAAGCATGAATTAACAAAATTAAGAATGATGTGAACTCATTTTATGGGACAAAAAAAGGGGGGGCTATATGTAAACATTTCATAGTATTTAGCTATTAAATATACAACTGAGGCATATATATGTGTAGAAATTGCTTATTATGTTAGAAATTAGCTTAATAACTGTAATATATAAGAGAATAGGTAAGCTTTGGTATATTACACAGTCTGAACTCAACAGCTGTAAATGGAGATGTTTTCATTAAAAATCTTCAAGGGGGTACCTTTGCATTTGAACACTTATACTTGCAAATATTAGACAGCCACATACCTTATGAGGTTTTTTGTGGTTGATATTGCCTAAGGAATAGAAATAAGGCCAATAAAGGGTTAGAGAAGCAAGTTTTGTTGCTCTTTAGGTTTCAAACCAGTAATTCAACCAATCAGATCTAAGTACATATACAAAAGTAGTCCATTTTAAAGAAAAAAGTTCCTTTCACTTTGTTGTATTGTGACACATACTGAATGGAATGGAATAATTAAATTGATAATTGAAGTTATATGTGTAAGGATTATTTTGAGCCAAATTTGATGGATATAGTTGTATTTTGATATGGATATGGAGGATTTGATGCATGACCTATAAATAGGGAATTTCTGGGGGATGACAGAGCTATTTTTAGAGTAGGTATTTTCCATAGCCTGGCATTTCACTGCAAGACTTTAAACATGGCCTGATATTTTGACAGAACGTAGAGGAATCATGAACGTTTCAGAAAATGTATGGTCTTCGAAAGGTTAAACTTAAGATAAAATGGCCAGGTAGGCTCGAAAAAACACATATTTAGTAGAAAACCTTAAAGAAATTAATTATAGGTTTCCAACCTTGTAGGTGTCAAACCAGTAATTCAACCAATCAGAGCTAAGAACATATACAAAAGTAGTCCCTTTTAAAGAAAAGTTCCTTTCACTTTGTTGTATTGTGACAAATACTGAATGGAATGGAATAATTAAATTGATAGTTGAAGTTAAATGTATAAGGATTATTTTGAGCCCAAATTTGATTGATTTAGTTGTATTTTGAAATGGATATGGAGGATTTGATGCATGACCTATAAATAGGGAATTTCTGGGGGCTGATATAGCTATTTTTAGAGTAGGTATTTTCCATAGCCTGGCATTTCACTGCAAGACTTTAAACATGGCCTGATATTTTGACAGAACGTAGAGGAATCATGGACGTTTCAGAAAATGTATGGTCTTCGAAAGGTTAAACTTAAGATAAAATGGCCAGATAGGCTCGAAAAAACACAAATTTAGTAGAAAACCTTAAAGAAATTAATTATAGGTTTCAAACCTTAAGTTAAAAAACATCAAATTGAACTTTTGTTGCTATCATGTTCAAATTAGCCTAATAATGTCACAACAGACACAGAGTGACATTTTTCATACAAACATGTTACAAAATGCATTGTGGTGTCAGATTACATGGTCGAAATGCATGTTATGTAATATTTTGGAATATTGCTCCCAAACACTGGATATACATGGACAGAGGGTATTGCAACTCAATTTATTTTTATTTATGACTTTATAATTATTGGGAATATGTTATTGAATGTGTTTTTGCAGTAGAAGGGCATATAATATTGAAAATATGGTTGATATTAAGAATTAAAAAAAAATCATCATGCAGCAGTTTGTTGACTTCAAATATAGAATATGGCGATATCATGATTGGATTTTTTTCAATCCTACAACTTTTTCCTGGTAAATTTTGATAGTTTCAGTTAGAATACATGTACAATGTACTTATAAAATAATATAAGGCTATAGAAAGCAGTTTTAATTGAAATTTATGGAGTAAAAACCTGGTAATTTAAATGATCCCAGAAAAATTATTTTGACTGCTTAGCATTTTATGTAAATTTTTCAAATTGTCAATTTGGATTTCATGTTTTAGAGTATTATTTGGCTGTAACAGTACATTTGAACATCCAGCTTACTTAAACAGTGGGAAAAAATTATGTGGAAGCATATATTTATTGAGTTTTGGGGGAAATTATAGTTTTGTACCATAAGAAATTCCAAAACTTGAATATCAATAAATCATATTTTTGCATATTTGATGGAATTAGAAGGAATTTCAACTGTAGATCTATATACAAAAACTTATTTTATGCCTTAAACTACATAATTTATGGGGTTAAAGCATGAATTAACAAAATTAAGAATGATGTGAACTCATTTTATGGGACAAAAAAAGGGGGGGCTAAATGTAAACATTTCATAGTATTTAGCTATTAAATATACAACTGAGGCATATATATGTGTAGAAATTGCTTATTATGTTAGAAATTAGCTTAATAACTGTAATATATAAGAGAATAGGTAAGCTTTGGTATATTACACAGTCTGAACTCAACAGCTGTAAATGGAGATGTTTTCATTAAAAATCTTCAAGGGGGTACCTTTGCATTTGAACACTTATACTTGCAAATATTAGACAGCCACATACCTTATGAGGTTTTTTGTGGTTGATATTGCCTAAGGAATAGAAATAAGGCCAATAAAGGGTTAGAGAAGCAAGTTTTGTTGCTCTTTAGGTTTCAAACCAGTAATTCAACCAATCAGATCTAAGTACATATACAAAAGTAGTCCATTTTAAAGAAAAAAGTTCCTTTCACTTTGTTGTATTGTGACACATACTGAATGGAATGGAATAATTAAATTGATAGTTGAAGTTAAATGTATAAGGATTATTTTGAGCCCAAATTTGATTGATTTAGTTGTATTTTGAAATGGATATGGAGGATTTGATGCATGACCTATAAATAGGGAATTTCTGGGGGCTGATATAGCTATTTTTAGAGTAGGTATTTTCCATAGCCTGGCATTTCACTGCAAGACTTTAAACATGGCCTGATATTTTGACAGAACGTAGAGGAATCATGGACGTTTCAGAAAATGTATGGTCTTCGAAAGGTTAAACTTAAGATAAAATGGCCAGGTAGGCTCGAAAAAACACATATTTAGTAGAAAACCTTAAAGAAATTAATTATAGGTTTCCAACCTTGTAGGTGTCAAACCAGTAATTCAACCAATCAGAGCTAAGAACATATACAAAAGTAGTCCCTTTTAAAGAAAAAAGTTCCTTTCACTTTGTTGTTTTGTGACAAATACTGAATGGAATGGAATAATTAAATTGATAGTTGAAGTTAAATGTATAAGGATTATTTTGAGCCCAAATTTGATTGATTTAGTTGTATTTTGAAATGGATATGGAGGATTTGATGCATGACCTATAAATAGGGAATTTCTGGGGGCTGATATAGCTATTTTTAGAGTAGGTATTTTCCATAGCCTGGCATTTCACTGCAAGACTTTAAACATGGCCTGATATTTTGACAGAACGTAGAGGAATCATGGACGTTTCAGAAAATGTATGGTCTTCGAAAGGTTAAACTTAAGATAAAATGGCCAGGTAGGCTCGAAAAAACACAAATTTAGTAGAAAACCTTAAAGAAATTAATTATAGGTTTCAAACCTTAAGTTAAAAAACATCAAATTGAACTTTTGTTGCTATCATGTTCAAATTAGCCTAATAATGTCACAACAGACACAGAGTGACATTTTTCATACAAACATGTTACAAAATGCATTGTGGTGTCAGATTACATGGTCGAAATGCATGTTATGTAATATTTTGGAATATTGCTCCCAAACACTGGATATACATGGACAGAGGGTATTGCAACTCAATTTATTTTTATTTATGACTTAAGGGCATATAATATTGAAAATATGGTTGATATTAAGAATTAAAAAAAAATCATCATGCAGCAGTTTGTTGACTTAAAATATAGAATATGGCGATATCATGATTGGATTTTTTTCAATCCTACAACTTTTTCCTGGTAAATTTTGATAGTTTCAGTTAGAATACATGTACAATGTAATAATAAAATAATATAAGGCTATAGAAAGCAGCTTTAATTGAAATTTATGTAGTAAAAACCTGGTAATTTAAATGATCCCAGAAAAATTATTTTGACTGCTTAGCATTTTCTGTAAATTTTTCAAATTGTCAATTTGGATTTCATGTTTTAGAGTATTATTTGGCTGTAACAGTACATTTGAACATCCAGCTTACTTAAACAGTGGGAAAAAATTATGTGGAAGCATATATTTATTGAGTTTTGGGGGAAATTATAGTTTTGTACCATAAGAAATTCCAAAACTTGAATATCAATAAATCATATTTTTGCATATTTGATGGAATTAGAAGGAATTTCAACTGTAGATCTATATACAAAAACTTATTTTATGCCTTAAACTACATAATTTATGGGGTTAAAGCATGAATTAACAAAATTAAGAATGATGTGAACTCATTTTATGGGACAAAAAAAGGGGGGGCTAAATGTAAACATTTCATAGTATTTAGCTATTAAATATACAACTGAGGCATATATATGTGTAGAAATTGCTTATTATGTTAGAAATTAGCTTAATAACTGTAATATATAAGAGAATAGGTAAGCTTTGGTATATTACACAGTCTGAACCCAACAGCTGTAAATGGAGATGTTTTCATTAAAAATCTTCAAGGGGGTACCTTTGCATTTGAACACTTATACTTGCAAATATCAGACAGCCACATACCTTATGAGGTTTTTTGTGGTTGATATTGCCTAAGGAATAGAAATAAGGCCAATAAAGGGTTAGAGAAGCAAGTTTTGTTGCTCTTTAGGTTTCAAACCAGTAATTCAACCAATCAGATCTAAGTACATATACAAAAGTAGTCCATTTTAAAGAAAAAAGTTCCTTTCACTTTGTTGTATTGTGACACATACTGAATGGAATGGAATAATTAAATTGATAATTGAAGTTATATGTGTAAGGATTATTTTGAGCCAAATTTGATGGATATAGTTGTATTTTGATATGGATATGGAGGATTTGATGCATGACCTATAAATAGGGAATTTCTGGGGGATGACAGAGCTATTTTTAGAGTAGGTATTTTCCATAGCCTGGCATTTCACTGCAAGACTTTAAACATGGCCTGATATTTTGACAGAACGTAGAGGAATCATGAACGTTTCAGAAAATGTATGGTCTTCGAAAGGTTAAACTTAAGATAAAATGGCCAGGTAGGATCGAAAAAAACACATATTTAGTAGAAAACCTTAAAGAAATTAATTATAGGTTTCCAACCTTGTAGGTGTCAAACCAGTAATTCAACCAATCAGAGCTAAGAACATATACAAAAGTAGTCCCTTTTAAAGAAAAAGTTCCTTTCACTTTGTTGTATTGTGACAAATACTGAATGGAATGGAATAATTAAATTGATAGTTGAAGTTAAATGTATAAGGATTATTTTGAGCCCAAATTTGATTGATTTAGTTGTATTTTGAAATGGATATGGAGGATTTGATGCATGACCTATAAATAGGGAATTTCTGGGGGCTGATATAGCTATTTTTAGAGTAGGTATTTTCCATAGCCTGGCATTTCACTGCAAGACTTTAAACATGGCCTGATATTTTGACAGAACGTAGAGGAATCATGGACGTTTCAGAAAATGTATGGTCTTCGAAAGGTTAAACTTAAGATAAAATGGCCAGGTAGGCTCGAAAAAACACAAATTTAGTAGAAAACCTTAAAGAAATTAATTATAGGTTTCAAACCTTAAGTTAAAAAACATCAAATTGAACTTTTGTTGCTATCATGTTCAAATTAGCCTAATAATGTCACAACAGACACAGAGTGACATTTTTCATACAAACATGTTACAAAATGCATTGTGGTGTCAGATTACATGGTCGAAATGCATGTTATGTAATATTTTGGAATATTGCTCCCAAACACTGGATATACATGGACAGAGGGTATTGCAACTCAATTTATTTTTATTTATGACTTTATAATTATTGGGAATATGTTATTGAATGTGTTTTTGCAGTAGAAGGGCATATAATATTGAAAATATGGTTGATATTAAGAATTAAAAAAAAATCATCATGCAGCAGTTTGTTGACTTCAAATATAGAATATGGCGATATCATGATTGGATTTTTTTCAATCCTACAACTTTTTCCTGGTAAATTTTGATAGTTTCAGTTAGAATACATGTACAATGTACTTATAAAATAATATAAGGCTATAGAAAGCAGTTTTAATTGAAATTTATGTAGTAAAAACCTGGTAATTTAAATGATCCCAGAAAAATTATTTTG
Organism: Bathymodiolus brooksi; assembly: GCA_963680875.1. Lineage (NCBI taxonomy): Eukaryota > Metazoa > Mollusca > Bivalvia > Mytilida > Modiolidae > Bathymodiolus > Bathymodiolus brooksi. The sequence continues at coordinate 58,325,121 of OY804586.1, read as the reverse complement.
ACTGCTTAGCATTTTCTGTAAATTTTTCAAATTGTCAATTTGGATTTCATGTTTTAGAGTATTATTTGGCTGTAACAGTACATTTGAGCATCCAGCTTACTTAGATAGTGGGAAAAAATGATGTGGAAGCATATATTTATTGAGTTTTGGGAGAAATTATAGTTTTGTACCATAAGAAATTCCAAAACTTGAATATCAATAAATCATATTTTTGCATATTTGATGGAATTAGAAGGAATTTCAACTGTAGATCTATATACAAAAACATATTTGATGTCTTAAACTACATAATTTATGGGGTTAAAGCATGAATTAACAAAATTAAGAATGATGTGAACTCATTTCATGGGACGAAAAAAAAGGGGGGGGGGCTAAATGCAAGCATTTCATAGTATTTAGCTATTAAATATACAACTGAGGCATATATATGTATAAAAATTGCTTATTATGTTAGACATTAACTTAATAACTGTAATATATAAGAGAATATGTAAGTTTTGTTATATTACACAGTCTGAACTCAACAGCTGTAAATGGAGATGTTTTCATTAAAAATCTTCAAGGGGGTACCTTTGCATTTGAACACTTATACTTGCAAATATTAGACAGCCACATACCTTATGAGGTTTTTTGTGGTTGATATTGCCTAAGGAATAGAAATAAGGCCAATAAAGGGTTAGAGAAGCAAGTTTTGTTGCTCTTTAGGTTTCAAACCAGTAATTCAACCAATCAGATCTAAGTACATATACAAAAGTAGTCCATTTTAAAGAAAAAAGTTCCTTTCACTTTGTTGTATTGTGACACATACTGAATGGAATGGAATAATTAAATTGATAATTGAAGTTATATGTGTAAGGATTATTTTGAGCCAAATTTGATGGATATAGTTGTATTTTGATATGGATATGGAGGATTTGATGCATGACCTATAAATAGGGAATTTCTGGGGGATGACAGAGCTATTTTTAGAGTAGGTATTTTCCATAGCCTGGCATTTCACTGCAAGACTTTAAACATGGCCTGATATTTTGACAGAACGTAGAGGAATCATGAACGTTTCAGAAAATGTATGGTCTTCGAAAGGTTAAACTTAAGATAAAATGGCCAGGTAGGCTCGAAAAAACACAAATTTAGTAGAAAACCTTAAAGAAATTAATTATAGGTTTCAAACCTTAAGTTAAAAAACATCAAATTGAACTTTTGTTGCTATCATGTTCAAATTAGCCTAATAATGTCACAACAGACACAGAGTGACATTTTTCATACAAACATGTTACAAAATGCATTGTGGTGTCAGATTACATGGTCGAAATGCATGTTATGTAATATTTTGGAATATTGCTCCCAAACACTGGATATACATGGACAGAGGGTATTGCAACTCAATTTATTTTTATTTATGACTTAAGGGCATATAATATTGAAAATATGGTTGATATTAAGAATTAAAAAAAAATCATCATGCAGCAGTTTGTTGACTTAAAATATAGAATATGGCGATATCATGATTGGATTTTTTTCAATCCTACAACTTTTTCCTGGTAAATTTTGATAGTTTCAGTTAGAATACATGTACAATGTAATAATAAAATAATATAAGGCTATAGAAAGCAGCTTTAATTGAAATTTATGTAGTAAAAACCTGGTAATTTAAATGATCCCAGAAAAATTATTTTGACTGCTTAGCATTTTCTGTAAATTTTTCAAATTGTCAATTTGGATTTCATGTTTTAGAGTATTATTTGGCTGTAACAGTACATTTGAACATCCAGCTTACTTAAACAGTGGGAAAAAATTATGTGGAAGCATATATTTATTGAGTTTTGGGGGAAATTATAGTTTTGTACCATAAGAAATTCCAAAACTTGAATATCAATAAATCATATTTTTGCATATTTGATGGAATTAGAAGGAATTTCAACTGTAGATCTATATACAAAAACTTATTTTATGCCTTAAACTACATAATTTATGGGGTTAAAGCATGAATTAACAAAATTAAGAATGATGTGAACTCATTTTATGGGACAAAAAAAGGGGGGGCTAAATGTAAACATTTCATAGTATTTAGCTATTAAATATACAACTGAGGCATATATATGTGTAGAAATTGCTTATTATGTTAGAAATTAGCTTAATAACTGTAATATATAAGAGAATAGGTAAGCTTTGGTATATTACACAGTCTGAACCCAACAGCTGTAAATGGAGATGTTTTCATTAAAAATCTTCAAGGGGGTACCTTTGCATTTGAACACTTATACTTGCAAATATCAGACAGCCACATACCTTATGAGGTTTTTTGTGGTTGATATTGCCTAAGGAATAGAAATAAGGCCAATAAAGGGTTAGAGAAGCAAGTTTTGTTGCTCTTTAGGTTTCAAACCAGTAATTCAACCAATCAGATCTAAGTACATATACAAAAGTAGTCCATTTTAAAGAAAAAAGTTCCTTTCACTTTGTTGTATTGTGACACATACTGAATGGAATGGAATAATTAAATTGATAATTGAAGTTATATGTGTAAGGATTATTTTGAGCCAAATTTGATGGATATAGTTGTATTTTGATATGGATATGGAGGATTTGATGCATGACCTATAAATAGGGAATTTCTGGGGGATGACAGAGCTATTTTTAGAGTAGGTATTTTCCATAGCCTGGCATTTCACTGCAAGACTTTAAACATGGCCTGATATTTTGACAGAACGTAGAGGAATCATGAACGTTTCAGAAAATGTATGGTCTTCGAAAGGTTAAACTTAAGATAAAATGGCCAGGTAGGATCGAAAAAAACACATATTTAGTAGAAAACCTTAAAGAAATTAATTATAGGTTTCCAACCTTGTAGGTGTCAAACCAGTAATTCAACCAATCAGAGCTAAGAACATATACAAAAGTAGTCCCTTTTAAAGAAAAAGTTCCTTTCACTTTGTTGTATTGTGACAAATACTGAATGGAATGGAATAATTAAATTGATAGTTGAAGTTAAATGTATAAGGATTATTTTGAGCCCAAATTTGATTGATTTAGTTGTATTTTGAAATGGATATGGAGGATTTGATGCATGACCTATAAATAGGGAATTTCTGGGGGCTGATATAGCTATTTTTAGAGTAGGTATTTTCCATAGCCTGGCATTTCACTGCAAGACTTTAAACATGGCCTGATATTTTGACAGAACGTAGAGGAATCATGGACGTTTCAGAAAATGTATGGTCTTCGAAAGGTTAAACTTAAGATAAAATGGCCAGGTAGGCTCGAAAAAACACAAATTTAGTAGAAAACCTTAAAGAAATTAATTATAGGTTTCAAACCTTAAGTTAAAAAACATCAAATTGAACTTTTGTTGCTATCATGTTCAAATTAGCCTAATAATGTCACAACAGACACAGAGTGACATTTTTCATACAAACATGTTACAAAATGCATTGTGGTGTCAGATTACATGGTCGAAATGCATGTTATGTAATATTTTGGAATATTGCTCCCAAACACTGGATATACATGGACAGAGGGTATTGCAACTCAATTTATTTTTATTTATGACTTTATAATTATTGGGAATATGTTATTGAATGTGTTTTTGCAGTAGAAGGGCATATAATATTGAAAATATGGTTGATATTAAGAATTAAAAAAAAATCATCATGCAGCAGTTTGTTGACTTCAAATATAGAATATGGCGATATCATGATTGGATTTTTTTCAATCCTACAACTTTTTCCTGGTAAATTTTGATAGTTTCAGTTAGAATACATGTACAATGTACTTATAAAATAATATAAGGCTATAGAAAGCAGTTTTAATTGAAATTTATGTAGTAAAAACCTGGTAATTTAAATGATCCCAGAAAAATTATTTTGACTGCTTAGCATTTTCTGTAAATTTTTCAAATTGTCAATTTGGATTTCATGTTTTAGAGTATTATTTGGCTGTAACAGTACATTTGAGCATCCAGCTTACTTAGATAGTGGGAAAAAATGATGTGGAAGCATATATTTATTGAGTTTTGGGAGAAATTATAGTTTTGTACCATAAGAAATTCCAAAACTTGAATATCAATAAATCATATTTTTGCATATTTGATGGAATTAGAAGGAATTTCAACTGTAGATCTATATACAAAAACATATTTGATGCCTTAAACTACATAATTTATGGGGTTAAAGCATGAATTAACAAAATTAAGAATGATGTGAACTCATTTCATGGGACGAAAAAAAAGGGGGGGGGGGGCTAAATGCAAGCATTTCATAGTATTTAGCTATTAAATATACAACTGAGGCATATATATGTATAAAAATTGCTTATTATGTTAGACATTAACTTAATAACTGTAATATATAAGAGAATATGTAAGTTTTGTTATATTACACAGTCTGAACTCAACAGCTGTAAATGGAGATGTTTTCATTAAAAATCTTCAAGGGGGTACCTTTGCATTTGAACACTTATACTTGCAAATATTAGACAGCCACATACCTTATGAGGTTTTTTGTGGTTGATATTGCCTAAGGAATAGAAATAAGGCCAATAAAGGGTTAGAGAAGCAAGTTTTGTTGCTCTTTAGGTTTCAAACCAGTAATTCAACCAATCAGATCTAAGTACATATACAAAAGTAGTCCATTTTAAAGAAAAAAGTTCCTTTCACTTTGTTGTATTGTGACACATACTGAATGGAATGGAATAATTAAATTGATAATTGAAGTTATATGTGTAAGGATTATTTTGAGCCAAATTTGATGGATATAGTTGTATTTTGATATGGATATGGAGGATTTGATGCATGACCTATAAATAGGGAATTTCTGGGGGATGACAGAGCTATTTTTAGAGTAGGTATTTTCCATAGCCTGGCATTTCACTGCAAGACTTTAAACATGGCCTGATATTTTGACAGAACGTAGAGGAATCATGAACGTTTCAGAAAATGTATGGTCTTCGAAAGGTTAAACTTAAGATAAAATGGCCAGGTAGGCTCGAAAAAACACAAATTTAGTAGAAAACCTTAAAGAAATTAATTATAGGTTTCAAACCTTAAGTTAAAAAACATCAAATTGAACTTTTGTTGCTATCATGTTCAAATTAGCCTAATAATGTCACAACAGACACAGAGTGACATTTTTCATACAAACATGTTACAAAATGCATTGTGGTGTCAGATTACATGGTCGAAATGCATGTTATGTAATATTTTGGAATATTGCTCCCAAACACTGGATATACATGGACAGAGGGTATTGCAACTCAATTTATTTTTATTTATGACTTAAGGGCATATAATATTGAAAATATGGTTGATATTAAGAATTAAAAAAAAATCATCATGCAGCAGTTTGTTGACTTAAAATATAGAATATGGCGATATCATGATTGGATTTTTTTCAATCCTACAACTTTTTCCTGGTAAATTTTGATAGTTTCAGTTAGAATACATGTACAATGTAATAATAAAATAATATAAGGCTATAGAAAGCAGCTTTAATTGAAATTTATGTAGTAAAAACCTGGTAATTTAAATGATCCCAGAAAAATTATTTTGACTGCTTAGCATTTTCTGTAAATTTTTCAAATTGTCAATTTGGATTTCATGTTTTAGAGTATTATTTGGCTGTAACAGTACATTTGAACATCCAGCTTACTTAAACAGTGGGAAAAAATTATGTGGAAGCATATATTTATTGAGTTTTGGGGGAAATTATAGTTTTGTACCATAAGAAATTCCAAAACTTGAATATCAATAAATCATATTTTTGCATATTTGATGGAATTAGAAGGAATTTCAACTGTAGATCTATATACAAAAACTTATTTTATGCCTTAAACTACATAATTTATGGGGTTAAAGCATGAATTAACAAAATTAAGAATGATGTGAACTCATTTTATGGGACAAAAAAAGGGGGGGCTAAATGTAAACATTTCATAGTATTTAGCTATTAAATATACAACTGAGGCATATATATGTGTAGAAATTGCTTATTATGTTAGAAATTAGCTTAATAACTGTAATATATAAGAGAATAGGTAAGCTTTGGTATATTACACAGTCTGAACCCAACAGCTGTAAATGGAGATGTTTTCATTAAAAATCTTCAAGGGGGTACCTTTGCATTTGAACACTTATACTTGCAAATATCAGACAGCCACATACCTTATGAGGTTTTTTGTGGTTGATATTGCCTAAGGAATAGAAATAAGGCCAATAAAGGGTTAGAGAAGCAAGTTTTGTTGCTCTTTAGGTTTCAAACCAGTAATTCAACCAATCAGATCTAAGTACATATACAAAAGTAGTCCATTTTAAAGAAAAAAGTTCCTTTCACTTTGTTGTATTGTGACACATACTGAATGGAATGGAATAATTAAATTGATAATTGAAGTTATATGTGTAAGGATTATTTTGAGCCAAATTTGATGGATATAGTTGTATTTTGATATGGATATGGAGGATTTGATGCATGACCTATAAATAGGGAATTTCTGGGGGATGACAGAGCTATTTTTAGAGTAGGTATTTTCCATAGCCTGGCATTTCACTGCAAGACTTTAAACATGGCCTGATATTTTGACAGAACGTAGAGGAATCATGAACGTTTCAGAAAATGTATGGTCTTCGAAAGGTTAAACTTAAGATAAAATGGCCAGGTAGGATCGAAAAAAACACATATTTAGTAGAAAACCTTAAAGAAATTAATTATAGGTTTCCAACCTTGTAGGTGTCAAACCAGTAATTCAACCAATCAGAGCTAAGAACATATACAAAAGTAGTCCCTTTTAAAGAAAAAGTTCCTTTCACTTTGTTGTATTGTGACAAATACTGAATGGAATGGAATAATTAAATTGATAGTTGAAGTTAAATGTATAAGGATTATTTTGAGCCCAAATTTGATTGATTTAGTTGTATTTTGAAATGGATATGGAGGATTTGATGCATGACCTATAAATAGGGAATTTCTGGGGGCTGATATAGCTATTTTTAGAGTAGGTATTTTCCATAGCCTGGCATTTCACTGCAAGACTTTAAACATGGCCTGATATTTTGACAGAACGTAGAGGAATCATGGACGTTTCAGAAAATGTATGGTCTTCGAAAGGTTAAACTTAAGATAAAATGGCCAGGTAGGCTCGAAAAAACACAAATTTAGTAGAAAACCTTAAAGAAATTAATTATAGGTTTCAAACCTTAAGTTAAAAAACATCAAATTGAACTTTTGTTGCTATCATGTTCAAATTAGCCTAATAATGTCACAACAGACACAGAGTGACATTTTTCATACAAACATGTTACAAAATGCATTGTGGTGTCAGATTACATGGTCGAAATGCATGTTATGTAATATTTTGGAATATTGCTCCCAAACACTGGATATACATGGACAGAGGGTATTGCAACTCAATTTATTTTTATTTATGACTTTATAATTATTGGGAATATGTTATTGAATGTGTTTTTGCAGTAGAAGGGCATATAATATTGAAAATATGGTTGATATTAAGAATTAAAAAAAAATCATCATGCAGCAGTTTGTTGACTTCAAATATAGAATATGGCGATATCATGATTGGATTTTTTTCAATCCTACAACTTTTTCCTGGTAAATTTTGATAGTTTCAGTTAGAATACATGTACAATGTACTTATAAAATAATATAAGGCTATAGAAAGCAGTTTTAATTGAAATTTATGTAGTAAAAACCTGGTAATTTAAATGATCCCAGAAAAATTATTTTGACTGCTTAGCATTTTCTGTAAATTTTTCAAATTGTCAATTTGGATTTCATGTTTTAGAGTATTATTTGGCTGTAACAGTACATTTGAGCATCCAGCTTACTTAGATAGTGGGAAAAAATGATGTGGAAGCATATATTTATTGAGTTTTGGGAGAAATTATAGTTTTGTACCATAAGAAATTCCAAAACTTGAATATCAATAAATCATATTTTTGCATATTTGATGGAATTAGAAGGAATTTCAACTGTAGATCTATATACAAAAACATATTTGATGCCTTAAACTACATAATTTATGGGGTTAAAGCATGAATTAACAAAATTAAGAATGATGTGAACTCATTTCATGGGACGAAAAAAAAGGGGGGGGGGGGCTAAATGCAAGCATTTCATAGTATTTAGCTATTAAATATACAACTGAGGCATATATATGTATAAAAATTGCTTATTATGTTAGACATTAACTTAATAACTGTAATATATAAGAGAATATGTAAGTTTTGTTATATTACACAGTCTGAACTCAACAGCTGTAAATGGAGATGTTTTCATTAAAAATCTTCAAGGGGGTACCTTTGCATTTGAACACTTATACTTGCAAATATTAGACAGCCACATACCTTATGAGGTTTTTTGTGGTTGATATTGCCTAAGGAATAGAAATAAGGCCAATAAAGGGTTAGAGAAGCAAGTTTTGTTGCTCTTTAGGTTTCAAACCAGTAATTCAACCAATCAGATCTAAGAACATATACAAAAGTAGTCCATTTTAAAGAAAAAAGTTCCTTTCACTTTGTTGTATTGTGACACATACTGAATGGAATGGAATAATTAAATTGATAATTGAAGTTATATGTGTAAGGATTATTTTGAGCCAAATTTGATGGATATAGTTGTATTTTGATATGGATATGGAGGATTTGATGCATGACCTATAAATAGGGAATTTCTGGGGGATGACAGAGCTATTTTTAGAGTAGGTATTTTCCATAGCCTGGCATTTCACTGCAAGACTTTAAACATGGCCTGATATTTTGACAGAACGTAGAGGAATCATGAACGTTTCAGAAAATGTATGGTCTTCGAAAGGTTAAACTTAAGATAAAATGGCCAGGTAGGCTGGAAAAAACACATATTTAGTAGAAAACCTTAAAGAAATTAATTATAGGTTTCCAACCTTGTAGGTGTCAAACCAGTAATTCAACCAATCAGAGCTAAGAACATATACAAAGTAGTCCCTTTTAAAGAAAAAAGTTCCTTTCACTTTGTTGTATTATGACAAATACTGAATGGAATGGAATAATTAAATTGATAATTGAAGTTAAATGTATAAGGATTATTTTGAGCCCAAATTGGAATGATTTAGTTGTATTTTAATATGGATATGGAGGATTTGATGCATGACCTATAAATAAGGAATTTCTGGGGGATGACAGAGCTATTTTTAGAGTAGGTATTTTCCATAGCCTGGCATTTCACTGCAAGACTTTAAACATGGCCTGATATTTTGACAGAACGTAGAGGAATCATGGACGTTTCAGAAAATGTATGGTCTTCGAAAGGTTAAACTTAAGATAAAATGGCCAGGTAGGCTCGAAAAAACACAAATTTAGTAGAAAACCTTAAAGAAATTAATTATAGGTTTCACACCTGTACTACTCCATATTATCTTACCGTTACCGTTTCTATAATTAGTCACGCCGCACGTATGACAATCTTATGTTAATTAGTTCTTTGTCTATATAAAATGTATAAAGTAGTTCTAGAATGTAAACAGTGCCCATGTTGTTGTGCCCAGGCCTCAAACATAATATATTCTTCTACACAAATATTCTTAAAAGGTTGAGAATAGGTATAGTTTTATAGAATAACTTCATGTTTTAAATAGTTTTCCAGTTAATAGAAGATAATTTAATCTAAAGCCAAATAATATATGTTTAGAAACGTCATTGTTCACATGTGTAACATAGGTAGCTATACAGAACACTACTAAATTGTTATTCAACTAGTCAAATAATATATGTTTAGAAACGTCACCATTGTTCATATATGATTAGCATAGGTCGCTAATACTGAACTTTGCCAAATTTCGATAATTAGTCAATTATTCATCTCTTAATAAATACCAGTGTTATTTTAGCATAGGTTGCTAAAAGCAGACATTGTAAAATTGGTACATGTATACACTCTTGTATAAACAAAATAGCAAGCAAACAAGTAAACACAATTTAGTATAACTGCATGTAGTTGTTAGTAACAAACTAAAGCATTGCTAATCATCTAAGGTAGATAATATATCAGATTTGAAATGGGAACTCTCGTTATTTCATTTCAAATAACCTGGAACTACCATATTCCAATTTTGATGTAAATATGTCCATTTAATGCATCAATTATTCTTTATCACTTCAAGTTATTGATCTCAGTATGATTGTTTGGATAAATTATTTTGATAGTTTGTCAATTATTAAAGTAAACTGTCCAATAATAGCCACATTTGTTGACACTGACAGTTGAATTTGGTTTTTTTTCTGGAAATTATCATTAAGATAAACTAATTCTTTTTTTTTGGAAGTTAGGAAATGTTATTATAAATATCCAGTAATAATTCTAGTTGATATTTCAATATTGTTGACACTAGATAGTTTTATTATCTTAACTGCAGTGTGTAAATTGACTGTTTGTAAATGAAAATATATTTATTTATGAAAATAATAAATCATAAACTTTTCTGAATTATTTATTTGTGTGTGTTATCTCCCATAGACTGCAAAGGAACTTAAGTGACCCTGAGTTAGATAGATACTGAGAAACACGTTAAAAGAAAAGTTTGAAGATACCAAAGGAGAAAAACGCTAATTTTGCCACCCCTATCCCGCTACAATATAGATGAAATATTGCTGAAAGTGGCGTTAAGCACAAATAAATCAATCAATATTTCCTTGGATATCACAAAGTAAAGATTTCGTCCATCAGTAGTATCTTCAGCTTGATTTATCCATGATAACTCAAATATCCGGATTTTTCTAATTAAAATCCTGTGTCCCTCTGACTACGATATTCGACTTCATCAGTAATTGGACATTTTTCCTTTGATCTCACGGAATAATATTGCCAGTATTAGTGAACCGACTCTTGTACTGAAAATTAGCGGTCAATGCAATGTCAAACACATTAATGACTTGACTGATAAACACAATGACGTCAGTTTTAAAGCTCTAGACATACACTAACATCCCATCAGACTGATAAACACAATGATGTCAGTTTTAAAGCTCTAGACATACACTAACATCCCATCAGACTGATAAACACAATAACGTCAGTTTTAAAGCTCTAGACATACACTAACATCCCATCAGACTGATAAACACAATGACGTCAGTTTTAAAGCTCTAGACATACACTAACATCTCATCAGACTGATAAACACAATGACGTCAGTTTTAAAGCTCTAGACATACACTAACATCCCATCAGACTGATAAACACAGTGACGTCAGTTGTAAAGCTCTAGACATACACTAGCATCTCATCAGACTGATAAACACAATGACGTCAGTTTTAAAACTCTAGATATACACTAGCATCTCATCAGACTGATAAACACAATGACGTCAGTTTTAAAGCTCTAGACATACACTAGCATCTCATCAGACTGATAAACACAATGACCTAAGTTTTAAAGCTCTCGACATACATTATCACTAACATCCCATCGGACTCGTTGTGATACTAGAAATAATGTTTGTTTTAAACATATTTTATTCACAACTAAATGAATAGGATTGAGCAACAGGCTATGCCTATACAAGCTCTCTCCGTTTACATGTACAAGGCATCTATTCAGTATATATAACAATTATATCAATAATATGTTTTAGATAATTATGTTCCTTCAATACATGTAATTGTCAACACCATTATTATTTCATATATAATAAATTTACGAGTGAAGTGAAATTTGTAGACTTTCTAAATATTTTAAATAGTTAAGCATACAAGAAGTTAAAGAAAACGAAAGTAACACAAAATAAATGTATAATGGGAGGAGTGCAATTGAAAAAAGAAGCATCTTAAATGAAACGATGAGTGTCAATTATGAACTTGTGTACAGCTTGAAATATTTCTGTATTTAGATCATATGAAAATGATCTATTTCCATGTAATAATAAATCTATATTAATGTCAATATTATTATTATTTGGTATTATTAATGTCTGTATGGAATCTAATAAGATAAATCTTAAGTTATCAAATTTAGGACAGATAAGCAAAAAATGGTTGTTATCTTCTAATGAACCACTACAGTTTGGACAGTTAGTATTATCAGATAAAAAATCATTAAATAAATGTGCCTTCAGGTTACTTGCCTCATTTCTTAATTGACAATGAATTATATTAAACTTCCTTATTCCAAAATTATAATGAGCATAGGTGTCCCAAGTTTTATAGAAGTGGGTCAATCTATTTTTAAAGAAATAATGTTGTCTTAACTACCGTTATTCTGTATGTATTTATAGGGGCCGTTGTGGTCGTGATAGTATGGTAGTTGTATTTATAACTACCTATGCAATCGGTGCCTATCACCACAAAAGTTGTGAGTTTGAAGCCCTCTCAGGCGATGTGCACTTGATACAACATTATCTGATAAAGTTTGTCAGTGACTTGGGACAGGTCGAATCAAGGTTTTTTGGGGGAGGGGGGTTTCTTCCACCAATAAAACTGTCAAGCTGAACGCCACCACATAATTGAAATATTGTTGAAAGTTGCGTTAAACACATATCCCCCCCCCATATGTATTTATAGACTTATCTGATCATTCCACGACCATTGACAATTCAATTTCAATATTGCAATTTAGAAATTATGTTACTAATAGTCATTCTTCTTTGACGTACGTTTAGCAAATCATGTGAACATTTAAATTTAAGATGCCTTCCTTCCTAGAATAACTTAGTCTCTGACATATCAAAGATGACAATACATACCGCAGCTATTGAATTGACACACTGCAAGACACCACAATCACTGACACAGCACTTTGTTCCTGTTTAAAATTACAAAGACATATGTTATGTTTATACAGTGAAACTGGTTTAAATGATTTAGATTGATTTGATTGTTGGTGTTTAACGCCACTTTCAGCAATATTTCAGCTATATCATGGCGACCAGTTTTAGTGGTGCAAGAAGCCGGAGTACCCGGAGAGAACCACTGACCATGGGCAAGCAACTGGTAAACTTTATCACTTGCGGCTGCGAGTGAGCCACCGGGCTCCGAAACCAGCTAATGTGCTTTTATTAATACAATATTTTGCTGTTATGTAAGAGCGTTTAAAATTGGTCCGGAGCATTAGATCTGATGACTTAATTAAGGTTTGGTGAAAATCAAATACATGTACTATAAATTGTATTGACCCCACTTTTGAGGAAGATTGTGCTTATTCATTTTTTTTTGCAGATTTACATGAACACTAAACATAAGAAACAATAGGTACCTGTAGTCTTACAATCTGAATCGGTTTGACACCCTGGACCGATACGTCGGAATAGACATGAGGGGTCCTTAGGGGGTGCAGCTGGACATGCTCTGCTGGAGATCTACAAAACAAAAAACTAAAACTAAATTTTCTGCATTTTATGTTTTATTTTCCTTATGAACAGTTTATTTTTCAAATATATACCCTCAAATACACACCCAAATTAAAATAACTTCACTCAAACCTGTGTGTAAAGGACCCTCACGGGAACCTGAAATTGTGCCATTTACATACAGGTTAAAATTATATGCACTATTCATTTATTGGGAAACTGTGGCTGCCCTTCACAGACAGTAATTTGTTATATAAACAAGGCAGGTTTGACTGTATTCTAACAGGTGATCAATTTTGCTGGTTTATGTGACCTTTTAAAACAGGTGACTGCTTAATAGAGGTGACCACATGGGCAAGTTTGACTGTACTTTTCAAGAAAATGGTGATTTAAATCCGCTTTGTATTTGACCAACACGCTTTTAAAGCTGAATTTTTCTACTGCTAGCCTGAACTGAAACAACACCCCACAGATAGACATGCTACTCTTCTCTCGCACATTATCCTAATTCCCGAGCCATCTGACTTTGCTCCTATTCCTTAATACTGCCTGCTTAAATGTAGAAGGAGCAACTATGATGGTTGGGTGTGGTGTATGGTGTTTAACGTCACTTTCAACAATATTTCAGTTATATCATAGAGGTCCATTTTATTGGTACGTCAAAGAAGACCCCTCCCCCCCCCCCCAAGAAATATGGACAACAAGTTCTTATAATAGAGGAAGGAATTATTCATTATCGTAAGGGACACAATATGTATGATCCTGTACCCTCATGCAAGACTAAAACGAAAAAATATTGATGCTGACATTAAAAATAACAGTAAGATCATCATACATACTCTCATGCAAAAGATTTAAATAAGATATAGCTACACTTTTTCGTCTTTATTAAAAAAATGCTATATTTTCATGCTCCAGTCAAGAAATTTCAAAGCCACATTTATTTTAGTTGCAACTATGTCAAGTTCGTAAAAATCATGCCATATTGAGCAAACACCCAGTTAACCCCCTTTTTTTCTCATTCAAGTGTGTCTTGAAATAAATTCCAAAGGAATTGTAAACAAGGAATATAGAATACATTTGTTTGTTTGCTTGATGGTGTTTAACGCCACTTTCAACAATATTTCAGCCATATCATGGCGGTCAGTTTTATTGGTGGAGGAAATCCAACTACCATACAATCACAATCAAGACCACGACGGCCCAGAATCAATTTAGAGCTACAAGACGTGGGTGGGAATATATAGGATCATAACTATTAAAGCAAAAATAATTCGCAATTCCATAAATAATTATGTCCAAGGCGACGTAGGCGAATGTCGATTCTGCACAAACCGTTTTATATTTATTTCCGTTAATGTAATTCAAAGTATACCAATGTAAAATATGTTAAATATGTGCTGTTGCATTTATATATTTTTTATTCATTAAAAGATAAATTTGTTCTTTTTTCTTTTATCAAACTGCAAGTCGAACACACCCCTGACAAGTGTTATAAAGATCTTTAACACCTTAGCTAATAAAAGCTCAATAGATAGATCAGTGTTGTTCTTTTGATAACACATGCTGTGTGGTTGTGTCAAATTACTGACGTATTTTAGTCTTATGCATTGTAATAAAATAAATTGCTCCTAGCTGGAACCAATTTTTAATATGTATATATATGTTGTAATGAAAACCACGTGCTTTCCCAAACTATAATTAATTTTTAACAATTCATTAATGTTCTTAAGTGTCACACTTTCTCACCAATTTATTCACATTCTTGAGGTTCTCATCTATGTAAATTAGCTGAACTCTGTGTGACCTGATCACATGACCTTGGTCACTTGTGTGCACTACTAAAAAGAGTTTGAAGATACCAAAGGCGCAATCAGAACCCGTAAATCGAAGAAGGACAGACGACACAATGGCCAAAAAGAAAAAGGACAAACAACGATCTACAAAACACTACATACACGGACAACGAAAAACCGAGAAACACGAACCCACTAAAAACCGAGGATGAACTCGTGTCATGTGCTCCGGAAGGGTGACAGGTTCCTTCTCCATTGATTGATTGGTTTTCAACGCCAACTTTAGCAATATCTCAGCTTTATCGTGGTGTGATTTTGTTTATTTATGAACTTAGACACGTACATATCCTTAGGTGTCTAAGGTAATACATAAATAATACAGACGACAAACCGTGTCAAGTTAAACACCCATCTATTAACCCGAATAATCCAGTCGTTATATTCTGACTTCCTACTTACATTAACGCCTGGGTGAATACACAGTAAATTAACTACGTCAACAAGAAAAAAAACCCAATGCAATGCTTCATTTGATTTTTACATTGATTAGCCACGAAAACTACATGTAGGCGGATGATCGTATGTTTAACTCGGACAATTACTGTGCCGTCTACCGACAATAATCTCACGAGGTTAATGTAGCGACAGAAAGGAGTCGGAATATAACGACTAGAGCATTCGGGTTTTGAGGAGCCAATCAGAAAGCCCGTCCGAATCGAAACAACAGGAAGTATGACGTACTACGCAAATATATTCAAATTGTGCAAACCAGTTCAAAGTCTGAGTGAGCGAGTGATTGTTGTTTAACGCCAGCTCACCATTTTTTCAGCTATAACATGGCGAGAACAAGTTAATGTTCAATGAGATGATGATGAGGTCCGCTTTGTTATAGACCAACATGCTGAGTTGGACCCTTATAGTGCTAGCTCATCGAAACAACAGTCTGTGGATAGACATGTCGCTCCACTCGGACACATTATTCTGATTCCGAGCCAACCATGCTTTACTCTTACTCCTTAATGCTGCGTGCTTAGCTGAGAAGCAACAAATACCAATTTTATTATCCTTGGTTTGACCCGACCGGGGCTCGAGCCCACGAAATACCGCACTCGAGGCGAGCACGCTACCCATTCACCATCGATGCAGTTTCAAAGTCTGATGATCAAGTGAAAATTAAAATATAGTTAGATGGAACTAGTCTACAAATATTCTCAATAATAGTTATTTATTTGAAAACTTGCAAGCAGAACGATCTTCGCTAAGGGGCCCCAAATCGATACATTTTCTATCAAATTACCTTTAACGTCATTTGTAATAGGTTAATTCTTCCACCATTTCACCTGACCACCACGATATAACAGAAATATTGTTGCAAGTGGCGATAACCACCATAATCCCTAACCCTAATATTTACCAGAATTCACGAGTCTAACTATTAGATTTACCTATTATTCTGTCGCGTCTAGTGCAAATAAATAAAAATGAAATATATGTATCGTTTGTGACACGTTGCAAGACGAAAAAAAAAAGGGGGGCATACCGAAATTCACACACGGTCTATTCGGTATACAGTTTATTTATAATTTTAATATATCCGTGTTAAAATATTTAGATCTAAAAAAGATCGTAGACTCTATACCTTTAATTAAAGACATATTGATTGATTGATTGATTGATTGATTGATTGATTGATTGATTGATTGATTGATTGGCGGTTAAAGCCAACTTTAGCAATATGCCAGCTATATCGTGGCGTTAATTAAGGACATATCCTCAGAAATTGTCACACTAAATGATGATAACCATGCACAGTTTCATTCAAACTGAAGGGGCCGTCGTGGCTGTGATCGTATGGTAGTTGGATTTACAACTACCTGTGCAATCAGTGCCTATCACCACTGATATGAGTTCGAATCTCGATCAGGGCGAGGTATACAACATTATGTGATAAAGTTGGTCAGTAACTTGCGATAGGCCGGCGGTTTTCCCAGGGTCCTCCGGTTTCCTCCACCAATAAAACTGACCGCCACGATATTGCTGAAAGTGGCGTTAAACACCATAAACCAAGCCTACATTTTATTTATATTTTTCATATATTCCCGGTCAAAATATAAAGATCGTGGACTCTATGTGTTTAATTAAGGACATATTGATTGATTGATTGATTGATTGATTTATTGATTGGTGTTTAACGCCAACTCTAGCAATATTTCAGCTATATTGTGGCGTTAATTAAGGACATATACTCAGAAATTGTCACACTAAATGATAATAATCATGCACAGTTTCATTTAAACTTACATGCATACTAAAGCGTTATATTGGTCCAATATTTCCATAACGGGACATTTGAGGTTCAATCATTGATACAGCATTACATCGGTTAAAAGTGAATAGAAATCATTAGACGGGCGTAAAACATTTCTAAAATACAAGATGTCGCCCTTTGAAGTCCGATTTTAAATTGATCAACCGTAAATTTACATCCTTATCATTTGGGTTAAATTATACTAGGATTAGGACGCTTATAGAATAGTACTAAATTGTACCAATTTATGCAAATTGCATACACAAAATCTGTACTTAACAAAAAAAAAATACGAGTATAGCTGTAAAATCTCCTTTTGAATTTTTATCCTACAATTGTGTGATCTTGAGAACTAATAAAGGAGATCAAATAAATTTAGTGTTATTTAGTTATAGACATAATAAAGCTTTTCTGGTACCTGGTTCATGTAGAGCGACAGAAAGAAATAAGTATAAGGGCTGACGATTATTTTAGTTATAGAACTTATAAAGCTTTTCTGGTACCTGGTTCATGTAGAGCGACAGAAAGAAATAATTATAATGGCTGACGATTATTTAGTTATAGACCTTATAAAGCTTTTCTGGTACCTGGTTCATATAGAGCGAGAGAAAGAAATAAGTATAAGGGCTGACGATTATTTTAGTTATAGACCTTATAAAGCTTTTCTGGTACCTGGTTCATGTAGAGCGACAGAAAGAAATAAGTATAAGGGTTGACGATTTGGCAGGTTTTTTTTGGATACTTTTTGATTCTAGTATTGCAGGATAAACACAATATACGAACATATGATAAAATCAATTTGTACTTGCTGAGAAACAGGCAAGAAAAGCGCACAAAAGACCCGCTTTTCTACCTGTTTCTAAAGCTCCTACAAATATTTATTTTAATTTTCCGATAACGTACGTATATTGTATATTTAATACCACAATCACGTGACAGGAAGATGTTTTTCAGTGCAAATAAACCCATATTCGCCTTTTGTTTTGTAGTTTTGAGTAGTTGTCCATTGTACATGTTTCTCAGTGTGTGGGGGCCGTCATGGTCGTGATCTTATGGTAGTCGGATTTACAACTACATGTACAATCAGTGCCTATCACCACTAACGTTGTGAGCTCGAATCACGTTCGTGGCAAGGTGTACTCGATACAACATTATGTGATAAAGTTTGTCAATGACAGGTCGGTGGTTTTCTCTGGGTACTCCGGTTACCTCCACCAATAAAACTGACCGCTGCGATATAACTGAAAGTTGCGTTAAACACCATAAACCTAACCAGACCTCGTGATCAGTGTGCGTAGTACGGGTTTATCAGAGGAGTGACTTGCGATGTGCTATATTATCCGTCATTACCGGTTAGTGATATTTTCAGTCTCTTAAGCGCCGAAATACTGTTCCTAAATAATGTAATGTTTATCAACACTAAGGTTCTCCTCCCACAGACATAGGTGACCTTACTGTAATTTCTATCAACACTAAGGTTCTCTTCACTCAGCCATAGGTGACCTTAATGTAATGTTTATCAACACTAAGGTTCTCCTCCCTCAGACACAGGTGACCTTAATGTAATGTTTATCAACACTAAGGTTCACACCCCGCAGACATAGGTGACCTTAATGTAATGTTTATCAACACTAAGGTTCTCCTCCCTCAGACATAGATGACCTTAATGTAATTTCTATCAACTCTAAGGTTCTCCTCCCTCAGACATAGGTGACCTTAATGTAATTTCTATCAACACTAAGGTTCTCCTCCCTCAGACATAGGTGACCTTAATGTAATTTCTATCAACACTAAGGTTCTCCTCCCTCAGACATAGGTGACCTTAATGTAATTGCTATCAACACTAAGGTTCTCCTCCCTCAGACATAGGTGACCTTAATGTAATTTCTATCAACACTAAGGTTCTCCTCCCTCAGACATAGGTGACCTTAAGGTAATTTTTATCAACACTAAGGTTCTCCTCCCTCAGACATAGGTGACCTTAATGTAATTTCTATCAACACTAAGGTTCTCTTCCCTCAGACATAGGTGACCTTAATGTAATTCTTATCAACACTGAGGTTGTCACCCCTCAGACATAGGTGACCTTAATGTAATATTCATCAACACTAAGGTTCTCCTCCCTCAGACATAGGTGACCTTAATGTAATTTTTATCAACACTAAGGTTCTCACTCCCCGGACATAGGTGACCTTAATGTAATTGTTATCAACACTGAGGTTCTCTTCCCACAGGTATAGGTGCCCTTAATGTAATTGTTATCAACACTAAGGTTCTCACCCCTCAGACATAGGTGACCTTAATGTAATTGTTATCAACACTAAGGTTCTCACCCCTCGGACATAGGTAACCTTAATGTAATTTTTATCAACACTAAGGTTCTCACCACTCTGATATAGGTGACCTTAATGTAATTATACTAATCAGTTTAGGCCCTTTGGTTTTTATTTCTGCCAAACACTTTTAAATCATTTGGCTTTTCAATCTCTCGATTTATAGTGCACTTTAAAATGTTATCAGAAAGGTTTTAATTTCATAATATTACTTATAATAGTGTAGACGATGAATCTCATTTCCTGTTTAACTGCAAAAGTATTAAAGCATTTTTAGTCATATCATGGTGAAAATAACTTCCATTTATATGAGATAATGACATCTCCTTTGTACTAGATCTCAACACGCTTATGCGAACTTAAAATAGTGCTAGCTCACTCAAAGAACAGTTTGCTGGTAGACATGTCACTTCACTCAGACACATTATCCTGATTCAAGTCTTTGTTCTTACTCTTTAGTGTTGCGTTATTAACATACAAATTTTATAATCTATGGTTTGACCTGATCTTGACTCCAACATTCGACCTACCCCACCCGAGACAAGCATCTAACCATCATACCACCGATGCGGTTAGTAAAACTCTTAAAGTACACGTGGAATGTGACAGCAAGAACACGTGTTGTGTTCCTTGCTTTATCTAGTGATTTAAGAATCAATGACAGCTGTTTTTAATTATAACTTTTATAATGCATTTTTTCTTATAATTAAAAACCGTAGTATATGTTATATAATACTTAATTTGATCTTTTCCTCTAATGATTATGTTCTGCACAGACATATGTTATTTAAAATACCTCCTTTAAAACCACTAGACAAATGAAAATACAATACAATACAATACAGTTGTCTTGTGTCAACATAGATTTACCCAACATGTTGTATATTAAAGTGAAAGAACAATCTAACTGACTTACGTAATATAATGCTACAGCTTGTGCTTCTATTAATTTTGCATCGGTAGTGTAATGGTTAACGTCATCGTCTTGAGTGTGGTTTTCATAGATTGTGAGTTCGAGTCCCGATCAGATCAAACAAAAGGCTATAAAATGGTATTTGCTGCTTCTCAGCTAACCAAGTAATATTAAGGAGAACACTATGGTTGGTTCGGATTCAGGGTAATGTTTCTGCGTGGAGCTATGTACAAGTCTATTCTCGAACTGTCGTTGCAGTGAGCTAGCACTGTCAAAATTCAAATAAGAGTGTCGGTCTAGCACAAAGCGGACCTCATCACCATCTTATCGAATATAACATCTTCTCTCTTTAACATAGCTGAGAAATTGCTGAGTTTAACGGTTAGATATCAATTGAAAATTATTCTACGATGATGACGTCAACATTTCACTAAGAGAGGAGGTTTGGGCACATAACATTAGTTTATTTGTGTGTTAGCACGGCCGTAGGCCGGGACTGAATAAAGTGAGGCAAAGGGGGTGAATTTGGACAAATTTTGATTTTTTTATTTTGTATTTGCTTTCAAAGGTTACACTTGCCGTTTCAAAAGTGAGACGTTTGCCTCATTTGCCTCCATTGCGCTACGCCATGGTTAGTGGTATCGAATTTGTTTCTTTCTAAGATTGTTCTATTGGACAGTGTAGTATTGTTTGTTTCTTTCTACGATTGTTCTATTAGACAGTGTAGTATTGTTTGTTTCTTTCTAAGATTGTTCTATTGGACATTGTAGTATTGTTTGTTTCTTTCTAAGATTGTTCTATTGGACAGTGTAGTATTGTTTGTTTCTTTCTAAGATTGTTCTATTGGACAGTGTAGTATTGTTTTTTTCTTTCTAAGATTGTTCTATTAGACAGTGTAGTATTGTTTTTTCTTTCTAAGATTGTTCTATTAGACAGTGTAGTATTGTTTGTTTCTTTCTAAGATTGTTCTATTGGACAGTGTAATATTGTTTGTTTCTTTCTAAGATTGTTCTTTTAGACAGTGTAGTATTGCTTGTTTCTTTCTAAAATTGCTCTATTAGACAGTGTTGTATTGTTTGTTTCTTTCTAAGATTGTTCTATTAGACAGTGTAGTATTGTTTGTTTCTTTCTAAGATTGTTCTATTAGACAGTGTAGTATTGTTTGTTTCTTTCTAAGATTGTTCTATTAGACAGTGTAGTATTGTTTGTTTTTTTCTAAGATTGTTCTATTGGACAGTGTAGTATTGTTTGTTTCTTTCTAAGATTGTTCTATTAGACAGTGCATTATTGTTTGTTTCTTTCTAAGATTGTTCTATTGGACATTGTAGTATTGTTTGTTTCTTTCTAAGATTGTTCTATTGGACAGTGTAGTATTGTTTGTTTCTTTCTAAGATTGTTCTATTAGACAGTGTAGTATTGTTTGTTTCTTTCTAAGATTGTTCTATTGGACAGTGTAGTATTCTTTGTTTCTTTCTAAGATTGTTCTATTGGACAGTGTAGTATTGTTTGTTTCTTTCTAAGATTGTTCTATTGGATAGTGTAGTATTGTTTGTTTCTTTCTAATATTGTTCTATTGGACAGTGTAGTATTGTTTGTTTCTTTCTAAGATTGTTCTATTAGACAGTGCAGTATTGTTTGTTTCTTTCTAAGATTGTTCTATTTGACAGTGTAGTATTGTATGTTTTTCATTTTATTAGTGTTACTAAAAGTAATGTTATTATAATATTGTGAGCAAGAATTATGTTGACTGATTTTGTCTGTTTATATAATTATGAGTTTTGACTTTCCCTTTGTAAGATTGTTCGGAGTTCGGTAATTTTGTTATTACCTTTATTTATTATCTAATATTGTTCTATTGGACAGTGTAGTATTGTTTGTTTCTTTCTAATATTGGTCTATTGGACAGTGTAGTATTGTTTGTTTCTTTCTAAGATTGTTCTATTAGACAGTGCAGTATTGTTTGTTTCTTTCTAAGATTGTTCTATTTGACAGTGTAGTATTGTATGTTTTTCATTTTATTAGTGTTACTAAAAGTAATGTTATTATAATATTGTGAGCAAGAATTACACTCATTAAAGGGTTAATGCGCCACAATATAATTATGCATGTTAATTGTTACCGGTTTAGTTTAGTTTAAACATATTTTATTTGCTCAAATGTGCAAAAAGGATAAGACAAAAGTTAAACAAACTTATGAAGTCTTCTCCTATATACATTAAGTTACAACATTATTTGATAGAGCATGCATGTATATAAATATTTCTTACATTAATATGTGTAGATTGAACTAAAACAGAGAATGAAGAAAGGAATGAGAGAGAGGGTTAGTGGTGGTGATGTGTGCGATTGTTGTTTTGGTGAACAACTAGACAATAAGAAACCTTTCAGACCTCTTTATATATTCAAACACATGCTTAAAAATAATTTCGCTCTGTTCATACGGAAGTGTAGGATTACCACAGGTCAAAAGTGTAAGGTCTAAAGCACAATAATTAGGTAGCCAGTTGAGATTTTGAAACAATGTATGTCTTATATTTGAATAATGGGAACAATCGAAGAAGAAATGATAGGAGTCTTCGCGATTGGCACCACAACGACAAGACGGATCTGAGACTATATTTACTTGGAACAAATCGTAATTCAAAAAAGAAGCAAAGCATCGAAGCTGGGTTAAAATAATATTCAGTTTTCGAGGTCCAATTTCGTAATGTTTATGAACTTGGCTAATATCTTTCCGCTTTCTTAATTCAGCTTTAAATTTTGCAATAGAATCCACATTTCGAAGAGATGGATCTAAGCTATTCCATTGACGTATAGTTGAAGGAATAAATGAATCATAAGTATTCGATAGTCTACAAAATGGCATTATAATATCACTTCCATTACGCAATGGATAAACGGTTGTACTTTGAATTGATGGTGGAATTAAGTCACAAAGATACATGGGTGCATTATTATTTTGTATGTTATAAAACATTTGTAATTTTCTCCTTTTTCTTCTTTCTGCCAATGATTCCCAGCCTAATTCTTTATAAATTAAAATTGAACTAGCAAATATTGGAAGACCAGTAACGATTCTAGCAGCCTCAAGTTGCAAATGGTCAAGCTTATTAGAATTCCCTACCCCACAATTATCCCATACTTCACAAGCATATTCAAAAATTGGTCTGATATGAACTAAATATAATTTCTCTAGATTTTTCCGAGAAAGTTTATATTTTAACTTTCGAAGAACATTCAGGTGTTTGTAAATACTTAACAATATATTTTCGACATGTATATTCCATTTAGCATCGCTGCTAAATGTAACTCCCAAATGTTTGTGAGAATTTGTAATAGGAATAGTTCTTTCATTAAATGTAAAATTGAATTCTGGAATATCCGTATTTGAAAATAGCATAATTTCTGTTTTATCTGAGTTAAAAGTCATCAACCATTTCTTTGACCATTCATCCAGCTCTTTCAAATCGTGAGCAATCACAGTTTTTATCTGTAATTCATCACGGTTGGAATAGCTGAAGGAAGTGTCATCTGCGAAAAGTCGGGTAAGAGAGATTAACTTCTCAGCAATATCGTTGATATACATTTTAAATAATAGAGGGCCTAGTACTGATGCTTGGGGTACACCAGCTGCAACATTGCAAAGTGAAGAAGACGACTTGTTTATTAATACTCTCTGTTGTCGATCTTGCAGGTAACTAGAGAACCAATTTAATAAATTACCATCCACACCGTATGATTTAATTTTATGTATCAACCCTTTATGCCAAACTTTATCAAATGCTTTAGAAAAGTCACAGAATACAAAACAGCTAATTTCCTTTTTTTCTAGTGAATTTAAAATGCAGTTATACATTTCTAATAGTTGGTGTACTGTTGAATATTTTGGGAGAAAACCAGATTGATATTCATAAATTAACTTGTTTCTTTGTAGATGGTTAAATACATATTTGTAGATAACTCGTTCCATTATTTTTCCAACACAACTTGTGAGAGATATAGGTCTATAATTAGACGGTAATGACTTGTCACCTTTCTTAAAAATAGCAATCACATGTGCAATCTTCCAGTTGGTTGGATATTTACATTGTAGAAGAGATTTATTCAAAATTATTTGGAGAGGGGCTGCTATTTTTTCAGGACAGATTTTTAACATTTTGTGACTTATTATATCTGGCCCCGATGCCTTATTAGGATTTATTATTTTAATAATATCAACAATCTCCTCTGTGGTAATGACTCTATCTCGTAGAAAATTATCGGTCTTAAGTTCAATATCTGGAAGAGGAACGTTCGCATCTTCCAATAAAGAAATAAAACTAAAATATTTATTTAGTAATTCGCACTTCTCGTCGTCTCCGTAAACTATCTCCTCTAGTCCTTCATCCTGAATTATATTTTGGAGAGGGGGTATATTACTACATCCTTTATTAGATTTAATTAACATCTTCATTATTTTCCAGTAAGTTTTTAGATTTGATATATTTTCTAAGATTATATTGTCTAAATTTTGTTCAAAATGTTCTTTAGCAATCTTTTTTAAGTTATTAACTCTATTTCTCTGTTTCTTGTATTTGTCGATATCTGATTGTTTGCTATATTTTTTTACTGTCTTACGAATACGGTCTCGTTTTCTAATTTCTCTTCTGAGTTCACTATTAAACCATGGTCGATCGCTATTACGTATTGTGACAATTTTGGTTGGAATGCACTCCCTTGCGACTCTGAGGAATGTCTCGGTGAAAGTATTACACATTTCATCAACATCCTGAGAGTCAGAAAGTAATGCATTCCAATCGACGGTATCTAGTTTGCTTGCAATTTTTTCATTGTCAGTTCGTTCATATAACCATACCTCCCTTTGAAATGATCTGGTTTGAAATTTAGGACATTCTATTAAAATTATTGATGCATCATGATCACTTATATCAGATGGGACTTTCAAAACATCCGAAAAAGAATAATGTATAGAATCGCTTATTATAATAGGGTCAAGCAGCGTACTGCTGTGTTCCGTAACTCTCGTGGGCTTTTCAATAACATTCGTCAAATTAAACAAATGCATTGTGTCAATCAATTTATTGTTATGAGAAGTAAATAAATCTGAATTCAGGTCACCTGTTAGTATTATGTTTTGATTACTCTGATAACCCATCCCTATAGCATGATTAAGTCGTGTCCAGTAGTCGGCGTCTGTCCATTCAGGTCTATATGTACTACATAATAAAAACGTCGTACCCTTACCTTGTATTTCTACCCAGATGGATTCATCAATGTGATTTTCGAGTTCATTTTTACGGATAACTGAAATATAATCTTTGAAGTAAATCAGAAGACCCCCGCCTGCATTGTTTCGATCTTTACGGATTATATGTTTTGAAAAGGAATCAATCTCAATTGTTACCGGTATCAATCAAATCAGAATGTAAGACATCGATATATATTAATTATTAGTATTTTTTTTAGCAAGACAAGGATTATCAGGTCCATATCGGTAATTTCACAATTTTAACACAGCTTTGTGATTTTGCTGTTGTTTTGACCTCTTTTTTTTTAATGAAAGGTTTAGTGACGTCATGTTAGACCGTGCATGACAAATGACCAACAGCTTATAATTTCTAGTATCACGAGTCGGTGGTCAACTGAACGTTGTTACTAAATTTATCGGGTAGTAAAGAACAAAGGAAACTGTAACAAATTACCGATAAAAATACATGGTACAGGTCATCGTGGTCGTGATCGTATGGTAGTTGGATTTATAATGACTACCTATGCAATCAATGACTATCACCAATAACGTTGTGAGTTCGAATCCCGCACAAGCGAGATATACTCGATACAACATTATGTCATAAAGTTTGCCATGCATGCGTGTCGTTTTCGTACTGCAATACACGAATAGGTAGGGTACGTACTAAGGTGCTCCGGGATGGTAAGTAACTCCTGCCAGGGGAGAACTAAGGTACTCCGGGATGGTAAGTAACTCCTGTCAGGGGAGAACTAAGGTGCTCCGGGATGGTAAGTAACTCCTGCCAGGGGAGAACTAAGGTGCTCCGGGATGGTAAGTAACTCCTGCCAGGGGAGAACTAAGGTGCTCCGGAATGGTAGGTAACTTCGGCCAGGGGAGAACTAAGGTGCTCCGGAATGGTAAGTAACTCCTGCCAGGGGAGAACTAAGGTGCTCCGGAATGGTAAGTAACTCCTGCCAGGGGAGAACTAAGGTGCTCCGGGATGGTAGTAACTCCTGCCAGGGGAGAACTAAGGTGCTCTGGGATGGTAAGTAACCCCTGCTTACTAATGTGCAAAAGTGTATATAGTTATTAGTAACAGGTTAATAAAGTTCCAAGTACTTTGATTAACATTTATATTATATATTTAGATTAAAATAGAGGTGTTTTGTATATGCATTATCAATAATTTCCCAAGTCTATATCGTTTACCCTATATCGCATCCCTAGACCTATATCGCATACCCTATATAGTATGGGTGTCTTCTTCGAAGGCCGCGTTATATACCTCTTTAAATTTGAAAAGTGTTACAGAAGGTAAGATTTGGTTACAACAAATTCAAATTAACCATAAAAATTAAAATTTTACAATAGATTTTTCAGATTTTTGGAATTGTTATGTCTGTATATAAATATTAGAATTGAACCAAGACTTACAAATATAACAATTTGAATACATATGAAAGAAATTTAAAAAGAATATAAATTTGAAAGGGGAAGTAACTCTATTCAAATAGAAATATTGTGAATATCTAAATACGTGTATTATCAAAGGCATGGTAAAAATATATGATATAATGAACATTACATGTCAAAATCTGTATCACATGCCGTATCAACCCTCGATCTATATCACCCCGAGGGGTGATATAGGGTTCTCGGGTTGATACGGCATGTGATACAGATTTTGACATGTAATATTCAGTATATATACATGATTTCAAATAATATCATGTATGATATGGGCGTTACATGGGGCGTAAAGTTATTTTACGTACCATATGTTGCCCATATTTCTCTGTTAATGACTTTTTTTAAATATCCAAGAGTATTAGCTTTAATAAGGATATAATACTTGGATTAGCTTGTCCGTACTTGTGTACCCTATATAACGTTAACAGTGGATGAAGGGGGTTATTTCTTAATGGTAAACAGAGACGTGCCGCTTAAACAGGGATGCGCGGGTCGTCTACTTTTCAGCTGACAAATATATTATTGGATCGTAAATTTAAGAAATAAATCATGGAAGCCAGAATGTGTTTTGAGTTTTAACATGGGTTGGTGGATACAATTTACTAACATTCGCCAACACATGTTAAAACTCAAAACACATTCTGGCGTCCATGAATTATTTCGATTCTGATATGTCTTAGTTACAGTACAAATACGGTAGTATACTTTGATGGAAGACGGTAATTTATATTTACGTTTGCGGACAATGTCGCACACAATTTATACTGCCAAGTTTGAGCAAACAATAACTCATCAACATGTACTTTTACGACCGGAAATTCAGTCGTATTGATGGAGCATCAGTAACAATACTATTGTGTTTGCATATTTTAATTGTACACCGCATATTATTAATTTTGGATATGTTGATTATTTTCATTGTAGATGTTTAAAACATTAACAACAGTGTAGATAATTTTATTTTGTGATTTGATCACCTGGCTTAAATGTGTGCATCGCGCATGCGCAAATGCGATTTTGCCATCTGATTAATTGCTCGTTTGTTTGCAAACCGAAAGAAGGACGTCATATTAAAATTTCCATTTCATTATATAAATGGATGGGGATTTATAAACTATGATTTATCTACAGGTCACATTTCTACAAGCCTATGCAGCTCCTTTTTTGCCAAGACAAATTCTTCTAAAATTTAACATAGTAAAGTGCAACACAGATGGGTTTAAGATAACAATAAAATTCACACTTTGCTGCATACAATCATGTAAAAATGTTATTACAAATATGTTGATTGCATTTACATATACTTGTATATTTATGAGGTCATCATCAGTTGTATAAGCGTTTACTGAAGTATACTTTAATCACGTTTTATACAAAATATACTTTGGTCAAATTTTACACACCAATAAAACTAGCTTAAAATAATTTAATTCATATATATTCCTTACTCTATATATCAAGAGACATTGTTAACCATAGATGTACTTTTGACTTTCCCTTGTGACAAAAACCCAAAGTAACGACCTGTAATCTGACTGAATGTAGAACTCACCCCATAGGGCTCGTCTGATATGTCAACACGACAGGATTATGATGTTTAATGCTACTTTCAACAATATTCCAGTTATATTGTGGAGGTCAGTTATATTTGTGGGGGAAACCAGGGTACTCTGAGAAAACCACCGACCTACCGCAAGTCACTGACAAACTTTATCACATAATGTTGTATCGAGTACACCTCGCCAGTAACGGGATTCGAACTCACAAAGATAGTGGTGATAGACACTGATTACATATGTTATTGTAAATCCACCTACCATACGATCACGACCACAATAGCTCCTGTGATGCATTGTTAACCATAGATGTAGCAGGTTATGGTCTAAAGCTCGTTGACATTATGCACTATGTAGTGATAGGTGTACTTTTGACTTAAGCTCATGAAAAAAAAGTAAAGACCTGTAATCTGATTGAATGTAAGACTCGCCCTAAAGGGCTCGTCTGATATATCAAGGACAAAGTAAACAAATATAATAAAGGTCGTTGTTCTTCGCGCCGAATGTTTCGCTTCCTAGTACGATTGATTGATTGATTGGTGTTTAACGCCAACTTTAGCAATATTTCAGCTATATCGTGGCGTAGTTTCCTAGTACGTAGATGCTTCTGAACTTAAATACAAAATTATAAGTACTTTTAACTCTAATGCATTGTATATCCGCTTGTGAAAAAAAGCCCCAGTTTACTTGCGGTGTAATAAGAGATGATTAACATAATTCGTTGTCGTCACAATGTATGCACGCGGAATTTCCTTGTATGTATGAGATAAATGAATAAACAATTTTATCAAACTACGTAATAGTAATAACATTATCACTGCCTTTGGTCACAAAGTCAACATAACGCGCATTTTATGGTTAAATCGAATAGATAATCATTTCATCAGAGTTTTATTCCAGTTGATATAAATTTCATAAACAAAAAATAAAATAAAATAAAAACTAATATAATCATAGCATTATACTAAATTTTGGGACGCCATTTCATGTAGATAAAATCGCAACGAATTGCATTAAAGTTTTCTAATTAATTTCTTTCAAATATGAAATGAGAAAACGAAGGTGAAAGTAACACAAAAAGACAGGTGCAATGGATTACTTAACTCAGCATTTCCTTCTGTTATGTTAGCTTTGTCCGCTTCCCCGTGTAAAATATTATTATAGGCCGTGCTAAAACGCCTGCTATTATAATTTGTACAGATTAGTGAAAATTGAAAGGAATTATGTCATGAGATTATGTGCACGTTAAATGCTTGAACAGTCAGGTAAACGTGTATTACAAGAACATTAAAATCCTCTCTACTATTTGATATATATCTTTATTTCTCAATAGACCATATACATAGTTATAGAAAAGTACATATTAAGTAGTATTTACGATATTTACAAATACAGTAGATAAGGAATGGTTAGTTGCTTCAGTCTGGATCGCAAATACCTATTTCTATTATCTTTATATAAATTTGCATAATTTGATGAGTTCAGCTAAACAAAGCTGAACTCATCAAATTATGCAATTTTTGAAGTCGTAAGATTTCTGAATTTTAATACATTCACATGACTGTTATAATGCTTTGATAGTTATAATTTTCTACTAAAATTAAAATATTGACACTGTAGAATATAATGGAATTCATCTCCTATATCATCAGTACACAGAAAGCATATTCCAGTGGATAACTGCTTTAGCGCAGATGCAGTGCCGGATTTAGGACAAATGAGGCCCTATGCTAGTTACGTTATGAGGCCCCTTATTTGGGCCCTGAATGTGGCACACTCCCATAGACTATCAACTCTATCATTATGTTTGAAATCGCTCCGAAACAGAACGCCTTCAAATTTAAAATTGAATCACATAAGCAAAAATCCATCGTGAACAAACAAATTGGCAGGGAAATGGGCCCCCTGTCCAATGGGGTCATATGCTTAAGCACACCTAAGCACAATGGTAAATCCGGCACTGCGCAGATGGGGTTAGGGTTATGGTGTTTGATAATATTTAGTTCAACACAATATTCAGTTATATAGTGGCGATGCAGGAAACCGGAATATCCGGAGAAAATCACCGATCTGCCGCAATTATCGCTATTTTGCGGTATTTTCTTTGATCTTGCTATCTGAGAATTTTCCATCTCCTGCTAGTAGAGTGAGATGGAAAATTATCGCTAACCGCTAAGCGTTGTCAGGGACACACGTAGTATTATCGCTGTTTTCTAATACGACGTTATAATAACGTCACATTACCAAATCCTTGATAATAAGTGATTAACGATATAAAATATTAATTGTGTTTAAAAAAATGTCATTATCGCAACAAAAATTATTTAATTATGAATACAAAATAACAATAAAATAATTAAAGATGTTTTTTTTTTAAACTCGAGGACGTTTCTCAGTTATCTCTCATCTCAGGTCTTCGCCCTTCGATGAGAGATGACTGAGAAAAGTCCTCTCGTTTTAAAAAAAACATCGTTAATCACTTAGTCACTGATATATTTTATCACATAATGTTGCATCGAGTACACCTCGCAATGAGTGGGATTCGAGCTCACAACTTTAGTGATGTAAATCTAACTACCATGCGATCACGATCACGACACTCCTTAGCACTTGTATTCGATGGAGACGGTAAGGTGTTCGATTCTAGCGCGGGACTCCTCTGTTTGTCGATCCAGTGAATATCTCCTATTGCTCAGATGGTAGGGGAGACTGTCTCCGATGCACAGTTTACGGGTTCGATCGTAGCTCGGGACGTTACAACGGTGGCGGCGTTTTTCATGTTTCATCAGGATTGACACTTCATAAAGTTAACTACCTATATGTGCTTAAGCTTGTTAATCCTCGGGACATTGCTTGAATTAGATAGTGGTTATGTAAAGAAATTAACTTAACGTTCATAGCTTGGTTATTTAGGTTTAACTACCCGCTCTGTCAGTTGATCCAGTTGAGGTGGCGCATATGATAAAGCGGTTGCGTTAGGAGGAGGAGGTTAGGAAATTAATCTTGATGTTCAGTGCTAAATATGTCATGCATGTTATGGACGAAAACAACTTTTGACATGTTCAACAATCTATAAGAATTATACAGTAATGAGGGAAGGATGGAACAACTGAGTAAACGGTGTATAACCACCATTGAAACAGAATGGAAAGTTGACTAGATTTTAATAGCAAATTTTATATTAACTTAAGACAAAAAGAATAGAATATAAAATAAAATAAAAGAAAATAAGAAAAAAAAAAAATTGCATTACTGCACAAATATGGAATAAAGCAATACTTACATGAACAAATTGAAAAAGACAGCCAAACAGGACGAAGACAATAGGCCACATTTTCACGTTTACTTTCACTGTGTAAAACTCTTACACTAAGCTGCAATATCTGATGTCAATAGTCTTTCGGAATAATAATTAATAAAAAAAATCTAATGAAAATTCATATAAAATAAAGAGTTCGTACATGTGTCACGTGACACGTCCTTCCATAAAATATATATTATTTTATATTTTTGCATAAAGTCGATAATTTGATGCAGTTTTATAATAATATATTAAAAAATAGAAATAACAAAAGATAAAATTTCTCGAAGGTAGAAACACAATTTATACGTTTGGAATGTGTCGTTCAATAAGACTGAATGCCCTTTAGATGTGTGTTTATTACATGCAACATCTTGATACGAAGCATTAATCCGACTTGTTAATCATGTAATTGTTTGACGCAAACATGTAAATATGTGGTTGTATTTACTTACAGCATAATCTATTTCTAAATATATGTAACTAAGTGGTTATTTTATTTTAATATCGAATTGTGTATTTTATAAAACATTATGTGATATAGTTTGCCAGTGACTCGGAGCAGGTTGGTGGTTTTCTTCCGGTACTTCGGTTTCCTCCACCAATAAAACTGACCGCCACGATATAGCTGAAATATTTTTAAAGTGGCGTTAAACACCATAACCCTATCCCTAATATCGGGGTATTGGCATAATACACGTTTTCAAGATCTTTGATTTTGTTCGTTCTATCCCATCGAAGTAAGTTTGAAGATACCCAATGGGTAATCAATCATAAGCCGTAAACAAAAGGACAGACAATGTAATGACAAAAGAAAAAAGAGACAAACAGACAAACAACGACAGACAAAACACTACACAGAAAACTAAAGATTGAGCAGCACGAACCCCTCTAAAAACAAACAACGACAGACAAAACACTACACAGAAAACTAAAGATTGAGCAGCACGAACCCCTCTAAAAGCAAACAACGACAGACAAAACACTACACAGAAAACTAAAGATTGAGCAGCACGAATCCCTCTAAATCCCGAAAGTGAGCTCGTGTGCTCCAAATTGGTTGGCAGTTCCTCTATAAATTGTGCATGTGTATTTGCATCAATAAAACAAATATGAACAAACAATAAACCAACAATACAAATATGAAAAAGCGACATAAACGTGGCGGGACGTAATCTGGTAATGTGATAATAATTCCCTCCTCTTGAAAATTGGATGTCTACTATAGTAATACAAATATGAACAAACTACAAAAAGTGACACATGGGTGGCGGGATATAATCTGTTAAAGGGATAATAATTTTCTTTTCATTAAAATTGGATGTCCACAACAGCAATACAAATATGAACAAAAGCGACACAAACGTGGCGGGATTTAATCTGTTGACAATTGGTGCATCAATAATACAATTAATATGTGGATTCTGAAGAACTGTCAAGATCTGTTAGAGTACATATAATCTAAGTGCCTCTCATCCTGCAAAAGCATTAAAACATTTGATTTTTTACCCTCTACACAACTACTAGTATTCCGCACTCTAAGCTGAATGATTGATCAAGGGATTTGGTCCAACGATGTTTCAAAAAAAGAATGGCCAACGTAGATACAAATACCTTGTGCTAGGAAGAGACAGATCTTATTTTGTAAAACACCACTCTGATTCTATCAAAAAGTTTTCTGAAACTGATATCATCAACATGCTCGAGTTTTTGATTGACAACATATTTGTTATATTTGGTGGACGTGTTTTTCAACAGACAGTCGGCATGCCTAGGGGTTCAAGCTGTGTTACTCTTCTCGCCGAATTGTTCCTTTATTAGTTTGAGGCAGATCTCATACAGGGGCTTCTCAAGAAAAACGAAAAGAAGTCCGATCCTTTAATTTCAAGTTCCGATATATAGATGATGTCCTTTCACTAAATAATTCTAGGTTTGGTGATTTTGTTGATCGCATCTATCCGATTGAGTTTGAAATAAAGGATATCACAGATACTGATAGGTTTGTTTCATACATTGACATACACCTCGAAATTGACAGTGATGGGCGGTAAAGAACGAAACTTTTACGACAAAAGAAATTATTTCAATTTTCCCATTGTGAACTTTCCACTTATATGTAGCAACATTCCAGCAGCACCTGCATATGGAGTATATATCTCTCAATTGATACGATATTCCAGAGCTTGTGGTTCCTATCAGGATGTCCTTTATAGATGGTTGCTGTTAACAAGGATGCTACTGTACCAAGGTTTCCTCTTGGTTAGGTTTTATTTTATAAAAAATAGTGATCTTTATAACTACGCGGACGACAATACGCTTTCCTACTCTGATCATGATATTAATAAAGTAATCTCTACTTTGGAGGATGACAGTATGACTTTAATTAATTGGTTTTCCATTAACAAAATGAAGGCTAACCCAGAAAAGTTCCAGGCAATTGCCATAAGGTAAACACACCAAACAACAAAACTTAACCTTTACTCTTGACGGAAATAAAATTGAATGTGAATCTGAAGTTAAACTTTTAGGGGTAACAATAGACTTTCAATTAAATTTCAATGAACATGTGTACAATATTTGTAATAAAGCCTCCAGGCAATTAAATGTATTAAAAAGAATTGGTACCCATTTAACAAAACTAGGAAAACTTACAATCTACTACTCCTTTATTATGTCCAACTTTAACTATTGCCCACTTGCTTGACACTTTTGTGGAGAAACCAATACCCCAAAAAATAGAAAAAATACAAGAAAGGGCTCTGAGATTTATATACAATGAATACACCTCTAGTTATGAAGACCTGTTATGCAAATCTAAACTGCCATCCTTAAAAGTAAGGAAACTTAGAACATTTGGTTTAGAAGTTTTCAAAATTGTTAATAAGGATTGTCCTGTTTATTTATTTGACCTCAGATATAAAAAATACTTCGTATTCTTTTTATGCATGTCTGTCCTTATGCTTGGTTTGTTATTTACATGTATGTCGGTTTTAAAAGCTCTTCAGAGCTTATGTTGTATGTTTTTATACTCCGACTTTAAATAAAATTTGTATCTGTATCAGGTTGACTGAGTAATCACTTCGAAAGATTTTCGGTGGCCACAGAACGTCACGTCGTCGTTGAAAATTCCTATCGTTTAGTAATGGTAAAGGCTGCAAAAGTACGAATTGCCTAGTTTATAAATAGAATGTACGGCTCATGGCATGGGCACATGTAAAGTTAAGCATAGAGGGTGTTTCCTCTAAAATTAGAAACCTTGTTAATCTGTACCCGTGAACGGGAAACAAGATGACTGTAATAAATGTATATATCTAAGGTGAATAATATATGTCTTGTGAGTAAATATTCTCATGTTTGGGTACAGGCAGAGATCTCTAAACTTACATGTCTAAACTCACGAGTTGGTAGAAAAGAATCAACATTAAGGTCCAGATCAAACAAGCGGGAGGACAGAGAGTCTACTTTGAAATAAGCAAGATATATTTCTAAGAATGATATTGTATTTATATAAATCAAAAGTAATTTCAATGACACAATTTACAGAAATAATATTCAACATTAAATTCAATATACAAATATAATCTTAAATTCATTTCAATTATCTATTCAGTATTATCTTAAATTACAAATGCAATAAATATGTTATTATATTACGAATTTAGTTTGTTACGCATATTTTCATTGGTTATTCAACCCTGAATGTCAGCATATATTCGGAAAACAGACGGGGTATATATGTACGTTTTTGGTCTCCCTCATTTGGGCCCCAAAAAACAATAACAACGTGGTTGACAAAAACAGAAATATTTACGCTTCACTGAATCAATATCATAATACGGAATAATAAATGTATTTTTACCAAATTAAATGCTGTTTTTAAACTCAAAACGGTTGTATGAACAAAAAAGATATTCTTTTCTTCAATAAAAAATTTAAATATACCTTTCACAAATCTACACCAACCACTCAATTCGTGCAACGGGTGCAACTATCCTCGGAAGAAACTGTTCAATGGCACAAATTATGGCAGTTACTGGACTCAAATCTGCCTCGTCAGTTGCAGTATATCAACGTGTTTCATGAAAGGAAAAACAAGCTATGGGAGACATTATCACAAGTTCTGTTCGTGGAGAGCAACCATCTCAACTATCCTCAATAATGCCCCCGCATAGTACTTCCCGGTTGCAACTCATGCCGCCGACACAAAACAGTTCAAGTTCAACATCACTTGTTCAAATGAGAGCCAATACACATGTTTCATCGTCGGTTACGGACGTCGTTGACATTTTGGATGTAAATTATGATGATTTATTTTGTGATTATAACACTCTTACAACAGTTAATTCCGTCACAAACACCAGAACAATTCAGCAAACTCCCATGTTCCACGGCTGTACCATTACAAATTTGAACATAACAATCAACAAGTGAAAGTGTGTTAAAGTTTCCGCCTTTAAAACTATCGAGGTCACGGGGCCACGCCAAGTTTTTGCTTATTGTTAACATTTTAATTATTGAAATTGTTTCACAAACCCGTTGTTTTGTTATGTAATATATTAATGTTATAATTATAAAGTTTATTAAATTTACTGCATATGAAATTGTGTTGATTTAGAAATATTGAACAGGATTTTCCTTTATGAGACACCTCAGTACATAAAATATCACGTGACAAATATTTGATGTCATTGAACAAAGAATGTCAGAGGTACGAAAAGGGACATCTAGAAATACGGAAAATGAAAATAAAAGATGCAAAATATTTAATAAGGTTTTAAATATGAATTGAGACTATGTACGTGTTAAAAAAAAAACAAAAGGAAAATAAAAATAAACAAACAAAAAGGAAACAAACAAAAAAAACTAAATAAAAAAAAATTAAAAAACATTTTATACGACAGTTTGGTTCTGTATTTAACAAAAACATGGTTAAATCCGTAATATATTTGTTATTCAGCTATCAGACAGGGTATATAATGTGACATTCCCGGCTTATGCTCTATATTCTATGTCACATTATATACCCTGTCTGATAGCTGAATAACATATAATATAGCGAGTGAGTGCGTGAGTGATTGTTGTTTAATGTCAAATGAACAATTTGTCATCTACATTGTATATCATGATGAGAACAATTTATATTTCAATGCGATGAAGATGATGTTTGCCTTACACCGACATGTTCTGAATTTCATAATGGTAGCTTACTGAAACAACGGTCCGCGGATAGACATACTGCTCTACTTGGACACATTATCCTGAAGTAGAGCAGCAAATACCAAGTCTTTGGCTTGAACGCACGGGTCTACCACACTCAAGACGGGCACACTAAATACTGATGATAATTGTTTGTTTTTGCTTCATATTCCTAGTCAATTTATATAGCATTTATATATAAGTCCAATAATTTTGATATTGACTGATTAAAAGTGGTATTCATGAGTGGACATGTAAAAGTAGTGGAAACCCTGCGTGCTGTGGACTGGTGGAAGTGACGTGCTTTACCGCTTTGGGCATTCATGATATTTCAAATTTATGTTATTTATTTTATGTCACAATTGCAGAAAAAGTAATTCTGTAATGATTAGTGTGTAAAACATTATGTGATTTTTATTATTAAAAAAACAAATTATATGAAAACATTTTTTTATTTTGTCTAAATAAAAGCTAACATGGCAAAATTTCATACATGGAATTATTTTTTCAGGCACAACAACACATGTCAGAAATTGACTTAATTTGTATGATTGAAATGATACAGCTGAAAACGTTTTCATGTGACGTTAAAGAATAATCAATCACCCGTTAATTTACCTGATGACATTCTCATATACATGTACTACAGATTATGTTTAAATGAAGGCTGACCATGTAGTGACTGGGCTAAAGTGTGTATATATGTGTAGATAAATATGTTAAAAACATTGATCAAACGTTTCAGTATAGGTTTCAATAAGCTATTGTTGATTCAAATGTGTTTAATTAAAAACCCAAAATATAGATATATATATATATACACAAATTTATTCAGTCTGTACAATCTGACTGCTCAAATAGAACGAGTACAAGATCACATGTCTTATTTATCTAATAATGTTATTTGTCTGTAGTGTGAATAATTAGCTTAAACATATCATATTAGTCAATTGAATAGACAAAATAGATTAGACACAAGCTAAACAAACTGATGAAGTCTGTTCAAAACTAGAGGCTCCTAGGAGCCTGTAATCGCTCACCTAGCTCAAAGTTGGCCCCAAAAAAGAAAAGCCATATTTATTGCTAAGTACATGTATATGGAAGATTATGTAGTCAAATCTGTTGACATACTACTGAAAGATAATATGATAAGGAATCTAAAGAAAAAACTGCATCAAAATCAGACAAAAAATAAACGTTCTATATCCGAAAGTATAAAAATACCAATTTCAGCCCCTTTGGGCCTCTAGTTACCACACAGGTGGAGACAGACTCTTCATTTTCAATCCCAGGCTTTAGTTTGTAGCTAGGATCATTATGTTAAAATTCCATGGAAATAGGTCAACTGGAATAAAAGTTATTGCACGGAAACATACAAAACAATACCATTTTCAACCCTTTTGGGCCCCTAGTTTCTGAACGATTAAGGATTGGACCTCCATTTTTAATCCCAGATTATATATTGTAGCAAGGATCATTGTGTTGAAATTTCATGGAAATCTGTCTACTGGAATACAAATTATTGGATGGAAACCATTGTGCTTACACACGGACGACTACAGACTCATAACATAATATGACCGCAAAATATTTTTGCGGTCGTATAATAATGACACATTTGTGTATTGACTTAGTGGTAAGTCTTCCAGGAAGACATGCAAATATTCAAAAATATTCTAATTTCAGTCAAACAGGAAGTGGAGATGCGGCAGATTTAAACTGTCCTACACTATACAGTTCTCCATACTGATGCTGTGTGCCAAATATCAGGAAGCTGGCCTTTGTGGTTCCTGAGAAATGTGTGACTGAAATAATTTTGTGACCCCAACGAAGTCTGTGCAATGCAGGTGACACAATAACTGTATTGAACTGAAATACTGTTACAAACTGGTATATCAATATATCTACCCAGAACTACTGGCAAGGAGCATCGAGTCAACATAGGTGGAAAGTGGTCCCTATTGAGCAAGCAGTTGCACACAGAAATATTTCAAAATGGGTCCTGTATTAAAGTGTGTCAATGAATACTGGCTATCTTTTGATCAGAACCAAAAGTGCAATATTCAAAGATCTTTCACACCACAAATCAGTTGTATTGGCAATTTCAGATGGGCTCAACATTACAATATCCAAAGATAATTCCTGCTACAAATCAATTCAATTGTTGTTGTTTTCGACAAGATTTTTAAAGACTGACCAATTACAATGTATTATACACTGCTAGCGGCCACATTGAACTTGCAACTGGCACCAAGATTACATAATTGTAGAGAACGATCCAATTAAAATGTTGCTGCCATATTATATTCTAACAAGGGCAACTCAAAGCGTGGTATATCCCCTCATCTTAAAATTTGACTGTGACCTTGACCTTTGACCTTGAAAATCAATAGGGTTCCAGACGCTCCTAAAGACTAAGTATGTACCCAGCTTGGTCAAAATCCATTGAAAGATGTTGATTCTAGAGTGTTCACAAGGATGTTACAGGGTAAAAATTAGACCCTGTGACCTCGACCTTGAAAATCAATAGGGTTGGAGACTCTCCTAAAGAATAATCATGTCCCAAGTTTGGTCAAAATCCATTGAAGGATGTTGATTCTAGAGTGTTCACAAGGATGCTACAGAAGGACGGACGAACGGTAGCGTTACTATATCCCATCGCAACTTCGTTGGCGAAGGGATAATACAGCAAGTAGTTGAAGACAAGACTTTATGGGGAATTTTGCAAAGGGTCCTAATGTTAAAGTATGTCCCTTAATGGGAGCATGTCGTCTATCAATGGCAACCATGTTGTATTTGTGATTGGCTTCAATATCACAAAGATCAACCAAAGAATGAATTAAGCGGCCATGTTTGATATCTGATTAGTACCAAAAGCACTGGTTGGTGGCCGGGGTTGCTGGACATAATTATGAAAGATGATCACTCATAGACCATTCCACCATAGTTTGGACCCAATTGGCCCAGCAGTTTTCTATTTCTTGTAACGGCGGCTATCTTGGTTGGCGGCTGGAGTCATCGGACACAATTCTCAAAGAGGACCATCTGCAGACCCATCAACCATAGTTTGGGCCCAATTGACCCAGCAGTTGCAGAGAAGATAACCTTTAATTGATTTTTGCCGAATTATCTATTTTTAATAATGGCAGCCATCTTGGTTGGCGGGAGGGATTGTCGTACACAATTCTGAAAGGGGATCACCCGAGGACCATTCCACCAAATCTTGGTACAAATTGGCCCAGTGGTTTTAGAGGAGTTGATTAAAATGCAAAAAATAAAAAAAAGACAGACGGACGATGGACGCCCAGTGGTAGCAATAGCTCAGATACGGGTCAGGTGAGCTAATTACAACTTGGTAAATTAATGAAGTCCATAAAAGCATACGTTACTATATATGACACTAATTACAAAGTCGTGATCGTATGGTAGTTGGATTAAAACTACATATGCAATCAGTGCCTATCACCACTAACATCTTACACAGGCGAGGTCTGCTTGATACAACATTAAGTGATAAAGTTAGTCAGTGATTTGCTACAGGTTGGTGGTTTTCTCCGGTTTTCTCCACAAATAAAACTGACCGCCACGATGATTGAAATATTGTTGAAAGTGGCGTTAAACACCATAAACCAAACCAACCAACTGATCGGTAAATAATAGTTTTCATTACAACATAAAGACACTCAAATTGTCCTATTAGCCTGATTTTACCTATTATGAAAGATGCGATCTGATTAGTCGATATGGAAATAGGATTTTGTAATGCAACCAATTAGAAGAACAAATTATTTATTGGCATGAAGAATTCCAAAAAAAATAATATTATGGTACAGATGATGGATGATGTAGGAAAAACAAGCTTAGCCAATCGTGACTTGCCAGCGACGTATTTGTTTTAACAAAAGGAGACGAGAGACATTCTGATCTAATAGTGATTATTCTTTCTTCTTTTTCGCTTAGACACCAACATTCTAAATGAAAACAGGTTTTATGCTTACTGTTACTCTGCTCAAAGTTAAAATTCAAATATACGCCTAGATAGTACATACTCTGCTGTTTGTTCACTAATATGCTGTAATGTACAACATGGGTAATCACAAATCTACTGGTCTTTTTAACTTTGTTTTGTTGTCTGTTCTTATTCAATTTACGGATTCTGATTACCCCTTTGGTATCTTCAAACTCTTCTTTCCAATGCTTTTTTTCATATTTGGGGGTTGTCATGATTGTATGATAGTTGGATTTACAACTATATGTACCTGTGCAATCAGTGTCTGTCACCACTACAGTTGTGAGCTTGAACCCCATTCATAGCAAGGTGTACTCGATACAACATTATGTGATAAAGTTTGTCAGTGACTTGCAACAGGTTGATGGTTTTTTCCGGATACTCCAGTTTCCCCCACCAATAAATCTGACCGCCACGATATAACTGAAATATTGTTGAAAGTGGCATTAAACACCATACACCAACCATATCTGGCAATTCAATGAAATATGTATGCAAAATACAAAACTAAATCATTTTTAATGCAATTTATTAATGGTAAATCAATGAGTTGTTATTTAAATAATAAAATCTGCTAGATACGTCACTATTTCTATTATTTTACGTCCTATCCGTGTCATATTGGAACAATTTTATCGCTATTGCAAAGACTACATCTATTAATATTCATTGTATAAATGATCTGGTGCCCGTCCCTCCTCATACCAGTACTTGAAGAGCTATGGAACCACAGAAGATACCAGGACAATGAAATACTGTCAAACCTGCTTTAGTGACCACCTCCATTAAACAAAAACTAGTATTATGTGACCTTAATATTAATTTCCTTTCACAGTGCTTTTCATATTAATTAAACCTGTATCTAGTGACCACCTGTCTTATGTGACCCTATTTCAATGTTCCAGTTGAAGGTCACATAGGACAGATTTTACTGTACTCAAAGAATATGTCAACATATTTTTTTCAAAATAAACAGAATTTTGGAAAAGACTCCAAAAGAAATAGCAGATTATACATTATTTAACCTCATACCAGTACTTGAAGAGCTATGGAACCACAGTAGATACCGGGACAATGAAATATTCTTTCCAAATAAACAGAATTTGGGAAAAGCCTCTAAAAGGAACAGTAATACACATTATTTAAAAAACAGTCAAACTATTTTTTACCAAATAAACGGAATTTGGGTTAAAGACTCTAAAAGAATCAGCAGAATACATATTATCTAAAAAAACAATTCACAGATATTACACAGCTTTAAGACATTTATAAGAACATCCTTCTTTACAACACTTCTTTTGTTTAGGACAAGACGAATTGTCCGTACAGTCTTTGATGAAGTGGTAACATGTAGCATTTGGACGTGGATCAGCGGGATATTTTTGTGGGTAGCAATCCTGAAATATACATTGTTTTATATATTAGATTTCCATTACTATATACAGTCAAACCTTTCCATGCTGTAACCTTTATTAAACAGCCACCCGTATTAAAAGGTCACCTTTTTCTTGTCTTGTCATATACAAATTTCATATGAATTGAACCTCTTTTAAGACAAGTGTAACTATATTAGATTTACGGTAATATATGATATAAACTCTGTATACCAGGTATTTATTTTGTTTCCATTAACGGATATTCACATTATAACAAGTCGGAGGTGGATGTTTTTGTATCCATATTGAAACCTTGT
This sequence comes from Bathymodiolus brooksi, assembly GCA_963680875.1. Classification (NCBI taxonomy): domain Eukaryota; kingdom Metazoa; phylum Mollusca; class Bivalvia; order Mytilida; family Modiolidae; genus Bathymodiolus; species Bathymodiolus brooksi. The sequence continues at coordinate 58,281,992 of OY804586.1, read as the reverse complement.
ATGAGATCTCTCGCATGGTAAACAGTAAGACTTGTTTTTAAAAGAGAAATTATGTTAGTATTACTGTGAAATCATAATTAATCGTAGGGTTCTAGTTTTCGTGGTTTACTTACTTCAACCACGAAGATTAAAATCCAACGACATACAATTTAGTATGTAACGCAACTACTACCAATTTTGATATTTGACTTCAACTTTCAAATGCTGTCCAAAAAGATTAATTTGCAATAATTGGGATAAGGTGTTTAATGCTGCTTTCAACAATATTTCAGTTATATTGGAGGAAACTGGAGTACCGCATAAAACCACCGCATTTCTGCAATTCACTGACAAACATTATCACAATGTTGTATCGAGTACACCTTACCATGATCGGTATTCGAACTCACAACTTTATTGGTGATAGGCACTGATTGCACAGGAAGTTGTAAATCTAACTAGTATAGTTAATTTTAATGAGATGATGATGAGGTCTGCTTTGTACTAGACCAACACTTAGTTGGATTTTAATAGTGCTACAGCACGTACAGCGCGCTTTAGCAAGAAATCACCTTGGTCGGTGTTTTTGTGCGGTGAAATGTCGGTGATATGTCATAAAATCACCGTAAAATGTCGGTGAAACTTTCACCGCGAAAATTTACAAATTAGGACCTAAATGTCGGTGAAATATTTTAATTGTCGGTGACAACACCGCGGCAATAAACATAAGTGTATACACGTACATGTAACTGCACTTCAAATAGTCCTACTATATAAATCCTTGTCCAATCCCAACATTTCGATTGGTTTATATCGGTGTTATTATTTTTTTTCTCTCTCACGAGGTGATAATCACCTGTGTTTTATCAATGTACGGATGTATCTATTTTTATGTAGTGCACACATTGAACTCGGTCACTAAAAGGTCAAATACACAGTTACCTGAGGCTGAGGGATTGATTTAAAAACAATGATTGAAAAGAAAACAAAATCGATGTAATTTTTTATTTAAAGGAAACGTGCTTTTTCGTATTTGCATGTCAATAATCCCCTTGCAAGCCACATGTCATTTTACCTTTAATAAAAGTTCCATTTCTGATTTGTACACATATTTTTCACGTGAATGAGAATCTAGAAAGGTTTCCACATGCTATCGATCAAAGCGTGCTTTTGGGGATCTAGAAACTTTTGTAACAGATGAACTTAATTCACGTGCCAAGTCGACATTAATTGAACACACGAAAGCAAATTAACTTGGGATACCAAGCTTGCATTCAAAAGATCAAGTCTATTTTAATCAACAAAATAATACAACACAAGCTTATAAATGGTAATGATCACATAATACTAAACGTTTGTACCCGGCATTGTTTTCTTAACATAATTGATTAAAACAAAAGCAAATATCAGAATTAAAGAACGAAAAATGATCACATAGCTTGCACACCTGAAAAAGAAAATAAGTATTTGCTATGAATCATTCAAATTATCAAAAATGACAGTCTCAAGAACATACAAATGTACAAATAAAGGTTAATATCCCATTTCTTTATTTCGCGACGTTTAATCGTCAATGTCGGTGTTTTATAGTAAATCACCGTTTTCGATTTTTCTCGGACATTTCGCGGTGTCAACACCGACTTTTTTTTTAATTTCTCCGACATTTTCTTGATTTCACTGACGTCGGACCCGAGTGATTTCTTGCTAAATCGCGCTGTAGCTCACTGAAACTACAATTCACGGACATACATGTCGACCTACTCGGACACATTATCCTGACTCCAAGCCAACCAGTCTTTGCTCTTTCTCCTTAATGCTGCGTGCTTAGTGGAGAAGCAACAAATACCAGTTTTATAGTCTTTGTTTGATGCGATTGAGGCACAAACCCAGGATTTACAGAACTTGAGATGAGTAGGCTATATATCCATTACATCACCGATGCCGTTTTTCAGATAAAGGAAAACTATGCTTACCACAAGTACTACAACATGGAGGTGGCCCACAGAAATGTAAGCAACGTTTAAGTTCTACAATAAAAAAAAACATTCATTATTTGAAATTAAATTTTGATTTAAAAATGAATTGATATATTTGTATGTACAGTTTATATGTGCTTTATTAGCATAGACAAAACTGAGAATTTTTTTATTTCGTAGATTGCTAAAAAAAGAAAAATTTCGTTGGTCCTTAAAACCATGGATTCCGAATCGCCAGAATGTAAATATCAAAGTATCAAGAAATTATGTTATATATACAAGGGTTGTCCGTAAAGTTCGTGGACTATCTCAATAAAATCTGACTGACATGTCCGAAATAATTGAAACTAGGATATAATTAATTACATGATTTACTGATTAATTGTACAAAATTTTATCCCAGTACATGCTTAAATAATCGTATTTCCGTCAATTTAAAAATCAATAGAAACTCACACTCGTATACTATCGTTTATTTGTTTTGTGAACCAGAGATGTGAGATGCGGCCTTGATAAAAATATATCAATGATGGGATGTTTATCGAGGATTTGGTAATGTTTAAATCAAACATAAACACGGATACATCTATAGGTTTCAATATTTATATTTTCGCGGATAAAAATCACATGATTCCAAATATTCAAAATACGCTTCTCCAAATCATAAGTAACTTGCAAATATACCATTCATTTTTACAGGTTTATATAAATGTTAAGATTGTTGAATTTTTCCCTTCATTGTTTTTTTTTTTTATTACAAACATCAAAGTCGGCAATAGGATTCACCCATTTTCATTAAAGGTTTTGAATACCAATTCCGTCCCAGTTTAGAAAACACAAAAGGTCACGACCTCACATATGACGTAAACATAACGTAGTTTCAGCAGAGGTTATCAAGAATTGTGTCGAGTACATTTTTGTAGGACGATGTTTGTTGATATTGCTGACACCACAGTTCCTAATTTGATATATGTTAAAAAAAATAAAATGTTAACTAGCTAATGGTGTTAATGAATTTTATTTACTTTTGTCATCTTCTCAGGAATAATGGTTTAAATGTTGGGAGAATTTGGTGATAACTCCTGCTCACTGTTGATAAGTCCAGCTCAGCTCACGCGAACTTTGATACGAGTTTTGCTTATGGAGTCAGCAGGTAGATATAACGGGAGGGAAGGATGATAATAGATATTATCACATGTAAAGATCAAAGGCAAAGGTAAAGTGTACAAATAATTAATTAAATAATTATTAATACTGTATATGTGGTGGGGACAAAACACACAAATGGTGTGACGAGTATTTTCAAATTCTTTAGATAATTATGATTTTCTACATTGTATGATTTAACACTATGATCCCTCAGGCAAACATGATCTTAGCCGATGTTGGGCTGTTTAGGTTATTTGGTATTGATGCTACCAAAAACTTTAAATTATTTTGGTTTTCCAATCTTTTGACTTTGAAACATACCTGATGAAGGTTATTCCAGAAATACACTGTGTACACTAATTAAACTACACATCTATGTTATCTTTTGAATTTAGTAATTTTGCAGATGAGCAGGGCCTTCAGAATAATTTCAACCGTAAATATATATACAATTCCAAAATGGTAGTAAAATTCCTGACAAAACTCTCGTTGGATGTGCTAAAAAAAATCTACGGTTTACGAAATATTTAGATTTTTTTGTTTTCTAATCGAAAAATTATTACTTTACCTGTACAATCAGTGCCTATCACCACTAAAGTCGTGAAGTCTAACCCCGTTCATGGCAAGGTGTACTTAATTGATACAACATTATGTGATAAAGTTTGTCAGTGACTTGCGACAGGTTCCGTGGTTTTCTCAGAAATATGTCGCACACTAAATTAGATATAGATCTACGTTTTTATTGATGCAATAAAATGAAAAAACTGAAAGGTTAATATTAGGGACATTGTTACAGAAAATCACAAGAACACACTGGATCAAACACCATTAAAGTTTAGTAATATGAGACAAAGGTAAAATAGAAGAGTCGTTAAATCACAGTCCAACGACAAAACAACACAAGTGTATGATAACAGCAAACAGATAAAAGAATGAACAAATGTTAGGCTTACACACATTGACAGGTACTGATTACGATATATGAGCACCTAGGTTCACACCGGTGTCATATGGTATTTCGAACCCCTGAAAAATCGACCTCGGGTTCAATATACCATATATTAATTTGACCACAGGGTAGATTTTTCAGGGGGTCAACATAACGTATTGTATTTTGACCCCGGTGTCGATTTTTCGTGGATTTAAAATACCATATGACACCTAGTTTACGGTGAGGTCTGTGTTGCTCATCTTTTTTTAATTTTTCTATGATAATTATTTTTGTTTGGTGTTGTGTGCCCAATATATATAATTTAATATTTGTAGATAACATAATTATTATCAAAGCTTTAAATTATTTGGCTTTCCAATCTTTTGATTTTGAACCTACCTGATGAAGGTTATTCCAGAAATGTGCCCTATGAACTAAATTAGATAAATACATTTTTATTACTATCACTTGGTCGATCGATACCTCCGCTGGTGGAATAATATGATAAAAATATCGAATAAACCATGTCAATTCCGAATCACTAACTACTGGGCGGATGATACCGTCAGAACAAAAAGTCCCCTAAGGACTACTGGGTGTATAATAATGTTGGGACAAATAGTCCACTAAGGACTACTGGGTGTATAATAATGTTAGGACAAATAGTTCACTAAGGACTACTGGGTGTATAATAATGTTGGGACAAATAGTCCACTAAGGACTACTGGGTGTATAATAGTGTTAGGACAAATAGTCCACTTAGGACTACTGTGTGTATAATAATGTTGGGACAAATAGTCCACTAAGGATTACTGGGTGTATAATAATGTTGGGACAAATAGTCCAATAAGGACCACTGGGTGTATAATACTGTTGGGACAAATAGTCCACTAAGGACTACTGGGTGTATAATAATGTTACGACAAATAGTCCACTTAGGACTACTGGGTGTATAATAATGTTGGGACAAATAGTCCACTAAGGACTACTGGGTGTATAATAATGTTAGGACAAATAGTCCACTAAGGACTACTGGGTGTATAATAATGTTAGGACAAATAGCCCACTAAGGACTACTGGGTGTATAATAATGTTAGGACAAATAGTCCACGAAGGACTACTGGGTGTATAATAATGTTAGGACAAATAGTCCACTAAGGACTACTGGGTGTACAATAATGTTGGGACAAATAGTCCACTAAGGACTACTGGGTGTATAATAATGTTAGGACAAATAGTCCACTAAGGACTACTGGGTGTACAATAATGTTGGGACAAATAGTCCACTAAGGACTACTGGGTGTATAATAATGTTAGGACAAATAGTCCACTAATGATAGTAACTAACCTGGACAGCAGATTCCATATTTATATTTACACTGATAACCAGACGGATATTTTTCTGTATGATGCCCACAGCGAGTATTCGCTAGAGCCGTACCACTGTCACATTCTGTAAAACAATTTTAATCTTCCTTTACCTTGCAATTTATTTTACATCTAGGTTTGGTTTGGTTTATGGTGTTTAACACCACTTTCAACAATATTTTAATTATATAGTGGCGGTAAGTTTTATTGATGTAGAAAACCGGAGTACCTGGAGAAAACCACTGACCTGCCGTAAGTCACTGACAAACTTATTTTACATGTACATATAGATAAACATCTAAATAAGGTGATTGGTTCATTATTGTTTAACTTCATGTCAAGTGTGCCGTATTTCAGCTATCTTAATAATTTCTATTTACCATAATACACAAGTATGAGTGAGTGAGTGATTGTTGTTTAACACCAAATCAGCAATTTTTCAGCTATTTCATGGTGAGCACAAGTTAATTTTCCATGAGATGATTACGAGATCCGTTTTGTACTAGACCAAGACACTTAGTTTCATTTTTATAGTGCTAGCTTATTAGAACAACAGTCTGCGGATAGACACGCTGCCCCACTCCGACACGTTATCCCGATTCAAAGCCAACCAGTCTTTGCTCTTTCTCTTTAACGTTGGAGGAAATCAGAGTATCCGGAGAAAACCACCGACTTGTCACAAGTTACTGACAAACTTGATCACATAATAATGATTGTGATGAATGGGGTTCGAACTCACAACTTTAGTGGTGATAGGTATTGATTGCATAGGTAGTTGTAAATCCAACTACCATACGATCACGACCACGATGGCCCCGGGGATAAAATGTAACTTTGTTATTTGAAATAAAATATATAATATATTTATGCAATTTTTCTGAAGGATAAAAACAATTAATGATAGCATCAATGCAGCGTTTTAAAAATGAGAAGTTTTTGTGTATTTGGGCAAAACCATGAAATGATTGGCAAATCTCACCTTCGTTCCAGTTTCCAAGCTTCATACAAATAAAGTTTATATTTAACTGCACTAATAATTGATAATTTTGAATTTTCATCATAAATTAATTACCTACGTAGACAACAAACTGCAAACCTATCGAGTGGATCTACATTACAAGAAAATCCAGACGGGCAATTCTCTCTATTGACCCCACGTCCACAGTTTATTTTTGGTAACGGTATTCCTGCATGACATTCTGAAGATATAATTCATTTATCTTTTCATAACAATTTAAAATGTATAGTATGTTTAAATTGTGGTCTCATACCAGCACATTTCTGTTCCTGTCCCAAGCTATATATCGTTACTTTTATGCATTCAATGATTGGAGATGCAAAGGTGGTTGATCATTTCATTGCTATTGGTGGAATTATTGATGATCGCTGTTTAAAACTTTCTTTCATAATAAAGTAATATAAAATTTGACGCAACCACTATGGGTTGGTTGAGCCATATGGAATTCCAGTGTCTCCGTTTGATAATAGACATGTTACAAACATGATCTTGGGATCATCAGATAAAATTTGTCTTACCTGGCTTTAGGTACAATTAGGATTTCACAACATAACGTAATATGCATAACCTTCCAGTATACCAGACCTCACTTCCTGTATTGATGGGAGTTGGCTTTGACCTAATTCTTATTCATGGTAACTTTATTTTTGTACTGTAGTTGCTGTTTTGTATCGGGATCACTTAATTCTAGTATCGCTTCGAACACACTTTCGTCTTCGTTGTCTTATTTCATATGACAGACAATACAAACACATAGAACACATGACAGGCAATACAAACACTTAAGTCATGTGACATACAATACCAACACAGGTCACGTGACAGAATTTACAAACATTTAGGTCACATTGACGGACAATCAAGCATTCTATAAATTTTATCATCAGATATTAATAGAAAAAATGTCTACATTTCGACACTATAGTATTTTTAAGGAAAAAAAGGTAGAATAGATACATAGTTGTCTCTCGATTATTTTTTTCTCTCGAATATTTTGGTTGATATTGGAGGATTTTCAGAAATATATACTCACCAATAGCATTTACGAAAATCAGGTCTTTCGTTTCATTATTATTTTCGATCTGGTAATATTCCGTTACGTCAGAGAACAAATTTGAACACTATACAACGATGAGCTCACAAAATCCATAAGGTACAGAGCATGAATCAGTGTATGTAAGTTTATTTGACTTCACCCGATGCAGGATGTGAGAGGATGTTAGTGGGAAACAAGAGGAGAAATCGTCTTGTAAGAAGCAGGAATTGCTCATCTTTTTTTCTGTTATTTTGTTTTTATCTTCGTCCCGTATCCAGGGATTTCCCTAATTTTTAGAGTAACAAGCACTTGAATGCTTTGAACAAGCTTGACGCCCAAGGGACAGTGCACACCCCCATATGAGTACAGGGCACTTTTAAGGGTACAACACTCCCACAATCAATTTCAGCATTTACCGGGTAGAAGGGCTTTCAGAGAGTCTTAGCCCAACCTATTTATATATTAGATCATACAAAAGCAGTATCAGTGTAATAAATAACAGTAATACTCTTTTTACCATACTGTGATACAGATTAGTACCACAGTGTATAGTTTTATTGTGTGACATATGATGCTTAATTCTCCCAATGAGCACTGGGTTAAGTGAGACTATCTCAACCCAGCTGTGTTTTTTCATCATTTCTCTGTGTTCACAGGGTTGGTAAGCTGGTCTATAAACAGTCAGAATGTTAATGCAAGAAATTTTTCCAATGTAAAAAACGATGGAAAACTATATGCCGCAGTAATATAAAAAAAAATGCTTAACCATATCATAAAATCCAGAAATGATTATGAAATTAATTCTTTTGCATGTGGACTCTAATTAATCTCTTATTAACCCTGGATAAGAGATCTATTGTAAAACAGGGAACCTTAGATTATTTTTGCTTACCTAGGCATCTAAGGTGTTTTGTTAACAGGCGAGTCAAACAATAAAGTATTATTTATTAAAAAAAATAAAAAAATAAAAATTCTTTTACAAAAGTATTTATAGTGTTTCCTGCTCCACATCCCACACATGTCACATATCTACATGTATGTTGAAATTATGAGTCAACTACATTACTACTTAATCAAATAAAGATACGAGTATTAGAATTAAGGGACATTTGATATGAGGGTTATGATATTAGGTTCTTTCTCTATTGATTTGGGATATTCTATTTCAGAAAACATAAATTCATAACTTTAAATATAATTATTCTTTCATACTATTAAAGTTATTTCAATTTTAGACTTTAGAAAAATACATTTGATAATTTAAGTCAAAATAAAAAAAAAACACAGTCCCAACAAATTATTGATTATCATATGATCATTTAATGATTTAAAAAAAAAAGCTGGTTCTTTTTAATGTTTTACTGTCATTTTCTATTTTTAGAGCAATTTTTATGGAGCCTGATTTTGAAATAATTTAGATAGAAGCTTACCAATATTAAAGTACATAAAATTAAGGTCACAAGTATGGTACCGTATTGTTCTAATTTATTGGTCACTGTAATTTTTGGTAACTTCTGAAATTTAAGAGTCTGTATTGAAAATGTAATCTTTTTGGTCAATAATTTGAAGTTGTAAGCCACAGACAAAAAACGTAAAAGTTTTATCATACAGGGTAACTGTATATTACACATACTTACTTGCGCTATTATCATCGGGACAACAAACAGCAAATCTATCTGTCGGGTCAATATTACATTAATAACCTTGGGGACAATCCTGTCTTGTAGGACCACGTCCGCAGAAAACATTAGGGAATGGTTTTCCTTTTGGACACTTGGCTAAAAATAAATATATATTGGTAAATTGCACAAAATGTTTGTGTCGATTAACAGCAACATGACGGGTGTTACAAGTGGAGCAGGAACTTCTAACCTGGGTTCACCTTAGTGGGATTCATGTAGCTCATGTAGTTTTCTGTGTAGTAATTTGTAGATCGTTGTTTGTCCTCTTTCTTTTGGCCATTGCGTTGTCTGTCCTTCGATTTACTGATTCTGATTACCCTTTGGTATCTTCAAGCTCTTCTTGAGTAAGTTTAGTACCCACCTATATTACAAACATACACTATTGCATACTTCATTCTGTATTAGTTAAGATAATATAATTTGCCTTCCCTTAAATATAACCTCTGTTAAATGAATGGCAGAATGAGAGTATGACTTCACTATTACATCCATGATGTTATTTAGGGATATATTTAACTAAACAAAAGTTATCTACAATCTATTTGAGGGTTGGGGTTGTTAGGATTTTAACAATATTTCAGTTATGTATTTAAAAAAAAAGTCTTTTCACGTCCATAAGAATTTTTTGGTCTTAATCTTACAAACATGTGTCGAAATAGTTTAACCTTAATGTACAGCTTGATATAAATAAAATTGTGATGCTGTAAAAGATTATTTGAGTGATTGCTGGTTTGTTGTTTAACATCTAGTGTCAAATGTGTCATGCATGATGAGGTCGCGAACAAATTCAACATTGCTCGATGGCTGGTTTGTTGTTTAACGTTAGGTGGAAAGTATTTCATGCAAGATGGGGTCGAGAAAAAATTCAACAATACAAAAACCTACTGAATTGAAGGAGGAATGAGGCATCTGAGGCAATTACTTATTACTGCCTCTAGAAAACTGAGGCAATGACTTTTTACTGAAGGAGGAATGAGGCGTCTGAGGCAATGACTTTTTACTGAAGAAGGAATGAGGCGTCTGAGGTAATGACTTTTTACTGCCTCTAGAAAACTGAGGCAATGACTTTTTACTGCCTCTAGAAAAATATGAAGAGTTGGATAGGATCGACAATTTTAGTACTTAGTAGCGGCTGCAATGCGCCCTCTCTTTTCCTGAATCTACAATAAAGGTTTTTAACGTGCACACTCTCCTCCCTTCTCTAAACATGTATTTAAGCTGAATTGTTGAGTTGGGATGGGTGAGTTATTGGTGTTTGTTGTCACTGTTAATTCAAGTGCCAGAATAAAGCCAGGAAAGTGAGAGGTCATGTATTTGTATGTTAGGGGTACCAATTTTGCCTATTTCTATGATTTTTTTTTGGCTTTTAGAACTGTTCTGACAGTGTGGTATTTTTTGTTTCTCATTTTATTGGAACAATGGTCAGCTATAATACAGGAATAATCCTGGTTAGAACATAAATTAACTGAAATCAATGAAATATAGCTGAAACCATCTATACCCCCTTTCACAAAGGTCATTTTTGACCTGTTCGGACCATATCCAGCAACATTTAGAAAACAGAGGAAAATAGCTAAAATCAGTTAAATAACTGAAAAAAAATCATCCTTGAATTATCATGACTACCAGACTTACTTGAAGAGAGGAGACTAGACAGATGTTAATTAGTAATCCATGACACCTTGGGCCATGAGTATGTCGGAATCAGAATATAGGATAACGTCTGTTTAGGACAATATATATCAATATTCGTACGATAACCATACGTAATATCTCAATCGCCACTTTTAAACTTTTATTTTCCAAGTGTTTTTTCTGAGTGAGTGAGTGATTGTTGTTTAACGCCAATTCAGCAATTTTTCAGCTATATCATGGCGAGAACAAGTTAATTTTCCATGAGATCCGCTTTGTTCTAGACCAACACGCTGAGTTTGGGACAACAGTGAGTAGAGTGGGTATGAATTCAGTGTTGGTCTTGTATCTTAATTGATAAATATGATAGAAATGATATGCATAATACTGATAACTTATTTAATTTTTGTTTTGTTTACCAGTTACATTTTAATAGAATGAAACAGATTATTGATGTGTATGATTTTGATTTTGCTGATACTATATGAAATTAAAAGGATATAATTTATAACTGTAAAAATTGCAATATATTATGTTGTTTAGCTTTTTGTAGCCATGTTTGATTACAGTCATTGTTTTTATTATCTCTTTCTTTTGTCTTCTTTCTCTTTGTACTACTGTTCATTACATTTTTTCTGTTGTCTTCTTTCTTTTTGTACTACTGTTCATTTCATTTTTGTGTACTTATTATTATATTGGTTGGTCTGGTGCAGAATTTATGTATATTGTCTGTTTATTTATGATAATCAATCAGTGTGTTATGTTATAAGATTACTTAATGGCTAGTGTAAGAATTCTTTCAGTAAACTGTCAGGGACTCGGTAACATTGTAAAAAGAACAGATGTCTTTAATTATCTAAAAGAAAAGCAGTGCAACATCTACTGTCTACAAGATACTCATTTTACTTGTGAAAATGAAAAGAGCATACGATCAAGTTGGGATTATGAATGTTATTTTAGCTCATTTACATCAAATGCCAGGGGTACTGCTATTCTTTTTAACAATAATTTTGAATTTAATATTCTTAAAGAGAAAAGAGACATAAATGGGAATTATCTTGTTTTAGATATTAATGTTGACAAAATTAACTTTACACTTGTTTCTATTTATGGACCAAATGATGATAATCCTCAATTTTATGAGAATATCATGTCAATAGTTGAGGAATTTGGAAATGAAAATTTTATAATTTGTGGTGATTTCAATCTTGTATTATGTCCAGAGTTAGATTACTGTAACTATTTGCATGTAAATAACCCAAAGTCGAGAGAGAAGGTGTTAGAATTAATTGAAGAAAGAAGTCTAATAGACCCTTATAGGCAAGTTTATCCAGATAGTTATCGTTATACTTGGAGGGAAAAAAATCCATTTAGACAGGCTAGATTAGATTTTTTCCTTTTTACAGAAAGTATGCTTACTAATTTAAAAAATTGTACTATTGATCCAAGTTACAGATCTGATCATTCAATGATTATTTTAAGCCTTGTGTTTAATCCCTTCAATAAAGGTAAGGGCTTGTGGAAGTTTAACAACTCACTATTACAGGAAAAGGACTACAGCAAAATTGTAAGGGAAAAAATCATTGATCTGAAAAAACAATATGCAGCATTAATCTATAATAGGGATAAAATTCACGAAATTGATGATAATGAACTGCAACTTACTATTAACGTTCAACTGTTTTTGGAAATGTTACTTTTAGAAATACGAGGAAAAACAATTTCATTTGCAAGCTATATAAAAAAAAATTAAGGAACAGAGATTTAGAGATCTTCAAGAAGAAATTGCTACCCTTGAAAAAAATGTTACTGAAAACTCAATTGAAAATTTAGAAACAAAAAAGCATGAATTGGAATCTCTTAGAAATGAAAAAATGAAAGGTAAGTTAGTAAGATCAAGAGCTCAATGGGTAGATGAAGGAGAAAAGCCAACAAAATATGTTTGTGGGCTAGAGTCTAAAAATTATACCAGTAAGATAATTCCAAAAGTTGAAAAAGATAATGGGGAAATTGTTACAGATCAGAAGGAGATATTAAAAGAAGTACAATATTTTTATGAAAATTTGTACAAAAATAAAGATGAAGATAAGGGTTGTAGTCTTAAAGATATAGTGGAGGGTTTGAAGGGGGCAAGTATAAGAAAACTCACAGAAGAAGAAAAAGATAATTTAGAAGGGGAAATTGGGAGCTTTGAAGCTGGGAAAATTTTGAAAAAGATGAAAAATAACAAAAGTCCTGGATCAGATGGGTTTACATCAGAGTTTTTAAAGTTTTTTTGGAAAGATCTGAAAGTTTTTGTTATTGGTTCTTTAAATTATGGGTATAGTTTAGGAAGTTTATCTGTTACACAAAAACAAGGTATAATCACATGTTTACCAAAGGGAGACAAATCAAGACATTTTCTAAAAAATTGGCGGCCAATCTCATTGTTGAATACAGTATATAAGATAGGGTCTGGGGTGATAGCAAATAGAATTAAAAAAGTTCTCCCCACATTAATTAATAATGATCAGACTGGTTTTATTGCAGGTAGGTACATAGGGGAAAATATTAGGCTTTTGTTTGATATAATGGAATATGCAGGGGAGAATGATATACCTGGTTTATTTTTGTTAATAGATTTTGAGAAGGCTTTCGACTCAATATCATGGAACTTTCTTAATAACATTTAAAAAATTTTCAATTTTGGGGAATCTATTCAAAAATGGGTTAAAACGTTTTATAGCAACATTAAATCTGCAGTCAATCAGGGAGGGAATTTATCTGAGTTTTTTCGTATAGAGAGAGGCTGTAGGCAAGGGGATCCATTGTCCCCTTATTTATTCATACTATGTGCTGAAATAATGGCTATAAAAATAAGAGAAAACCCTAAAATAAAAGGAATTAAAGTCTTGCACTCAGAACATGAAATTTCTCAATTCGCTGATGATACATCAGTAATTTTGGATGGATCAGAAGAATCATTAAATGAAACACTTTTGGAATTGGAATGGTTCAAAAAGATATCGGGCCTTAAAATAAATTTTTCAAAAACACAAGTTATTTGGATAGGAAGCAAAAAATACAGCAGTGATAGACTATGTGAAAACTGGAATCTCTCCTGGGGAAAAACTACGTTTACTGTTCTGGGAATAAATTTCGATGTTGATATTTCTAAAATTACAAAAATCAATTATGAAAAATATTTAAAAAAAATGAAAGGACTCTTTAAACAGTGGAACAAAAGAAATTTAACTCCTATAGGTAAGATTACTGTGGTTAAATCACTAATTCTACCAATACTTAACCATCTTTTTATTGCACTTCCAAACCCTAGTATAGAAATTATTAAAGATATTGAAGATATGTTATATACATTTATTTGGAAATCATCTGTTAATAGAGTGAAAAAGGATATCATGCAAAAGGAGTATCAAGAGGGGGGACTTAAGATGATTAATATACATTCTTTTATTTTGGCTTTGAAGTCCACATGGATCAGGAGACTCTTTTTCAACAATGGTAAATGGCAGAATATTTTTATGTCATCAATTGATATAAATAAACTATCATGTGGTGGTAGTGGATATATAGAACAAGTAATAGAAAGTGTAAAAAATCAATTTTGGAAGGATGTATTATATGCTTGGAAATCTGTTATTGAAAAAGACGAAAACAAAGATTGGACAAACTTTCTTGCCAATACAGTTTGGTTAAATAAACAAGTAAAAATTGACAAAAGAACTATCTTTTATCCAGAGTGGTTCAACAGGGGTGTAAAGTTTGTTAACGATTTTGTCAATGATGATGGTTCTTTTCTGACTTTAGATCAGTTTTCAAACAAATTTGGATTTTGTGTAAATTTTTTGCAATATAATGGGGTTATTAGTTCTTTACGACAAATGCTAAAATTATATCCATATGGAGACAAATCATCTAATTTACAGACTCCTGTTGTCCCATCATCTCTACAAAATATTCTTCGAAGTTCTAAAGGTTCAAAAGATATGTACACAATTCTAAATAAAAACAGTAGTTTTCCTACAGCTCAAAGAAAATGGAATACAGTTTTCGATATTAATTCAAATGAGTGGAAACAAATTTATATACTCCCTTTTAAAGCTACAGCATGTACAAAATTACATTGGTTTCAATTTAGAATAAACCACAATATTCTGGCTACTAATTATTTCCTGAAAAAAATTAAAATTATTGATGATGCAAATTGTAATTTTTGCCAAAAGGAAAATGAAACCATTGAACACATTTTTGGGGTTGTGAAAATGTACAAAATCTTCTAGGGCAAGTAAATTCTTGGTTCGGTGACAAAGACATTAACCAAATATTTTTAAAGAAGACTCTAAATTTTGGGGATGTTGATAAAGTACATAAAGATGATGTATACAATTCCATTTTACTAAACATAAAATACTATATATATACAAACAGATGTCTGAAGAAAAAATTATCCATTCATTCGCTTAAAGCCTGTTTGATAAATTTATATAAAACTGAAAAAATGATTGCTGTCCGAAATCAAAGAATTGCAGAATTTGAATTACATTGGAATACTTTTGAAAAACTGTTTGAGGATTGTTGACATAGTTTTTATTCTTATGTAAATTCCCTTTCCATAGAGATTCCACTAAATACTAACTGATATAGTCTATCTAAATATACTTTTCTTGTTTATATTTACTATGCTATAGTATACTTTATAGTATACTCATTATGGGATAATTAAAACAATATGAATGTTTGATCCATCCAAATAATACTTTTGTATATCTGGTACAGTGTTATAGTCCAATTGATTGTTTGCACCAGGCCAGACCATAAAATTTTACATATAAATGCCAATATAAAGTACAATCTCAACTTCTCAATGTCTTTTCTTTTCTTTTTTTCTCTTTTTAAAAATACACTAAAATTCTTATCTACTTTTTTTCCTAATTATACAAAAAAAATATTTATCACATATATCAATAGTAAACAATTTTAAACTCTGCAAAATACCCCTTTTCTCATCTTTTATATTCTAAAAAAAAAAAAACCTCCACTGCAATATACATATGATTATATATTGGAAAAGATTGTAAGAAGATTTAATTGTACTTTACTATATAGATTGTATGATGTTGTATATGTTATTATATTATTGTACTCTATTCTGTATTGATGTATTTTGCAGTTGAGAAAAAAAAAAAAAACAAAAAAAAAAAACACGCTGAGTTGGGTTTTTATAGTGCTAGCTCACTGAAACAGCAGTCCGTGAATCGACATATCACACCACATTATTCTGATTCCAAGCCAACCAGTCTTTGCTCTTTCTCCTTAATGCTGCGCGCTTAGCGGAGAAGCAACAAATACCAATTTTATAATCTTTGGTTTGACCGACTGGGGCTCGAACCCAGTCTACCGCACTCGAGGAGAGCATGCTAACCATTACGCCACCGATGCGGTTGAGTTTATTCTGCAATCGGATCATAACAATAAGATAACTAGTATTACTGTGAGCACAGCTCACTAAGATATACCCCCCGCTCCCCACATCTGTCCAACCAATTTCCATAACCAAAACATTACCTGCAATCGGATCATAACAATAAGAAAACTAGTATTACTGTGAGCACAGCTCACTAAGATATACCCCCCGCTCCCCACATCTGTCCAACCTATTTCCATAACCAAAACATTACTGATTGTTCCGACCAAAAATGAAAGGGACCCTTCTCTCTTCACCGGTAAGCTGCTGATAAAATTTCAAAACATTCTGAGAAACACTACTCAAGTTATCATACGACATAGGGTAAAAATCCTATTTTCCGTCATATCCACTCTGGAACGGCAAAAGTGAAAATCGTCAAAAATGAAAAGGATCCTCCTCTCTTCACTGGTAAGCTGCTGATCAAATTTCAAACATTCTGAGAAACACTACTCAAGCTATCATACGACATAGGGTAAACATCCTATTTTCCGTCATATCAAGTCCAATAACGCTGGAACAGCAAAAGTGAAAATCGTCAAAAAAAAATCGTCAGTAAACAGCTGATAAAATTTTAAAAGATTCTAAGAAACACAACTCAAGTTATCGTACGACATAGGATTTGTCTACAGACAGATGGACGGAGAGACGGACGGACATGGTGAAACCAGTATACCCTCCTACAACTTCGTTGCAGGGGGTATAAAAAAGAATCAAATTGTGTCATACTACACACGTTGTACCTCTGTGTTTGCTACTCACAATGATTATTGATATGGGGAGGGCACATCGAAAAGAAAACACCAATAGAAATAAGTTCTTGTTTGATGTTTGTTTGTTTGTTTGATGGTGTTTAATGCCACTTTCAATAATATTTCAGTTATATCATGGCGGTCAGTTTTATTGGTGGAGGGACCCGGAGAAAACCACTGAGCTGTCGCAAGTCACTGACAAACTTTATCACATAATGTTGTACACCTCGCTCTGATCAAGATTTGAACTCACAACATTAGTTGTGATAGGCATTGATTGCATAGGTAGTTGTAGTTCTAACTACCATACGATCACGGCTATGACGGCCCCCTAATTCTTGTTTGATACTATTCACGAAATTCAAAACAAAATACCTTGAATAATAATGAATTCAAAGAATCACGTGAACAAACATTACCATAAGACAATACATACCAGGTGATGGGTTAATACCTCCAGTTGGATGCATACAGACATGGCCACATCCATTAGAACAACATTTCTTTCTACCAGGACAACTCTGGTCATTGCTACACCTCTCAACACAAATACCCACTCCTGATATTGGAGGACAAAATCCCTCCTTTTTTTCCTTAAAATTGTGATACCATAATAAGATAGTCAAACCTGCTTTAGTGAGTGAGTGTTGTTTAATGCCAATTCAGCAATTTTTCAACTATATCATGACGAAAACAAGTTAATTTTCAATGAGATCATGATGAGGTCCGCTTTGTACTAGACCAACACGCTGAGTTGGATTTTTATAGTGCTAGCTCACTGAAACAACAGTCTGCATGTAGACATGTTGCCCCACTCAGACACATTATCCCGATTCCGAGCCAACCAGTCTTTGGTCTTTCTCCTTAATGCTGTGTGCTTAGTGGAGAAGCAACAAATACCAATTTCATAGTCTTTACGCCACCGATGCAGTTTCCTGCTTTAGTGAATACCTCTATTAAGCAATAACTTACTATATCATGTGACCTTATTTTTTATTTTCCCTCACAGTGTACTTGATATCAATTAAACCTGTATTAAGCATCCACCTGTCTTATGTGACCATATTTCACTGTTCCCTTGGAAGGTCACATTAGACAGGTTTGACTATATACGGTTATTAACTACATTTTGCGATAAAAATGTAGATATTTATTTAGTGCACACGACACGTTTCTGGAATAACCTTCATCAGGTACTATTACACCCAAAGCCAAAATGTTTAAAAGTTTTTGAGAGTAAGAAAACCAAAAGGCCTAAATAGGATAGTCCTTATATGGATTATGATTGATAAGCTTTTTTCCATTGCATTGTCTGTCCTTCATCGATTTATAGCTTCTGATTGCTCCTTTTCAAGGCTTTTGTATGCTAAAACTTTTCTTAGCTACATTTACTATATATGTAATATATGGGTTATTGGTGTGAAAAGCGTTACCGAGACTGACAGAGGCATTAACTAAACTTATATTATGATGACAGGTTAGGACGAGACTGACAGAGGCATTAACTAAACTTATATTATGATGACAGGTTAGGACGAGACTGACAGAGGCATTAACTAAACTTATATTATGATGACAGGTTAGGACGAGACTGACAGAGGCATTAACTAAACTTATATTATGATGACAGGTTAGGACGAGACTGACAGAGGCATTAACTAAACTTATATTATGATGACAGGTTAGGACGAGACTGACAGAGGCATTAACTAAACTTATATTATGATGACAGGTTAGGACGAGACTGACAGAGGCATTAACTAAACTTATATTATGATGACAGGTTAGGACGAGACTGACAGAGGCATTAACTAAACTTATATTATGATGACAGGTTAGGACGAGACTGACAGAGGCATTAACTAAACTTATATTATGATGACAGGTTAGGACGAGACTGACAGAGGCATTAACTAAACTTATATTATGATGACAGGTTAGGACGAGACTGACAGAGGCATTAACTAAACTTATATTATGATGACAGGTTAGGACGAGACTGACAGAGGCATTAACTAAACTTATATTATGATGACAGGTTAGGACGAGACTGACAGAGGCATTAACTAAACTTATATTATGATGACAGGTTAGGACGAGACTGACAAGAGGCATTAACTAAACTTATATTATGATGACAGGTTAGGACGAGACTGACAGAGGCATTAACTAAACTTATATTATGATGACAGGTTAGGACGAGACTGACAGAGGCATTAACTAAACTTATATTATGATGACAGGTTAGGACGAGACTGACAAGAGGCATTAACTAAACTTATATTATGATGACAGGTTAGGACGAGACTGACAGAGGCATTAACTAAACTTATATTATGATGACAGGTTAGGACGAGACTGACAGAGGCATTAACTAAACTTATATTATGATGACAGGTTAGGACAAATGGTAGTTAACTACATTTGGTTAATTGTTATGGGTTACAGGCACTAACCACTCTAGTGCATTTAGATATAGTCTTAAATGGGTAACTACATTTGGTTAAAGATTATGAGTGTTAAACACTTAACTACATTTAGCTATAGATTATGAGCCTTCAACGCATAACTACATTTGGTTAAAGATTATGAGTCTTAAACACTTGACTACGTTTGGTTAAAAATTAAGATTCTTAAACGCTTCACTACATTTGGTTAAAGATTACGAGTCTTAAACGCTTAACTACATTTGGTTAAAGATTATGAGTCTTAAATGCACAACTGCATTTAGTTATGGATTTTGAGTCTTAAACACTTAACTACATTTAGCTATAGATTATGAGCCTTAAACACTTAACTACATGTTTTAATATAATATGAGTGTTAAATGCTTAATTACATTTGGTTGTGCGAATGAGTGTTAAACCCTTAATAACATGTGAAAGTAATAAAATATGGGTGTTAAACGCTTGACAAGATTTGGCCTTTGATGGTATAAATTTAACAACATTTCGTAACAGCCTATGGCTGTTAAACTTTAAATACATAACACTTTCAATAAATTTGAATAAACATTTTCTAAATTTCAGACATATTCTATCATGTACCCCTCCAAGGTAAAAAATACACTAACATCTAACAACATCCCTATCAGTTTATGTCAGGTAACCTTTCATTTATCTTTGACCAACTAATCATATGAGTTTGTTTTTAATACTCCCAAGATTTGGTTGGCTTGTTGCTGATTGATCAGGTGATAATATGACTCTAACGTGACCCGATACGAAAGTCGTAAGATGTTAGTGTATCTCCAAGAAGTCCATTTTTAATTAGATTGCTTGAAAATACTAATATCACATAAACCAGTTTAACCCAGCCATCTTTTTGTGCCTGTTTCGAAGATAGGACCTAGATTTCCAACTTCATATATTGTGTTCTTTCTTTGTGTTTAGTGAGTTAAGAATTAAGGGTTCAATTAAAGTAGAAATACATACCATCTGGACAACAAGCAAAATAGGCCTCAGCTGGGTGTGCTAAACAAGAGTATCCCGCTGGGCATTTATTAGACCCAACAAATTGTCCACATGATAGAGTAGGGTGTGGTTTTCCATGTTTACATGCTAAAAATAGAATTTGAGAATAAACAATCTGTCAATTAATGTCCAAATTACTGATAAAGCTGAAATATTGGTCATTTAACAATCTGTCAATTCATCAAGAAATGTATTTTGCTTGACCCGGCCCAAGGACGAGCACCTAACGATTCTAACATAGGGGCGATATTAAATGTCTTTAAATCGTTCGCAATGTGTAATGGTGAGCATATTACAGGTCATAGGTTCGATCACAGATCATGTCAAACCGAAAACGATAGTCTTTATTTACTGTTTCGCAGCTTAGCACACAGCATTTGAAATTGAGAATAAAGAATAGTTAGCTCAGAGGAAGAGTAATGTATCCAAATGGGGAGATATGTCTACTCTTGTTGTTGGTGAGCTAGCACTATAAAATATAACGTAGTATATTCGTTTAGTACAAAACAGATATCATCATCTCATCAAAAAGAAAATTGTTCTCACCATGACATAGCTGATAATTTACTAACTTGGCGTTAAACAACGTCAACTCATTCACTCAATATATTATATCTTAGCTTTGAAACACTTACGAATTTGGCAACATACTGCATTAATTCCGTTAGAGTTGCAATAGTACCCTTGTGGACACGTCAGACTTCCAGGACCAAGCCCACATTGGATATTTTTCAGAGGATTCCCCTTTTCACAACCTACATGGAGATTTTTGAAAGATAAAAAATAAAATAAAAAATACATTCTTTTATAAACATTTCAAATTACATTTGTCTCCCTTTCTTAGAAGGGTCGTCATGGCCGTGATCGTATGGTAGTTGGTTTTACAACTACCTATGCAATCTGCCTATCACCACAAAAGTTGTGAGTTCCTATCCCTATCATGGTGAGGTGTATTCGATACAACATTATGAGATCAAGTTTGTCAGTGACTTGCGACAGGTCGGTGGTTTTCCCTGGGTACTCCGGTTTCCCCCACCAATAAAACTGACTGCCAGGATATAACTGAAATATTGTTGAAAGTGCCATTAAACACCATAAACCAATCAAACCCTTTATTAGACATACTTGCATGATAAATCTAAGTAGGATAATCAGGGAGGCATTCGTAATTCAGAAAATAAATTTCAAATCAAATATTTTATTGCCTTAAAAACTATTACGTCACCGATGCGGTTGAGTTTATTCTGCAATCGGATCATAAAAACAAGATAAAAAGAATCAAATTGTGTCATACTACACACGTTGTACCTCTGTATTTGCTACTCACAATGATTATTGATATGAGGAGGGCACATCGAAAAGAAAACACCAATAAAAACAAGGGCAACGCAAAGCGTGGCATATCCACTCGCCTAACAATTAGACCCTGTGACCTTGACCATTGACTTTGAAAATCCATAGGGTTCCAGATTCTCTTAAGGTCTAAGTATGTACCAAGTTTGGTCAAAATCCATTGAAGGATGTTGATTCTAGAGTGTTCACAAGGATGTTATGCGTTAAAAATTTGACCCGGTGACCTTGACCTTTGACCTTGAAAATCAATAGAGTTCCAGACTCTCGTAAGGACTAAGTATGTACTAAGTTTGGTCAAAATCCATTGAAGGATGTTGATTCTAGTGTGTTCACAAGGATGTTACGCGGTAAAAACTTGACCCAGAGACATTGACCTTTGACTTATCACCTGGAAAATCAATAGGGTTCCAGATTCTCCTAAGGACTAAGTATGTACTAAGTTTGGTCAAAATCCATTGACGGATATTGATTCTAGAGTGTTCACAAGGATGTTACACGGTAAAAAATTTACCCAGTGACCTTTGACCTATGACCTTGAAAATCAATAGGGTTCCAGACTCCTAAGGACTAAGCATGTACCAAGTCTAGTCAAAATCCATTGAAGGATGTTGATTCTAGAGTGTTCACAAGGATGTTATGCAGTAAAAATTTGACCGTGACCTTGACCTTTGACCTTGAAAATCAATATGGTTCCAGATTCTCTTAAGGACTAAATATGTACCAAGTTTGGTCAAAATCCATTGAAGGATGTTGATCCTAGAGTGTTCACAAGGATTGTGACGGACAAACGGAAGGACGGACGGTAGCGTTACTATATCCCCTCGCAACTTCGTTGGCGCGGGGATAATAAGTTCTTGTTTGATGTTTGTTTGATGGTGTTTAATGCCACTTTCAACAATATTTCAGTTATATCGTGGCGTCAGTTTTATTGGTGGAGGAAACCGGAGGACCCGGAGAAAACCACCGAGCTGTCGCAAGTCACTGACAAACTTTATCACATAATGTTGTACACCTCTCTCTGATCAAGATTCAAACTCACAACACCAGTTGTGATAGGCATTGATTGCATAGGTAGTTGTAGTTCTAACTACCATACGATCACGGCCATGACGGCCCCCTAATTCTTGTTTGATACTATTCACGAAATTCAAAACAATATACCATGAATAATGATGAATTCAAAGAATCATGTGAAAAAACATTACCATAAGACAATACATACCAGGTGATGGCTTAATACCTCCAGTTGGATGCATACAGACATGGCCACATCCATTAGAACAACATTTCTCTCTACCAGGACAACTCTGATCATTGCTACACCTCTCAACACAAATACCCACTCCTGATTTTGGAGGACAAAATCCCTCCTTTTCTTTTCCTAAAATTGTGATACCAGAATAAGATAGTTAAACCTGCATTAGTGAGTGAGTGTTGTTTAATGCCAATTCAGCAATTTTTCAACTATATCATGTCGAAAACAAGTTAATTTTCAATGAGATCATGATGAGGTCCACTTTGTACTAGACCAACACGCCGAGTTGGATTTTTATAGTGCTAGCTCATTGTAACAACAGTCCGTGTGTAGACATGTCGCCCCACTCAGACACATTATCCTGATTCTGAGCCAACCAGTCTTTGGTCTTTCTCCTTAATGCTGCATGCTTAGCGGAGAAGCAACAAATACCAATTCCATAGTCTTTACGCCACCGATGCAGTTTCCTGCTTTAGTGAATACCTCTATTAAGCAATAACTTACCATATCATGTGACCTTATTTTTGATTTCCCTTCACAGTGTATTTGATATAAATTAAACCTGTATTAAGTGACCGCCTGTCTTATGTGACCATATTTCACTGTTCCCTAAATGGAAGGTCACATTAGACAGGTTTGACTGTATACGGTTAATAACTACATTTTGCTATAAAAATGTAGATATTTATTTAGTGCACACGACACGTTTCTGGAATAACCTTCATCAGGGTCATTCTTTAGAAATGCCTGTACCATGTCAGGGTCATTACGGTTTTCACAGTTTTCCGGTTGTTGACTGATTTTGTCTGTTTATATACTTATGAGTTTTGACTTTCCTTTTGTAAGATTGTTCAGAGTTCGGTAATTTTGTTATTACCCTTATGTACTATTACACCCAAAGCCAAAATGTTTAAAAGTTTTTGAGAGTAAGAAAACCAAATGGCTTAAATAGAATTGCCCTTATATGGATTATGATTGCTAAGCTTTTTTCCATTGCATTGTCTGTCCTTCATCGATCTACAGCTTCTGATTGCTCCTTTTCAAGGCTTTTGTATGCTAAAACTTTTCTTAGCTACATTTATTATATGTAATATATGAGTTATTGGTGTGAAAAGCATTACCGAGACTGACAGAGGCATTAACTAAACTTATATTATGATGACAGGTTAGGACAAACGGTAGTTAACTACATTTGGTTAATTGTTATGGGTTACAGGCACTAACCACTCTAGTGCATTTAGTTATAGTCTTTAATGGGTAACTACATTTGGCTAAAGATTATGAGTGTTAAACACTTAACTACATTTGGTAATAGATTTGAGCCTTAAACACTTAACTACATTTGGTTAAAGATTATGAGTGTTAAACACTTAACTACATTTGGTTAAAGATTTTGAGTCTTAAATGCTTAACTACATTTGGTTAAAGATTATGAGTCTTAAACGCTTAACTACATTTGGTTAAAGATTATGAGTCTTAAACGCTTCACTACATTTGGTTAAAGATTATGAATCTAAAACGCTTCACTACATTTGGTTAAAGATTACGAGTCTTAAATGCACAACTGCATTTAGTTATGGATTTTGAGTCTTAAACACTTAACTGCATTTAGCTATAGATTATGAGCCTTAAACACTTAACTACATTTTGTAATATATTATGAGTGTTAATATGGGTGTTGAACGCTTGACAAGATTTGGCCTTTGATGGTATAAATTTAACAACATTTCGTAACAGATTATGGCTGTTAAACTTTAAATACACAACACTTTCAATAAATTTGAATAAACATTTTCTAAATTTCAAAGACATGTTCTATCATGTACCCCTCCAAGGTAAAAAATACACTAACATCTAACAACAACATCTAACAACATCCCTATCAGTTTATGTCAGGTAACCTTTTATTTATCTTTGACCAACTAATCATATGAGTTTGTTTTAAATATTCCCAAGATTTGGTTGGCTCGTTGCTGATTTATCAGTTGATAATATGACTCTAACGTGACCCGATACGAAAGTCGTAAGATGTTAGTGTATCTCCAAGAAGTCCATTTTTAATTAGATTGCTTGAAAATACTAATATCACATAAACCAGTTTAACCCAGCCATATTTTTGTGCCTGTTTGAAGATGGGACCTAGATTTCCAACTTCATATATTGTGTTCTTTCTTTGTGTTTAGTGAGTTAAGACTTAAGGGTTCAATTAAAGCAGAAATACATACCATCTGGACAACAAGCAAAATAGGCTTCAGCTGGATGTGCTAAACAAGAGTATCCCGCTGGGCATTTATTAGACCCGACAAATTGTCCACATGATAGAGTAGGGTGTGGTTTTCCATGTTTACATGCTAAAAATAGAATTTGAGAATCAACAATCTGTCAATTAATGTCCAAATTACTGATAAAGCTGAAATATTGGTCACTTAACAATCTGCCAATTCATCAAGAAATGTATTTTGCTTGACCGGGCCCAAGAACGAACCACAATTGAGACGAGCACCTAACGATTCTAGCATAGGGGCGATATTAAATTTGTCTTTAAATCATTCGCAATGTGTAATGGTGAGCATATTACAGGTCGTAGGTTCGATCCCAGATCATGTCAAACTGAAAACTATAGTCTTTATTTACTGTTTCGCAGCTTAGCACACAGCATTTGGAATTGAGAATAAAGAATGGTTAGCTCAGAGGAAGAGTAATGTATCCAAATGGGGAGAAATGTCTACTCATGTTGTTGGTGAGCTAGCACTATAAAATATAACATAGTATATTCATTTAGTACAAAACAGATATCATCATCTCATCAAAAAGAAAATTGTTCTCACCATAACATACCTGATAATTTACTAACTTGGCGTTAAACAACGTCAACTCATTCACTCAATATATTATATCTTAGCTTTGAAACACTTACGAATTTGGCAACATACTGCATTAATTCCGTTAGAGTTGCAATAGTACCCTTGTGGACACGTCGGACTTCCAGGGCCAAGCCCACATTGGATATTTTTCAGAGGATTCCCCTTTTCACAACCTACATGGAGAATTTTGAAAGATAAAAAAAAATAAAAAAAATACACATTCTTTTATAAACATTTCACATTACATTTGTCTCCCCTTTTTTAGAGGGATCGTCATGGTCGTGATCGCATGGTAGTTGGATTTACAACTACCTATGCAATCAGTGCCTATCACCACAAAAGTTGTGAGTTTGAATCCCGATCATGGTGAGGTGTATTCGATACAACATTATGAGATCAAGTTTGTCAGTGACTTGTGAGAGGTCGGTGGTTTTCCCTGGGTACTCCGGTTTCCTCCACCAATAAAACTGACTACCAGGATATAACTGAAATATTGTTGAAAGTGCCACTAAACACCATAAACCAATCAAACCCTTTATTAGATATACTTGCATGATAAATTTAAGTAGGATAATCAGGGAGGCATTCGTAATTTAGAAAATAAATTTCAAATCAAATATTTTATTGCCTTAAAAACTATTACGCCACCGATGCGGTTGAGTTATTCTGCAATCGGATCATAACAACAAGATAAAAAGAATCAAATTGTGTCATACTACACACGTTGTACCTCTGTATTTGCTACTCACAATGATTATTGATATGGGGAGGGCACATCGAAAAGAAAACACCAATAGAAATAAGTTCTTGTTAGATGTTTGTTTGTTTGTTTGATGGTGTTTAATGCCACTTTCAATAATATTTCAGTTATATCGTGGCGGTCAGTTTTATTGGTGGAGGAAACTGGAGGACCCGGAGAAAACCACCGAGCTGTCGCAAGTCATTGACAAACTTTATCACATAATGTTGTACACCTCGCTCTGATCAAGATTTGAACTCACAACATCAGTTGTGATAGGCATTGATTGCATAGGTAGTTGTAGTTCTAACTACCATACGATCACGGCCATGACGGCCCCCTAATTCTTGTTTGATACTATTCACGAAATTCAAAACAATATACCATGAATAATAATGAATTCAAAGAATCACGTGAAAAAACATTACCATAAGACAATACATACCAGGTGATGGCTTAATACCTCCAGTTGGATGCATACAGACATGGCCACATCCATTAGAACAACATTTCTTTCTACCAGGACAACTCTGGTCATTGCTACACCTCTCAACACAAATACCCACTCCTGATTTTGGAGGACAAAATCCCTCCTTTTTTTCCCTAAAATTGTGATACCAGAATAATATAGTCAAACCTGCTTTAGTGAGTGAGTGTTGTTTAATGCCAATTCAGCAATTTTTCAACTATATCATGACGAAAACAAGTTAATTTTCAATGAGATCATGATGAGGTCCGCTTTGTACTAGACCAACACGCCGAATTGGATTTTTATAGTGCTAGCTCACTGAAACAACAGTCTGCGTGTAGACATGTCTCCCAACTCAGACACATTATCCTGATTCCGAGCCAACCAGTCTTTGGTCTTTCTCCTTAATGCTGCATGCTTAGCGGAGAAGCAACAAATACCAATTTCATAGTCTTTACGCCACCGATGCAGTTTCCTGCTTTAGTGAATACCTCTATTAAGCAATAACTTCCTATATCATGTGACCTTATTTTTTATTTCCTTTCAAAGTGTATTTGATATAAATTAAACCTGTATTAAGTGACCATATTTCACTGTTCCCTTGGAAGGTCACATTAGACAGGTTTGACTATATATGGTTATTAACTACATTTTGCGATAAAAATGTAGATATTTCTTTAGTGCACACGAGACGTTTCTGGAATAACCTTCATCAGGTACTATTACACCCAAAGCCAAAATGTTTAAAAGTTTTTGAGAGTAAGAAAACCAAAAAGGCCTAAATAGGATAGTCCTTATATGGATTATGATTGATAAGCTTTTTTCCATTGCATTGTCTGTCCTTCATCGATTTATAGCTTCTGATTGCTCCTTTTCAAGGCTTTTGTATGCTAAAACTTTTCTTAGCTACATTTACTATATATGTAATATATGGGTTATTGGTGTGAAAAGCGTTACCGAGACTGACAGAGGCATTAACTAAACTTATATTATGATGACAGGTTAGGACAAACGGTAGTTAACTACATTTGGTCAATTGTTATGGGTTACAGGCACTAACCACTCTAGTGCATTTAATTATAGTATTAACTACCTTTGGTTAAAGATTATGAGTCTTAAACACTTAACTACATTTGGTTAAAGATTATGAGTCTTAAACACTTAACTACATTTGGTTAAAGATTATGAGTCTTAAACACTTAACTACATTTGGTTAAAGATTTTGAGTCTTAAATGTTTAACTACATTTGGTTAAAGATTATGAGTCTTAAATGCTTAACTACATTTGGTTAAAGATTATGAGTCTTAAACGCTTAACTACATTTGGTTAAAGATTATGAGTCTAAAACGCTTAACTACATTTGGTTAAAGATTACGAGTCGTAAATGCAGTTAGTCTTAAATGCATAACTGCATTTAGTTATGGATTTTGAGTCTTAAACACTTGAACTACATTTAGCTATAGATTATGAGCCTTAAACACTTAACTACATTTTGTAATATAATATGAGTGTTAAATGCTTAATTACATTTGGTTGTGCGAATGAGTGTTAAACCCTTAATAACATGTGAAAGTAATAAAATATGGGTGTTAAACGCTTGACAAGATTAGGCCTTTGATGGTATAAATTTAACAACATTTCGTAATAGATTATGGCTGTTAAACTTTAAATACATAACACTTTCAATAAATTTGAATAAACATTTTCGAAATTTCAAAGACATGTTCTATCATGTACCCCTCCAAGGTAAAAAATACAACTAACATCTAACAACATCCCTATGAGTTTATGTCAGGTAACCTTTCATTTATCTTTGACCAACTAATCATACGAGTTTGTTTTTAATACTCCCAAGATTTGGTTGGCTCGTTACTGATCTATCAGTTGATAATATGACTCTAACGTGACCCGATACTAAAGTCGTAAGATGTTAGTGTATCTCCAAGAAGTCCATTTTTAATTAGATTGCTTGAAAATACTAATATCACATAAACCAGTTTAACCCAGCCATCTTTTTGTGCCTGTTCGAAGATGGGACTTAGATTTCCACCTTCATATATTGTGTTCTTTCTTTGTGTTTAGTGAGTTAAGAATTAAGGGTTCAATTAAAGCAGAAATACATACCATCTGGACAACAAGCAAAATAGGCATCAGCTGGATGTGCTAAACAAGAGTATCCCGCTGGGCATTTATTAGACCCGACAAATTGTCCACATGATAGAGTAGGGTGTGGTTTTCCATGTTTACATGCTAAAAATAGAATTTGAGAATCAATAATCTGTCAATTAATGTCCAAATTACTGATAAAGCTGAAATATTGGTCACTTAACAATCTGTCAATTAATCCAGAAATGTATTTTGCTTGACCCGGCCCAAGAACGAACCACCATTGAGACGAGCACCTAATGATTCTAACATAGGGGCGATATTAAATTTGTCTTTAAATCGTTCGCAATGTGTAATGGTGAGCATATTACAGGACGGAGGTTCGATCCCAGATCATGTCAAACCGAAAACGATAGTCTTTATTTACTGTTTCGCAGCTTAGCACACAGCATTTGAAATTGAGAATAAAGAATGGTTAGCTCAGAGGAAGAGTAATGTATCCAAATGGGGAGATATGTCTACTCTTGTTGTTGGTGAGCTAGCACTATAAAATATAATGTAGTATATTCGTTTAGTACAAAACAGATATCATCATCTCATCAAGAATAAAATTGTTCTCACCATAGCATAGCTGATAATTTACTAACTTGGTGTGAAACAACGTCAGCTCATTCACTCAATATATTATATCTTAGCTTTGAAACACTTACGAATTTGGCAACATACTGCATTAATTCCGTTAGAGTTGCAATAGTACCCTTGTGGACACGTCGGACTTCCAGGACCAAGCCCACATTGGATATTTTTCAGAGGATTCCCCTTTTCACAACCTACATGGAGATTTTTGAAAGATAAAAAAAAATAAAATATACATTCTTTTATCAACATTTCAAATTACATTTGTCTCCCTTTCTTAGAGGGGTCGTCATGGTTGTGATCGCATGGTAGTTGGATTTAAAACTACCTATGCAATCAGTGCCTATCACCACAAAAGTTGTGAGTTCCTATACCGATCATGGTGAGGTGTATTCGATACAACATTATGAGATCATGTTTGTCAGTGACTTGCGACAGGTCGGTGGTTTTCCCTGGGTACTCCGGTTTCCTCCAACAATAAAACTGACTGCCAGGATATAACTGAAATATTGTTGAAAGTGTCATTAAACACCATAAACCAATCAAACCCTTTATTAGATATACTTGTATGATAAATTTAAGTAGGATAATCAGAGAGGCATTCGTAATTTAGAAAATAAATTTCAAATCAAATATGTTATTGCCATAAAAACTATTTTACAATTTGGGGAAAATAAACAAACTAGTAAAACTAAATTAATGAACTCATACAGTGGGCATTATCAATGGAATATTGTCCTCAGTTCTAATGACTGCATTATAAAGAAGAGATCTATCTTTTCAAAAAATTTGAAAATCGTTGGAGCAATTTTTCACATTACAGATAATACTTTAAAGTCAGCATTTCTTGTCTTTCAGAGTTTTAATACATCTCTTCTTCATATGCAAGTGGAGACGTCACGATCATGATCGTATGGTAGTTTGATTTACAACTACAAATGTACCTGTCCAATCAGTGCCTATTACCACAAAAGTTGAGAGTCTGAATCCAACTCATGGCAAGTTGTACTCGATACAACATTATGTGATAAAGTTTGTCAGTGATTTGCGACAGGTCTGTGGTTCTCTCCGGGTACTCCAGTTTCTGCCAGCATTATAAACTGACCGCCACGATATAACTGAAATATTGTTGAAAGAAGCATTAAATACCATAAACCACCCCCACATATGCAAATTTTTTTTAACAATGCACAAGAAAATGTGATTCATCCTCACAGATATACAAGACATTCATAGCATGACGACAACCTTTGTCTACTGCCAATTCATGTCCACATGATTAAAAAAACTGAGCCTGTGTCACTCATCTTTCATTCTGCTTTGAGGAAACTTATTACAGAACCTTCCATAGGTGCTTCCCACCAATTTTCGGTTCATTTTGCTATGCAGTTTCAGAGAAGATTTTTAGAAATTGACCAATCTGAAACAAGAATTGCCTGTTGGTGGCCATGTTTGTTTACGGATCGGGACGAAGTGAGCAATCGTTATAGAGGACCTTCCAATGATGCTTCCTACCATGTTTTGGTTCATCTGGCTAAGCGGTTTAAGAGGAGTAGATTTTTTTAGAAATTAACCAATCAGAAATAAAAATTTCCTGTGGTGGCCATGTTTGTTAATGGATCAGAACTAAATGAGCAATCTTTATAGAGGACCTTCCAAGGATGCTTCCTACCAAATTTCGATTCATTTGGCCAAGCGATTTCAGTGGAGAAGATTTTGTAGAAATCAACCAATCAGAAACAAGAATTGCCTGTGGCGGCCATGGTTGTTAATGGATCGGGACGAAATGAACAATCTTTATAGAGGACCTTCCATAGATGCTTCCTACTAAACTTGATTCATTTGGCCAAGCGGTTTCAAAGGATAAGAATTTTTAGAAATCAACCAATCAGAAACAAGAATTTCCTGTGGTGGCCATGTTTGTTAACGGACCGGAACTAAATGAGCACTTTATATAGAGGAATACAAAATAAGATCAATATAGTACGCCTTCATAAATGTTCCATGTTTGACTGAACTGGGTAAGACATTTGTTTCTAACGGCTAGCATTTTTTTTATATTATACATTTCTTTCAATTTTTCTATAGAGTATTGGTGTTTATGATATTTTCAATAAGAAAACTATTGATCTGCCAATGGTAACTGACCAACTAAACAATCTTTTACTCATTAGGTTGTATCAAGTACACCTCACCACTAACATATTCGACCACACAAATTTAGTGATGTAAGATACTTATAATAAAGGCACATCCAGCTTTTTTAACCAATAATATTCACTCCGAGTTTGTTGCGATTTGTGCAAGACTTTAATTCACTTTTCTGCGAAAGTTGTACCAAATCATGGCTAATATTTCTACCTGCATAATAACTGAAATATTGTTGAAATTGGAGTTGAACACCATAACCCTGGTCTCTACCTGCATAATCTAACCAAATGTGTTACCTGTTCTGCATTTACAAGTAGGGCAACCTTTATCGTCTAAAACATTCCCAAATTTACAGAAAATAGCACATACTGGCCCACAGACAGGAGCTACAAAAAACAAACACAAAACACATATGAATATGGTAAAACAATTTTCTTTTATCGCGGGGAGCTATTTTTCGTGTGAATTGTGTGGACCAATTATTTGACGAATTTAAGAATCTAGCTAAGTATTGATTGATTAATTGGTGTTTAATGCCAACTTTAGCAATATTTCAGCTATATCGTGGCGTGAACAAATTTTATTATTAAACTTAGACATCTAGCTAAGTATAATGATGTACAAATTCCAGTTGTTTTCTTTACAAATGATATTGAACGGTTATCAAAAAGAAATATCAAAAAGAAATCTCATCTGATGCGGTAATACTGGAGGCCATACTGTTGACATATTGACAGGTTTGTTAATTGCTTTAATTGATAATTTCGACATACCGAACATAACTTGAATGGATTTGTATATTAGGGACTGAAAAGCTACTTTGAGATTTGAAATAAGAGGAGTAAATTAAGTTGAAAAGCACTAAGGTTAAAACGGGACATCAGAAAAATGTTTAGTTAACTGCAATTTCGAGTAAACCGAGTTTGACATAACAAGATTCAGCTGTATTTCCATTGATGATAACAGCATTAAGATATAACACACATCATTTTCAATCTATTGGAATTTTGAATCCACAAATTTAATAACCAACAAATATTTCTTTTGTGAGCTATCCAAGAAATTAATTAAGTTCTTTCAATTCACTGTAAACATAAATAGACTAGTAATATATGATGTAGGTTATATATAATTCTGTCAGCTTTAACTTTACTCACTAGAAACTTTGGAATTACAGCTTTTAAACATTCATTTTACATAATATTCTGCCATTTTAATTTCTGCGATCTGGAGTTGACCGCAAAATTAGATAGGCACAGAAATTACCGATTATACGGCATCATAAACAATATAATGAAAAACAAAAAAATACCACACATTGTCGTAACAATTCTAAAATAAAATATCAAAATTGTAGAGAGGTAAAATCCCTAACCCTAACACACAAATACATGACCACTCACTTTCCTGGTTGGTACAGGCACTTCAATAAAAAGTGGCAGGGTTTACCTAGTTTTGTGGGCCCTAACCTCCCCTATTATATGACAAATATTACTATTAATATGAGTGTTATTGTTTGTGTGCGTGTTTCTCTTATTGGCACTTGTTGTCTCTTCCAGCTATTTTCTAGCTACATCGTGACTGCCAAACTTTGGAAACTGTGAAAAACATCTGACTGGTGAATCTTTATCCTTATGTAGGTAACAGGAACCATCAACACTCGAGGTGAATATCGGCCGCAACCTCATGTCAAGTGTTGTAATAGGATTGTGGTTAATTTTCAGCTCTGACAGTATGGTATTTTGTGCTTTTCATTTTATTAGATACCCGGTACTTACCACGACGACAACAAACACCGGCACCACCAGATGGTGGAGAACTGCATTGGTATCCACCTGGACATCTCTGACTTCCCGATCCACATGTAACAGAAGCCAAAGGTTTAGCTTCATTCTTACATCCTGAAATAAAACAAGTATTAAAACAGTGACCACTTACATCACATATAGTTCGTTGAATTTGAAATCAAAGATACATCATGAACCAGTTGGATGGAGAATATGAATAATTTCAACAATATTTCTGTTTTATCAGAAAGTTAGACATTTTCCTTTGATCTCACCAAGTGATATCTTCAGTCTCAACCTAACTGATTCTGATACCGAAAAATATCGGTCAGTGTGATAGCAAACACATTATGAGGATACCGATAAAAAAATAATGTTTTCAGTCTCAACCTAACTGATTCTGATACCGAAAAATATCGGTCAGTGTGATAGCAAACACATTATGAAGAAACCGATAAAAAAATAATGTTTTCAGTCTCAACCTAACTGATTCTGATACCGAAAAATATCAGTCAGTGTGATAGCAAATACATTATGACGTTACCAATAAAATAATAACGTCAACTTTTAAGATCTCGATATACATTATCAGATTCGCTGCGAAACTAGCAATAATGTCTGTCTTGGCCTTCATAACTGCTGTTATTCTATATATATCTGTCCAATCAGCTTTACTGATTGCCGAAACCAGAGTATCTGAAAAAAACACTGACCTGCCAGTATTAATTTCTCTTTAAGATGTATGAAGTACACCTGACCATAGGCAGACATTTAACACAAAAACTAAATTTTGATATGTTCTTGGAATATTGCCGAGGACTATGCAAATGTTTAACGATCACATCCTCCTCGAATCCGTTGGATATTAGTTACTAGGACTTCTTTCTTAAATATGACACAAGGGGAGCTGCTATAGATAAACATCATTCATGAGATAAAAGTTTTTTGTTAAGTGTGTTAGACTTTAACTTCCTTAACCAAGAAAATTGACCGGTTATTTAAGGGGGGGTATTATGGTGGTTAACGCCACTTTCAGCAATATTTCAGTTATATCGTGGCTATCAGTTTTACTGGTGGAGGAAATCGAGTATCCAAAGAAATACATCGACCTGCCGCAAGTCACTGATAAACTTTATCACATAATGTTGTATCGAGAACACATCGCCGAGTGGGATTCGAACTTGCAATGTTAGTGGTCAGATAGGCACTGATTGCATAGGTAGTCATAAATCCAACTACCATACAATCACGACCATGATGGCCTCAACTCCTGATGGCTTCACAGGGAAATCTAGGATCCTCATTTACTTGTTCACTAAACTATTCAAAACAAGATTTTGATCAATCAATCAATCATACGTATGAAATAAACAAACAATATCCCGTCCGTAACTTCACTTATGAAAAACGTCCAGCCTTATAGCATCTGAGTATCCTGAAAGTTATTTATATCAAAATCACTGAATGCAACCACAGTCACTAAGAAGACATTCAGACTAAAATTATTGAAAACAAAAATTATGTCTTTATGTCTGAATTTCGTGTTGTGATGTCCGTTACAATTTCCGAATAAAAACAATGTTCGGTTTGTCTTTGCCTCCAGTTATTTGTAGAAGTGCTCATGCCTTATTTACGTTATTTGCTCCCTCGGTCTATCGCCCCCCGTTTTATCGCTAAAATTCTCGTCTGTCCCGATTTCCCCCATTAAAAATACCCCGTTATACTGCCAAACTCAGCTACCGCCATGCGCCACAGGTTTTCAGACACAAATGTCGTAAAACCAATTTAAATTCTCCCGTTAGTACCGCCCACAACTACTAGTACAGCTGTGTATTGATCGGTAATGATGGAATGTCAAAACTGGTCATCGGACACGGTCATTGATCTCATAGTTGAGGGTCGGAACAGGTGATCAGTTGTTTTGATTAGAATAATTACCTGTGTTTACTTTTCTAGTGATTACATTTGTACTTTTATTCCTGAGTAAAATTTGTAATTTATTTAGTTGTCATAAAAATGTCGTGCTTGAAGAGAAAGCGTAATTAATTAGACGACAAACAAAAACGTGCAATTAAAAGTTATGCAAAGGAAAATCCAAAATTAACATAATAACAAATTGCCGATAATTTGACAATTAAATGGGATCTTCCAATAACCCCACAAATGAAGATGAACTGTTGCTGTCACGTGTTTATAATGACCTTGATGTCCCGAGCTACAAATGACGGTTCAAGAATTTGTCAACATTGACAAAGATCTGCAAACTGTACAGGACATTTCCGATGTGAATATAATTATTCTAATTTATTTATTTATTAAACTTGTATTATTTATGCTTATGTATTTGTACAAGTGCAAAATGCATGTCAGTCGAGTTGAAAGTTTATCTTTTCATATGATCACATAACTTCCAGTTTTCAACGTCCCTCAGTTTATCACCAAACTCGTTATACCGCCAAACTACCGACTGCACAGAAGGTGGCGGTTTAACGAGGGAGCACTGTATTGTGTTGTGTTTTTCTTTGTTTGTCTTCGTCCTGTATACCCTATGTTTTACCAGTTTCTCCGGATTGTTCATTTTTGATTGCCCCTTCAGTGTTCTCTAACGTTTATTAAGAAATGATTAATTTCAAAATGGCTGATATTCATCCTAATATTACTGAATACATTAACTAAGAAGCAATGGATGATATAAAGTCATCGTAGACAAACTTTAGGAAGAGATCAATGCTACCCTTCTTCAGAAGGGATTCATGCTAATATCACTTAAGCCAAAATCCATGGAAGAGATTACTGCTACCCTTCCTCAGAAGGGATTCATGCTAATATCACTTAAGCCAAAAACCTTGGAAGAGATTTTTGCTAACCTTTCTCTGAAGGGATTCATGATAATATCACTTAAGCCAAAAACTTTGGAAGAGATTACTGCTACCCTTCCTCAGTAGGGATTCATGCTAATATCACTTAATCGAAAAAGCTTGGAAGAGATCAATGCTACCCTTCCTCAGAAGGGATTCATGCTAATATCACTTAAGCCAAAAACCTTGGAAGAGATTACTGCTACTCTCAGAAGGGATTCATGCTTATATCACGGTGAGTTATTGATTGTTGTTAAACGCCAAGTGAACATGTTACTTTTGATGAGATAATGATGATGTCTGTTGAATTACACCAACAGGATTTTATACATTGCAACAACAGTCCACAGATAGAACTGTCGCTCCACGAGGACACATCATCCTAAATGTAAACAAACCAATCTTTACTGTTTAATGCTGCATGCTTAGTGAAGAAGACGAAAATGACAATTATTTGTACGTTGAGTGAGTGAGTGATTGTTGTTTAAGCCAACTCAGTAATTTTTCAGCTATTTCATAGTGAGAACAAGTTAATTTTCAATGAGATGATGATGAGGTCCGCTTTGTTCTAGACCATCTGCCTGTCTTTTAAGAAAGGAATGGTGTATTGTTCTCAAGTCACAAATAAATATTACCTGTTTTGCATGTACATGTAGGACAACCTTTATCATCTAAAACATTTCCAAACCGACAGAATTTAGCACAAACTGGCCCACAGACAGGAGCTACAAAAAAATAACACAAAACATATATAAATACTGTGAAACACGTTTTATTTGTTGGGAGCCAATTTTTGTGTGGATATAGTGGGTCAACCAATTTACAAATTTAAGAAACCAACTGAGATTTACTAGAAAAGTGATGATGAGGGAAGGGGGGGGGGTGTATAGGGTTATGGTGTTTCAACAATATTTCAGCTACTTATATAGTCTATTTTGTTGGTGAAGGAAACCGGGAGTATCTGAAGAAAACCACCGAACTGTCTCAAGTCACTGACAAACTTATCACATAATGTTGTATCTAGTACACCTCACCTGTGCGGAACTCAAAGTCACAATGTTAGTGGTGATAAGCACTGATTGCATAGGTAGATTTTTTTGTGTTTTTTTTTCCAGCTTTCTCTACCAAAATGTTTAAAAAAATGCCTTGCATGATATAATTGAAATATTGTTGAAAGTGGCATTTAATAATGGGGTCCTGAAACTCACCACACGACCCGGTCCACTCATACACCACTTCCCATACACAACCCATACATTAATGTGTGCCCTTACTTATTACGTTTAACTTACCTGGATCTAAACAGGTGCGGAAGCAGCCTTGTTTGCAGCATTTCTCGTTACCAGGACAGCTATTGTCATTGATACAGTCACCAGGTCTAACTACTTGTATACACACAATATCAGGACGTTTATTTTTAGGACATCTTCCTGGCTTTACTACAATGCCTGTATAATAATCAATATTATTATCATTATCGAACACCCTATGCAACTACCTGTGCAATCAGTGCCTATCACCACTAACGTTGTGAGTTCAAATCCTGCTCAGGAGAGGTCTACTTGATACAACATTATGTGATAAAGTTTGTCAGTGACTTACGACAGGTTGGTGGTTTTCTACGGGTCCTCCGGTTTCCTACACCACTTTCCTGATCGTCACGGGATAATTGACATATTGTTGAAAGTGGCATCAACCACCATAACCCCATTACTATTATCGATCACAAAATATTAAGAGAAAGTAAATAACATTAAATTGGACACCACAAAAAATAACAAATATCAAACATTAACCGAAAATCATAGTGAACATCACAATACTTCCTGACACATGATGTTTGTTTGTTTGTTTGAGCTTAACGCCACTTTCAGCAATATTTCAGTTATATCGTAGCGGTCCGTTTTATTGGTGGAGGAAACCGGAGGACCCAGAGAAAATCACCTACCTGTCACAAGTCACTGACAAATTTGATCACATAATGTTGTACACCTCGCCCTGATCGACATTCAAACTATTGGTGATAGGTAAATCCAACTACCATATGATCATGACCACGACGGCCCAGTCAAAATATTAAGGGAAAGAAAATAAAAATAAATTGGACATCACTAACCACCACAAAAAATAACAAATATAAATTTGTTAAATATTAGATTACACGAAAATCATTATACTTTCTGACACATGTACTAATGATATACAACATATAGAAACAAAATAATCATATAAAATAACAGAAACAGATGTGGGCGCCGCATCGAAAATAGCTTAACATGAAAACAGTTTCTGAACACGTATATCTGAATACATTTAAAAAAAAACTGTGATGTACGATTACTAGAAATCATGAATGACCAAAGAACGCCATTTAATTCACGAATGCACGAAATGCATTGGTGGATTACATGCTTGGGCGATCACTAGTGACATATTTTTTTGTAATTTGACATCAGAGTTAGTTATTTTATTTATTATGTAGAATCATGTATTAAAATTAATGAGTTTTTCGACAATTTTCCCATGCAAAGATTGACCTTTCTGTGTATTAATATGTTTTATTGTGAAATGTCACTTACGGAGGGTAAAATATCATTTTTATGTTCATTAGTGACATCATCACTTTTATTTTATACTAATAACATGGCCGGGGCTGTCATGGCCGTGATGATATGGTAGCTGGATTTAGAACTACCTGTGCAATCAGTGCCGATCACAACTGATGCTGTGAGTTTGAATTTCGATCAGGGTGAGGTGTACAACATCATGTGACAAAATTGTCGGTGGTTTTCTCAGGTCTTCCGGTTTCCTCCACCAATAAAACTGCTCATAAGGGCAAATTTTCAGGTTTCCTTGAGTGCCGTTTTACTGTATATATGTATCTACATAACAACATAATTAATAATTCACTTTCGTTACGTTACCTCCTGGCTGTGTGCTACATTTCTTTTCACATTCTCGTAATGTGTTGAAATTATTTCTGTTGCCCTGGCAACCACCATACAGAAAATGTTTACATCTTCTCGCTTTTGTATCATAATAATATTTGGATATAGCAGCTTCACATGGTCCTGCGTCCTTAGGTAAAAGACAATCTACAATAAAATGGAAAATACAAAGCAGTGAAATAATCACTCTGCCACCCCTTGTACAAAAAAAACCCCAAGAAAATAAAATCATGCTAAACGGTAGTAAAAAAATGGCTTATTATTTTTGTAAATAAAATACAAACATGATTTATAGGTCGCCAGAATCTTTAATGGAATTTATCCTGCAAGCTGTTAAATCCTGCCAACAAGACACTTTGAGTTTTGTCACATGGTATGAAATGACTGTTTTCATATAAATTGAACACCCTGATATAACTGAAATTCTGCTAACGTCAGCATTAAACACCAATCAATCAATCATATAAATTGACTAACGGATAATGGAGGGCAATCTAGGTCACAGACAATGATATATCCTGCAACCATACAGCATTAATATAAAAAAAAATAAAGTACCCCTTTTACAGCTAGTCATAAATCCTCAATCTTAAGAGGGGGCTGTCATAGTCGTATAGTAGTTGGACTTACGACTACCTATGCAATCAGTTCCTATCACCACTGATGTTGTGAGTTCGATTCTCAATCAGGGCAAGGTGTGCAACAGTATGTGATAAATTTTGTCGGTGACTTGCGACACGTCGGTAGTTTTCTCCGTGTCTCCGGTTTTCTTCACCAATAAAACTGACTACCACGATATAACTGATATATTGATGAAAGTGGCATTAAACACCATCAAACAAACATCAATCTTAAGAGAAATAGTCATACAACCTGAATTTAACTACATAACCACTATGAGAAGTAGTCAAACCTGCTTTAAGTGACCACCTCTAT
The DNA here is from genome assembly GCA_963680875.1 of Bathymodiolus brooksi. Taxonomy (NCBI): domain Eukaryota; kingdom Metazoa; phylum Mollusca; class Bivalvia; order Mytilida; family Modiolidae; genus Bathymodiolus; species Bathymodiolus brooksi. Next base: position 58,241,429 of record OY804586.1, on the reverse strand, counting down.
CAACCAATAACTTGTAATTATGTGACCTTAATTTTCATTTTTCTTAACAGCGCATTGCATATCAATTAGACCTGTATTAAGCGACCACCTGTCTTATGTGGCCATATTTCACTGTTCCCTTAGAAGGTCACATAAGACAGGTTTGACTGTCGTCAAAATACTTAATATGAAAACTCCTGTCAAAAGAAATAAATTTATATATACAGTCAGACCTGCCCATGCAGTCACCTCTATTAAGCAGTCACCTGTATTGAAAGGTCATCCTTTTTCTTGTCCTTACATAGACAATTTCTTTCGAATTGCACCTCTTTTAAGAGGTCACCTGTCTTATAAGGTCACTTTTTCTTGGCCCCAAAGGTGACCACTTAATACAGGTTTGTATGTAAGTTCAAGATTTGAGCGTTCTTTATAAAAACGCTGTTCCCATGGTAATATGTGAGGATTGGCATTTGACTCACATGTAGAAAACACTCTATGGCCGTATCATTTCACTATGACAGAAGGTTTAGACCCATAGTAATAGTTTAATTCTGCGATTTTAATTGAAGTCCCTGTACCAAGCCAGTCAACGGTCATATATAAGTGTTTTAGGACTATCGAAAATGCCTTCGTTATGACAATTGAATTTGCATCAGTTTTCTATAATTTTTCGATCGGATTTTGAGATTGATTGGCATTTTTTGCTTTTGATTGTATTACCTGGATTGCATGGTACTATCACTGGACACATAACACATCGGGCACCATTAATAATCAGAATATTCTTTCTAGTACACACTCCGGATGGTATAAATTTACAATGTGGAATAGGGCAGGGATCTGGAAAACAATATCAAAATAAAATAAATAATTAAAATAACAAGATAATGGGTTTAATGTCATTCTGTATATTATCAATATTATTTAAAATGGTTTGGTTTAGGTCTATAGTGCTTAACCCCACTTTCAACAATATTTCAGTTATATCGTGGCGGTCAGTTTTATTGGTGGAAACCCATGACCTGTCGCAAGTCACTTACAACGTTTATCACATAATGTTGTATCGAGCACACCTCACATGTGCAGGATTTGAACCCACAATGTTAGTGGTGATAGGCACTAAAACAAACTACCAAATTTGCGCATTTATGTCTCAACCAAAATTTACGTTAAACAATACCTGTGTCTTTATAATACACAACAGTTGCCATGCATGGAGCAGAAAATTCTTAACTTTTCGAAGCAGTTGATGTCACTTCCTGTATATTTATAGAAGTTCCTGTTGTCCGATCTTTTGTTATTTAATATATTTCTTATGATATTTTTGTGCTGTTCGTATTTTGGATTTATCCGGATTTATATATTTTATTGGCTAACAACCAAATCTCGCCATTAATCGTGATTTTCACAAATTTGTATTGCTTTGTAGATCATAGTTTGTCCTTTTTCTTTTGACCATTGTGTTTTTGTCCTTCGATGTACGGATTGTGATTACCCTTCAAACTCTTCTTAATGCCTTTGGATTTAGGTTTTTATGGTGTTTCATGCCACTTTCAACAATATTTCAGTAATATCATGGTGGTCAGTTTTATTGGTGTAGGAAACCCAAGTACCCAGAGAAAACCACCAAGCTGTTGTACGTCACTGACAAACTTCATCACCTAATGTTGTATCGAGTACACCTTGCCATGAACAGGGTTCGAACTCACAACTTTAGTGGTGATAGGCACCAATTTCATTGGTAGTTGTAAATCCTTCTACCATACGATCATGACCACGCCGGCCCCTAAATGTTTATATAAATATGTATATTAAATGTAGATTTTGTGCAAATTAAAATAATGAAAGCACAAAGTGATGCTTATCCTCCAGGTGAGTTTCGGCAAATTGTTAAAAACATGCAATCAAGAATATGCCATAAAAATTGTAGACATATGCCATCAATAAAAGAAACAAGCTTTATAAATTTCTGTCTTTTGGGAATAGGCATGGTACACAAAAGACGGAAACAATCACCTAAAAATTCCCTCCAAAACAAAGATTTGGTTATCCATATCTATTTGTATTGACATACTACATGTACCTGGTTTATTTGGACGACATCTTTTATGGCAGTCTTCCAACGTTTCAAAGTTGTTCTCATTTCCGCCACACCCACCATAGATAAATTTACCACACTTTTTCTCTTTGTAATCATAATAATATCGTGGAAATGAACCCTTGCAAGGTCCTGGCTGTTTTGGAAGTGAACAAGCTACAAAACAAGATAAAACGTTCCATACACATGTGAATTATTTTAGATAATCGTAACTTGTAATGTTTTGTATTCTAACACATTCGACTATCCTATTAAAGTCCATAAAACGACTTAAATCCAACTTAATTATATATCTACTTCTTTATTAGAATTGAATTGAATTGAATTGAATTTTTGGTGTTTAACGCCACTTTCAACAATATTTCAGCTATATCATGGCGACCAGTTTTAGTGGTGGAGGAAGGCGGAGTGCCCAGAGAGAACCACCGACCATGGGCAAGCAACTGGCAAACTTTATCACTTGCGGCTGCGAGTCGAGTGCATCCTTTTTTGTAATTTACAAAGCTGGGCGCGAACCCACGCCGTATTGGTGATAGGCTTGTATGAGTTGGTAGATCCAACGACCTAACTCATTGAGCCACCTGGGTCCCTATTAGATCATTATTATTGGCATAAACATATAAAACGAAAACAATAAAAACCATGTTCTAGATTTTGACATTTTCAAAAGGTCAAAAGTCAAGCAACCCTATACATTTGTAGTGACTCCATGACCCCTTTGACAAACAATTTTTCAGATTTGAGTGTTAATGATATGTGTAAATAATTTAAAGGGCAATAACTCCTATATAATGTCTCTTTATTGTTTTGTAATACTGGTTTTCAACGCCACTCTCAACAATATTTCAGTTATATCGTGGCGATCAATTTCATTGGTGGAGGAAACCGTAGCACCTGTGAAAACCACTGACCTGTCGCAGGTCACTAACAAACTTTATCACATAATGTTGTATCGAGAATACCTCGCCATGAACAGGGTTCGAACTCACAACTTGAGTGGCGATAGGCACTGATTGCATATGTAGTTATAAATCCAACCACCATACATTCATGGCCACAACGTCTCCTCTTCCCATTTCGGAAGCGACAAAAAGGCATTACAGCTAACAAAAATATCAATAATTTTATTTTGTATTAACATACTATTTGGTTTCTCTGGACATCTCTCCTGGCAATCTTCCAACGTTTCAAAGTTGTTCTCATTTCCGCCACATCCACCGTAGATAAATTTACCACACCTTTTCTCTTTGTAATCATAATAATATCGTGGAATTGAAGCCTTACAAGTTCCTGGCTGTTTTGGAAGTGAACAAACTACAACACAAGATTGAAAAATATTTATCTATTTGCTCTTTCAATTATTTCAGATATTTATTTCTTGTTGACAATTACGGGGAACTGGTTCCTACACTCCGTTTCTATAAGAGGGGGATGGCAGTCTGCGCCAAAAACCACTAGCCCTATGCCCCTGTCTAGTAAAAATTGGTTCGGGCTAGTAAAAATTGTATAAAATTTACTTAATCAAATAGGAAAAATTCTTCTAAAATACTGTTCGGGCTAGTTTGTCGAAATGTTTTTGGCACAGACTGGGATGGTATGATGTTAAATGCCACTTTCAACAATATTTCAGTTAAATCGTGGCGATCAGTTTTATTGGTAGGAAACCAGAGTACTCAGAGAAAACCACCGACCTGTCGCAAGTCACTGACATACTTTATCACATAATGTTGTATCAAGTACACATGCCCTGAACAGGGTTAAAACTCACAACTTTAGTGGTGATAGGTACTGATAGCATAGTTAATTATAAACCCAACTACCATACAATCACGACCACGACAGCCCTCATTTTTTTAAGAATATGCTGTAGGAGTTAGATAAGCTATATATAGCTAGAGTCGAACTGTTTTAGTATTTTGTTTCATATTGATCGAATAAAATATGTGAGTGTCCTGAGATGCAGTGTGTGCATACGGACAAATTGGTCTTCAGGTTATTCAAGGAAATGAAATATCCCAATTTGAGATAAAGAAAGTCCACGACTGTTTTTCTGTACTGAGGGAAATCAGATGTTCTTCATTTTTTAACTCAATTTTAATAAAAGACAATAATTTAATTTGATGTGAATACTGCAATCTGATTGGCTGATCCACCTGGAGCAACATTGGTTATACATGATAACCAGGGTTAGTATTGTGATGTCCCCAATATATTCATTTGTCATTGACAAATTCAAATAATCAAATGAAATAATCTTAATTAAAATCAGGGAATCATTAAAATTTGTTATACAAATTAAATTATAAGGAATATATGAAATTTTTGAACAGGTTATATTTGTATAACCTGGTTGGGTACTGTTTACGCTTTCCATAAACGGATACACCAGACCAGGTTATATCGTATAACCTGTTCATAAATTTCAAATATTACTTAAAATAAAATATTACAATATCAAATCAATATGTTGCTCTTTTAATTCATCCTACACAATAAAATTTAGATAAAAAAAAAAATCAACAAAAAACAGGGCCGTTGTGGTCGTGATTGCATGGTAGTTGGATTAACAACTACCTGTGAAATCACTACCAATCTGATCCTGTCACCACTAAAGTTGTAAGTTCAAACCCCGTTCATGGTGAGGTGTACTCGATACAACATTATGTGATAAAGTTTGTTAGTGACTTGTGGTAGATCTCCAGTTTCCTTCACCAATAAAGCTAACCACCACGATATAACTGAAATATTGATTAAAGTAGCGTTAAACACAATAACCATAAACAAAACAACAAATGTCTAAATTATGACATTAAACTTAAAATTTAAAATGGAGGACCATGTGGCTCAATGAGTTACGTAGTTGTAGGGCCCGGGTGGCTCAATGAGTTAGGTAGTTGTAGGACCCGGGTGGCTCAATGAGTTAGGTAGTTGTAGGGCCCGGGTGGCTCAATGAGTTAGGTAGTTGTAGGGCCCGGGTGGCTCAATGAGTTAGGTAGTTGTAGGGCCCAGGTGGCTCAATGAGTTAGGTAGTTGTAGGACCCGGGTGCCTCAATGAGTTAGGTAGTTGTAGGGCCTGGGTGGCTCATTGAGTTAGGTAGTTGTAGGACCTGGGTGGCTCAATGAGTTAGGTAGTTGTAGGGCCTGGGTGGCTCAATGAGTTAGGTAGTTGTAGGGCCCGGGTGGCTCAATGAGTTAGGTAGTTGTAGGGCCCGGGTGGCTCAATGAGTTAGGTAGTTGTAGGACCCGGGTGGCTCAATGAGTTAGGTAGTTGTAGGGCCCGGGTGGCTCAATGAGTTAGGTAGTTGTAGGGCCCGGGTGGCTCAATGAGTTAGGTAGTTGTAGGGCCCGGGTGGCTCAATGAGTTAGGTAGTTGTAGGGCCCGGGTGGTTCTATGAGTTAGGTAGTTGTAGGGTCTGGGTGGCTCAATGAGTTAGGTAGTTGTAGGGCCCGGGTGGCTCAATGAGTTAGGCAGTTGTAGGGCCCGGGTGGCTCAATGAGTTAGGTAGTTGTAGGGCCCGGGTGGCTCAATGAGTTAGGTAGTTGTAGGGCCCGGGTGGCTCAATGAGTTAGGTAGTTGTAGGGCCCGGGTGGCTCAATGAGTTAGGTAGTTGTAGGGCCCGGGTGGCTCAATGAGTTAGGTAGTTGTAGGGCCCGGGTGGCTCAATGAGTTAGGTAGTTGTAGGGCCCGGGTGGCTCAATGAGTTAGGTAGTTGGATTACCTAACAACTCATACAAGCCTATCACTAATACGGCATAGGAGGCTTAACTGACAGCTTACAGGCTGTACCACAATCAACAGGACAACAGATGGTACCCAAGATATATAAATAAACTTACCTGAACCGAGAGGCTTAACTGGCAGCTTACAGGCTGTACCACAATCAACAGTACAACAGATGGTACCCAAGATATATAAATAAACTTACCTGAACCGGGAGGCTTAACTGGCAGCTTACAGGCTGTACCACAATCAACAGGACAACAGATGGTACCCAAGATATCTAAATAAACTTACCTGAACCGGGAGGCTTAACTGGCAGCTTACAGGCTGTACCACAATCAACAGGATAACAGATGGTACCCAAGATATCTAAATAAACTTACCTGAACCGGGAGGCTTTACTGGCAGTTTACAGGCTGTACCACAATCAACAGTACAACAGATGGCACCCAAGATATATAAATAAACTTACCTGAACTGGGAGGCTTAAGTGGCAGTTTACAGGCTGTACCACAATCAACAGGACAACAGATGATACCCAAGATATATAAATAAACTTACCTGAACCGGGAGGCTTTACTGGCAGTTTACAGGCTGTACCACAATCAACAGGACAACAGATGGTACCTAAAATATACAAATAAAACCATTTATCTAACATTATGTACGTTTTCCTTTGAAATTTAAGAAAGTCGCCTATCTGATACAAGACGTTGTATCACCACACTGTGGTGATAAAAGAATAGCGTGACGTTGCATGAGACGTTCTCTGCCGAACTACATTGTCATGACGTCATATCAATGGAATGCGAGTCAAAACACAGTAAAGTGACATTGGTGAATGAACGGCAGATAACGTGACGTCATGCACAAAATGTAGTCTCCCTCAGAGTATTTATAAATTTTAATTCAACCCTTGTTTTTTTGTTTAAAATTCATTACATAGTGCGTTGGTACAAGACTTTATATCTGCGACAGTTCTTGCCTGTTGTGAGAACTAATCGCATCACAACTCTCATAGTGATACTGGTTAAACACAATAAATAAATAAATCAATCAATTAAATCATACTCGATCATGTGAAATGAAATGAATGCTTTAAAAATTAAAAATTACAAAAAAAAAATCACAATTCACAATAGGTGGGTTTAATTTTTATATACAGTACTGTGCTTACAGTCTTCATTAGGACCATGACTAAATAACACTCAATTTGTTCCCCTTTATTAGTGCTCAAAATCACATAATAGCAGGATAAAAAACAATATTCACAATTGCCTGTATAGAAAGTTAAATATTTTAATATACTATACCGTGTTTACAGTCTTTGTTAGAGGAACACTGTCTGTCATAACGTTTACAAAGGACGTCTCTCCTAATAGGTGGACATTGACTCTATAAATAATAAAACATATGGTTCCAATTGAACATGAGAGGATATTCAATTTTACACTTAGACACAAAGTTTGTCAGCGATTTACGGCAGGTCAGTGGTTTTCTCCGGGTACTCTATTTCCTCCATCAATAAAACTGACCGCCACAATATAACTGAAATATTGTTGAATGTGACATTACACACCATATTCCCAAATTAAGACACAAATTAAGGTAAAGGAACAGTGCTTGTACTGCTGTTCTACATATCAATCATCACAGTATGCTGTTTAACAATGAGCAAAACTCATACATTAAAATGAGTATGATACCTAAATGGCCCCTAGCCTTCAAGTTCATATTGCAGGAGATGGAAATATCAACATTTTAATCCATTACTAGAAACTTTATTATGGTAGAACATTCTCCAATATCCATGTATAATTCATGAGTATTTTTCATTGGTTTCATTACAAAAGTATAATTCTGTATCATCCAATCAGAATGTTTCTTCCATAATCTGTTTAATATAACTAATAGTTGTATTTGATTGTTGTTATGGAAGATAAATATAGATTAGGTACAGAATAGACATGTAATGAAAGAATGAGCTTGATTGATAGTGGATTACCGCTGATGATTAGAATCTAGATGTGTGGAAGGGCCCTGGTGGCTCATTGAGATAGGTAGTTGTAGGGCCCGGGTGACTCAATGAGTTAGGTAGTTGGATTACCTAACAACTCATACAAGCCTATCAGAAATATTTCAGCTATATCATGGCGACCAGTTTTAGTGGTGGAAGAAGCCGGAGTACCCGGAGAGAACCACTGACGATGGGCAAGCAACTGACAAACTTTATCACTTGCGACTGCACCCTCTTTTGTAATTTACAAAGCCGTATTGGTGATAGGCTTGTATGAGTTGTTAGGTATTCCAACTACCTAACTCATTGAGTCACTTGGGCCCTATGGTAGTTGGATTTACAACTACCAATGTAATCAGTGACAATCACCACTAAAGTTGTGAGTTGAATCCCACTCAGGCGAGGTGTATTCGATACAACATTATGTGGTAAATTCTGTTAGTGACTTGCGGCAGATCCACGGCTTTCTCCGGTTTCGTCCACCAATAAAACTGACTGCCACAATATAACTGAAATTATGTTGAAGGTGGCATTAAACACCATAAACATAAAAAAACACAATACGTACATGATCTGGTTTTACTTTCTTCTGACATGATGTTCCACAAGCAGGTTGGAAACAACACTGTTTCCCTGTTAAATAAAAAAAAACTTTTCTGCTTATGAAAGATGGATTATAAGGTGTGCTATAGCTTTAATATTTTAATAAACTTTCTTCCGTGTTCATTAGCCTCTGTTCTAAATAACATTTCATACTTATTTAATACAAATGTCATATACAAATAGTTCATTACACTGAGGGCCATATGGCAGTATATGTACCTAAGCAAAGCCAAGGTCCATATAATATTTTGGGAATGACAGACCGGTCCATAAATTGCCATTCGGCCATGAACTGTTTGTTTTATTATACACAACGGACCAAAACTACTTCAGTCAGAACACAATTGAATGCAATGTCGGTCGATTTCTGGGTTTTATATTATATTGTATCGGCTTGCTTACAAAGACAAATAGTGTAAATAAAAACATAAAGTATAATACATGTATACAGTAGGTGGCCATAATTATTTCACCAAGATGGCGGCAATTAAAAATCAATTATTGAAACATCCAATTTCTCTTTCATATTTAATATAATTAACTGTCATTAAAATGTCCAAAATTTTGACAGTGTATAATTGGGGGTCAGAGCTCAAAAAGTCATTCGACGGAAGTGACGTTATTTTGACAACATTGGTTAAATTTCGTCTGCTAAAAAAATGGCTCGTCACAACAAGGAGATGACAACAGAGACGAAACAAATGATACTACGATTGAAACGAGAAGGCTATGCACACAGGAAAATTGCTGAAATAATCGGGAGGGGTCATTCTACGATTACAAAATTTCTAAAGCGTTATGATGAGAGGAATTCCGTGGAAAATAAGCCTAAAACCGGAAGGAAAAAGTTGGTGACGGAACGAGGAGACCGTGTAATCTTACGCTCAGTGAAAGTCAACAGGAGAGAAACTTTGAGAGATTTGACAAACATTGTAAATGAAAGACTACCACGGCCTGTTTCTACTAGAACTGTTCGCCGCAGATTGAAATTTCATGGTTATACGAGGCGCCGAGTTCGGAAGACTTTAACAGTGTCATTAAAAAACCGAAAAAATCGTGTAAATTGGTGCAGAGGTAAGCTTGCCATGTCAGTTCAATTATATTGGAAACGTATAATATTCTCAGATGAAACACAAGTAGTTGTCGGTCATGACAGGCGAGTGCATGTTTGGAGAAAGGCTGACGACATTTGGCGACCTGAATGTGTTGGTTTGAGGGGTGGTCCTCGTGTAGCAGTGATGTTTTGGGGATGCATTACCTTTGATGGAGTTGGTACATTGACTGAAATTAAGGGAAATATGAACACTACAAAATATTTAGAGACTCTTGGTGATAATGTATGGCCAGTAATCGCTAAAATATTTCCGAACGGTGGGTACATCTTTCAAGATGATAATGCTCCATGTCATGCCTCTCGCAGAGCTGTCCAGTGGAAGAGAGAAAATGAATTAAATTGTCTGAATTGGCCATCTCAATCGCCTGACTTAAACATAATTGAAAATGTGTGGAGAACAATTAAAATCAAACTGCAGAATTCTAAATGTGACATTTTAAATAAAAAAATTCTTGTGAGGGAGGTGAAAAAGATATGGGTTGGGCTAACTCCAGTTTATATTCAGAGCTTGTATAACTCAATTTCAAGGAGAATTCGAAGTGTAATTGTAGCAAAAGGTCACATAACGAAATACTGAAAATGACAGGTATGTAAAATAAATCTTGAGAACATATTTCCTATTTTTCCCTATGCATATATTCCACAAGTCATGAGATGGCGGCCATCTTGGTGAAATAATTATGGCCACCTACTGTACATTACGGGGCAGGTGGCCCCGAGTGGATAGGGTAGTTGACCTCTGACCCCGGACTAAACACCAATGACGTTAGTTTGCAGCCTCTGGACCAACCTCAAATGTAAAGATTTTCAGACACTTACCCATGGTTGGAGACCGCATCGGTGGCATAATGGTTAGCATGCTCACCTCGAGTGCAGTAGATCGTGGGTTCGAGCTCCGGTCAGGTCAAGCCAAAGACTATAAAATTGGTATTTGTTACTTCTCCACTAAGCAGGCAGCGTTAAGGAGAGAGCAACGACTGGTTGGCTCGGAATCAGAATAATGTGTCCAGGTGGAGCGACATGTCTACCCTCAGACAGCTGTTTCAGTGAGCTAGCACTATAAATATCCAACTCAGCAAAGTGGACCTCATCATCATCATCTCATTGAAAATTAACTTGTTCTCACCATGATATAGCTGAAAAATTGCTGAGTTAAACAACAATCACTCACTCATTACCCATGGTGGGGGGTTTCCTGGTCAGTTAAATATAGCTGTAAGGGATTCCTGCTTGAAAATTTAACATAGACAATAAATACACATGACAAGACAAGATGGTCTACAAAATTGAATAATAACATCACAAATGAAATAACATTATTTTTGGACGACAGAGATATATGGTTAACCAGGAGGACTAGCATGATATTGTAGGACACAATTACTTGTTCAGATGGTAATGTTATTCTAACAATAAAACAGATTATTGTAGAATATCAATTTGAGTGCAATACGGCATGGGTTCGCGCCCGGCTTTGTAAATTATAAAAATGGGTGCACTCGACTTGCAGCCAAAAGTGATAAAGTTTACCAGTAGCTTGCCCATAGGCGGTGGTTCTCTCCGGGTACTCAGGCTTCTTCCATCACTAAAACTGGTCGCCATGATATAGCTGAAATATTGCTGAAAGTGGCATTAAACACCAAAAACCAACCAACCATCAATTTGAGTGCTGTATGCTGACACCGTAAGTGAAAATCTTTCACTTTGAGGGACAGTCGTACCTGTGCACTAATAAATGTATTTTGGCTGCAATCGTCTGCCATTATATTGATTTTCTTTTGTGTTGATTCGTTACAGTTGATTGACTTCACATGTAAATACTAGTAGATATTAAGTTACTGTATTTCCTAACTTATGAAATATTGACGGTGTTTATACCACCAAATATAGGCACTATAAAGTACATGTATATTATACTGACCGTCATCACAGTCTCTGTCAGCATTACATTGTTGATTGAAGATGATACAGTGAAGGTGAGGATTAAATGGAGGACATCCGGGTCTATCTCCCTGTAAATAGATAAACATTGAGATTGAAGATGATACAGCGAAGGTGAGGATTAAATGGTGGACATCCGGGTCTATCTCCCTGTAAATAAATAAACATTGAGATTGAAGATGATACAGTGAAGGTGAGGATTAAATGGTGGACATCCGGGTCTATCTCCCTGTAAATAGATATACATTGAGATTGAAGATGATACAGCGAAGGTGAGGATTAAATGGTGGACATCCGGGTCTATCTCCCTGTAAATAGATAAACATTGAGATTGAAGATGATACAGCGAAGGTGAGGATTAAATGGTGGACATCCGGGTCTATCTCCCTGTAAATAGATAAACATTGAGATTGAAGATGACACAGCGAAGGTGAGGATTAAATGGTGGACATCCGGGTCTATCTCCCTGTAAATAGATCATACAAGATAAACATTGAGATTCTCAAACATTTAATGATCGACTTGACATGCATGATTCATGATCCAGCAAGATACTGTGAAATCATTATTATTTGTGGTATACCAATTTTTGTGGATATTGTGGATCCACAAATTTACATATCCACGAAAATAGGAATTCACGAATTTAAATGGTTTGGTTTTGTGGTGCTTAATGCCACTTTCAACAATATTCATCTATATCATGGCTGTCAGTTTTATTGATTGCAGAAACCGAAGTACCCGGGGAAAACCAGACCAGTTGCAAGTCACTGACAAACTTTATCACCTCGCCATGAGTGGGTTTTGAACTCACAACGTTAGTGGTGATAGGTACTGATTGCATAGATAGTTGTAAATCCAACTACGATCACGACCACAACCACCCCTTAGAATGCAGCATACCGTTATAGGATCTTGACATTGCAGAGCTCCACACAGGCCAGGGCAACATTTTTGTCCAGCTGTAAAGAAAATTAGAACAGATTCAGGCAATAGATACCATTTGATACAATATCCACGAGGATCAAATAAAACTACTTCGCTACTTCCATTTTATTTTCAATGAAAATATATGATTGAATGATTGTGTTTAACATCACTTTCAGCAATATCATGGCGACCAGTTTTAGTGGTGGAAGAAGCTGGAGTACCCGGAGAGAACCACCCACAATGGGCAAGCAACTGGTAAACATTATCACTTGCGGCTGCGAGTCGAGTGAACCCTTTTTTGTAATTTACAAAGCCGTGCGCAAACCCACGCCGTATTGGTGATAGGCTTGTGTGAGTTGTTAGGAAATCCAACTAGCTAACTCATTGAGCCACCCGGGCCCCCATGAAAACATAGCTTCAAGTTTTCCTTATGCAAAATACTGTTTATACATGTATATGTAATAACTTGAAATTATAGTGTAGTGCTGCAAATTTCTGATCAGAGAACTTAATACCTATACAGTTGTTGAGTTCAGTCCCGCCAGAATGAGGTGCACTCGACACAACTGTATGTGAGTTCCGGTTGGTGCGATAACCTCAATAAAACTAACCGCCATGATATAACTGAAATATTACTGAAAATGGTGTAAAACATCAATAAACAAAACCTCTCTTTCATTCTACATCTGGATTTCCCTTTCTTCCTATTATTTCGACCTATATATGTACTTGTACCTTTCGGACAATCAGAATCTTTCCCTTTGCAGTCAGATATTACTAATGCACGAGCACAATAGTCTTTTGGAACTACTCTTACAGCTGGGCAAACGCCTGGTCTTGGTTTCAGAGTCTGGAAAAAACACACAATATTATATACTTAAATAAATATATTTTTTCTTGTATTGTTAACTATACATTTTGTTGTCATGAATCGCTAGAATATGATTGATTGAATGGTGTTTAATGTCTTTGTTAGAATAAATAACACATAGATCTACATATCTTATCAATAACAAAACAAAATATTGATATAAATACATGCTGTTTTAATGTTGACATTGTAAGCTACAAACGGTCATGTTTGACCATGACTATTACATACTCACTGTCAAAATTGACTTTGACTGTAACAGTGGAGCTTTAATGCTGACATTGTAATCTACAAACAGTCATGTTTGACCATGATTATAACATACACACTGCCAAAATTGACTTTGACTGTAACAGTGGAGCTTTAATGCTGACATTATAATCTACAAACAGTCATGTTTGACCATGATTATAACATACACACTGCCAAAATTGACTTTGACTGTAACAGTGGAGTTTTAATGCTGACATTGTAAGCTACAAACAGTCATGTTTGACCATGACTATAAAGTCATGTTTGACCATGACTATAACATACACAGTCAAAATTGACTTTAACTGTAACAGTGGAGTTTTAATGCTGACATTGTAAGCTACATATGGTCATGTTTGACCATGACTATAACATACAAACTGTCAAAATTGACTTTGACTGTAACAGTGGAGTTTTAATGCTGACATTGTAATCTACAAACGGTCATGCTTGACCATGACTATAACATACACACTGTCAACATTGACTTTGACTGTAACAGTGGAGTTTTAATGCTGACATTGTAAGCTACAAACGGTCATGTTTGACCATGACTATAACATACACACTGTCAAAATTGACTTTGACTGTAACAGTGGAGTTTTAATGCTGACATTGGTATCTACAAACAGTCATGCTTGACCATGACTATAACATACACACTGTCAAAATTGACTTCGACTGTAACAGTGGAGTTTTAATGCTGACATTGTAAGCTACAAACATTCATGTTTGACCATGACTATAACATACACACTGTCAAAATTGACTTTGACTGTAACTTTTATTTATGGTAATTTCACTAATACTTACTGGAGTTGGTTTTACTTTCTTCTGACAAGATGTTCCACATGCTCGTTGGAAACAGCACAACTTCCCTGTTAAAAATACAATTATCTCTTTATGAAGATGGACAAAAAGGTGTGGCATAGTTTTAAAATTTGATCAGCTATCTTTGTGTTCATTAGCCTCTGTTCTAATTAACATTTGATACTTATATAATACATGTATATATTACGGAGGGCCCGGGTGGCTCAATGAATTAGGTAGTTGGATTACCTAACAACTCATATACGCCTATCCTCAATACAGCGTAGGTTCGCACCTGTCTTTGTAAATTAGAAAAAAGGGTGCACTCGACTCACAGGCACAAGTGATAACGTTTACTAGTTGCTTGCCAATGGTCTGTGGTTCTCTCCGGATACTCCGGCTTCTTCCACCACTAAAACTGGTCGCCATGATCTAGCTGAAATATTGCTGAAAGTGGTATTAACCACAATAAATCAAATCAAATCAAAGTATATATTACAGGGAATGGTGGTCCTGATTGGGTGAGGTTAGAGGGTTTAAAAAAGAAAGAAAAATAAACTTTTAAATGATTTTATGCTTAAATGTGTAAATATAAACAGGGGCGCATTTTTTAATTCGAAATCCGAATCGTGTTTCAGAATCCGGATTCCGATTCCGCGTTTTTTAATTAATGTCAAAATCATGATCTTGAATCAAGCAAATCGAAGATCGAGCATGATCCAATTTGAATTATTTATTCTCTATAGAAGCCATCTTTGAAATCATTTAAAGTAAATCACAAAGTTTTTATTTCACAGAAAACATGTTTCTGATTTTCAAAAAAATCTGAAGCATGATTTTGCAAATAAAATGCACCCCTGATGAGACGTCAGGCTGTAGCCATCTTGTTTACATTGGATACGAAAGTAGTTCCAGCTATAAGAATTATTAACGTGTAAACTCGTCAAAAGATACACACAATACTACTACCCAATCAAAATACACTAAACTGACACGTGCAAATAAGATTGTATTTGTTTGTTTGTTTGTTGGATGGTGTTTTAACGCTACTTTCAACAATATTTCAGTTATCTCGTGGCGGTCAGTTTTATTGGTGGAGGAAACTGGAGGACCTGGAGAAAACCACAGACCTGTCGCATGTCACCAACAAACTTTATCACATAATGTTTGTTGTACACCTCACAACATCAGTGGTGATAGGCACTGATTGCATAGGTAGTTGTAAATCCAACTACCATACGATCACGGCCACGACAAATAGGATCATAATTATACAGTCAAACTTGCCCTAATGGTCACTTGATATAAACGGTCACCTCCGGTTTTCTGGTCACTGACACTGCCAGGTCCCCCATGGATTTTTATGTAATAAATTAACTTAAATTAACGGTCACTTCCTTTACGCGGCCAACGGACAGAAAGATTTGTCTTTAAATAAAGAAAAACGACATTGTTTTGTCAGTCATAAAAATGTCACGCAAGGTGTTAACGTTATCCGAAAGAGTTGAAGCCATCAAACTACATGATGGTGGGAAAAGTTCTCGAGATGTTGCCCAGATAATGGGCAGCCTATATATTATTATATATATACATACACATGTACATGTATATATATATATATATATATGTAAAGCCACCTGATGAGTACCTTTGGCAGGGACGAAACAGTTTTAATTCCGGAATATTTGTAATACTTAAAAAATTGTGAACCTTGAATTACAGGTCACCTTTATTTAGCAGCCAGTTTTTGCCGGCCCTTAAGTGGCTGTTTAAATCAAGTTTGACTGTACTAATGTGACCTTTAAACACTATACGACCTTTGTCACAGTTTCTCAGAATTATAACAATGTGACCTTTAAATACATTACACTGACCGTCATCACAGTCTCTGTCAGCATTACATTGTTGATTGAAGATGACACAGCGAAGGTCAGGATTAAATGGTGGACATCCGGGTCTATCCCCCTGTAAATAGATAAACATTGAGATTGAAGATGATACAGCGAAGGTCAGGATTAAAAGGTGGACATCCGGGTCTAATACTATCTCCCTGTAAATAGATAAACATTGAGATTGAAGATGACACAGCGAAGGTCAGGATTAAATGGTGGACATCCAGGTCTAATACTATCTCCCTGTAAATAGATAAACATTGAGATTGAAGATGACACAGCGAAGGTCAGGATTAAATGGTGGACATCCAGGTCTAATACTATCTCCCTGTAAATAGATAAACATTGAGATTGAAGATGACACAGCGAAGGTGAGGATTAAATGGCGGACATCTGGGTCTATCTCCCTGTAAATAGATAAACATTGAGATTGAAGATGACACAGCGAAGGTCAGGATTAAATGGTGGACATCCGGGTCTATCTCCCTGTAAATAGATAAACATTGAGATTGTCAAACATTTATGGTGGACATATCCGTGTCCATCTCCCTGTAAATAGATAAACATTGAGATTGTCAAACATTTTTTGATCGACTTAAGAGGTACGATTTATGATCCAGCGTTCAGTATACGATATACGGAAAGCTATTTTCTATCAACTTGATTGATTGCTCAACTTCAAGTGGCAAATGTTCAAGGCATATTCTGAACGAGATAAAAAAAAAGAGAGAAATGAATGGAACTAGAGTGAGTGAGTGATTGTTGTTTAACTCCAATTCAGGAATTTTTCAGCTATATCATGGTGAGACCAACACGCCAAGTTGGATTTTTATAGTGCTAGCTCACTGAAATAACAGTTCTCGGGTAGACATGTTGCTCCACTCTGACATATTATTCTGATACCAAGCCAACTAGTCTTTGCTCTTTCTCCTTAATGTTGGATGCTTAGCGGAGAAGCCATAAATACCAATTTTATAGTGTTTGGTTTGACCTGTCTCGAACCCGTGATTTACTGCACTTGAGGTGAGCATGCTAACCGTTACACCATCGATGCGGTAACTGGGTCTAGAGTGTGTAGCGTTACAGTAATATATTCATAGCGATAAAGAAACTGAATTGCAACAGTTTAGTAAATAGCAACAACAATTTAAAAAAGTGAACATGGTTAACATGGCAATACAGGTTGTTCTAACATGCAACAAAATCATCCAGTAATTACAATTTCAACAGACGATTATGATATCAAAATACGAGGATTTAATCTAATGTTGTGTCAACACCTCTGCTGCTGGTGGACTATTAGTCCCCTAGGGCATCGTCCGCCCACTAGTTAGTGATTCGACACTGACATGGTTTAAAAGCTATATTATTATCGAAATTTACAGTTCCTAAATAAATATTATTAAAACCAAGGTTCCCCTCTCTCAGGTATAGGTGATCTTAGCTGATTTTTGCTATTCTATTTAGACCCTTTGGTTTTCTTGCTCCCAATGATTATTAAATTATTTGGCTCCCAATCTTTTTGCCGTAAAGGCCCTGTTACACGATAAAGCAAGTATCGTGATACTTGTATCATGATACTTTTTGTATCACGATCCTTGTCAGTTTACACACTAAATCAAGTAGCATGTTTCATGTAGAGCTTGTTTACAAATTGTTCCCACCAAAATGGAGAATCCTGACAATGAAGACATTATCATCCCTTTTTGTATTTTGCTAATTCCTGCTGGAATTCAGCAATACAGAGGGAACCTGTTCATACAAATGGAGGAAACTCTCTATCTGTTCCTTTAACCAAATAACATCACTACTTTCTTTCCCTTTCCAGCCATGTTTTATTTACCATGTGCTGACCATTTTTTACTTGTTGATGATGTTGTAACCTCCTGACCTCAAACCAAGATCTCTGATTGGCCAGAGATAAAATGTATCGTGATCCTAGCTGTACAGAATAGAACATGTTCTATATATCCCAAAGTGTGTATCATGCAACTTCTAAAAGTTGCACGATACAGAGTAATAGCACTGTTTACACTGTATTTTTTGGTTTATGATACAAGTATCATGATACTTGCTTTATACCGTGTAACAGGGGCTTAAGTGTACCTGATGGTTATTCCAGAAACACACCGTGCAAACAATATTTGATATCTACCTTTCATTTTGTGCAGGTAAAAAAAAAGAACGTAATGTAACATACCGTTATAGGATCTCGACATCTCAGAGACCCACACAGACCAGGGCAACATTTTTGTCCGGCTGTAATGAAAATTAGAACAGATTCAGACGATAATTATAGTTTCATACAATATCCACGAAAACTTAAAACAACATTGTAACTTCCATTTTATGTTAATCAGAAGTCATGACAGACAATGCAATGTCCAAATTATTACACAGAATACTAAGATCGAGCAACTCAAACCACACTACAAACCGCAGGTAAACTCAGGTGCCCCGGAAGGGTAAGCATTTCCTGTTCCACATGTGGCACCCATCATGTTAGGCAAAATGCTGTTTAGAGAACCTAATATCTTTTGTTTGTGTAAAATTTTATATTCAAGGTTTCTTTGTATCTGTCACGGTACTTTTTTAAAAAAAAATTGTTAATTACAACAACAAAATATTAATGCTGGCGCTATTCGAAAGTCATAGAAATACTTCCATAGATTTCATTTTTGTATCTGTCACTGCTCTTCTTAAAATAAGAAGAACAAAATAATGTTGCATAATGCAAAAGTCATAGTAGTTTTCATCTGACTGGTATATTTTTATCAAAAGAAATATTTCCATGGATTACATTAGAACACTTGAAGTAGATCACCCTTTTCTCCCAGGTCGTGATCATATGGTACATGTAGTTGTATTTCCATCTACCGAGGAATCCAATCACATCTAATAGTGTTGAGTTCGATTCAAACCGGTGATGAGGTGTACTCGGCACAAATGTATGTGAACTGTAGTGATTTTTGACAGATACTTTGGTTTCCTATACCAATAAAACTGACTGCCACGATCCAGACAGGCGCACAATGTAGTTCAACGTGGAGACAACGTCGCGACAATATTTCAACCTTGCTAGCACATTCAGAACATCTAACACAACCTTTTCTTAATGGAAATAATTTTTGTTGCTTAATATGGTCTTTGAGTTCACTTTATTTAAAAAATAAACATAAAACGAAAAAGAAGCTGTGTGATACATGGTATGTGTGTTAAATACCGGTATAACATATATTATATTAGTAACTTCGACAAAATAGTGAAATTATAACACAACTTCCGTTTTTTGTGGGAAATCTTGTTTCCTGTGGATTTCATTCAATTTTGCAGTACAATATCTGGATTTACTTTCCTTCCTATAATTTCGACCTCTATATGTAATAAAAGTTAATCCTTCCCACAATGATACCACTGCGGATGAAAAACATCATTTTACCTGTTCCGTCGTGTTTTCCGCGACAGAGCCATCGTGGAAAGGATTAATTTCCGTGACGGAATAGTGGGAAATGTAAAAAAAAATATGCTGTGCCCTCTGTAATGGTATACCTTTTGGACAATCAGAGTCTTTCCCTTTGCAGTCAGATACTACAAATGCACGAGCACAAAAGTCTTTTGAAACTTTTCTAATCGCTGGGCAAACGCCTGGTCTTGGTTTCGAAGTCTGAGAGAAAATAAAACGGCAAATCATATACTTAAAGAATTTAGGGAACGACCATTTCACTTGAAGTGGGGGGTTATGGTTTTTTTCTAAAAAAATATTCTGATTCCCAATGTTGCTGAAAAAAATATTCTGATTTTGGTGGAGGAAAAAAAAATAATCTGATTCAAGAGTTTTAGTCATATAACCTAATGTTGAATTCTGGAAAAAATTTCGCACTTTGCGCGACAAAAAAAATAAATATTCTAACTCATGTGTTGTCCGAAATTTTTTTTCGGAACGAAACAAAAAACCATAACCCCCCCCCCCCTTCAAGTTAAATGGTCGGTCCCTTATATATATAGCTCAAATATACAAATATTAATTCAGATTAATTCTAATAAATACAGTCAAACATGCCCATGTGGTCATTCCATACTCTGGTACAAAAGCCTTGCCTAAATATTTTCATATAGGTGACAGAAAAGATAATATCATACACTGTCAGATGAGGAATGATGCTAGCAATCTAAATCTACATTTGCAGCAACATCACTTATCTGACAGACCATCTTGCCCACATTGCAATGATCCCTGTGAAAGCCCCTCCCATTATTTTATGCACTGCCCTTTATATAATATTCATAGGCAACAACTTGTTGATTCCTTTAATGAACTTAACATAGAATTTACTATTCAGTGTTATCAGTCGAATTTTGAATAGGTGGCAAAATTTTCAGAATAGGTAGCAGAAAAATCAGGCGGGTGTTTGGGAGCTGCCTAGGACCCCTGATCCTTAAATGATATAAAATCCTGCATTCTGGGCATTTTCTGTGACTAAAATTACTTTATTTCTTGTCCTATTTTTAACTGCATAATCTTCAATTATTGTTGCTAATGTCCATTGAGATTGATTGAGCAAATATTTAGTAAAAAAGATTAAAAGGGACTGTACTTAACTAAAGTAGGTATTATTTCATAGCAAAAAAAAACTATTTTGTTGATTAAATTCCAGAAAATGTTTCAATAAGCAATACATTTTATTAATAAATTTCACATTCAAATTCACTGTCACTATCATCAGCATGAGTCACTATATTTTTGGTATCAATTAAGCATTTCACAATTTTTGGTTATAGCCACGTGTATCTTTAGTAACAGAAATTATGTACCAGAAAAGACTTACTGGTACAATAATGTTTGATTTGAAACATAACATTTTTATCTTGTTTTAAGTTGCATTTGGATCAATTTGTATTTTACTCAAATTTTTTTTTTTGGGGGGATTATTCCTTGTACAGACTGAAAATTACATTTCTTTTGTTAACACTTTCATGTATGTTCTGGTTAGTGCTAGTTTCAGTCTGATCAGACATTTATAGGTAGGGAGGTCGATCGTAGTCACGGTCAACATTTTGGTATCAGGTCGATCCGGCCCAAGTCGATTCGGCCATACTATAAATATTACGTTAAAACTAGCAAACCTGAACGTCAAACAGAAATGTGTTCCGAATGTTCCGGGAGATAACTAGTTTCCACAGGAGTCACACTATAGAGCTTGCTGCTGTGGTCTGACAGGTCTGGAACACACTACACATGTGTAAGACATAGAAGGAATGAATGAAAGCTATTGTCATAGTTCCTTTTTTATAGCCACAGCGTGGCAGAACAAAGACTTTCATATTTCTCACACCCTAAAATTAGCTTGGGTTTTGAGCTCTTGTATGTTTTTACTACACTCGAGTTTATAAATTGTTCAAATTAATTTATCAAACAATAACATTAGCTTGGTCTTGGGTGTAGCTTAATTTAGAGTACAATCAAAGATAATGAGTATATACATTGATTTCCTGATTACACACACTAAATTATAATATTTGAATTTTTAAAATTAAAATCAATCAAAAACATTTTGAAATGATAAAGACTTGTGTATTTCAGTTCAAAAGTATTTAATTTCAAATGGGGCCGGATCGACTTGGGCCGGAACGACCTGGGCCAAAACGATTTTTCACCTTTTTCATTTCATTAGAAAACCACCTAAAAATTATTAGTTCGTGGGAAAAAAATATCAGATAAAAGTTTTAAATTAGAATTTTATAAATTTGGTAGTTAAAGCAATAAAAATATAACTTGGTACCACTACTGAGTGTCTGAAGTGAAGTGGTTTAGAGAAAATCGGACGCCATGTTCAAGATGTTGATTTATGTGACTGACCAACGAGAGACCCATTTTCAAAAATAAATCCGTGAGCTATCCCTGGACCAATAATTCATGAATTAATTAAAATTTGCAGAAACTCCTCAATTTTACGAGTCTGGGTGATCATTATTAAAAAAAAGGTCAAAATCGTAACGTAAAATATAGAAGTTTACAAAACAGTGTTTAATTAGCTAAGGAGACGGTCTCGCATTTTACAAAAAAGATCACCACGGCAGTATTGATCAGAAGCTTGAATGAAAGATGGTTTCTGAAGATCATACACACTCTCTTCTTATTCTTTTGGATCTTTACAGAGGTGTTCTCTTCGCGATCTACATCCTAAAAAAGTTGTGTATGCCTTGGTCCATAGCGGATGTTTCACTAAATGTTAGGTGCGCGCGCGCAATTTTATAAATAGCGACTAAATATATACTAAAGGGGATTTCCATTTTGGATTTAATCTATTAGAACGTTGATTAATCCGCCGTCAAAATCCATGATTAATTAATTATACGATGTAATAATTTATATAATATTGGAATATGGATTTTTCTGTCACATTATTTTTTTACTCATTGAAAAATAGCCAGCAAGGAAAGGACAATAACCGGCGAAAATCGCCGGCTGCTGGCTTTTAACGACATCACTGATTCAAACCATTCTTTATGGAAGTGAAACCTCTGATTATAATCAGAATGTAAAACTTTTTTTGTGCAGTACATTACTTTATTAAGCGGAGAGCAAACGATTTGATAATAATATAGTAATAAAAATTAAAAAATGTTGAACTATAACAGTATTCTCACATGATAGACCATGATTGCAAATATCGGTACTATGCCTCTCACATGACTACTAAATTAACTTATTGATATTCTATTTATAATTTATTTTGTTTTATAAATATATACATGTATATATAATGTCATAAATCTCATATTTACACTATGATTACCTTCTGCATGCTAATAAAAAATTTCTGAAATGAATTAAGTATTTAAATTAGATTGAGAGGTAATAAATCTAGCATCATCGTACACTGGTAACACTTTTAGATAGCAACTAAGTGTATTAAAAAAAAAATATTAGTAGATCTCATATCAGCCAAATTGTCGATAAAATCTAATCAATGTTAATTACTTATCAATAACTGAATATATGAGATTTCTGACTGCTATTGTATACTTGAGTTATTTCCCTTTGAGTATGAAATTCTATATTGTGTATTGTAAATATTAACTGCATGCATTGTTGATTGTTGCTGTTGCCTTGTGTATGGAGAGGATTTATATAGGCTATTGTCTGCTATCCAATCCATTTAATTTATTTATGAATAAAATATGCTTAAATTAAATTATACATGTATTGGTATAAATCTTTGGGGGCCATCATGGTCGTAATCGTATGGTAGTTGGATTTACAACTACCTATGGCTATGCAATCAGATGATATCACTACTAATGTTGTGAGTTTGAATCCTGCTCAGGGGTGGTGTACTCGATACAACATTATGTGATAAAGCATGTCAGTTACTTGTGGTAGGTCAGTGGTTTTCTCCAGATGTTCCTGTTTCCTCCACCAATAAAACTGACCACCACGATATAACTGAACCAACCCTATAAATCTTTAGCCTTAAGAACACATCTACATAAAGAAAAGATTAATTAAAACAAATAGATATACGTAATAAGGTGAAATATAACCAATCCCGAATTGGAGATCAAACAATTTTCAACACTTGGAAAAATAATTTAAAAAAACATTTACAATGCACATTACAAACTTCGCATATTAATGAAAATGATAAAAACAAATTCGAACTTTTTCGGAATAACATACGAGTATTTATTATCTATGAACATAAAGCTAATGCATGGTAATAATTGTATCGTCTAATTGTGTATATTATAATGAAATGTAAAAACAAATGAATATGAAATATGTTTAAGTGGATTGATGTAAAACAGGGACCCTTAATGTTCACTCCTGAGCCATTAAGGTTATTGTAAACAGGAGATTTTGAATAAACTATATTATGATGTAAAAAAAAAAAAAAAAGAAAAAAAAAGATATACTGCTCATGTTTGTCAAATACTGTTGTCTTAGTGCAGAAAGTGTAAGCTACAATCTGTCTTGCTTGACCATACTATAACATACACGATGTCAAACTTGATCATGAGTATATAGCAACATATAAGCTGTCCTACTTGACCATGACTATAAAATCTATTAATTGATGGCTGTAATATACAAATTGTCACAATTTACCATGACTATAACATAAAAATATAAACTGTCAGTCATAGACGAATAAATATAAATATCAAAGGCAAGAATAATGCTTTCAATTATATTTTTTATTAAATACCAAATGAGGACTTTTTACAGCATCATTTGTAAATTGTATGTAGTTTAAGTGACTCCTTAATATTTCAGTTTTGAAGGCAAATTGATCTATGCTCCTTTTCATTCTTTGATATTTATTTTCGTTCTATTACGTGTTATACATACAGGGGAAGTAACTGGGTCAGTACATGCCGTTCCACATGTAGCTCCACAGCAAATTTGACCTGCAACAGAAAATATACGTCAACAGTAATTGGTTTGATTGATTGGTTTATTGAGTTTAACGCCACTTTCAGCAGTATTTCAGCTATATCTTGCCGACCAGTTTTAGTGGTGGAAGAAGCCGGAGTACCTGGAGAGAACCACTGACCTTGGGAAAGCAACTGGTAAACTTTATCACTTGGGAGGGAAGTCAAGTGCACCCTTTTTTGTAATTTACAAAGCTGAGCGGGAACCCATGCCGTACAGGTGATAGGGTTGTATGAGTTGTTAAGTAATCCAACTCATTGAGCCACCCGGGTCCTAAACCGTAATTGGAAAAATATTGACATAAAAGTTAAAATTGATGAAAATTATTATTTAAGGAAGATTTAATGATTGGTGTACATGATGGCACAATTGATAGGTTGGGTTAGTGTTGTGGTGTTTAACGCCACTTTCAACAATATTTCCGTTATATCGTGGAGATTAGTTTTATTGGTGATGGAAACCAGAGTACCTGGTGAAAACCACTGACCTGCCACAAGTCACTGACAAACTTTATCATATAATATTATTGTATCGAGTACACCTTGCCTGAGTGGGATTCGAATTCACAACTTCAGTGGTAATAGGCACTGATTGCAGGGATAGCTGTAAATCCAACTACCATACGACCACGACGGCCCTCTCCCAGGTACACAGAAACATTAAAGATAAAATTGATGGAAATATTATTTAAGGAAAATTGATTGTGTGCAATATACATGCTATTGACATAATGGCACTAATGATAAGAATGATATACCCCGTAACTGAAATATTGCTGAAAGTGGCATTAAACACCATAACCATAACCATATTGATAAGAAATTGGGGAATTCATAAACACATACAATATACTGAAACATAATAATGACATATTTTCTGAGAAAACGAACCAGGCGAAAAAGGGACTTAATATGGAACTACAATGTATATGAAACATTGATTAGGAACAAATAGATGTAGCCATTGTAGTTTGTTTTTTCCTGCATGTGTTCAATAGTGCTTTTCAGTGGTTTTCTCGAGTTTCCTCCACCAATAAAACTGACCGCCACAATATAACTGAAATATTGTTGAAAGTGGTGTAAAAACACCATAAACCCTAGTCCCCAATAGTGCTATAGTTGGTTTGACAACCATCGACGTTCTCTCCCTACAAACTATTGTTTATTAGTGTTGACTTCAAGTTGTCTTGTTTGTGCAAGGAGCGTAGCTATCACTAAGCACACGTTTACCTCCAACCCTTAGGGCACATAGGTAAGGAGTACACTTCTGGAGCGGTTACATAGCACGTCGTAAAAACTATGTCTTCTACGTGGTCACGGCAAAACAAAACAAATAAACATAACATTGATGATAAAATTCACCCTAAAGACATACACAATTAAAAATCCTGCAACCATGGTTACATAAAATCTCCAAAATTCACTGAAAAAACTTTTGTACTGTGTACATTTTGATCAATTATTAGACTGCCACTAACTAAAATAATCCACCAAAACAAAACTTGCACGATTAATTTTCGCAAAATGAAGCAATTTTTCTCACCATTGGAACAATCTTTGTCTGATTTACACTGTTGGTCAAACCATAAACATTGTGCTGGTGGTTGAGGAAGAACAGGACAATCTTCTCTTGGCCCCTAAAAATAAAAAAAAAGATAACGTCAAACAATGGTCCATAGCAACAAGAACAGGACAATCTTCTCTTGGCCCCTAAAATAAAAAAATAATAATGTCAATCAATGGTCCATAGCAACAGGACAATCTTCTCTTGGCCCCTAAAATAAAAAAAATAATGTCAAACAATGGTTCATAGCAACAAGAACAGGACAATCTTCTCTTGGTCCCTAAAAAAATGAAAAAAAAAGATAACGTCAATGTCGTCAAACAATAGTCCATAGCAAGAAGATCTAGAACAGGACAATCTTCTCTTGGCCCCTAAAATTAAAAAAAACATAACGTCAAACAATGGTCCATAGCAACAAGAACAGGACAATCTTCTCTTGGCCCCTAAAATAAAAAAATAATAACGTCAAACAATGGTCCATAGCAACAAGAACAGGACAATCTTCTCTTGGCCCCTAAAATAAAAAAAAATAATGTCAAACAATGGTTCATAGCAACAAGAACAGGACAATCTTCTCTTGGTCCCTAAAAAAAAAGAAAACAAAAGATAACGTCAATGTCGTCAAACAATAGTCCATAGCAACAAGATCTAGAACAGGACAATCTTCTCTTGGCCCCTAAAATTAAAAAAAACATAACGTCAAACAATGGTCCATAGCAACAAGAACAGGACAATCTTCTCTTGGCCCCTAAAATAAAAAAATAATAACGTCAAACAATGGTCCATAGCAACAAGAACAGGACAATCTTCTCTTGGTCCCTAAAAAAAAAGAAAAAAAAAGATAACGTCAATGTCGTCAAACAATAGTCCATAGCAACAAGATCTAGAACAGGACAATCTTCTCTTGGCCCCTAAAATTAAAAAAAACATAACGTCAAACAATGGTCCATAGCAACAAGAACAGGACAATCTTCTCTTGGCCCCTAAAATAAAAAAATAATAACGTCAAACAATGGTCCATAGCAACAAGAACAGGACAATCTTCTCTTGGCCCCTAAAATAAAAAAAAATAATGTCAAACAATGGTTCATAGCAACAAGAACAGGACAATCTTCTCTTGGTCCCTAAAAAAAAAGAAAAAAAAAGATAACGTCAATGTCGTCAAACAATAGTCCATAGCAACAAGATTTAGAACAGGACAATCTTCTCTTGGCCTCTAAAATTAAAAAAAACATAACGTCAAACAATGGTCCATAGCAACAAGAACAGGACAATCTTCTCTTGGCCCCTAAAATAAAAAAATAATAACGTCAAACAATGGTCCATAGCAACAAGAACAGGACAATCTTCTCTTGGCCCCTAAAATAAAAAAAAATAATGTCAAACAATGGTTCATAGCAACAAGAACAGGACAATCTTCTCTTGGCCCCTAAAATAAAAAAAAATAATGTCAAACAATGGTTCATAGCAACAAGAACAGGACAATCTTCTCTTGGTCCCTAAAAAAAAAGAAAAAAAAAGATAACGTCAATGTCGTCAAACAATAGTCCATAGCAACAAGATTTAGAACAGGACAATCTTCTCTTGGCCTCTAAAATTAAAAAAAACATAACGTCAAACAATGGTCCATAGCAACAAGAACAGGACAATCTTCTCTTGGCCCCTAAAATAAAAAAATAATAACGTCAAACAATGGTCCATAGCAACAAGAACAGGACAATCTTCTCTTGGCCCCTAAAATAAAAAAAAATAATGTCAAACAATGGTTCATAGCAACAAGAACAGGACAATCTTCTCTTGGCCCCTAAAATAAAAAAAAATAATGTCAAACAATGGTTCATAGCAACAAGAACAGGACAATCTTCTCTTGGTCCCTAAAAAAAAAGAAAAAAAAGATAACGTCAATGTCGTCAAACAATAGTCCATAGCAAGAAGATCTAGAACAGGACAATCTTCTCTTGGCCCCTAAAATTAAAAAAAACATAACGTCAAACAATGGTCCATAGCAACAAGAACAGGACAATCTTCTCTTGGCCCCTAAAAATAAAAAAAAGGTTCAATTGTCTGTATGTATGGAACAAACTTTTCTTAGTCCATAAAAAAATAACTTCAAACAATGGTACATAGCAACATGAACAGAAAATGTTTCCCTAAAATATAAATAAAGTCAAATAATGGTGAAAAGAATGTGAAAATATGTTTGCAGTCTGTTCCAAAAATATTTGGACAAACTAGCCAGAAAGGCATTTTTGAAGATATTTTTGATATCAACACCTTGTTGAAAAATATTCTGACATAAAACAACAACTAGTTCATTCCTGTCCCCTGTATATAAGGGAATTTACTTACATTTTGACAAATAAAGGTTAATTTTCCCACAAAACCATCACATATTTTGAGAATCAGATATTGAAGAAAGTTATATTCAAGATATGAAGACAGTTTTGCATTCTTCTGTTGTTGTTCTCGCTCTTGTAAAAATAAAAGTTCCCAGGGCTCAAACGGACAGAGCTGCTAAGAATTTCCCCAGCCAGCAGATAGGTTGTAATACAGAAAGCCTGACTGTAGACCATAGTAGGTAACGTGTTTTGTAGACTTTGAAAATGAATACTAGCGCATTGCAGCCTCTACAACAGACTAAATGTTTTGTCCCTAGTCAAATCTCCATACTCTTTCAGTGGTAGTCAAAAGTTGTTGTCTTGGATGCCCTTCCCTTCCCTCTTTCTGTAGCATTTCTGTTCTCGTCCTGAACATTGCTGGACGTTAACCAGTGTTTTCGTTCTTGTAAAAATAAATGAAATTCATGCACACAAATTAAACTCATGTTCATGCAGTTACTAATTATACTTACAGGGGGAGTAACTGGGTCAGTACATGCCGTTCCACATGGAGCTCCACAGCAAATTTGTCCTATAAAAGAGCATTGACTTCAACATTAACTGGAAATTAACTGTGCATTAAAAAAATAAAATAAATGTTAAAATGTAACGATAAACTATTCATTGGCGAATCGTGTTTGATTAAAATGTCTGATGTACAAGCGACCTCATATTATTAGTATTTATAACTACATCAGTGCCTATCACCACTGGTGTTGTGAGTTTGAATCCCGCACAGGCGAGGTGTACTCGATACAACAAATGTGATAATGTTTGTCAGCGACTTGCGACAGGTCGGTGGTTTTCTCTGGATAATTCTGATTTCTTCAATCAATAAAACTTGTTGTTGACTGATTTTGTCTGTTTGTTTACTTATGAGTTTTGCCTTTCCTTTTGGAAGATTGCTCCGAGTTCGGTAATTTTGTTATTACCCTTATTTACCCCCACGACATAACTGATATATTGTTTAAAGTGCGTTAAACACCATAAACCAAACCACCAAACCATATTTTTAGAGGGTGAGTATTGTTTAATGCCTTTAATGTTTAATATTTTTAGCCATAACATGGCGAGAACAAGCTATATTCAATGAGATGATGATGTTCACTTTGTATTAGACCAACTCACTTAATTGGTTTTTATAGTGCTTGCTAGCTCACTGAAACAATAGTCGGCAGGTAGACATGTTGCTGCACTCAGACACATTATCCTAATTCCGAGCCAACCAGTCATTGCTCTTTCTCCTTATTGCTGCATACTAAGTGGAGAAGGAACAAATACCAATATTACATCACCGATGTGGTTTGTTGATGTAAAAAAGACCTCATTTTGACTAATTTGATTTGATTTTATTGTGTTTAATGCCACTTTCAGCAATATCATGGTGACCAGTTTTTGTGGTGGAAGAAGCTGGAGTACACGGAGAGAACCACTGACCATGGACAAGCAACTGGTCAACTTTATCACTTGTGGCTGTGAGTCGAGTGCACCCTTTTTTGTAATTTACAAAGCCGGGCATGAACCCACGCCATATTGGTGATAGGTTTGTATGAATTGTTAGGTAATCCAACTACCTAACTCATTGAGCCATCCAGGCCTTTAACCAGTGCCGGATTTATATAATATCTTTAACACTGTTATTGGACTTTCCAACATATGCTGTTCTAAACAACCCTTCAGTAATTTTCCTTGCAGAGTTGCACTCCATATTGCAGAATTTTAAACACCCCTCATGCATCTTCGCCTTTATTGAAATTGATTAAACACACTTCCATTTTCCTCTAGTCGTGAAGGTGGGGAATTGGGATGGTCCTCACAAGTGGAATAGCCTAGTGCCTCTCTTTATCTATATCCGGCACTGCCTGTAACGAAAATGGAGCTGCCTTTTCCTGTTACCTTACATGAAAAAAAATATCTCCAAAGCATCTGTGACTGAAAAACTGCTGACTGTGCATTTGAGTGATTTTAGGGAAATGAAACAATTTTTCTCACCATTGGAACAATCTTTGTCTGATTTACACTGTTGGTTAAACCAAAAACATTGTGGTTGTGGTGAAGGAAGAACGGGTCAATCTTTTCTTGGCCCCTAAAATATAAATAAAGTTCAAATGATCTGTCTGTAACAAAAAGTTTGGACAATTTCTGTCTACTATAGGCCCCTCTGATAACTCGAATATCTAGATTTTTCTAAATAAAATTCTTTGTCGCTGAAACTACGATATTCAACTTTGCAGTACATGTAATTGGACATTTTTCCTCTGATCTCAGAGAGTGACATTCCCATTATCATGGAACCGACTCTCATGCTGAAAATTAACAGTCAGTGCAATGTTAAATTCATTGATGACTTTACCAATAAAAACAATTGCATCAGTTTTAAGTTCTCAACATACATTATCACATGTTTACCCTCAGAACTAGGTCCCTGACATGTCAAAGATGAATATACATACCGGAGCTACTGAATTGACACACTGCAAAACACCACAATCGCTGACACAGCACCTTGTTCCTGTTAAAAAAACAACGACATATGTTATGTTTATACAGTGAAGCCAGTCTAAATGATTTTGATTGATTGATTTTTTTTGTGTTTTAACACCACTTTCAGCAATAATTCAGCTACAGAAAACGGTATATCATGGCGACCAGTTTTAATGTTGGATGAAGCCAGAGAGAACCACAGACCATGGGTGAACAATTAGTAAACTTGATCACTTGGGGCTGCGAGTCGAGTGCACCCTTTTTGTAATTTAAGCTGGGGAAACCGGTCTAAACCAAATCTATTTAGGACCAAGTTTTTTGTTGGAAATGGGTAGCCTAGGTGTTTGGTTTATACAGGTTAAATCAACAAAGATTTCCTACATTTGGAATTTCATTTTATGATGGGTTTACACAGGATTCCGGCTTATTCGGGGTTCGGTTTAGACAAGTTTCACTGTATTTTATTTTGAGGATCAATCAGCAGATATTTAGGGGGTGGGGAGGATGGAGGAGGAGTAAGAGAAAGGGGGTGGTGATATTTAAAAGATAATAGTCAAGTCTTTAAAATGGTAGAATAAAAAAAAGCATAAGCATGAAATATAAGCCTTAATTTTGATTTGCCTATAAAGTTTATTTTAAGAAATCGACGTCTGATTCAATCATTTATTATTATGAAATATATTCGAATATTCAATACGTGAGCTTAAGAGAACACACGCTAGCTTGCAGTAAGTGTAAATGGAATGCAATTTTAAAATTTCAGAGATAAAGTTGGAAGGTAGAATTTTGAAAAGAAAGCTTAAAACAGTGATGGTCAACAACAAAGCCAATTTAAACAAGATGAACAACTACCCCCAACTCCCAACGGCAATCACAACGAATCACTGAACACAATATATACCTCCACATAAGCCGATAGAAATGCAGGTTCTAGTTCTCGACAGGCACAAAATGTGGCTGAGTGAAACCGGCAAATGTGCTTTTATTAATATAAAATTTCGCCGTTATGGAAGAGAGCTTATTTGGTATAGAACATTAGATCTGATGACATAATTAAGGTTTGGTGAATATCAAATAAATGTATTTCAAATTGTATTGGCCCCACTTTTAAGGAAGAGCGCATTTATTTTTTTATATAGATTTACATGAGCACTTAATCAAAAGCAATCAGTACCTGTAGTCTTACAATCTGAATCAGTTTGACATCCTGGTGCTATACGTCGGAATATACACGAGGGGTCCACAGGGGGAGCTGTTGGACGTTCTCTGCTGGAGGTCTACAAAACAAAACTAAAACTATATTTTCTGCATTTTATGTTTTTAAGTTTCTTATGAAAAGTTTATTTTTTTAAATATGCTTTCAAATCCACACAAATTAAAATAACTTCGGTCAAACCTTTATGTAAAAGGTCCTAAAGGGAATCTGAAAATGTGCCCTTTATATACAGGTTAAAACTACATGTACATGGACTATTCGTTAAACGGGCAATGTCTACGATTTTGTCAGATTTTGTAAATCTGAATTTTTCTCCCAAACTTGAACAGATGTGAGTAAAAATTCATCTAAAACACCGAAAAGTGATTTTCACGAAATATTTCGGGGATAAAGGGGCTCACAAGCAATTTGTGTCTGGGCCACTCTAATTCAAGTCAATCAAGATAACTCCACCTCTGTATGTATCGGTTTGCTAATGAAAATGTCTTCTGGCGAAAAATCTAACCGTGGAAGAAAACAGACTTTGACCGAAAATGGCTACTAATTTGAGTTTTGATTGATAAATTGTGTTCTTATAGGTAAATATGTGTAATTTATCATTAAACATGTATTAATTTTAATGGTTTCAGACAAGAAGATTTTTATGGGAATTTCCCATAGGGTCCCAGGGTCCCTGATTAACTTTTTGTGCATAATAGCCAACTGAAAATTTTGTGACTGCTAGCCCAGATTAAAAAGCAGTAGCCCAGGTGAAAATGACGAGGGCCACTAGGGGGGTTGGGGGGGTTATTCCCCCTCTCCTCCCAAGATTTTTTTTTTATTTTTTTAGCCAAATCCTGCATTTTACACACATTTTTGAAAGAAATAAAACTAGTTGAAAAAGCAGATTTTCCCCAATATCGTCACGGTATGTGTTTTCGTGCGTCATTTGTTTTCGTGGTATCCATTTTATTTTGATTTCCACAGTGCACGAATTTTTTTTGACGTGTCTTCCGGTTTCTATTTATGGAACATAAACAATGCAAAAGCTGACATCTGTAAAAAATGATAAAGTTTACTTTTAAAGACGTAAGTACCAAAAACAGTGAACCTACCTACTGAACCATACTTTTTGTAATGCCAAAAATGTACTTCATTTATAAAGTAGCTGGAAAAAAATCCAGAAGGGCTATATAAAATTTAACTATGTCGTCTGCCTCTCAGACACCTGCTCTTCCTGTCATGTAACTATCATGGGGTCACTTATCGTATTTGTAAACAAAAGAGCCGACTGAAATGTGCCTGTTTCTTAAATAAAATACATGTCACTTTGCAGTGCATTGTGGTTTCAGCACTAAAAAAAACATCAAAAGTAAACACAATTTTGAAAGTGGTCATTTTCAAACATTCTGTTATTTTATTTAGATGTAGTATGATTTGGTAGATGGCCAGAACCATGAAATTTTAAAACTAGCCATTTCCGGATTTTACATTCGTTTCCATCCCGTATATCGGCCTTGTTTTTATTTGCCACGGAAATAGATGACGCCATTTTACTGACAACAAAAGTTGCCAGGTAATCGAGAGTATATTAAAATACAAGAATGGCTTTAAAAACAATCTTATGCACAAAGAAATATTTAACTAGCCATTCTTTGAAGATTCCAATCGTCATATGAATGGAGGGTTAAAACTGTTAATCGCTATATCTGAAAATCGATAATAGCACGAAAACCGATAACACGATGGTATATAAACATTTGGTACATTTTTCTTGATTTAAAAAAAATTCAACTACCAGAATAGTAGTATGGTCTCATTATCTTAATTTGTGTGAGTATCATACCCCTTGTAGTACTCTTTGTTACTTTCAAACTTCCTTTTTTTCTTTTCAGATTCACTGATAAATAATTCCACATCACTAACTGCTAACTTTAATTTTCGATAAACTTAACACGGATGTTGATAAAAGATTAAAGATAAAAAAACAATTCTGGAATTGTCTCAATTTATTTCTGTGTTTTGGTACATTTTAATATATTAACGACGTACTATAATCTAAACAATAACAATAACAATTAATTAATTACTATCGTCCTGTCAGTATTCTGCCAACAATTTCAAAAATCTATGAGATGGTGCTGTCAGATCAGTTAGTTGAATTTTTTAATAATATTTTTCAGGATTTTTTATGTGCTTTCAGAAAGGGCCATGGATGTCAGACCACACTACTGAGACTCCTTGAAGATTGGAAATCAGCTCTTGACAAGAATTGTTATGTGGCAGCTATTTTGATGGATCTTTCGAAAGCTTTTGATTGTCTGCCACACGACATTCTTCTCAGTAAATTGGCTGCTTATGGACTGTCATCCCAATCAGTAAAATTACTAGAAAATTATTTGACAGGCCGTAAGCAACAAATCAAACTTCAAGGGGTGGTCAGTGGTTGGCAAATTTTACAGAAAGGTGTTCCCCAAGGCTCCATAATGGGACCCTTGCTTTTTAACATTTTTATAAACGATATATTTTACTTCATTGAACATGGAACATTGTACAACTATGCTGATGACAACACCCTATCATATGCAGATCAAGATTATAATACCTTAATTAATGTTTTAGAAAAAGAAAGCTCTATTTTAATTGAATGGTTTAATTTTAATTGTATGCAAGCCAACCCAGATAAATTTCAAGCTATTGCTGTTGGGAAGAAAACTTATGCAAAAGAACCTGTTTTTAATATTGAGTCTCTAATATATCATGTGATGAAGTTGTAAAATTATTGGGTATTGATATAGACTATCAGCTAAATTTTGATAAACATATAAAAAAATATCTGTCGTAAAGCTTCACAGCAATTAAGTGTACTAAAGCGTATTGGTTGTTTTTTATCTAAACTTAATAAGCTAACAATTTTTCATTCTTTTATATTGTCTAATTTCAGTTTTTGTCCTTTGGCTTGGCATTTTTGTTCAAAAGCAAACACTATAAAATTGGAGAAAATACAGGAAAGAGCTTTACGTTTTGTCTATGAGGATTACAATAGCACATATGAAGAACTTTTACATATAGCGAAAGTACCATCTCTACAAATAAGGAGAATGCGCACTATGGCATTAGAATGTTTTAAAATATTATATAAACTGTCTCCACCATGCTTAAATGATTTAGTTGTTTTAAAAAATAATAAATATAGTTTTAGATATTCTAATATTGTAGAGATACCTAGAGTAAAGACTACTACCTATGGTAAGAATTCTTTTAAATATACAGCTGCTGTTTTATGGAATGCCCTACCTGATGATTTTAGAAAAATTGCTAATTTTAACCAATTTAAAAACATTTTATTATCTTGGAATGGAAATGAATGCAAATGTAATGCATGTAAACAATTTTAATATCATCAAGGTCTTTTCAATGTTTATATTATTTATATTTATTTATTTTTTAGCAGTATAACATGCTTTTAGCTCGTAACACCAGCTTTATTTTATTTTTTTAGCTTTTATTACTGTGCTTGATTAACTTTTTTACTTTTGTATATGCTTACCTTGTCTGTGCTATATGTGTGCTTTAACTTATTTGCTGTATTTTGCTACTATGAGTGCTTTTATCTAAATTATTAATTTGTGTGCATGCTTTTGTTGTTTTTAACTGTTATTTATTCTTGTATTGTGTATGTCGGTCAAAAGCCCACTAGGGTTTGTGTTGTATTGTTATTTAAATATGCCGACTATAAATAAAACTTATCTTATCTTATCTTATCTTACAAAATAAAAAATAAATCACCTTTTCTCGAATCCTTCCGTAAGCTTTACGACCGCACTGGTATGTTTTGAACTTTGGAAATTTACCGAAATTTAGAGTGCTCTCTTAGCCAGACGATTATTCTATAAACTACGCATTCTGTTTCCCTGTTTGAAAAGCCATAACTGATGTTCCTTTGAGTTAGAAACATTTCAGTTGAACAGTAAAAAGAAAAACGATCACGATACAAACGGACAAACGATAGTTTAAGGATACAGGGCTACTGGAATTTTTAATAGCCAGCTGGGCTATCTTTCTACGTTTTCAAGTCGCCCAGGTGACATTTTGGTTGCCATGGGCGACTGCTAATTTGGACCCCTGAGGGTCCTATGTTAAATTAAGTTCGGTTGTGGTGGCCATATTGGTCGGAGGTCTGAAATGCCGGACACAATTTTGGAAGGAGACCACCCAAGGATCATTTCTGCAAAGTTTGGTTGAGATTGGATCAGTGGTTTCATAGAAGATTTCTTTTAAATTTCATCCCCTTTTTTCTATTTTTAGCTTGGCGGCCATCTTGGCTGGAAGTCGGGATTACTGGACACAATTTTGGAAGGAGGTTATCCAAGGACCATTCCACCAACGTTTGGTAGCAATTGGCCCAGTGGTTTCTGAGGAGAAGATTTTTATGTGAATTTCCCATAGGGTCCTATGTTAAGCTAAGTTCGGCTGTGGGGGCCATCTTGGTCGAAGGGCCGAACCGCCGGACACACTTTTGAAAGAGAACCATCCAATGACTATTTCATCAAAATTTAGTTCTTATTGAGCAAATGGTTTCAGACAAGAAGATTTTTATGAGAATTTGCCATAGGGTCCTATGTTAAATTAAGTTCGGCTGTGGTGGCCATCTTGGTCGGAGGTCTGAAATGCCGGACACAATTTTGGAAGGCGACCACCCAAGGATCATTTCTGCAAAGTTTGGTTGAGATTGGCTCAGTAGTTTCAGAGAAGATTTCTTTTAAATTTCATCCCCTTTTTTCTATTTTTAGCTTGGCGGCCATCTTGGCTGGAAGTCGGGATTACTGGACACATTTTTGGAAGGAGGTTATCCAAGGACCATTCCACCAAAATTTGGTTGCAATTGGCCCAGTGGTTTCTGAGGAGAAGATTTTTATGTGAATTTCCCATAGGGTCCTATGTTAAGCTAAGTTCGGCTGTGGGGGCCATCTTGGTCGAAGGGCCGAACCGCCGGACACACTTTTGGAAGAGAACCATCCAATGACTATTTCATCAAAATTTAGTTCTTATTGAGCAAATGGTTTCAGACAAGAAGATTTTTATGGGAATTTGCCATAGGGTCCTATGTTAAATTAAGTTCGGCTGTGGTGGCCATCTTGGTCAGAGGTTTGAAATGCCGGACACAATTTTGAAAGGGGACCACCCAAGGATCATTTCTGCATAGTTTGGTTGAGATTGGCTCAGTAGTTTCAGAGGAGAAGATTTTTTAAAAATTTCACCCCCTTTTTTCTATTTTCAGCTTGGCGACCATCTTGGTTGGAAGTCGGGATCACTGGACACAATTTTGGAAGGGGGCCATCCAAGGACCATTCCACCAAAGTTTGGTTGCAATTGGCCCAGTGGTTTCTGAGGAGAAGATTTTTATGTGAATTTCCAATAGGGTCCTATGTTAAGCTAAGTTCGGCTGTGGGGGCCATCTTGGTCAAAGGGCCGAACCGCCGGACACATTTTTGGAAGAGAACCATCCAATGATTATTTCATCAAAATTTAATTCTTATTGAGCAAATGATTTCAGACAAGAAGATTTTTATGGGAATTTGCCATAGGGTCCTATGTTAAATTAAGTTCGGCTGTGGTGGCCATCTTGGTCGGAGGTCTGAAATGCCGGACACAATTTTGGAAGGGGATCACCCAAGGATCATTTCAGCAAAGTTTGGTTGAGATTGGCTCAGTATTTTCAGAGGAGAAGATTTTTTTTTTATTTCATCCCCCCTTTTTTCTATTTTGAGCTTGGTGGCCACCTTGGAAGGGGATCACCCAAGGACCATTCCACCAAAGTTTGGTTGCAATTGGCCGAGTGGTTTCTGAGGAGAAGATTAAAATGTGAAATGTTGACGGACGGACGAAAAGTGATGGCAATAGCATGGCCAGGTGAGCTAAAAATGATTAAAAATGTGCCAAAAAGAAACAACAACAATTTAATTTGTAAATGATATGAAAGTAAATTAGTGCAGGAACGAACATTTAGTGATTAAAACTATTTATAGAATATTAAGAAGAAAACTATGGTAGGCACAGGAGCTCCAGTTATATTTTCACATCACCAGGTATGTATTAAAAAGATACCTGGTGATGTGAAAATATAACTGCGAGTCCCTGTGATATAGTAGGTTGCAGAGAACAGCAGATGTTCTGCACGAACCATTTCTGTTAATGTAAAACAAAGTATCCATAGCCAATGTAAAATATTTTTACTATGCGCTGGTATATATTTTTTATTCATTAAAAAATTAATTTGTTCCTTTCCTTAAACAAATTGCAAGTCGAACACACCCCTGTCAAGTATTATAATGAACTTTAACCCCTTAGATAATAAAAGCTCCTTAGATAGACCAGTGTATATGCGATTACTGTGTCAAATTACTGACGTATTTTAGTCTTATCCATTGTAAATTGTAATAAAATGAATTGCACCTAGCTGGAACCAATTTCTGATTTGTATAGTGTTGTATAGAAAACCACGTGCTTTCGCAAAAGTAATTTTTGACAATTCAGTAATTTTCTCAAGTGTCACAGTTTCTCACCAATATAGTCACATTTTTGAAGTTCTTGTCTATCCATTTATTATGTTTCTCGGTGTTCAACTGAATTTATTAACATATTTCCGTGACATTTTGTAGCAGTCACATGATTCTACTTATTTACATGCCGCCATTGTGTTGTGTATTACGTAGTATTTAAGTAAATCAGCTGGGGTGCGTTCAACATCGTAGCTGCTAGGTTGAGCTACGTAGAAAAATCATATTGAACGGAAAGCTAGCCTAGCCGCTACATAGCTCTAGCTAGCTTACAAAAAGTCTGCTAGCTTATGAATCCAAGATGGCGGCTAAAACTAAATTTAATTTCGTAAGGTAAAAATAGTGGCATTGTAGGAAATGGCAAGGCTTTTAATACGGATGATAATTTATTAAGGTAACTAGACAAATGCGATTAGTTAAAATGTTCCAAGAAATTATTCTATATGATTGGCGCCATATTTGTTAGCACTGCTACGTAGCTAATCGTTCAATAACGTCATGGCTAGTTTACCTAGCAGCTAGGCTAGCTGCTACGATATTGAACGCAGCCCTGAACTTTGTGTGACGTGATCACATGACCTTGGTCATTTGTGTGCACTACTAAGGGACGGACCATTTAACTTCCAGGGGGGGGGGCTATCTGATTCAGAGTTGTCATATAACCTAATGTTAAATTCTGGAAAAAAAAATTCGCGCTTTGCGTGACAACAAAAATTAATATTCTAACTCTCGTGTTGTCCGAAAAAAAATTTCTGAACGAAAAAAAAACCCATAGCCCCCCCCTGCAAGTTAAATGGTCAGTCCCTAAAAAGAGTTTGAAGATACCAAAGGGGCAATCAGAACCCGTAAATCGAAGAAGGATAGACAACACAATGGCCAAAAAGTAAAAGGACAAACAACGATCTACAAAGCACTACACGGACAACGAAAGATCGAGAAACACGAACCCACTATTTAAAAGGGTGAAACTCATATGCTCCGGAAGGGTGACAAGTTCCTGCTCCATTGATTGTTTTTGTAACGCCAACTTTAGCAGTATTTCAGCTTTATCTTGGCGTGGATTTTTTCAAAATTTATTGGGTGTAAGTTGTGCTAATAAAGAATTATTATTATTATTAACTTAGACATATCCGTATGTGTCTAGTTAATAAATGAAAAATACAGACCGCAAACCTACACCTAACACCTACATGTATTTATTAACCCGATTGATTGATTGTTTTAGTTTTAGTTTTAGTTTTAGTGGTGGAAGAAGCCGGAGTACCCTGAGAGAACCACAGACCATGGGCAAGCAACTGGTAAACATTATCACTGGCGGCTTCGAGTCGAGTGCACCTTTTAGTAATTTACAAATCTGGCCGCGAACCCAGGCCGTATTGGTGATAGGCTTGTATGAGTTGTTAGGTAATCCAACTATCTAATTCATTGAGCCACCCGAACCCTTCTATTAACCCGAATAATCCAGTCGTTATATTCCGACTTCCTACTGACACTACATTAAAGCCTGGGTGAATGCACATAAATTTAAACATGTCAACAAGGAGAAAAAAACAATGCAATGCTTCATGTGATTTTTACATTGATTAGCCACGAAAACTAGACGATTCGCGCGCTCGCCGCAAATTTAATTAATGGAACAGCAGGTTAACTCGGATAATTACTGTGCCTTCTGTCGACAATAATCTCATGAGGTTAATGTAGCGACAGAATTGATTCGGAATAAATACATGTAACGAATAGGTTATTCGAGTTTTGAGGAGCCAATCAGAAAGCCGGTCCGAATCGAAACAACAGGAAGTATGACGTACTACACAAACATAGTCTGGCGATCAAGTGTTTAAGTTAAAATATTTTTAGTGGAACTAGTCTACACATATTCTCAATAATAGTTATTTATTTGAAAACCTGCAAGCAGAACGAACTTTCCTTAAGGGGCCAGATACCAATACAATGTCTACCAAATTATTTTTAGCATAGTTTATAGTAGGATAAAGTAATTTCATTTCAAATACAGTGTATACATTTACATGCACTTCAACTAAAGTTGTGAGTTCGAACCCCGTTCATGGCGATGTGTTGAAAGTGCCGGTAATCCATAAACCACAACCACCATCCGTCCCCATCTAATGTATTGCATTCTCATGTTAAGTTGTATTTAAGATGAATTCGGAGGGCTTACTGTGATACCATAATCCACAGATCTTAAGTCCAGTTCCCACTCAGGAGAGGTGTATTCGATACAACATTATGTGATAAAGTTTGTCAGTGAATTGCGGCAGGTCGGTGGGTTTATTTTTCGGGTACTCCGGTTTCCTCCAGCCAATAAAACTGACTGCCACGATATAACAGAAATATTGTTGCAAGTGGCGTTAAACACCATACCCCTAACTCTAATATTTATCAGAATTCACGAGTCTAACTATTAGATTTACCAATTATCCTGTCGTATCTATTGCAAGTAAAAGAAAGATGAAATGTAGGTATCGTATCGTTTTGTCACCCGTTGCAAGACAAAAAGGGTGGGGAGGGGGGAGTGGGTATTCCGAAATTCACACACCGTCTATTCGGTATACAGTTTATTTATGTTTTTAATATATCCCCCGTGAAAGTATTTAGATCTAAAAAAAGATCGTACTCTATAAACACATAGTGATTAATTGATTGATTGGTTGGTGTTTAACACCAACTTTAGCAATGTTTAAGCTATATCGTGACACATACTCAGAAATTGTCACACTAAATGATAACCATGCACAGTTTAATTTAAACTTAAGGGACCGTCGTGGCCGTGGTCGTATGGT
The DNA here is from genome assembly GCA_963680875.1 of Bathymodiolus brooksi. NCBI lineage: Eukaryota > Metazoa > Mollusca > Bivalvia > Mytilida > Modiolidae > Bathymodiolus > Bathymodiolus brooksi. The sequence goes on along the minus strand of OY804586.1, from coordinate 58,199,783 downwards.
AGTTGGATTTACAACTACCTATGCAATCAGTGCCCATCACCGCTGATGTTGTGAGTTCGAATCTCGATCAACATTATGTGATAAAGTTTGTCCGTGACTTGCGACAGGTCGGTGGTTTTCTCCAGGTACTCCGGTTTCCTCCAAAATTAAAACTGACCGGCACGATATAACTGAAATATTGTTGAAAGTGGCGTTAAAAACCCAACCTACAGTTTATTTATATCTTTTTTATATATTCCCCGTCAAAATATAGAGATCTAAATAAAATCGTGGACTCTATCTGTTTAATTAAGGACATATTGATTGATTGATTGATGTTTAACACCAACTTTAGCAATATTTCAGCTATATCGTAGCGTTAATTAAGGACATGTTCTCAGAAATTGTTACACTAAAGGATATTAACCATGCACAGTTTCATTCAAACTTACATGCCTACTTTCGCGTTAAATTTGTCCAATAATTTCATAAGGTTAAATCAATGATACAACATTACATCGGTTAAAAGTGAATAAAAATCATTCGACAGGCGTAAAACATTTCTAAAATACAAGATGTCGCCCTTTGAAGTCCGATTTTAAATTGATCAACCGTAAATTTACATCCTTATCATTTGGGGTAAATTATACTAGGATTAGGACGCTTATAGAATAGTGCAAAATTGTATCAATTTATGCAAATTTAATACACAAAATCTGTACTTAAGAAATAATACGAGTCTAGCTGTAAAATCTTCCTTTGGCTTTTTATCCTGCAAGTGGGTGATTTTGAATACTACTAAAGGGGATCAAATAAACTTTAGTGTTATTTAGTTATACACCTAATAACGCATTTCTAGTACCTGGTTCATGTAGAACAACAGAAAGAAATAAGTATAAGGGCTGACGATTATTTTAGTTATAGACCTTATAAAGCTTTTCTGGTACCTGGTTCATGTAGAGCAACAGAAAGAAATAAGTATAAGGGTTGACGATTTGGCAGTTTTTTTTGGTACTTTTTGATTCTAGTATTGCAGGATAAACACAATATACGTACATTGTCGTTAATATGGTAAAATTAGTTTGTACTTGCTGAGAAACAGGATAGAAAAGCTCATAAGGACTCGCTTTTCTACCTGTTCCTAAAGCTCCTACATATCTATTTTTTTTTTAATTTTCCAATAATATACGTATATTGTATATTTAATACCAAATCACGTGACAGGAAGATGTTTTCAGTTCAAATAAACCCGTATTCGTCTTTTGTTTTGTAGTATTTGTCCACTTTACATGTTTCTCAGTATGCGTGGCCGTCATGGTCGTGATCGTATACGTATGGTAGCTGGATTTACAACTACATGTGCAATCAGTGCCTATAACAACGAAAATTGTGAGTTCGAATCCCGTTCATGGTGAGGTGTACTCGATACAACATTATGTTATAAAGTTTGTCAATGACTTGTGACAGATCGATGGTTTTCTCCAGGTACTCCGGTTACTTCCACCAATGAAACTGACCGCCACGATGTAACTGCAATATCATTGAAAGTGGCGTTAAATACCATAAACCAAACCAAATCTCGTGAACAGTGGGCTAAGTACGGGTTTATCAGAGGAGTGACTTCTGCCTGATGTGATGTGTTATATTATCTGTCATTACCGGTTACGTTTTATTTTCATTCTCTTAAGCGCCGATATCACCCCCCCCCCCCCCCCCCTCCCGGCGCATATACATTGGATGTATACGTATGCATCCAGTCGCTTTCCTCAAGTTGGCGTTAAACATCAATCAATCAATTAAAATATATCGACTAAACACTCAATAAGTCATAAAGATACTTTTTTATGACTATCACTGGGTCGATACCTTTGCTGGTGGACTATTAGTCCCGAGGGTATCATCTGACCAGTACCATAGTCGAAGCTTCGCCACTGACATGGTTTGCTAATATAATTTTTCCTCTAGAAATTTACAGTTCCTAAATAATGTAATTTTAATCAAAACTAATGTTCTCCTCCCTCAGGCATAGGTGACCTTAATGTAATTTTACTAATCGGCCCTTTGGTTTTTATTGTTGCCAAACACTTTTAAATTGTTTGGCTTTTCAATCTTTCGATTTATAGCGTACCTCAAAATTTTCTCAGTAAGGTTTTAAATTTCATAATACTACCCATAATAGTGTAGATGATGAATCTCATTTCGTTTTTAACTTCAAAAGTAGTAAAGCATTTTTAGCCATATCATGGTGAGAATAACTTCCATTTATATGAGATAAAGATAGCCCCTTTGTACTAGATCTCAACACGCTTAGATGAAATTTAAAAAATAGTGCTAGCTCACTCAAAGAACAGTTCGCTGGTAGACATGTCACTTCACTCGGACACATTATCCTGATTCAAGCTAACCAGTCTTTGTTCTTACTCCTTAATGTTGCGTTATTAGCAGAGGGGCTACACATACAAATTTTATTATCTATGGTTTGATCCGACCTGGCTCGCTCGAACATCCGATCTACCCCACTCGAGACAAGCATCTAACCATCATACCACCGATGCGGTTAGTAAAACTCTTAAAGTACACGTGGAATGTGACAGCAAGAACACGTGTTGTGTTCCTTGCTTTATCTAGTGATTTAAGAATCAATGACAGCTGTTTTGAATTGTAACTTTTATAATGCATTTTTTCTTGCTATTTTAGAATAAAAAACCGTAGTTATATATATATATATTAATGTTATATAATACTTAATTTGATTTTTTTCCTCTAAAAATTTTGTTCTGCACAGACATATGTTATTTAAAATAACTGCATTAAAACCACTAGACAAATGAAAATACAATGCAATACAGTTGCCTTGTGTCAACATAGATTTACCCAACATGTTGTATATTAAAGTGAAAGTACAATCTAACTGTCTTACGTAATATAATGGTACAGCTTGTGCTTCTATTAATTTTGCATCGGTAGTGTAATGGTTAACGTCATCGTCTTGAGTGTGGTTTTCATAGATCGTGAGTTCGAGTCCCGATCAGATCAAACAAAAGATTATAAAATGGTATTTACTGCTTCTCCGCTAAGCAAGAAATATTAAGGAGAACACTATGGTTGGCTCGGATTCAGGGTAATGTTTCTGAGTGGAGCTATGTACAAGTCTATTCTCGAACTGTCGTTTCAGTGAGCTAGAACTGTCAAAATTCCAATAAGAGTGTCGGTCTAGCACAAACCGGACCTCATCACCATCTTATCGAATGTAACATCTTCTCTCTTTAACATAGCTGAGAAATTGCTAAGTTTAACGGTTAGATATCAATTGAAAATTATCCTACGATGATGACGTCAAAATGTCACTAACAGAGGAGGTTTGGGCACATAACATTAGTTTATTTGTGTGTTAGCACGGCCGTAGGCCGTGACTGAATAAAGTGAAGCAAAGGGGGTGAATTTGGACAGATTTTGATTTTATTATTTTTTTATTTGCTTTCAAAGGTTACACTTGCCGTTTCAAAAGTGAGGCATTTGCCTCATTTGCCTCCATTGCGCTACGGCCATGATTAGTGGTATCGAATTTGTTTCTTTCTAAGAATGTTATATTGGACAGTGTAGTATTGTTTGTTTCTTTCTAAAATTGTTCTATTAGACAGTGTAGTATTGTTTGTTTCTTTCTAGGATTGTTCTATTAGACAGTGTAGTATTGTTTGTTTCTTTCTAAGATTGTTCTATTGGACAGTGTAGTATTGTTTGTTTCTTTCTAAGATTGTTCTATTGGACAGTGTAGTATTGTTTGTTTCTTTCTAAGATTGTTCTATTAGACAGTGTATTATTGTTTGTTTCTTTCTAAGATTGTTCTATTAGACAGTGTAGTATTGTTTGTTTCTTTCTAAGATTGTTCTATTAGACAGTGTAGTATTGTTTGTTCCTTTTTAAGATTGTTCTATTAGACAGTGTAGTATTGTTTGTTTCTTTCTAAGATTGTTCTATTGGATAGTGTAGTATTGTTTGTTTCTTTCTAAGATTGTTCTATTAGACAGTGTAGTATTGTTTGTTTCTTTCTAAGATTGTTCTATTGGACAGTGTAGTATTGTTTGTTTCTTTTTAAGATTGTTCTATTAGACAGTGTAGTATTGGTTGTTTCTTTCTAAGATTGTTCTATTAGACAGTGTAGTATTGTTTGTTTCTTTCTAAGATTGTTCTATTGGATAGTGTAGTATTATTTGTTTCTTTCTAAGATTGTTCTATTAGACAGTGTAGTATTGTTTGTTTCTTTCTAAGATTGTTCTATTAGACAGTGTAGTATTGTTTGTTTCTTTCTAAGATTGTTCTATTGGATAGTGTAGTATTGTTTGTTTCTTTCTAAGATTGTTCTATTGGACAGTGTAGTATTGTTTGTTTCTTTCTAAGATTGTTCTATTAGACAGTGTAGTATTGTTTGTTTCTTTCTAAGATTGTTCTATTGGATAGTGTAGTATTGTTTGTTTCTTTCTAAGATTGTTCTATTAGACAGTGTAGTATTGTTTGTTTCTTTCTAAGATTGTTCTATTAGACAGTGTAGTATTGTTTGTTTCTTTCTAAGATTGTTCTATTAGACAGTGTAGTATTGTTTGTTTCTTTCTAAGATTGTTCTATTGGACAGTGTAGTATTGTTTGTTTCTTTCTAAGATTGTTCTATTGGACAGTGTAGTATTGTTTGTTTCTTTCTAAGATTGTTCTATTGGACAGTGTAGTATTGTTTGTTTCTTTCTAAGATTGTTCTATTAGACAGTGTAGTATTGTTTGTTTCTTTCTAAGATTGTTCTATTGGACAGTGTAGTATTGTTTGTTTCTTTCTAAGATTGTTCTATTAGACAGTGTAGTATTGTTTGTTTTTAAGATTGTTCTATTGGACAGTGTAGTATTGTTTGTTTCTTTCTAAGATTGTTTTATTAGACAGTGTAGTATTGTTTGTTTCGTTTTAAGATTGTTCTATTGGACAGTGTAGTATTGTTTGTTTCTTTCTAAGATTGTTCTATTAGACAGTGTTGTATTGTTTGTTTCTTTCTAAGATTGTTCTATTGGACAGTGTAATATTGTTTGTTTCTTTCTAAGATTGTTCTATTAGACAGTGTAGTATTGTTTGTTTCTTTCTAAGATTGTTCTATTAGACAGTGTAGTATTGTTTGTTTCTTTCTAAGATTGTTCTATTGGACAGTGTAGTATTGTTTGTTTCTTTCTAAGATTGTTCTATTAGACATTGTAATATTGCTTGTTTCTTTCTAAGATTGTTTTATTAGACAGTGTAGTATTGTTTGTTTCTTTCTAAGATTGTTCTATTGGACAGTGTAGTATTGTTTGTTTCTTTCTAAGATTGCTCTATTAGACAGTGTAGTATTGTTTCTTTCTTTCTAAGATTGTTCTATTAGACAGTGTAGTATTGTTTTTTTCTTTCTAAGATTGTTCTATTAGACAGTGTAGTATTGTTTGTTTCTTTCTAAGATTGTTCTATTAGACAGTGTAGTATTGTTTGTTTCTTTCTAAGATTGTTCTATTGGACATTGTATTATTGTTTGTTTCTTTCTAAGATTGTTCTATTAGACAGTGTAGTATTGTTTGTTTCTTTCTAAGATTGTTCTATTAGACAGTGTAGTATTGTTTGTTTCTTTCTAAGATTGTTCTATTAGACAGTGTAGTATTGTTTGTTTCTTTCTAAGATTGTTCTATTGGACATTGTATTATTGTTTGTTTCTTTCTAAGATTGTTCTATTAGACAGTGTAGTATTGTTTGTTTCTTTCTAAGATTGTTCTATTAGACAGTGTAGTATTGTTTGTTTCTTTCTAAGATTGTTCTATTGGACATTGTATTATTGTTTGTTTCTTTCTTAGATTGTTCTATTAGACAGTGTAGTATTGTTTGTTTCTTTCTAAGATTGTTCTATTAGACAGTGTAGTATTGTTTGTTTCTTTCTAAGATTGTTCTATTAGACAGTGTAGTATTGTTTGTTTCTTTCTAAGATTGTTCTATTAGACAGTGTAGTATTGTTTGTTTCTTTCTAAGATTGTTCTATTAGACAGTGTAGTATTGTTTGTTTCTTTCTAAGATTGTTCTATTGGACAGTGTAGTATTGTTTGTTTCTTTCTAAGATTGTTCTATTGAACAGTGTAGTATTGTTTGTTTCTTTCTAAGATTGTTCTATTAGACAGTGTAGTATTGTTTGTTTCTTTCTAAGATTGTTCTATTAGACAGTGTAGTATTGTTTGTTTCTTTCTAAGATTGTTCTATTGGACATTGTATTATTGTTTGTTTCTTTCTAAGATTGTTCTATTAGACAGTGTAGTATTGTTTGTTTCTTTCTAAGATTGTTCTATTAGACAGTGTAGTATTGTTTGTTTCTTTCTAAGATTGTTCTATTAGACAGTGTAGTATTGTTTGTTTCTTTTTAAGATTGTTCTATTTGACAGTGTAGTATTGTTTGTTTCCTTCTAAGATTGTTCTATTAGACAGTGTAGTATTGTTTGTTTCTTTCTAAGATTGTTCTATTAGACAGTGTAGTATTGTTTGTTTCTTTCTAAGATTGTTCTATTAGACAGTGTAGTATTGTTTGTTTCTTTCTAAGATTGTTCTATTGGACAGTGTAGTATTGTTTGTTTCTTTCTAAGATTGTTTTATTGAACAGTGTAGTATTGTTTGTTTCTTTCTAAGATTGTTCTATTAGACAGTGTAGTATTGTTTGTTTCTTTCTAAGATTGTTCTATTAGACAGTTTAGTATTGTTTGTTTCTTTCTAAGATTGTTCTATTAGACAGTGTAGTATTGTTTGTTTCTTTCTAAGATTGTTCTATTGGACATTGTATTATTGTTTGTTTCTTTCTAAGATTGTTCTATTAGACAGTGTAGTATTGTTTGTTTCTTTCTAAGATTGTTCTATTAGACAGTGTAGTATTGTTTGTTTCTTTCTAAGATTGTTCTATTGGACATTGTATTATTGTTTGTTTCTATCTAAGATTGTTCTATTAGACAGTGTAGTATTGTTTGTTTCTTTCTAAGATTGTTCTATTAGACAGTGTAGTATTGTTTGTTTCTTTCTAAGATTGTTCTATTAGACAGTGTAGTATTGTTTGTTTCTTTCTAAGATTGTTCTATTAGACAGTGTAGTATTGTTTGTTTCTTTCTAAGATTGTTCTATTAGACAGTGTAGTATTGTTTGTTTCTTTCTAAGATTGTTCTATTAGACAGTGTAGTATTGTTTGTTTCTTTCTAAGATTGTTCTATTGGACAGTGTAGTATTGTTTGTTTCTTTCTAAGATTGTTCTATTGAACAGTGTAGTATTGTTTGTTTCTTTCTAAGATTGTTCTATTAGACAGTGTAGTATTGTTTGTTTCTTTCTAAGATTGTTCTATTAGACAGTGTAGTATTGTTTGTTTCTTTTTAAGATTGTTCTATTTGACAGTGTAGTATTGTTTGTTTCTTTCTAAGATTGTTCTATTAGACAGTGTAGTATTGTTTGTTTCTTTCTAAGATTGTTCTATTAGACAGTGTAGTATTGTTTGTTTCTTTCTAAGATTGTTCTATTGGACATTGTATTATTGTTTGTTTCTTTCTAAGATTGTTCTATTAGACAGTGTAGTATTGTTTGTTTCTTTCTAAGATTGTTCTATTAGACAGTGTAGTATTGTTTGTTTCTTTCTGAGATTGTTCTATTAGACAGTGTAGTATTGTTTGTTTCTTTCTAAGATTGTTCTATTAGACAGTGTAGTATTGTTTGTTTCTTTTTAAGATTGTTCTATTAGACAGTGTAGTATTGTTTGTTTCTTTCTAAGATTGTTCTATTAGACAGTGTAGTATTGTTTGTTTCTTTCTAAGATTGTTCTATTGGACAGTGTAGTATTGTTTGTTTCTTTCTAAGATTGTTCTATTGGACAGTGTAGTAATGTTTGTTTCTTTCTAAGATTGTTCTATTAGACAGTGTAGTATTGTTTGTTTCGTTTTAAGATTGTTCTATTGGACAGTGTAGTATTGTTTTTTTCTTTCTAAGATTGTTCTATTAGACAGTGTAGTATTGTTTGTTTCTTTCTAAGATTGTTCTATTAGACAGTGTAGTATTGTTTGTTTCTTTCTAAGATTGTTCTATTAGACAGTGTAGTATTGTTTGTTTCTTTCTAAGATTGTTCTATTGGACAGTGTAGTATTGTTTGTTTCTTTCTAAGATTGTTCTATTAGACAGTGTAGTATTGTTTGTTTCTTTCTAAGATTGTTCTATTGGACAGTGTAGTATTGTTAGTTTCTTTCTAAGATTGTTCTATTAGACAGTGTAGTATTGCTTGTTTCTTTCTAAGATTGTTCTATTAGACAGTGTAGTATTGTTTGTTTCGTTTTAAGATTGTTCTATTGGACAGTGTAGTATTGTTTTTTTCTTTCTAAGATTGTTCTATTAGACAGTTTAGTATTGTTTGTTTCTTTCTAAGATTGTTCTATTAGACAGTGTAGTATTGTTTGTTTCTTTCTAAGATTGTTCTATTGGACAGTGTAGTAATGTTTGTTTCTTTCTAAGATTGTTCTATTAGACAGTGTAGTATTGTTTGTTTCGTTTTAAGATTGTTCTATTAGACAGTGTAGTATTGTTTGTTTCTTTCTAAGATTGTTCTATTTGACAGTGTAGTATTGTTTGTTTCGTTTTAAGATTGTTCTATTGGACAGTGTAGTATTGTTTGTTTCTTTCTAAGATTGTTCTATTGGACAGTGTAGTATTGTTTGTTTCTTTCTAAGATTGTTCTATTGGACAGTGTAGTATTGTTAGTTTCTTTCTAAGATTGTTCTATTGGACAGTGTAGTATTGTTTGTTTCTTTCTAAGATTGTTCTATTAGACAGTGTAGTATTGTTTGTTTCTTTCTAAGATTGTTCTATTAGACAGTGTAGTATTGTTTGTTTCTTTCTAAGATTGTTCTATTAGACAGTGTAGTATTGTTTGTTTCTTTCTAAGATTGTTCTATTGGACAGTGTAGTAATGTTTGTTTCTTTCTAAGATTGTTCTATTAGACAGTGTAGTATTGTTTGTTTCGTTTTAAGATTGTTCTATTAGACAGTGTAGTATTGTTTGTTTCTTTCTAAGATTGTTCTATTAGACAGTGTAGTATTGTTTGTTTCTTTCTAAGATTGTTCTATTAGACAGTGTAGTATTGGTTGTTTCTTTCTAAGATTGTTCTATTAGACAGTGTAGTATTGTTTGTTTCGTTTTAAGATTGTTCTATTGGACAGTGTAGTATTGTTTGTTTCTTTCTAAGATTGTTCTATTGGACAGTGTAGTATTGTTAGTTTCTTTCTAAGATTGTTCTATTGGACAGTGTAGTATTGTTTGTTTCTTTCTAAGATTGTTCTATTGGACAGTGTAGTATTGTTTGTTTCTTTCTAAGATTGTTCTATTAGACAGTGTAGTATTGTTTGTTTCTTTCTAAGATTGTTCTATTAGACAGTGTAGTATTGTTTGTTTCTTTCTAAGATTGTTCTATTGGACAGTGTAGTATTGTTTGTTTCTTTCTAAGATTGTTCTATTGGACAGTGTAGTATTGTTTTTTTCTTTCTAAGATTGTTCTATTAGACAGTGTAGTATTGTTTGTTTCTTTCTAAGATTGTTCTATTAGACAGTGTAGTATTGTTTGCTTCTTTCTAAGATTGTTCTATTGGACAGTGTAGTATTGTTTGTTTCTTTCTAAGATTGTTCTATTAGACAGTGTAGTATTGCTTGTTTCTTTCTAAGATTGTTTTATTAGACAGTGTAGTATTGTTTGTTTCTTTCTAAGATTGTTCTATTGGACAGTGTAGTATTGTTTGTTTCTTTCTAAGATTGTTCTATTAGACAGTGTAGTATTGTTTCTTTCTTTCTAAGATTGTTCTATTAGACAGTGTAGTATTGTTTTTTTCTTTCTAAGATTGTTCTATTAGACAGTGTAGTATTGTTTGTTTCTTTCTAAGATTGTTTTATTAGACAGTGTAGTATTGTTTGTTTCTTTCTAAGATTGTTCTATTGGACAGTGTAGTATTGTTTGTTTCTTTCTAAGATTGTTCTATTAGACAGTGTAGTATTGTTTCTTTCTTTCTAAGATTGTTCTATTAGACAGTGTAGTATTGTTTTTTTCTTTCTAAGATTGTTCTATTAGACAGTGTAGTATTGTTTGTTTCTTTCTAAGATTGTTCTATTGGACATTGTATTATTGTTTGTTTCTTTCTAAGATTGTTCTATTAGACAGTGTAGTATTGTTTGTTTCTTTCTAAGATTGTTCTATTAGACAGTGTAGTATTGTTTGTTTCTTTCTAAGATTGTTCTATTAGACAGTGTAGTATTGTTTGTTTCTTTCTAAGATTGTTCTATTAGACAGTGTAGTATTGTTTGTTTCTTTCTAAGATTGTTCTATTAGACAGTGTAGTATTGTTTGTTTCTTTCTAAGATTGTTCTATTAGACAGTGTAGTATTGTTTGCTTCTTTCTAAGATTGTTCTATTAGAGAGTGTAGTATTGTTTGTTTCTTTCTAAGATTGCTCTATTAGACAGTGTAGTATTGTTTGTTTTTTTTTAAGATTGTTCTATTGGACAGTGTAGTATTGTTTGCTTCTTTCTAAGATTGTTCTATTAGAGAGTGTAGTATTGTTTGTTTCTTTCTAAGATTGCTCTATTAGACAGTGTAGTATTGTTTTTTTCTTTCTAAGATTGTTCTATTAGACATCGTAGTATTGTTTGTTTCTTTCTAAGATTGTTCTATTGGACATTGTAGTATTGTTTGTTTCATTCTAAGATTGTTTTATTAAACAGTGTATTATTGATTGTTTCTTTCTAAGATTGTTCTATTAGACAGTGTAGTATTGTTTGTTTCTTTCTAAGATTGTTCTATTAGACAGTGTAGTATTGTTTGTTTCTTTCTAAGATTGTTCTATTAGACAGTGTAGTATTGTTTGTTTCTTTCTAAGATTGTTCTATTAGACAGTGTAGTATTGTTTGTTTCTTTCTAAGATTGTTCTATTAGACAGTGTAGTATTGTTTGTTTCTTTCTAAGATTGTTCTATTGGACAGTGTAGTATTGTTTGTTTCTTTCTAAGATTGTTCTATTGAACAGTGTAGTATTGTTTGTTTCTTTCTAAGATTGTTCTATTAGACAGTGTAGTATTGTTTGTTTCTTTCTAAGATTGTTCTATTAGAGAGTGTAGTATTGTTTGTTTCTTTCTAAGATTGCTCTATTAGACAGTGTAGTATTGTTTTTTTCTTTCTAAGATTGTTCTATTAGACATCGTAGTATTGTTTGTTTCTTTCTAAGATTGTTCTATTGGACATTGTAGTATTGTTTGTTTCATTCTAAGATTGTTTTATTAAACAGTGTATTATTGATTGTTTCTTTCTAAGATTGTTCTATTAGACAGTGTAGTATTGTTTGTTTCTTTCTAAGATTGTTCTATTAGACAGTGTAGTATTGTTTGTTTCTTTCTAAGATTGTTCTATTAGACAGTGTAGTATTGTTTGTTTCTTTCTAAGATTGTTCTATTAGACAGTGTAGTATTGTTTGTTTCTTTCTAAGATTGTTCTATTAGACAGTGTAGTATTGTTTGTTTCTTTCTAAGATTGTTCTATTGGACAGTGTAGTATTGTTTGTTTCTTTCTAAGATTGTTCTATTGAACAGTGTAGTATTGTTTGTTTCTTTCTAAGATTGTTCTATTAGACAGTGTAGTATTGTTTGTTTCTTTCTAAGATTGTTCTATTGGACAGTGTATTATTGTTTGTTTCTTTCTAAGATTGTTCTATTAGAGAGTGTAGTATTGTTTCTTTCTTTCTAGGATTGTTCTATTTGACAGTGTAGTATTGTTTGTTTCTTTCTAAGATTGTTCTATTAGACAGTGTAGTATTGTTTGTTTCTTTCTAAGATTGTTCTATTGAACAGTGTAGTATTGTTTGTTTCTTTCTAAGATTGTTCTATTAGACAGTGTAGTATTGTTTGTTTCTTTCTAAGATTGTTCTATTGGACAGTGTAGTATTGTTTGTTTCTTTCTAAGATTGTTCTATTGGACAGTGTAGTATTGTTTGTTTCTTTCTAAGATTGTTCTATTAGACAGTGTAGTATTGTTTGTTTCTTTCTAAGATTGTTCTATTAGACAGTGTAGTATTGTTAGTTTCTTTCTAAGATTGTTCTATTAGACAGTGTAGTATAGTTTTTTTTTTAAGATTGTTCTATTGGACAGTGTAGTATTGTTTGTTTCTTTCTAAGATTGTTCTATTAGACAGTGTAGTATTGTTTGTTTCTTTCTAAGATTGTTCTATTAGACAGTGTAGTATTGTTTGTTTCGTTTTAAGATTGTTCTATTGGACAGTGTAGTATTGTTTTTTTCTTTCTAAGATTGTTCTATTAGACAGTGTAGTTTTGTTTGTTTCTTTCTAAGATTGTTCTATTAGACAGTGTAGTATTGTTTGTTTCTTTCTAAGATTGTTCTATTAGACAGTGTAGTATTGCTTGTTTCTTTCTAAGATTGTTTTATTAGACAGTGTAGTATTGTTTGTTTCTTTCTAAGATTGTTCTATTGGACAGTGTAGTATTGTTTGTTTCTTTCTAAGATTGTTTTATTAGACAGTGTAGTATTGTTTCTTTCTTTCTAAGATTGTTCTATTAGACAGTGTAGTATTGTTTTTTTCTTTCTAAGATTGTTCTATTAGACAGTGTAGTATTGTTTGTTTCTTTCTAAGATTGTTTTATTAGACAGTGTAGTATTGTTTGTTTCTTTCTAAGATTGTTCTATTGGACAGTGTAGTATTGTTAGTTTCTTTCTAAGATTGTTCTATTAGACAGTGTAGTATTGTTTGTTTCTTTCTAAGATTGTTCTATTAGACAGTGTAGTATTGTTTTTTTCATTCTAAGATTTTTCTATTAGACAGTGTAGTATTGTTTGTTTCTTTCTAAGATTGTTCTATTAGAGAGTGTAGTATTGTTTGTTTATTTCTAAGATTGCTCTATTAGACAGTGTAGTATTGTTTTTTTCTTTCTAAGATTGTTCTATTAGACATCGTAGTATTGTTTGTTTCTTTCTAAGATTGTTCTATTGGACATTGTAGTATTGTTTGTTTCATTCTAAGATTGTTTTATTAAACAGTGTATTATTGATTGTTTCTTTCTAAGATTGTTCTATTAGACAGTGTAGTATTGTTTGTTTCTTTCTAAGATTGTTCTATTAGACAGTGTAGTATTGTTTGTTTCTTTCTAAGATTGTTCTATTAGACAGTGTAGTATTGTTTGTTTCTTTCTAAGATTGTTCTATTAGACAGTGTAGTATTGTTTGTTTCTTTCTAAGATTGTTCTATTAGACAGTGTAGTATTGTTTGTTTCTTTCTAAGATTGTTCTATTAGACAGTGTAGTATTGTTTGTTTCTTTCTAAGATTGTTCTATTGGACAGTGTAGTATTGTTTGTTTCTTTCTAAGATTGTTCTATTGAACAGTGTAGTATTGTTTGTTTCTTTCTAAGATTGTTCTATTAGACAGTGTAGTATTGTTTGTTTCTTTCTAAGATTGTTCTATTGGACAGTGTAGTATTGTTTGTTTCTTTCTAAGATTGTTCTATTAGACAGTGTAGTATAGTTTTTTTTTTAAGATTGTTCTATTGGACAGTGTAGTATTGTTTGTTTCTTTCTAAGATTGTTCTATTGGACAGTGTAGTATTGTTTGTTTCTTTCTAAGATTGTTCTATTGGACAGTGTAGTATTGTTTGTTTCTTTCTAAGATTGTTCTATTGAACAGTGTAGTATTGTTTGTTTCTTTCTAAGATTGTTCTATTAGACAGTGTAGTATTGTTTGTTTCTTTCTAAGATTGTTCTATTGGACAGTGTAGTATTGTTTGTTTCTTTCTAAGATTGTTCTATTAGACATCGTAGTATTGTTTGTTTCTTTCTAAGATTGTTCTATTGGACATTGTAGTATTGTTTGTTTCATTCTAAGATTGTTTTATTAAACAGTGTATTATTGATTGTTTCTTTCTAAGATTGTTCTATTAGACAGTGTAGTATTGTTTGTTTCTTTCTAAGATTGTTCTATTAGACAGTGTAGTATTGTTTGTTTCTTTCTAAGATTGTTCTATTAGACAGTGTAGTATTGTTTGTTTCTTTCTAAGATTGTTCTATTAGACAGTGTAGTATTGTTTGTTTCTTTCTACGATTGTTCTATTAGACAGTGTAGTATTGTTTGTTTCTTTCTAAGATTGTTCTATTAGACAGTGTAGTATTGTTTGTTTCTTTCTAAGATTGTTCTATTGGACAGTGTAGTATTGTTTGTTTCTTTTTAAGATTGTTCTATTGGACAGTGTAGTATTGTTTTTTTCTTTCTAAGATTGTTCTATTAGACAGTGTAGTATTGTTTGTTTCTTTCTAAGATTGTTCTATTAGACAGTGTAGTATTGTTTGTTTCTTTCTAAGATTGTTCTATTAGACAGTGTAGTATTGTTTGTTTCTTTTTAAGATTGTTCTATTTGACAGTGTAGTATTGTTTGTTTCTTTCTAAGATTGTTCTATTAGACAGTGTAGTATTGTTTGTTTCTTTCTAAGATTGTTCTATTAGACAGTGTAGTATTGTTTGTTTCTTTCTAAGATTGTTCTATTGGACATTGTATTATTGTTTGTTTCTTTCTAAGATTGTTCTATTAGACAGTGTAGTATTGTTTGTTTCTTTCTAAGATTGTTCTATTAGACAGTGTAGTATTGTTTGTTTCTTTCTGAGATTGTTCTATTAGACAGTGTAGTATTGTTTGTTTCTTTCTAAGATTGTTCTATTAGACAGTGTAGTATTGTTTGTTTCTTTTTAAGATTGTTCTATTAGACAGTGTAGTATTGTTTGTTTCTTTCTAAGATTGTTCTATTAGACAGTGTAGTATTGTTTGTTTCTTTCTAAGATTGTTCTATTGGACAGTGTAGTATTGTTTGTTTCTTTCTAAGATTGTTCTATTGAACAGTGTAGTATTGTTTGTTTCTTTCTAAGATTGTTCTATTAGACAGTGTAGCATTGTTTGTTTCTTTCTAAGATTGTTCTATTGGACAGTGTAGTATTGTTTGTTTCTTTCTAAGATTGTTCTATTAGACAGTGTAGTATAGTTTTTTTTTAAGATTGTTCTATTGGACAGTGTATTATTGTTTGTTTCTTTCTAAGATTGTTCTATTAGACAGTGTAGTATTGTTTCTTTCTTTCTAAGATTGTTCTATTTGACAGTGTAGTATAGTTTGTTTCTTTCTAAGATTGTTCTATTAGACAGTGTAGTATTGTTTTTTTCTTTCTAAGATTGTTTTATTAGACAGTGTAGTATTGTTTGTTTCTTTCTAAGATTGTTCTATTGGACAGTGTAGTATTGTTTGTTTCTTTCTAAGATTGTTCTATTAGACAGTGTAGTATTGTTTGTTTCTTTCTAAGATTGTTCTATTAGACAGTGTAGTATTGTTTGTTTCTTTCTAAGATTGTTCTATTGAACAGTGTAGTATTGTTTGTTTCTTTCTAAGATTGTTCTATTAGACAGTGTAGTATTGTTTGTTTCTTTCTAAGATTGTTCTATTGGACAGTATAGTATTGTTTGTTTCTTTCTAAGATTGTTCTATTAGACAGTGTAGTATATTTTTTTTTTAAGATTGTTCTATTGGACAGTGTAGTATTGTTTTTTTCTTTCTAAGATTGTTCTATTAGACAGTGTAGTATTGTTTGTTTCTTTCTAAGATTGTTCTATTAGACAGTGTAGTATTGTTTGCTTCTTTCTAAGATTGTTCTATTGGACAGTGTAGTATTGTTTGTTTCTTTCTAAGATTGTTCTATTAGACAGTGTAGTATTGCTTGTTTCTTTCTAAGATTGTTTTATTAGACAGTGTAGTATTGTTTGTTTCTTTCTAAGATTGTTCTATTGGACAGTGTAGTATTGTTTGTTTCTTTCTAAGATTGTTCTATTAGACAGTGTAGTATTGTTTCTTTCTTTCTAAGATTGTTCTATTAGACAGTGTAGTATTGTTTTTTTCTTTCTAAGATTGTTCTATTAGACAGTGTAGTATTGTTTGTTTCTTTCTAAGATTGTTTTATTAGACAGTGTAGTATTGTTTGTTTCTTTCTAAGATTGTTCTATTGGACAGTGTAGTATTGTTAGTTTCTTTCTAAGATTGTTCTATTAGACAGTGTAGTATTGCTTGTTTCTTTCTAAGATTGTTCTATTAGACAGTGTAGTATTGTTTTTTTCGTTTTAAGATTGTTCTATTGGACAGTGTAGTATTGTTTTTTTTTTCTAAGATTGTTCTATTAGACAGTGTAGTATTGTTTCTTTCTTTCTAAGATTGTTCTATTGGACAGTGTAGTATTGTTTGTTTCTTTCTAAGATTGTTCTATTGGACAGTGTAGTATTGTTTGTTTCTTTCTAAGATTGTTCTATTAGACAGTGTAGTATTGTTTGTTTCTTTCTAAGATTGTTCTACTGGACAGTGTAGTATTGTTTTTTTCTTTCTAAGATTGTTCTATTGGACAGTGTAGTATTGTTTGTTTCTTTCTAAGATTGTTCTATTAGACAGTGTAGTATTGTTTGTTTCTTTCTAAGATTGTTCTATTAGACAGTGTAGTATTGTTTGTTTCTTTCTAAGATTGTTCTATTAGACAGTGTAGTATTGTTTGTTTCTTTCTAAGATTGTTCTATTGGACAGTGTAGTATTGTTTGTTTCTTTCTAAGATTGTTCTATTGGACAGTGTAGTATTGTTTGTTTCTTTCTAAGATTGTTCTATTAGACAGTGTAGTATAGTTTTTTTTTTAAGATTGTTCTATTGGACAGTGTAGTATTGTTTGTTTCTTTCTAAGATTGTTCTATTAGACAGTGTAGTATTGTTTGTTTCTTTCTAAGATTGTTCTATTAGACAGTGTAGTATTGTTTGTTTCTTTTTAAGATTGTTCTATTTGACAGTGTAGTATTGTTTGTTTCTTTCTAAGATTGTTCTATTAGACAGTGTAGTATTGTTTGTTTCTTTCTAAGATTGTTCTATTAGACAGTGTAGTATTGTTTGTTTCTTTCTAAGATTGTTCTATTGGACATTGTATTATTGTTTGTTTCTTTCTAAGATTGTTCTATTAGACAGTGTAGTATTGTTTGTTTCTTTCTAAGATTGTTCTATTAGACAGTGTAGTATTGTTTGTTTCTTTCTGAGATTGTTCTATTAGACAGTGTAGTATTGTTTGTTTCTTTCTAAGATTGTTCTATTAGACAGTGTAGTATTGTTTGTTTCTTTTTAAGATTGTTCTATTAGACAGTGTAGTATTGTTTGTTTCTTTCTAAGATTGTACTATTAGACAGTGTAGTATTGTTTGTTTCTTTCTAAGATTGTTCTATTGGACAGTGTAGTATTGTTTGTTTCTTTCTAAGATTGTTCTATTGAACAGTGTAGTATTGTTTGTTTCTTTCTAAGATTGTTCTATTAGACAGTGTAGCATTGTTTGTTTCTTTCTAAGATTGTTCTATTGGACAGTGTAGTATTGTTTGTTTCTTTCTAAGATTGTTCTATTAGACAGTGTAGTATTGTTTCTTTCTTTCTAAGATTGTTCTATTTGACAGTGTAGTATAGTTTGTTTCTTTCTAAGATTGTTCTATTAGACAGTGTAGTATTGTTTGTTTCTTTCTAAGATTGTTCTATTGAACAGTGTAGTATTGTTTGTTTCTTTCTAAGATTGTTCTATTAGACAGTGTAGTATTGTTTGTTTCTTTCTAAGATTGTTCTATTGGACAGTGTAGTATTGTTTGTTTCTTTCTAAGATTGTTCTATTAGACAGTGTAGTATTGTTTCTTTCTTTCTAAGATTGTTCTATTTGACAGTGTAGTATAGTTTGTTTCTTTCTAAGATTGTTCTATTAGACAGTGTAGTATTGTTTGTTTCTTTCTAAGATTGTTCTATTGAACAGTGTAGTATTGTTTGTTTCTTTCTAAGATTGTTCTATTAGACAGTGTAGTATTGTTTGTTTCTTTCTAAGATTGTTCTATTGGACAGTGTAGTATTGTTTGTTTCTTTCTAAGATTGTTCTATTAGACAGTGTAGTATTGTTTGTTTTTAAGATTGTTCTATTGGACAGTGTAGTATTGTTTGTTTCTTTCTAAGATTGTTCTATTAGACAGTGTAGTATTGTTAGTTTCTTTCTAAGATTGTTCTATTAGACAGTGTAGTATTGTTTGTTTCTTTCTAAGATTGTTCTATTGGACAGTGTAGTATTGTTTTTTTCTTTCTAAGATTGTTCTATTAGACAGTGTAGTATTGTTTGTTTCTTTCTAAGATTGTTCTATTAGACAGTGTAGTATTGTTTGCTTCTTTCTAAGATTGTTCTATTGGACAGTGTAGTATTGTTTGTTTCTTTCTAAGATTGTTCTATTAGACAGTGTAGTATTGCTTGTTTCTTTCTAAGATTGTTTTATTAGACAGTGTAGTATTGTTTGTTTCTTTCTAAGATTGTTCTATTGGACAGTGTAGTATTGTTTGTTTCTTTCTAAGATTGTTCTATTAGACAGTGTAGTATTGTTTCTTTCTTTCTAAGATTGTTCTATTAGACAGTGTAGTATTGTTTTTTTCTTTCTAAGATTGTTCTATTAGACAGTGTAGTATTGTTTGTTTCTTTCTAAGATTGTTTTATTAGACAGTGTAGTATTGTTTGTTTCTTTCTAAGATTGTTCTATTGGACAGTGTAGTATTGTTAGTTTCTTTCTAAGATTGTTCTATTAGACAGTGTAGTATTGCTTGTTTCTTTCTAAGATTGTTCTATTAGACAGTGTAGTATTGTTTGTTTTTAAGATTGTTCTATTGGACAGTGTAGTATTGTTTGTTTCTTTCTAAGATTGTTCTATTAGACAGTGTAGTATTGTTTGTTTCTTTCTAAGATTGTTCTATTAGACAGTGTAGTATTGTTTTTTTCGTTTTAAGATTGTTCTATTGGACAGTGTAGTATTGTTTTTTTTTTCTAAGATTGTTCTATTAGACAGTGTAGTATTGTTTCTTTCTTTCTAAGATTGTTCTATTGGACAGTGTAGTATTGTTTGTTTCTTTCTAAGATTGTTCTATTGGACAGTGTAGTATTGTTTGTTTCTTTCTAAGATTGTTCTATTAGACAGTGTAGTATTGTTTTTTTCATTCTAAGATTGTTCTATTAGACAGTGTAGTATTGTTTGTTTCTTTCTAAGATTGTTCTATTAGAGAGTGTAGTATTGTTTGTTTCTTTCTAAGATTGCTCTATTAGACAGTGTAGTATTGTTTTTTTCTTTCTAAGATTGTTCTATTAGACATCGTAGTATTGTTTGTTTCTTTCTAAGATTGTTCTATTGGACATTGTAGTATTGTTTGTTTCATTCTAAGATTGTTTTATTAAACAGTGTATTATTGATTGTTTCTTTCTAAGATTGTTCTATTAGACAGTGTAGTATTGTTTGTTTCTTTCTAAGATTGTTCTATTAGACAGTGTAGTATTGTTTGTTTCTTTCTAAGATTGTTCTATTAGACAGTGTAGTATTGTTTGTTTCTTTCTAAGATTGTTCTATTAGACAGTGTAGTATTGTTTGTTTCTTTCTAAGATTGTTCTATTAGACAGTGTAGTATTGTTTGTTTCTTTCTAAGATTGTTCTATTGGACAGTGTAGTATTGTTTGTTTCTTTCTAAGATTGTTCTATTGAACAGTGTAGTATTGTTTGTTTCTTTCTAAGATTGTTCTATTAGACAGTGTAGTATTGTTTGTTTCTTTCTAAGATTGTTCTATTGGACAGTGTAGTATTGTTTGTTTCTTTCTAAGATTGTTCTATTAGACAGTGTAGTATAGTTTGTTTTTTAAGATTGTTCTATTAGACAGTGTAGTATTGTTTGTTTCTTTCTAAGATTGTTCTATTGAACAGTGTAGTATTGTTTGTTTCTTTCTAAGATTGTTCTATTAGACAGTGTAGTATTGTTTGTTTCTTTCTAAGATTGTTCTATTGGACAGTGTAGTATTGTTTGTTTCTTTCTAAGATTGTTCTATTAGACAGTGTAGTATAGTTTTTTTTTTAAGATTGTTCTATTGGACAGTGTATTATTGTTTGTTTCTTTCTAAGATTGTTCTATTAGACAGTGTAGTATTGTTTGTTTCTTTCTAAGATTGTTCTATTGGACAGTGTAGTATTGTTTGTTTCTTTCTAGGATTGTTCTATTTGACAGTGTAGTATTGTTTGTTTCTTTCTAAGATTGTTCTATTGGACAGTGTAGTATTGTTTGTTTCTTTCTAAGATTGTTCTATTAGAGAGTGTAGTATTGTTTCTTTCTTTCTAGGATTGTTCTATTTGACAGTGTAGTATTGTTTGTTTCTTTCTAAGATTGTTCTATTAGACAGTGTAGTATTGTTTGTTTCTTTCTAAGATTGTTCTATTGAACAGTGTAGTATTGTTTGTTTCTTTCTAAGATTGTTCTATTAGACAGTGTAGTATTGTTTGTTTCTTTCTAAGATTGTTCTATTGGACAGTGTAGTATTGTTTGTTTCTTTCTAAGATTGTTCTATTAGACAGTGTAGTATAGTTTTTTTTTTAAGATTGTTCTATTAGACAGTGTAGTAATGTTTGTTTCTTTCTAAGATTGTTTTATTAGACAGTGTAGTATTGTTTGTTTCTTTCTAAGATTGTTTTATTAGACAGTGTAGTATTGTTAGTTTCTTTCTAAGATTGTTCTATTGGACAGTGTAGTATTGTTTGTTTCTTTCTAAGATTGTTCTATTAGACAGTGTAGTATTGTTTCTTTCTTTCTAAGATTGTTCTATTAGACAGTGTAGTATTGTTTCTTTCTTTCTAAGATTGTTCTATTAGACAGTGTAGTATTGTTTGTTTCTTTCTAAGATTGTTCTATTAGACAGTGTAGTATTGTTTGTTTCTTTCTAAGATTGTTCTATTTGACAGTGTAGTATTGTTTGTTTCGTTTTAAGATTGTTCTATTAGACAGTGTAGTATTGTTTGTTTCTTTCTAAGATTGTTCTATTAGACAGTGTAGTATTGTTTTTTTCTTTCTAAGATTGTTCTATTAGACAGTGTAGTTTTGTTTGTTTCTTTCTAAGATTGTTCTATTAGACAGTGTAGTATTGTTTGTTTCTTTCTAAGATTGTTCTATTAGACAGTGTAGTATTGCTTGTTTCTTTCTAAGATTGTTTTATTAGACAGTGTAGTATTGTTTGTTTCTTTCTAAGATTGTTCTATTGGACAGTGTAGTATTGTTTGTTTCTTTCTAAGATTGTTTTATTAGACAGTGTAGTATTGTTTCTTTCTTTCTAAGATTGTTCTATTAGACAGTGTAGTATTGTTTTTTTCTTTCTAAGATTGTTCTATTAGACAGTGTAGTATTGTTTGTTTCTTTCTAAGATTGTTTTATTAGACAGTGTAGTATTGTTTGTTTCTTTCTAAGATTGTTCTATTGGACAGTGTAGTATTGTTAATTTCTTTCTAAGATTGTTCTATTAGACAGTGTAGTATTGTTTGTTTCTTTCTAAGATTGTTTTATTAGACAGTGTAGTATTGTTTGTTTCGTTTTAAGATTGTTCTATTGGACAGTGTAGTATTGTTTTTTTTTTCTAAGATTGTTCTATTAGACAGTGTAGTATTGTTTCTTTCTTTCTAAGATTGTTCTATTGGACAGTGTAGTATTGTTTGTTTCTTTCTAAGATTGTTCTATTGGACAGTGTAGTATTGTTTGTTTCTTTCTAAGATTGTTCTATTAGACAGTGTAGTATTGTTTTTTTCATTCTAAGATTTTTCTATTAGACAGTGTAGTATTGTTTGTTTCTTTCTAAGATTGTTCTATTAGAGAGTGTAGTATTGTTTGTTTCTTTCTAAGATTGCTCTATTAGACAGTGTAGTATTGTTTTTTTCTTTCTAAGATTGTTCTATTAGACATCGTAGTATTGTTTGTTTCTTTCTAAGATTGTTCTATTGGACATTGTAGTATTGTTTGTTTCATTCTAAGATTGTTTTATTAAACAGTGTATTATTGATTGTTTCTTTCTAAGATTGTTCTATTAGACAGTGTAGTATTGTTTGTTTCTTTCTAAGATTGTTCTATTAGACAGTGTAGTATTGTTTGTTTCTTTTTAAGATTGTTCTATTAGACAGTGTAGTATTGTTTGTTTCTTTCTAAGATTGTTCTATTAGACAGTGTAGTATTGTTTGTTTCTTTTTAAGATTGTTCTATTAGACAGTGTAGTATTGTTTGTTTCTTTCTAAGATTGTTCTATTAGACAGTGTAGTATTGTTTGTTTCTTTCTAAGATTGTTCTATTAGACAGTGTAGTATTGTTTTTTTGTTTAAGATTGTTCTATTGGACAGTGTAGTATTGTTTGTTTCTTTCTAAGATTGTTCTATTAGACAGTGTAGTATTGTTTGTTTCTTTCTAAGATTGTTCTATTAGACAGTGTAGTATTGTTTGGTTCTTTCTAAGATTGTTCTATTGGACAGTGTAGTATTGTTTGTTTCTTTCTAAGATTGTTCTATTGGACAGTGTAGTATTGTTTGTTTCTTTCTAAGATTGTTCTATTAGACAGTGTAGTATTGTTTTTTTCATTCTAAGATTGTTCTATTAGACAGTGTAGTATTGTTTGTTTCTTTCTAAGATTGTTCTATTAGAGAGTGTAGTATTGTTTGTTTCTTTCTAAGATTGCTCTATTAGACAGTGTAGTATTGTTTTTTTCTTTCTAAGATTGTTCTATTAGACATCGTAGTATTGTTTGTTTCTTTCTAAGATTGTTCTATTGGACATTGTAGCATTGTTTGTTTCATTCTAAGATTGTTTTATTAGACAGTGTATTATTGATTGTTTCTTTCTAAGATTGTTCTATTAGACAGTGTAGTATTGTTTGTTTCTTTTTAAGATTGTTCTATTAGACAGTGTAGTATTGTTTGTTTCTTTCTAAGATTGTTCTATTAGACAGTGCAGTATTGTTTGTTTCTTTCTAAGATTGTTCTATTAGACAGTGTAGTATTGGTTGTTTCTTTCTAAGATTGTTTTATTAGACAGTGTAGTATTGTTTGTTTCTTTTTAAGATTGTTCTATTGGACAGTGTAGTATTGTTTGTTTCTTTCTAAGATTGTTCTATTGGACAGTGTAGTATTGTTTGTTTCTTTCTAAGATTGTTCTATTAGACATTGTAGCATTGTTTGTTTCATTCTAAGATTGTTTTATTAGACAGTGTATTATTGATTGTTTCTTTCTAAGATTGTTCTATTAGACAGTGTAGTATTGGTTGTTTCTTTCTAAGATTGTTCTATTAGACAGTGTAGTATTGTTTGTTTCTTTCTAAGATTGTTCTATTAGACAGTGTAGTATTGTTTGTTTCTTTCTAAGATTGTTCTATTAGACAGTGTAGTATTGTTTGTTTCTTTTTAAGATTGTTCTATTAGACAGTGTAGTATTGTTTTTTTGTTTAAGATTGTTCTATTGGACAGTGTAGTATTGTTTGTTTCTTTCTAAGATTGTTCTATTAGACAGTGTAGTATTGTTTGTTTCTTTCTAAGATTGTTCTATTAGACAGTGTAGTATTGTTTGTTTCTTTCTAAGATTGTTCTATTAGACAGTGTAGTATTGTTTGTTTCTTTCTAAGATTGTTCTATTAGACAGTGTAGTAATGTTTTTTTGTTTAAGATTGTTCTATTGGACAGTGTAGTATTGTTTGTTTCTTTCTAAGATTGTTCTATTAGACAGTGTAGTATTGTTTGTTTCTTTCTAAGATTGTTCTATTAGACAGTGTAGTATTGTTTGTTTCTTTTTAAGATTGTTCTATTAGACAGTGTAGTATTGTTTTTTTGTTTAAGATTGTTCTATTGGACAGTGTAGTATTGTTTGTTTCTTTCTAAGATTGTTCTATTAGACAGTGTAGTATTGTTTCTTTCTTTCTAAGATTGTTCTATTCGACAGTGCAGTATTGTTTGTTTCTTTCTAAGATTGTTCTATTAGACATTGTAGCATTGTTTGTTTCATTCTAAGATTGTTTTATTAGACAGTGTATTATTGATTGTTTCTTTCTAAGATTGTTCTATTGGACAGTGTAGTATTGTTTGTTTCTTTCTAAGATTGTTCTATTAGACAGTGTAGTATTGTTTGTTTCTTTCTAAGATTGTTCTATTAGACAGTGTGGTATTGTTTGTTTCTTTCTAAGATTGTTCTATTAGACAGTGTAGTATTGTTTGTTTCTTTCTAAGATTGTTCTATTAGACAGTGTAGTATTGTTTATTTCTTTCTAAGATTGTTCTATTGGACATTGTAGTATTGTTTGTTTCTTTCTAAGATTGTTCTATTGGACAGTGTAGTAATGTTTATTTCTTTCTAAGATTGTTCTATTGGACATTGTAGTATTATTTGTTTCTTTTTAAGATTGTTCTATTAGACAGTGTAGTATTGTTTGTTTCTTTCTAAGATTGTTCTATTGGACAGTGTAGTATTGTTTGTTTCTTTCCAAGATTGTTCTATTGGACATTGTAGTATTGTTTGTTTCTTTCTAAGATTGTTCTATTAGACAGTGTAGTATTGTTTGTTTCTTTCTAAGATTGTTCTATTAGACAGTGTAGTATTGTTTGTTTCTTTCTAAGATTGTTCTATTAGACAGTGTAGTATTGTTTGTTTCTTTCTAAGATTGTTCTATTAGACAGTGTAGTATTGTTTGTTTCTTTCTAATATTGTTCTATTAGACAGTGTAGTATTGTTTGTTTCTTTCTAAGATTGTTCTATTAGACAGTGTAGTATTGTTTGTTTCTTTCTAAGATTGTTCTATTAGACAGTGTATTATTGATTGTTTCTTTCTAAGATTGTTCTATTAGACAGTGTATTATTGTTTGTTTCTTTCTAAGATTGTTCTATTAGACAGTGTAATATTGTTTGTTCCTTTCTAAGATTGTTCTATTGGACAGTGTAGTATTGTTTGTTTCTTTCTAAGATTGTTCTATTAGACAGTGTAGTATTGTTTGTTTCTTTCTAAGATTGTTCTATTGGACATTGTAGTATTGTTTGTTTCTTTCTAAGATTGTTCTATTGGACAGTGCAGTATTGTTTGTTTCTTTCTAAGATTGTTCTATTGGACAGTGTAATATTGTTTGTTTCTTTCTAAGATTGTTCTATTGGACAGTGTAGTATTGTTTATTTCTTTCTAAGATTGTTCTATTGGATAGTGTAGTATTGCTTGTTTCTTTCTAAGATTGTTCTATTGGACAGTGTAGTATTGTTTCTTTCTTTCTAAGATTGTTCTATTGGACAGTGCAGTATTGTTTGTTTCTTTCTAAGATTGTTCTATTAGACAGTGTAGTATTGTTTGTTTCTTTCTAAGATTGTTCTATTAGACAGTGTAGTATTGTTTGTTTCTTTCTAAGATTGTTCTATTGGACAGTGTAGTATTGTTTGTTTCTTTCTAAGATTGTTCTATTGGACAGTGTAGTATTGTTTGTTTCTTTCTAAGATTGCTCTATTGGACAGTGTAGTATTGTTTGTTTCTTTCTAAGATTGTTCTATTGGACAGTGTAGTATTGTTTGTTTCTTTCTAAGATTGTTCTATTAGACAGTGTAGTATTGTTTGTTTCTTTCTAAGATTGTTCTATTGGACAGTGTAGTATTGTTTGTTTCTTTCTAAGATTGTTCTATTCGACAGTGTAGTATTGTTTGTTTCTTTCTAAGATTGTTCTATTAGACAGTGTAATATTGTTTGTTTCTTTCTGAGATTGTTCTGTTAGACAGTATAGTATTGTATGTTTCTTTCTAAGATTGTTCTATTAGACAGTGTAGTATTGTTTCTTTCTTTCTAAGATTGTTCTGTTAGACAGTGTAGTATTGTTTCTTTCTTTCTAAGATTGTTCTATTGGACAGTGTAGTATTGTTTGTTTCTTTCTAAGATTGTTCTATTCGACAGTGCAGTATTGTTTGTTTCTTTCTAAGATTGTTCTATTAGACAGTGTAGTATTGTTTGTTTCTTTCTAAGATTGTTCTGTTAGACAGTATAGTATTGTATGTTTCTTTCTAAGATTGTTCTATTAGACAGTGTAGTATTGTTTGTTTCTTTCTAAGATTGTTCTATTAGACAGTGTAGTATTGTTTGTTTCTTTCTAAGATTTTTCTATTGGACAGTGTAGTATTGTTTGTTTCTTTCTAAGATTGTTCTATTCAACAGTGTAGTATTGTTTGTTTCTTTCTAAGATTGTTCTATTAGACAGTGTAGTATTGTTTGTTTCTTTCTAAGATTGTTCTGTTAGACAGTATAGTATTGTATGTTTCTTTCTAAGATTGTTCTATTAGACAGTGTAGTATTGTTTCTTTCTTTCTAAGATTGTTCTATTAGACAGTGTAGTATTGTTTGTTTCTTTCTAAGATTGTTCTATTTGACAGTGTAGCATTGTATGTTTTTCATTTGATTAGTGTTACTAAAAGTAATGTTATTATAATATTGTGAGCAAGAATTACACTCATTAAAGGGTTAAAGCGCCACAAAATAATTATCCATGTTAATTGTTACCGGTATCAATCAAATCAGAATGTAAGACTTCGATATATATTAATTATTAGTATTTTTTTTCGCAAGACAATGATTATCAGGTCCATATCGGTAATTTCACAATTTTAACACAGCTTTGTGATTTTTTTGTTGTGTTTTGGCCTCTTTTTTGGAATGAAAGGTTTAGTGACGTCACGTTAGACCGTGCATGACAAATGACCAACAGCTGATAATTTCTAGTATCACGAGTCGGTGGTCAACTGAACGTTGTTACTAAATTTATCGGGTAGTAAAGATCAAAGGAAACTGTAACAAATTACCGATAAAAATACATAGTACGGGTCATCGTGATCGTGATAGTATGGTAGTTGGATTTATAATGACTACCTATGCAATCAATGACCATCACCAATAACGTTGTGAGTTCGAATCCCGCACAAGCGAGATATACTCGATACAACCTTATGTCATAAAGTTTGCCATGCATGTGTGTCGTTTTCGTACTGCAATACACGAATAGGTAGGGTACGTACTAAGATGCTCCGGGATGGTAAGTAACTCCTGCCAGGGGAGAACTAAGGTGCTCCGGGATGGTAAGTAACTCCTGCCAGGGGAGAACTAAGGTGCTCCGGAATGGTAAGTAACTCCTGCCAGGGGAAAACTAAGGTGCTCCGGGATGGTAAGTAACTCCTGCCAGGGGAGAACTAAGGTGCTCCGGGATGGTAAGTAACTCCTGCCAGGGGAGAACTAAGGTGCTCCGGAATGGTAAGTAACTCCTGTCAGGGGAGAACTAAGGTGCTCCGGAATGGTAAGTAACTCCTGCCAGGGGAGAACTAAGGTGCTCCGGGATGGTAAGTAACTCCTGCTTACTAATGTGCAAAAGTGTATATAGTTATTAGTAACAGGTTAATAAAGTTCCAAGTACTTTGATTGACATTTATATCATATATTTAGATTAAAATACAGGTGTTTTGTATATGCATTATCAATGATTGTCCCAAGCCTATATCGTTTACCCTATATCGCACCCCTAGACCTATATCGCATACCCTATATCGTATGGGTGTCTTCTTCGAAGGCCGCCTTATATACCTCTTTAAATTTGAAAGGTGTTACAGAAGGTAAGATTTGGTTACAACAAATTCAAATAACCATAAAAATTAAAATTTTACAATAGATTTTTCAGATTTTTGGAATTGTTATGTATGTATATAAATATAAGAATTGGACCAAGACTTACAAATATAACAATTTGAATACATATGAAAGAAATTTAAAAAATATATAAATTTGAAAGGGGAAGTAATTCTATTCAGATAGAAATAAAGTGAATATCTAAATACGTGTATTATCAAAGGCATGGTTAAAATATATGATATAATGAACATTACATGTCAAAATCTGTATCACATGCCGTATCAACCCTCGACCTATATAGGGTTCTCGGGTTGATACGGCATGTGATACAGATTTTGACATGTAATATTCAGTATATATACATGATTTCAAATAATATCATGTATGATATGGGCGTTACATGGGGCGTAAAGTTATTTTACGTACCATATGTTGCCCATATTTCTCTGTTAATTACTTTTTTTTAGATATCCAAGAGTATTAGCTTTTATAAGGATATAATACTTGGATTAGCTTGTCCGTACTTGTGTACCCTATATAACGTTAACAGTGCATGGAGGGGGTTATTTCTTAATGGTAAACAGAGACGTGCCGCTGGAACAGGGATGCACGGGTCGTCTACTTTTCAGCTGACAAATATATGATTGGATCGTAAATTTAAGAAATAAATCATGGAAGCCAGAATGTGTTTTGAGTTTTAACATGGGTTGGTGGATAAAATTTACTAACATTCGCCAACACATGTTAAAACACAAAACACATTCTGGCGTCCATGAATTATTTCGATTCTGATATGTCTTAGTTACAGTACAAATACGGTAGTATACTTTGATGGAAGACGGTAATTTATATTTACCTTTGCGGACACTGTCGCACACAATTTATGCTGCCAAGTTTGAGCAAACAATAACTCATCACCAAGTACTTTTACGACGGGAAAGTCAGTCGTATTGATGGAGCATCAGTAACAATACTATTGTGTTTGCATGTTTTAATTGTACACCGCATATTATTAATTTTGGATATGTTGATTATTTTCATTGAATATCATTTAGGTGTTTAAAACGTTAACAACAGTGTAAATAATTTTATTTTGTGATTTGATCACCTGGCTTAAATGTGTGCATCGCGCATGTACTAATGCGATTTTGCCATCTGATTAATTGCTCGTTTGTTTGCAAAGCGAAAGAAAGACGTCATATTAGAATTTCCATTTCATTATATAAATGGATGGGATTTATAAACTATGATTTATCTACAGGTCACATTTCTACAAGCCTATGCAGCTTCTTTTTTGCCAAAACAAATTATTCTAAAATTTAACATAATAAAGTGCAACACAGATGGGTTTAAAATAAAAAAGAAAATTCATACTTTGCTGCATACAATCATGTAAAAATGTTATTATAAATATGTTGATTGCATTTACATATACTTGTATATTTATGAGGTCAGTTGTATAAGCGTTTACTGAAGTATACTTTAATCACGTTTTATACAAAATATACTTTGGTCAAATTTTATACACCAATAAAACTAGCTTAAAATAATTTAATTCATAGATATTCCTTACTCTATATATCAAGAGACATTGTTAACCATAGATGTAGTAGTAATAGCTTATGGTCTAACGTTGTTTGACATTATAAAATGTATTGTATATGTACTTTTGACTTTCCCTTGTAAAAAAAACCCAAAGTAACGACCTGTAATCTGATTGAATGTAGAACTCACCCCTTAGGGCTCGTCTGATATATCAACACGACAGTGTTATGATGTTCAACGCTACTTTCAACAATATTCCAGTTATATCGTGGAGGTCAGTTATATTGGTAGGGGAAATCAGGGTACTCGGAGAAAACCACCGACCTGCCGCAAGTCACTGACAAACTTTATCACATAATGTTGTATCGAGTACACCTCGCCATGAACGAGATTCGAACTCACAAAGATAGTGGTGATAGACACTTGATTATATAGGTTATTGTAAATCCACCTACCATAGGATTACGATCACGATAGCTCCTGTGATGCATTGCTAACCATAGATGTAGTAGGTTATGGTCTAATTTTCTTTGACATTATGCACTATGCAGTGATATGTGTACTTTTGACTTAAGCTCGTGAAAAAAAAGCAACGACCTGTAATCTGATTGAATGTAAGACTCGCCCTAAAGGGCTCGTCTGATATATCAAAACGACAAAGTAAGCAAATATAATAAAGGTCGTTGGTCTTCACGCCGAATGTTTCGTTTACTATTACGATTAATTGATTGACTGATTGATTCATTGGTGTTTAACGCCAACTTAAGCCATATTTCAGTTATATCGTGGCGGGGTTTCCTAGTACGTAGATGCTTCTGAACTTAAGTACAAAGTTACATGTACTTTTAACTCTCATGCATTTTATATCCGCTTGTGAAAAATACCAATTTACATGCGGTGTAATAAGAGAGGATTAACACATTTCGTTGTCGTCACGATGTACATGCACACGGAATTTCCTGGTATAAACGAGATAAATGAATAAACAATTTTATCAAACTACGTAACAGTAATAACATGATCACTGCCTTTGGCCACAAAGTCAACATAACGCGCATTTTATGGTTAAATCGAATAAATAATCATTTCATCAGAGTTTATTTCAGTTTATGTAAATTTCATTAAAAAAGAACTGATAAAAACAAAAACACATAAGTATAACATTATACTAAATTTTGGGACGCCATTTCGTGTAGATAAAATCACAACTTTTCTAATTAATTTCTTTCAAATATAAAATGAGAAAACCAAAGTGAAAGTAACACAACCAGACAGGTGAAATAAGGATAAATATATATATAGATAATTTAGTCCTTCCTGTCGCATAATTTTTGTCCGTTTCTCAGTGTAAATCGTAGATATCAAAATTAGTGCACATAACATATTATTATAAGCGGTGCTAAAACGCCTGCTATTTCAGCTTGTACAGACTAATAAAAATCAAAAGAAATTATTGTAATGAGATTATGTTCACGTTAATTGCTAGTTGATCCAGTTGATAATTGTATCATCAGCAAACCACAAAATAAGTTTTATATATCTAACGAATTAACTTATTTAAACCAACGAATCCGAAGGATGAGTTGGTTTGAATAAGTTCATGAGTAAGATCCATGACATTTGGTTTGTAACAGAAATCAATATTGGGTGCTTTCGTCGAGGTCCGCAAAATCATGGAATAACATCAAGATCTTCATGTTAGACCATGGTTTGTAAAAGTTCACTATTTTTAAGTTGATTACTGCATAAAAACATCAAAGAAGGAAAAATGTGTATGTTACAAACTACTACTATTGTATATAAAACTTCTAATTGACATGTTATAATTAATGTATTCTATTGTTTAATTTCTATTTGAAATTTCATAGGAATCTCTATATAGAAGAATGAATGAATAAAACTGCCACGATATAGTGAAATATTGTTAAAGTGGCGTTAAACACCATAACTCTAACCCCATAACCATCTTAAATGTGTAGAATAATTTTAGAGGTCATTACATTAATGAAAATTAAATAAAAAAAAACAAAAACCTGAAAACGCCAAATTCAAATAAAAACAAGAATATTGATTGATTGATTGATTGATTGGTGTTTAGCGCCAACTTTAGCAGTATTTCAGCTATTTCGTGGCGTGAACAAATTTTATATTAACGTAAAACAAAAATAATAGAATATATAATAAAATAAGAAAAAGCTAATCGCATTACTGCAAAAGTATGGAATAAAGCACTACTTACATGAGCAAGCTGACACAGACAGCCATACAGGACGAAGACAATCGGCCACATTTTCACGTTTACTTTCACTGTGTAAAAATCTTAGACTAGGCTGTAATATCTGATGTCAATAGTCTTTCAGAATAATTAATAAAAAAAAATCTACTGTAAATTCAAATAAAATTACAATATTCGTACATGTGTCACGTGACACGCCCTTTCGTAATATAGAAAATTATTCTGTATTTTGGAATAAAAGTCGGCAATTTGATTAAGTTTACTATTAATATATAAACAAATAGAACTAAATAAAAATGAATATATTTCTTGAAGGTAGAGACACAATTTATACGTCTGGATGTGTTGTTCAATAAGATTGAATGCCCTTTAGACGTGTGCTTATTAAATGTAACATCTTGATACGAAATGTTAACCCGACTTATAAACCATGTAATTGTTTGACGCAAACATGTAAATATGTGGTTGTATTTACTTACAGCATAAACTATTTTTATACAGGGGCGGATCCAGGATTTCAAGGTAGGGGGGGCGCACCTAAAAAAATGCGACGAGCGGAGGGAGGCGCGAAAAATTTTGAGGTGTTTCGTGTGAAAAAACACGATTTTACGCCAAAAAATCATATTTTTTTCAATGGCGGAGGGAGGCACGAAAATTTTTGGGGTATTTCGTGTGGAAAATCACGATTTTACGCCAAAAAATCATATTTTTTCCAATTTTAGGGGGGGGGGGGGCGCGCCGGGTGCGCACCCCCTGGTTCCGCCCCTGTTATATATATGTAAATAAGTGGTTATTTTATTTTAATATCGAATTGTGTATTTTATAAAACATTATGTGATAACGTTTGTCAGTGACTCGGGGCAGGTTGGTGGTTTTCTTCGGGTACTCCGGTTTCCTCCACCAATAAAACTGACCGCAACGATATAGCTGAAATAGTGTTAAAATGGCGTTAAACACCATAACTCTATCCCTAATATCGGGGTAGTGGCATAATGCACGTTTTCAAGATCGTTGGTTTTGTTCGTTCTATCACATCGAAGTAAGTTTGAAGATACCCAATGGGTAATCAAACAAAAACCGTAAACAAAGGGACAGACAATGTAATGACAAAAGGAAAAAGAGACAAACAGACAAACAACGACAGACAAAACACTAAACAGAAAACTAAAGATTGAGCAGCACGAACCCCACTAAAAACAAACAACGACAGACAAAACACTACACAGAAAACTAAAGATTGAGCAGCACGAACCCCTCTAAGCACAAACAACGACAGACAAAACACTACACAGAAAACTAAGGATTGAGCAGCACGAACTCCTCTAAAAACAAACAACGACAGACAAAGCACTACACAGAAAACTAAAGATTGAGCAGCACGAACCCCTCTAAAAACAAACAACGACAGACAAAGCACTACACAGAAAAACTAAAGATTGAGCAGCACGAACCCCTCTAAAAACAAACAACGACAGACAAAACACTACACAGAAAACTAAAGATTGAGCAGCACGAACCCCTCTAAAAACAAACAACGACAGACAAAACACTACACAGAAAACTAAAGATTGAGTAGCACGAACCCCTCTAAAAACAAACAACGACAGACAAAACACTACACAGAAAAACTAAAGATTGAGCAGCACGAACCCCTCTAAAAACAAACAACGACAGACAAAACACTACACAGAAAACTAAAGATTGAGCAGCACGAACACCTCTAAAAACAAACAACGACAGACAAAACACTACACAGAAAACTGAAGATTGAGCAGCACGAACCCCTCTAAAAACAAACAACGACAGACAAAACACTACACAGAAAACGAAAGATTGAGCAGCACGAACTCCTTTAAAAACAAACGACAGACAAAACACTACACAGAAAACTGAAGATTGAGCAGCACGAACCCCTCTAAAGACAAACAACGACAGACAAATCACTACACAGAAAACTAAAGATTGAGCAGCACGAACCCCTCTAAAAAACAAACAACGACAGACAAAACACTACACAGAAAACTAAAGATTGAGCAGCACGAACCCCTCTAAAACAAACAACGACAGTCAAAACACTATACAGAAAACTAAAGATTGAGCAGCACGAACCCCTCTAAAAAGAAACAACGACAGACAAAACACTACACAGAAAACGAAAGATTGAGCAGCACGAACCCCTCTAAAAACAAACAACGACAGACAAAACACTACACAGAAAACTAAAGATTGAGCAGCACGAACCCCTCTAAAACCAAACAACGACAGACAAAACACTACACAGAAAACTGAAGATTGAGCAGCACGAACCCCTCTAAAAACAAACAAAGACAGACAAAACACTACACAGAAAACTGAAGATTGAGCAGCACGAACTCCTTTAAAAACAAACAACGACAGACAAAACACTACACAGAAAACTGAAGATTGAGCAGCACGAATCCCACTAAAAACAAACAACGACAGACAAAACACTACACAGAAAACTAAAGATTGAGCAGCACGAACCCCTCTAAAAACAAACAACGACAGACAAAACACTACACAGAAAACTAAAGATTGAGCAGCACGAACCCCTCAAAAAACAAACAACGACAGACAAAATACTACACAGAAAACTAAAGATTGAGCAGCACGAACCCCTCTAAAAACAAACAACGACAGACAAAACACTACACAGAAAACTGAAGATTGAGCAGCACGAACCCCTCTAAAAACAAACACGACAGACAAAACACTACACAGAAAACTAACGATTGAGCAGCACGAACCCCTCTAAAAACAAACACGACAGACAAAACACTACACAGAAAACTAACGATTGAGCAGCACGAACCCCTCTAAAAACAAACACGACAGACAAAACACTACACAGAAAACTAACGATTGAGCAGCACGAACCCCTCTAAAAACAAACAACGACAGATAAAACACTACACAGAAAACTAAAGATTGAGCAGCACGAACCCCTCTAAAAACAAACAACGACAGACAAAACACTACACAGAAAACTAAAGATTGAGCAGCACGAATCCCACTAAAAACAAACAACGACAGACAAAACACTACACAGAAAACTAAAGATTGAGCAGCACGAACCCCTCTAAAAACAAACACGACAGACAAAACACTACACAGAAAACTAACGATTGAGCAGCACGAACCCCTCTAAAAACAAACACGACAGACAAAACACTACACAGAAAACTAACGATTGAGCAGCACGAACCCCTCTAAAAACAAACACGACAGACAAAACACTACACAGAAAACTAAAGATTGAGCAGCACGAACCCCTCTAAAAACAAACACGACAGACAAAACACTACACAGAAAACTAACGATTGAGCAGCACGAACCCCTCTAAAAACAAACAACGACAGATAAAACACTACACAGAAAACTAAAGATTGAACAGCACGAACCCCTCTAAAAACAAACAACGACAGACAAAACACTACACAGAAAACTAAAGATTGAGCAGCACGAATCCCACTAAAAACAAACAACGACAGACAAAACACTACACAGAAAACTAAGGATTGAGCAGCACGAGCCGCTCAAAAAATAAACAACGACAGACAAAACACTACACAGAAAACTAAAGATTGAGCAGCACGAACCCCTCTAAAAACAAACAACGACAGACAAAACACTACACAGAAAACTAAAGATTGAGCAGCACGAACCCCTCTAAAAACAAACAACGACAGACAAAACACTACACAGAAAACTAAAGATTGAGCAGCACGAACCCCTCTAAGCACAAACAACGACAGACAAAACACTACACAGAAAACTAAAGATTGAGCAGCACGAACTCCTCTAAAAACAAACAACGACAGACAAAACACAACACAGAAAACTAAAGATTGAGCAGCACGAACCCCACTAAAAACAAACAACGACAAACAAAACACTACACAGAAAACTAAAGATTGAGTAGCACGAACCCCACTAAAAACAAACAACGACAAACAAAACACTACACAGAAAACTAAAGATTGAGTAGCACGAACCCCTCTAAAAACAAACAACGACAGACAAAACACTACACAGAAAACTAAAGATTGAGCAGCACGAACCCCTCTAAAAACAAACAACGACAGACAAAACACTACACAGAAAAACTAAAGATTGAGCAGCACAAACCCCTCTAAAAACAAACAACGACAGACAAAACACTACACAGAAAACTAAAGATTGAGCAGCACGAACCCCTCTAAAACAAACAACGACAGACAAAACACTACACAGAAAACTAAAGATTGAGCAGCACGAACCCCTCTAAAAACAAACAACGACAGACAAAACACTACACAGAAAACTAAAGATTGAGCACCACGAACCCCTCTAAAAACGAACAACGACAGACAAAACACTACACAGAAAACTAAAGATTGAGCAGCACGAACCCCTCTAAAAACAAACAACGACAGACAAAACACTACACAGAAAACTAAAGATTGAGCAGCACGAACCCCTCTAAAGACAAACAACGACAGACAAATCACTACACAGAAAACTAAAGATTGAGCAGCACAAACCCCTCTAAAAAACAAACAACGACAGACAAAACACTACACAGAAAACTAAAGATTGAGCAGCACGAACCCCTCTTACACAAACAACGACAGACAAAACACTGTACAGAAAACTAAAGATTGAGCAGCACGAACCCCTCTAAAAAACAAACAACGACAGACAAAACACTACACAGAAAACTAAAGATTGAGCAGCACGAACCCCTCTAAAAACAAACAACGACAGACAAAACACTACACAGAAAACGAAAGATTGAGCAGCACGAACTCCTTTAAAAACAAACAACGACAGACAAAACACTACACCGAAAACTGAAGATTGAGCAGCACGAACCCCTCTAAAGACAAACAACGACAGACAAATCACTACACAGAAAACTAAATATTGAGCAGCACGAACCCCTCTAAAAAACAAACAACGACAGACAAAACACTACACAGAAAACTAAAGATTGAGCAGCACGAACCCCTCTAAAACAAACAACGACAGACAAAACACTACACAGAAAACTAAAGATTGAGCAGCACGAACCTCTCTAAAAACAAACAACGACAGACAAAACACTACACAGAAAACTAAAGATTGAGCAGCACGAACCCCTCTAAAAACAAACAACGACAGACAAAACACTACACAGAAAACTGAAGATTGAGCAGCACGAACCCCTCTAAGCACAAACAACGACAGACAAAACACTACACAGAAAACTAAGGATTGAGCAGCACGAACTCCTCTAAAAACAAACAACGACAGACAAAGCACTACACAGAAAACTAAAGATTGAGCAGCACGAACCCCTCTAAAAACAAACAACGACAGACAAAACACTACACAGAAAAACTAAAGATTGAGCAGCACGAACCCCTCTAAAAACAAACAACGACAGACAAAACACTACACAGAAAACTAAAGATTGAGCAGCACGAACCCCTCTAAAACAAATAACGACAGACAAAACACTACACAGAAAACTAAAGATTGAGCAGCACGAACCCCTCTAAAAACAAACAACGACAGACAAAACACTACACAGAAAACTAAAGATTGAGCAGCACGAACCCCTCTAAAAACAAACAACGACAGACAAAACACTACACAGAAAACTAAAGATTGAGCAGCACGAACCCCTCTAAAAACAAACAACGACAGACAAAACACTACACAGAAAACTAAAGATTGAGCAGCACGAACCCCTCTAAAGACAAACAACGACAGACAAATCACTACACAGAAAACTAAAGATTGAGCAGCACAAACCCCTCTAAAAAACAAACAACAACAGACAAAACACTACACAGAAAACTAAAGATTGAGCAGCACGAACCCCTCTTAAACAAACAACGACAGACAAAACACTGTACAGAAAACTAAAGATTGAGCAGCACGAACCCCTCTAAAAATAAACAACGACAGACAAATCACTACACAGAAAACTAAAGATTGAGCAGCACGAACCCCTCTAAAAAACAAACAACAACAGACAAAACACTACACAGAAAACTGAAGATTGAGCAGCACGAACCCCTCTAAAAACAAACAACGACAGACAAAACACTACACAGAAAACTAAAGATTGAGCAGCACGAATCCCACTAAAAACAAACAACGACAGACAAAACACTACACAGAAAACTAAAGATTGAGCAGCACGAACCCCTCTAAAAACAAACACGACAGACAAAACACTACACAGAAAACTAACGATTGAGCAGCACGAACCCCTCTAAAAACAAACACGACAGACAAAACACTACACAGAAAACTAACGATTGAGCAGCACGAACCCCTCTAAAAACAAACACGACAGACAAAACACTACACAGAAAACTAAAGATTGAGCAGCACGAACCCCTCTAAAAACAAACACGACAGACAAAACACTACACAGAAAACTAACGATTGAGCAGCACGAACCCCTCTAAAAACAAACAACGACAGATAAAACACTACACAGAAAACTAAAGATTGAACAGCACGAACCCCTCTAAAAACAAACAACGACAGACAAAACACTACACAGAAAACTAAAGATTGAGCAGCACGAATCCCACTAAAAACAAACAACGACAGACAAAACACTACACAGAAAACTAAGGATTGAGCAGCACGAGCCGCTCAAAAAATAAACAACGACAGACAAAACACTACACAGAAAACTAAAGATTGAGCAGCACGAACCCCTCTAAAAACAAACAACGACAGACAAAACACTACACAGAAAACTAAAGATTGAGCAGCACGAACCCCTCTAAAAACAAACAACGACAGACAAAACACTACACAGAAAACTAAAGATTGAGCAGCACGAACCCCTCTAAGCACAAACAACGACAGACAAAACACTACACAGAAAACTAAAGATTGAGCAGCACGAACTCCTCTAAAAACAAACAACGACAGACAAAACACAACACAGAAAACTAAAGATTGAGCAGCACGAACCCCACTAAAAACAAACAACGACAAACAAAACACTACACAGAAAACTAAAGATTGAGTAGCACGAACCCCACTAAAAACAAACAACGACAAACAAAACACTACACAGAAAACTAAAGATTGAGTAGCACGAACCCCTCTAAAAACAAACAACGACAGACAAAACACTACACAGAAAACTAAAGATTGAGCAGCACGAACCCCTCTAAAAACAAACAACGACAGACAAAACACTACACAGAAAAACTAAAGATTGAGCAGCACAAACCCCTCTAAAAACAAACAACGACAGACAAAACACTACACAGAAAACTAAAGATTGAGCAGCACGAACCCCTCTAAAACAAACAACGACAGACAAAACACTACACAGAAAACTAAAGATTGAGCAGCACGAACCCCTCTAAAAACAAACAACGACAGACAAAACACTACACAGAAAACTAAAGATTGAGCACCACGAACCCCTCTAAAAACGAACAACGACAGACAAAACACTACACAGAAAACTAAAGATTGAGCAGCACGAACCCCTCTAAAAACAAACAACGACAGACAAAACACTACACAGAAAACTAAAGATTGAGCAGCACGAACCCCTCTAAAGACAAACAACGACAGACAAATCACTACACAGAAAACTAAAGATTGAGCAGCACAAACCCCTCTAAAAAACAAACAACGACAGACAAAACACTACACAGAAAACTAAAGATTGAGCAGCACGAACCCCTCTTACACAAACAACGACAGACAAAACACTGTACAGAAAACTAAAGATTGAGCAGCACGAACCCCTCTAAAAAACAAACAACGACAGACAAAACACTACACAGAAAACTAAAGATTGAGCAGCACGAACCCCTCTAAAAACAAACAACGACAGACAAAACACTACACAGAAAACGAAAGATTGAGCAGCACGAACTCCTTTAAAAACAAACAACGACAGACAAAACACTACACCGAAAACTGAAGATTGAGCAGCACGAACCCCTCTAAAGACAAACAACGACAGACAAATCACTACACAGAAAACTAAAGATTGAGCAGCACGAACCCCTCTAAAAAACAAACAACGACAGACAAAACACTACACAGAAAACTAAAGATTGAGCAGCACGAACCCCTCTAAAACAAACAACGACAGACAAAACACTACACAGAAAACTAAAGATTGAGCAGCACGAACCTCTCTAAAAACAAACAACGACAGACAAAACACTACACAGAAAACTAAAGATTGAGCAGCACGAACCCCTCTAAAAACAAACAACGACAGACAAAACACTACACAGAAAACTGAAGATTGAGCAGCACGAACCCCTCTAAGCACAAACAACGACAGACAAAACACTACACAGAAAACTAAGGATTGAGCAGCACGAACTCCTCTAAAAACAAACAACGACAGACAAAGCACTACACAGAAAACTAAAGATTGAGCAGCACGAACCCCTCTAAAAACAAACAACGACAGACAAAACACTACACAGAAAAACTAAAGATTGAGCAGCACGAACCCCTCTAAAAACAAACAACGACAGACAAAACACTACACAGAAAACTAAAGATTGAGCAGCACGAACCCCTCTAAAACAAATAACGACAGACAAAACACTACACAGAAAACTAAAGATTGAGCAGCACGAACCCCTCTAAAAACAAACAACGACAGACAAAACACTACACAGAAAACTAAAGATTGAGCAGCACGAACCCCTCTAAAAACAAACAACGACAGACAAAACACTACACAGAAAACTAAAGATTGAGCAGCACGAACCCCTCTAAAAACAAACAACGACAGACAAAACACTACACAGAAAACTAAAGATTGAGCAGCACGAACCCCTCTAAAGACAAACAACGACAGACAAATCACTACACAGAAAACTAAAGATTGAGCAGCACAAACCCCTCTAAAAAACAAACAACAACAGACAAAACACTACACAGAAAACTAAAGATTGAGCAGCACGAACCCCTCTTAAACAAACAACGACAGACAAAACACTGTACAGAAAACTAAAGATTGAGCAGCACGAACCCCTCTAAAAATAAACAACGACAGACAAATCACTACACAGAAAACTAAAGATTGAGCAGCACGAACCCCTCTAAAAAACAAACAACAACAGACAAAACACTACACAGAAAACTGAAGATTGAGCAGTACGAACCCCTCTAAAAACAAACAACGACAGACAAAACACTACACAGAAAACTAAAGATTGAGCAGCACGAACCCCTCTAAAAACAAACAACGACAGACAAAACACTACACAGAAAACGAAAGATTGAGCAGCACGAATCCCACTAAAAACAAACAACGACAGACAAAACACTACACAGAAAACTAAAGATTGAGCAGCACGAACCCCTCTAAAAACAAACACGACAGACAAAACACTACACAGAAAACTAACGATTGAGCAGCACGAACCCCTCTAAAAACAAACACGACAGACAAAACACTACACAGAAAACTAACGATTGAGCAGCACGAACCCCTCTAAAAACAAACACGACAGACAAAACACTACACAGAAAACTAAAGATTGAGCAGCACGAACCCCTCTAAAAACAAACACGACAGACAAAACACTACACAGAAAACTAACGATTGAGCAGCACGAACCCCTCTAAAAACAAACAACGACAGATAAAACACTACACAGAAAACTAAAGATTGAACAGCACGAACCCCTCTAAAAACAAACAACGACAGACAAAACACTACACAGAAAACTAAAGATTGAGCAGCACGAATCCCACTAAAAACAAACAACGACAGACAAAACACTACACAGAAAACTAAGGATTGAGCAGCACGAGCCGCTCAAAAAATAAACAACGACAGACAAAACACTACACAGAAAACTAAAGATTGAGCAGCACGAACCCCTCTAAAAACAAACAACGACAGACAAAACACTACACAGAAAACTAAAGATTGAGCAGCACGAACCCCTCTAAAAACAAACAACGACAGACAAAACACTACACAGAAAACTAAAGATTGAGCAGCACGAACCCCTCTAAGCACAAACAACGACAGACAAAACACTACACAGAAAACTAAAGATTGAGCAGCACGAACTCCTCTAAAAACAAACAACGACAGACAAAACACAACACAGAAAACTAAAGATTGAGCAGCACGAACCCCACTAAAAACAAACAACGACAAACAAAACACTACACAGAAAACTAAAGATTGAGTAGCACGAACCCCACTAAAAACAAACAACGACAAACAAAACACTACACAGAAAACTAAAGATTGAGTAGCACGAACCCCTCTAAAAACAAACAACGACAGACAAAACACTACACAGAAAACTAAAGATTGAGCAGCACGAACCCCACTAAAAACAAACAACGACAGACAAAACACTACACAGAAAAACTAAAGATTGAGCAGCACAAACCCCTCTAAAAACAAACAACGACAGACAAAACACTACACAGAAAACTAAAGATTGAGCAGCACGAACCCCTCTAAAACAAACAACGACAGACAAAACACTACACAGAAAACTAAAGATTGAGCAGCACGAACCCCTCTAAAAACAAACAACGACAGACAAAACACTACACAGAAAACTAAAGATTGAGCACCACGAACCCCTCTAAAAACGAACAACGACAGACAAAACACTACACAGAAAACTAAAGATTGAGCAGCACGAACCCCTCTAAAAAAAACAACGACAGACAAAACACTACACAGAAAACTAAAGATTGAGCAGCACGAACCCCTCTAAAGACAAAAAACGACAGACAAATCACTACACAGAAAACTAAAGATTGAGCAGCACAAACCCCTCTAAAAAACAAACAACGACAGACAAAACACTACACAGAAAACTAAAGATTGAGCAGCACGAACCCCTCTTACACAAACAACGACAGACAAAACACTGTACAGAAAACTAAAGATTGAGCAGCACGAACCCCTCTAAAAAACAAACAACGACAGACAAAACACTACACAGAAAACTAAAGATTGAGCAGCACGAACCCCTCTAAAAACAAACAACGACAGACAAAACACTACACAGAAAACGAAAGATTGAGCAGCACGAACTCCTTTAAAAACAAACAACGACAGACAAAACACTACACCGAAAACTGAAGATTGAGCAGCACGAACCCCTCTAAAGACAAACAACGACAGACAAATCACTACACAGAAAACTAAAGATTGAGCAGCACGAACCCCTCTAAAAAACAAACAACGACAGACAAAACACTACACAGAAAACTAAAGATTGAGCAGCACGAACCCCTCTAAAACAAACAACGACAGACAAAACACTACACAGAAAACTAAAGATTGAGCAGCACGAACCTCTCTAAAAACAAACAACGACAGACAAAACACTACACAGAAAACTAAAGATTGAGCAGCACGAACCCCTCTAAAAACAAACAACGACAGACAAAACACTACACAGAAAACTGAAGATTGAGCAGCACGAACCCCTCTAAGCACAAACAACGACAGACAAAACACTACACAGAAAACTAAGGATTGAGCAGCACGAACTCCTCTAAAAACAAACAACGACAGACAAAGCACTACACAGAAAACTAAAGATTGAGCAGCACGAACCCCTCTAAAAACAAACAACGACAGACAAAACACTACACAGAAAAACTAAAGATTGAGCAGCACGAACCCCTCTAAAAACAAACAACGACAGACAAAACACTACACAGAAAACTAAAGATTGAGCAGCACGAACCCCTCTAAAACAAATAACGACAGACAAAACACTACACAGAAAACTAAAGATTGAGCAGCACGAACCCCTCTAAAAACAAACAACGACAGACAAAACACTACACAGAAAACTAAAGATTGAGCAGCACGAACCCCTCTAAAAACAAACAACGACAGACAAAACACTACACAGAAAACTAAAGATTGAGCAGCACGAACCCCTCTAAAAACAAACAACGACAGACAAAACACTACACAGAAAACTAAAGATTGAGCAGCACGAACCCCTCTAAAGACAAACAACGACAGACAAATCACTACACAGAAAACTAAAGATTGAGCAGCACAAACCCCTCTAAAAAACAAACAACAACAGACAAAACACTACACAGAAAACTAAAGATTGAGCAGCACGAACCCCTCTTAAACAAACAACGACAGACAAAACACTGTACAGAAAACTAAAGATTGAGCAGCACGAACCCCTCTAAAAATAAACAACGACAGACAAATCACTACACAGAAAACTAAAGATTGAGCAGCACGAACCCCTCTAAAAAACAAACAACAACAGACAAAACACTACACAGAAAACTGAAGATTGAGCAGCACGAACCCCTCTAAAAACAAACAACGACAGACAAAACACTACACAGAAAACTAAAGATTGAGCAGCACGAACCCCTCTAAAAACAAACAACGACAGACAAAACACTACACAGAAAACGAAAGATTGAGCAGCACGAACTCCTTTAAAAACAAACAACGACAGACAAAACACTACACAGAAAACTAAAGATTGAGCAGCACGAACCCCTCTAAAAAAACAAACAACGACAGACAAAACACTACACAGAAAACTGAAGATTGAGCAGCACGAACCCCTCTAAAAACAAACAACGACAGACAAAACACTATACAGAAAACTAAAGATTGAGCAGCACGAACCCCTCTAAAAACAAACAACGACAGACAAAACACTACACAGAAAACTAAAGATTGAGCAGCACGAACCCCTCTAAAAACAAACAACAACAGACAAAACACTACACAGAAAACTAAAGATTGAGCAGCACGAACCCCTCTAAAAACAAACAACGACAGACAAAACACTACACAGAAAACTAAAGATTGAGCAGCACGAACCCCTCTAAAAACAAACAAAGACAGACAAAACACTACACAGAAAACTGAAGATTGAGCAGCACGAACTCCTTTAAAAACAAACAACGACAGACAAAACACTACACAGAAAACTGAAGATTGAGCAGCACGAATCCCACTAAAAACAAACA
The DNA here is from genome assembly GCA_963680875.1 of Bathymodiolus brooksi. Taxonomy (NCBI): domain Eukaryota; kingdom Metazoa; phylum Mollusca; class Bivalvia; order Mytilida; family Modiolidae; genus Bathymodiolus; species Bathymodiolus brooksi. Next base: position 58,155,433 of record OY804586.1, on the reverse strand, counting down.
ACGACAGACAAAACACTACACAGAAAACTAAAGATTGAGCAGCACGAACCCCTCTAAAAACAAACAACGACAGACAAAACACTACACAGAAAACTAAAGATTGAGCAGCACGAACCCCTCAAAAAACAAACAACGACAGACAAAATACTACACAGAAAACTAAAGATTGAGCAGCACGAACCCCTCTAAAAACAAACAACGACAGACAAAACACTACACAGAAAACTGAAGATTGAGCAGCACGAACCCCTCTAAAAACAAACACGACAGACAAAACACTACACAGAAAACTAACGATTGAGCAGCACGAACCCCTCTAAAAACAAACACGACAGACAAAACACTACACAGAAAACTAACGATTGAGCAGCACGAACCCTTCTAAAAACAAACACGACAGACAAAACACTACACAGAAAACTAACGATTGAGCAGCACGAACCCCTCTAAAAACAAACAACGACAGATAAAACACTACACAGAAAACTAAAGATTGAGCAGCACGAACCCCTCTAAAAACAAACAACGACAGACAAAACACTACACAGAAAACTAAAGATTGAGCAGCACGAATCCCACTAAAAACAAACAACGACAGACAAAACACTACACAGAAAACTAAAGATTGAGCAGCACGAACCCCTCTAAAAACAAACACGACAGACAAAACACTACATAGAAAACTAACGATTGAGCAGCACGAACCCCTCTAAAAACAAACACGACAGACAAAACACTACACAGAAAACTAACGATTGAGCAGCACGAACCCCTCTAAAAACAAACACGACAGACAAAACACTACACAGAAAACTAACGATTGAGCAGCACGAACCCCTCTAAAAACAAACAACGACAGATAAAACACTACACAGAAAACTAAAGATTGAACAGCACGAACCCCTCTAAAAACAAACAACGACAGACAAAACACTACACAGAAAACTTAAGATTGAGCAGCACGAATCCCACTAAAAACAAACAACGACAGACAAAACACTACACAGAAAACTAAGGATTGAGCAGCACGAGCCGCTCAAAAAATAAACAACGACAGACAAAACACTACACAGAAAACTAAAGATTGAGCAGCACGAACCCCTCTAAAAACAAACAACGACAGACAAAACACTACACAGAAAACTAAAGATTGAGCAGCACGAACCCCTCTAAAAACAAACAACGACAGACAAAACACTACACAGAAAACTAAAGATTGAGCAGCACGAACCCCTCTAAGCACAAACAACGACAGACAAAACACTACACAGAAAACTAAAGATTGAGCAGCACGAACTCCTCTAAAAACAAACAACGACAGACAAAACACAACACAGAAAACTAAAGATTGAGCAGCACGAACCCCACTAAAAACAAACAACGACAAACAAAACACTACACAGAAAACAAAAGATTGAGTAGCACGAACCCCACTAAAAACAAACAACGACAAACAAAACACTACACAGAAAACTAAAGATTGAGTAGCACGAACCCCACTAAAAACAAACAACGACAAACAAAACACTACACAGAAAACTAAAGATTGAGTAGCACGAACCCCTCTAAAAACAAACAACGACAGACAAAACACTACACAGAAAACTAAAGATTGAGCAGCACGAACCCCTCTAAAAACAAACAACGACAGACAAAACACTACACAGAAAAACTAAAGATTGAGCAGCACGAACCCCTCTAAAAACAAACAACGACAGACAAAACACTACACAGAAAACTAAAGATTGAGCAGCACGAACCCCTCTAAAACAAACAACGACAGACAAAACACTACACAGAAAACTAAAGATTGAGCAGCACGAACCCCTCTAAAAACAAACAACGACAGACAAAACACTACACAGAAAACTAAAGATTGAGCACCACGAACCCCTCTAAAAACGAACAACGACAGACAAAACACTACACAGAAAACTAAAGATTCAGCAGCACGAACCCCTCTAAAAACAAACAACGACAGACAAAACACTACACAGAAAACTAAAGATTGAGCAGCACGAACCCCTCTAAAGACAAACAACGACAGACAAATCACTACACAGAAAACTAAAGATTGAGCAGCACAAACCCCTCTAAAAAACAAACAACGACAGACAAAACACTACACAGAAAACTAAAGATTGAGCAGCACGAACCCCTCTTACACAAACAACGACAGACAAAACACTGTACAGAAAACTAAAGATTGAGCAGCACGAACCCCTCTAAAAAACAAACAACGACAGACAAAACACTACACAGAAAACGAAAGATTGAGCAGCACGAACTCCTTTAAAAACAAACAACGACAGACAAAACACTACACCGAAAACTGAAGATTGAGCAGCACGAACCCCTCTAAAGACAAACAACGACAGACAAATCATTACACAGAAAACTAAAGATTGAGCAGCACGAACCCCTCTAAAAAACAAACAACGACAGACAAAACACTACACAGAAAACTAAAGATTGAGCAGCACGAACCCCTCTAAAACAAACAACGACAGACAAAACACTACACGGAAAACTAAAGATTGAGCAGCACGAACCCCTCTAAAAACAAACAACGACAGACAAAACACTACACAGAAAACTAAAGATTGAGCAGCACGAACCTCTCTAAAAACAAACAACGACAGACAAAACACTACACAGAAAACTAAAGATTGAGCAGCACGAACCCCTCTAAAAACAAACAACGACAGACAAAACACTACACAGAAAACTGAAGATTGAGCAGCACGAACCCCTCTAAGCACAAACAACGACAGACAAAACACTACACAGAAAACTAAGGATTGAGCAGCACGAACTCCTCTAAAAACAAACAACGACAGACAAAGCACTACACAGAAAACTAAAGATTGAGCAGCACGAACCCCTCTAAAAACAAACAACGACAGACAAAACACTACAAAGAAAAACTAAAGATTGAGCAGCACGAACCCCTCTAAAAACAAACAACGACAGACAAAACACTACACAGAAAACTAAAGATTGAGCAGCACGAACCCCTCTAAAAACAAACAACGACAGACAAAACACTACACAGAAAACTAAAGATTGAGCAGCACGAACCCCTCTAAAGACAAACAACGACAGACAAATCACTACACAGAAAACTAAAGATTGAGCAGCACAAACCCCTCTAAAAAACAAACAACAACAGACAAAACACTACACAGAAAACTAAAGATTGAGCAGCACGAACCCCTCTTAAACAAACAACGACAGACAAAACACTGTACAGAAAACTAAAGATTGAGCAGCACGAACCCCTCTAAAAATAAACAACGACAGACAAAACACTACACAGAAAACTAAAGATTGAGCAGCACGAACCCCTCTAAAAAACAAACAACAACAGACAAAACACTACACAGAAAACTGAAGATTGAGCAGCACGAACCCCTCTAAAAACAAACAACGACAGACAAAGCACTACACAGAAAACTAAAGATTGAGCAGCACGAACCTCTCTAAAAACAAACAACGACAGACAAAACACTACACAGAAAAACTAAAGATTGAGCAGCACGAACCCCTCTAAAAACAAACAACGACAGACAAAACACTACACAGAAAACTAAAGATTGAGCAGCACGAACCCCTCTAAAAACAAACAACGACAGACAAAACACTACACAGAAAACTAAAGATTGAGCAGCACGAACCCCTCTAAAGACAAACAACGACAGACAAATCACTACACAGAAAACTAAAGATTGAGCAGCACAAACCCCTCTAAAAAACAAACAACAACAGACAAAACACTACACAGAAAACTAAAGATTGAGCAGCAAGAACCCCTCTTAAACAAACAACGACAGACAAAACACTGTAATGAAAACTAAAGATTGAGCAGCACGAACCCCTCTAAAAATAAACAACGACAGACAAAACACTACACAGAAAACTAAAGATTGAGCAGCACGAACCCCTCTAAAAAACAAACAACAACAGACAAAACACTACACAGAAAACTGAAGATTGAGCAGCACGAACCCCTCTAAAAACAAACAACGACAGATAAAACACTACACAGAAAACTAAAGATTGAGCAGCACGAACCTCTCTAAAAACAAACAACGACAGACAAAACACTACACAGAAAACGAAAGATTGAGCAGCACGAACTCCTTTAAAAACAAACAACGACAGACAAAGCACTACACAGAAAACTAAAGATTGAGCAGCACGAACCCCTCTAAAAAAACAAACAACGACAGACAAAACACTACACAGAAAACTGAAGATTGAGCAGCACGAACCCCTCTAAAAACAAACAACGACAGACAAAACACTATACAGAAAACTAAAGATTGAGCAGCACGAACCCCTCTAAAAACAAACAACGACAGACAAAACACTACACAGAAAACTAAAGATTGAGCAGCACGAACCCCTCTAAAAACAAACAACAACAGACAAAACACTACACAGAAAACTAAAGATTGAGCAGCACGAACCCCTCTAAAAACAAACAACGACAGACAAAACACTACACAGAAAACTAAAGATTGAGCAGCACGAACCCCTGTAAAAACAAACAACGACAGACAAAACACTACACAGAAAACTGAAGATTGAGCAGCACGAACCCCTCTAAAAACAAACAAAGACAGACAAAACACTACACAGAAAACTAAAGATTGAGCAGCACGAACTCCTTTAAAAACAAACAACGACAGACAAAACACTACACAGAAAACTAGAGATTGAGCAGCACGAACCCCTCTAAAGACAAACAACGACAGACAAAACACTACACAGAAAACTAAAGATTGAGCAGCACGAACCCCTCTAAAAAACAAACAACGACAGACAAAACACTACACAGAAAACTAAAGATTGAGCAGCACGAACCCCTCTAAAAAAACAAACAACGACAGACAAAACACTACACAGAAAACTGAAGATTGAGCAGCACGAACCCCTCTAAAAACAAACAACGACAGACAAAACACTATACAGAAAACTAAAGATTGAGCAGCACGAACCCCTCTAAAAACAAACAACGACAGACAAAACACTACACAGAAAACTAAAGATTGAGCAGCACGAACCCCTCTAAAAACAAACAACAACAGACAAAACACTACACAGAAAACTAAAGATTGAGCAGCACGAACCCCTCTAAAAACAAACAACGACAGACAAAACACTACACAGAAAACTAAAGATTGAGCAGCACGAACCCCTCTAAAAACAAACAACGACAGACAAAACACTACACAGAAAACTGAAGATTGAGCAGCACGAACCCCTCTAAAAACAAACAAAGACAGACAAAACACTACACAGAAAACTAAAGATTGAGCAGCACGAACTCCTTTAAAAACAAACAACGACAGACAAAACACTACACAGAAAACTAGAGATTGAGCAGCACGAACCCCTCTAAAGACAAACAACGACAGACAAAACACTACACAGAATACTAAAGATTGAGCAGCACGAACCCCTCTAAAAAACAAACAACGACAGACAAAACACTACACAGAAAACTAAAGATTGAGCAGCACGAACCCCTCTAAAACAAACAACGACAGACAAAACACTACACAGAAAACTAAAGATTGAGCAGCACGAACCCCTCTAAAAAACAAACAACGACAGACAAAACACTACACAGAAAACTGAAGATTGAGCAGCACGAACCCCTCTAAAGACAAACAACGACAGACAAAACACTACACAGAAAACTAAAGATTGAGCAGCACGAACCCCTCTAAAAAACAAACAACGACAGACAAAACACTACACAGAAAACTAAAGATTGAGCAGCACGAACCCCTCTAAAACAAACAACGACAGACAAAACACTACACAGAAAACTAAAAATTGAGCAGCACGAACCCCTCTAAAAACAAACAACAACAGACAAAACACTACACAGAAAACTAAAGATTGAGCAGCACGAACCCCTCTAAAAACAAACAAAGACAGACAAAACACTACACAGAAAACTAAAGATTGAGCAGCACAAACCCCTCTAAAAAACAAACAACAACAGACAAAACACTACACAGAAAACTAAAGATTGAGCAGCACGAACCCCTCTTAAACAAACAACGACAGACAAAACACTGTACAGAAAACTAAAGATTGAGCAGCACGAACCCCTCTAAAAATAAACAACGACAGACAAAACACTACACAGAAAACTAAAGATTGAGCAGCACGAACCCCTCTAAAAAACAAACAACAACAGACAAAACACTACACAGAAAACTGAAGATTGAGCAGCACGAACCCCTCTAAAAACAAACAACGACAGACAAAACACTACACAGAAAACTAAAGATTGAGCAGCACGAACCCCTCTAAAAACAAACAACGACAGACAAAACACTACACAGAAAACGAAAGATTGAGCAGCACGAACTCCTTTAAAAACAAACAACGACAGACAAAACACTACACAGAAAACTAAAGATTGAGCAGCACGAACCCCTCTAAAAAAACAAACAACGACAGACAAAACACTACACAGAAAACTGAAGATTGAGCAGCACGAACCCCTCTAAAAACAAACAACGACAGACAAAACACTATACAGAAAACTAAAGATTGAGCAGCACGAACCCCTCTAAAAACAAACAACGACAGACAAAACACTACACAGAAAACTAAAGATTGAGCAGCACGAACCCCTCTAAAAACAAACAACAACAGACAAAACACTACACAGAAAACTAAAGATTGAGCAGCACGAACCCCTCTAAAAACAAACAACGACAGACAAAACACTACACAGAAAACTAAAGATTGAGCAGCACGAACCCCTGTAAAAACAAACAACGACAGACAAAACACTACACAGAAAACTGAAGATTGAGCAGCACGAACCCCTCTAAAAACAAACAAAGACAGACAAAACACTACACAGAAAACTAAAGATTGAGCAGCACGAACTCCTTTAAAAACAAACAACGACAGACAAAACACTACACAGAAAACTAGAGATTGAGCAGCACGAACCCCTCTAAAGACAAACAACGACAGACAAAACACTACACAGAAAACTAAAGATTGAGCAGCACGAACCCCTCTAAAAAACAAACAACGACAGACAAAACACTACACAGAAAACTAAAGATTGAGCAGCACGAACCCCTCTAAAACAAACAACGACAGACAAAACACTACACAGAAAACTAAAAATTGAGCAGCACGAACCCCTCTAAAAACAAACAACAACAGACAAAACACTACACAGAAAACTGAAGATTGAGCAGCACGAACCCCTCTAAAGACAAACAACGACAGACAAAACACTACACAGAAAACTAAAGATTGAGCAGCACGAACCCCTCTAAAAAACAAACAACGACAGACAAAACACTACACAGAAAACTAAAGATTGAGCAGCACGAACCCCTCTAAAACAAACAACGACAGACAAAACACTACACAGAAAACTAAAAATTGAGCAGCACGAACCCCTCTAAAAACAAACAACAACAGACAAAACACTACACAGAAAACTAAAGATTGAGCAGCACGAACCCCTCTAAAAACAAACAAAGACAGACAAAACACTACACAGAAAACTAAAGATTGAGCAGCACGAACTCCTTTAAAAACAAACAACGACAGACAAAACACTACACAGAAAACTGAAGATTGAGCAGCACGAACCCCTCTAAAAACAAACAACAACAGACAAAACACTACACAGAAAACTAGAGATTGAGCAGCACGAACCCCTCTAAAAACAAACAACGACAGACAAAACACTACACAGAAAACTAACGATTGAGCAGCACGAACCCCTCTAAAAACAAACAACGACAGATAAAACACTACACAGAAAACTAAAGATTGAGCAGCACGAACCCCTCTAAAAACAAACAACGACAGACAAAACACTACACAGAAAACTAAAGATTGAGCAGCAGGAATCCCACTAAAAACAAACAACGACAGACAAAACACTACACAGAAAACTAAGGATTGAGCAGCACGAGCCGCTCAAAAAATAAACAACGACAGACAAAGCACTACACAGAAAACTAAAGATTGAGCAACACGAACCCCTCTAAAAACAAACAACGACAAACAAAACACTACACAGAAAACTAAGGATTGAGCAACACGAACCCCACTAAAAACAAACAACCACAGACAAAACACTACACAGAAAACTAAAGATTGAGCAGCAAGAACCCCTCTAAAACCAAACAACGACAGACAAAACACTACACAGAAAACTAAAGATTGAGCAGCACGAACCCCTCTAAAAACAAACAACGACAGACAAAACACTACACAGAAAACTAAAGATTGAGTAGCACGAACCCCTCTAAAAACAAACAACGACAGACAAAACACTACACAGAAAACTAAAGATTGAGCAGCACGAACCCCTCTAAAAACAAACAACGACAGACAAAACACTACACAGAAAACTAAAGATTGAGCAGCACGAACCCCTCTAAAAACAAACAACGACAGACAAAACACTACACAGAAAACTAAAGATTGAGCAGCACGAACCCCTCTAAAAACAAACAACGACAGACAAAACACTACACAGAAAACTAAAGATTGAGCAGCACGATCCCCTCTAAAAACAAACAACGACAGACAAAGCACTACACAGAAAACTAAAGATTGAGCAGCACGAACCCCTCTAAAAACAAACAACGACAGACAAAACACTACACAGAAAACTAAAGATTGAGCAGCACGAACCCCTCTAAAAACAAACAACGACAGACAAAACACTACACAGAAAACTAAAGATTGAGCAGCACGAACCCCTCTAAAAACAAACAACGACAGAAAAAACACTACACAGAAAACTAAAGATTGAGCAGCACGAACCCCTCTAAAAACAAACAACGACAGACAAAACACTACACAGAAAACTAACGATTGAGCAGCACGAACCCCTCTAAAAACAAACAACGACAGATAAAACACTACACAGAAAACTAAAGATTGAGCAGCACGAACCCCTCTAAAAACAAACAACGACAGACAAAACACTACACAGAAAACTAAAGATTGAGCAGCACGAATCCCACTAAAAACAAACAACGACAGACAAAACACTACACAGAAAACTAAGGATTGAACAGCACGAGCCGCTCAAAAAATAAACAACGACAGACAAAGCACTACACAGAAAACTAAAGATTGAGCAACACGAACCCCACTAAAAACAAACAACGACAAACATAACACTACACAGAAAACTAAGGATTGAGCAACACGAACCCCACTAAAAACAAACAACCACAGACAAAACACTACACAGAAAACTAAAGATTGAGCAGCATGAACCCCTCTAAAACCAAACAACGACAGATAAAACCCAACACAGAAAACTAAAGATTGAGTAGCACGAACCCCTCTAAAAACAAACAACGACAGACAAAACACTACACAGAAAACTAAAGATTGAGCAGCACGAACCCCTCTAAAAACAAACAACGACAGACAAAACACTACACAGAAAACTAAAGATTGAGCAGCACGAACCCCTCTAAAAACAAACAACGACAGACAAAACACTACACAGAAAACTAAAGATTGAGCAGCACGAACCCCTCTAAAAACAAACAACGACAGACAAAACACTACACAGAAAACTAAAGATTGAGCAGCACGATCCCCTCTAAAAACAAACAACGACAGACAAAGCACTACACAGAAAACTAAAGATTGAGCAGCACGAACCCCTCTAAAAACAAACAACGACAGACAAAACACTACACAGAAAACTAAAGATTGAGCAGCACGAACCCCTCTAAAAACAAACAACGACAGACAAAACACTACACAGAAAACTAAAGATTGAGCAGCACGAACCCCTCTAAAAACAAACAACGACAGACAAAACACTACACAGAAAACTAAAGATTGAGCAGCACGAACCCCTCTAAAAACAAACAACGACAGACAAAACACTACACAGAAAACTAACGATTGAGCAGCACGAACCCCTCTAAAAACAAACAACGACAGATAAAACACTACACAGAAAACTAAAGATTGAGCAGCACGAACCCCTCTAAAAACAAACAACGACAGACAAAACACTACACAGAAAACTAAAGATTTAGCAGCACGAATCCCACTAAAAACAAACAACGACAGACAAAACACTACACAGAAAACTAAGGATTGAGCAGCACGAGCCGCTCAAAAAATAAACAACGACTGACAAAGCACTACACAGAAAACTAAAGATTGAGCAACACGAACCCCACTAAAAACAAACAACGACAAACAAAACACTACACAGAAAACTAAGGATTGAGCAACACGAACCCCACTAAAAACAAACAACCACAGACAAAACACTACACAGAAAACTAAAGATTGAGCAGCATGAACCCCTCTAAAACCAAACAACGACAGACAAAACACTACACAGAAAACTAAAGATTGAGCAGCACGAACCCCTCTAAAAACAAACAACGACAGACAAAACACTACACAGAAAACTAAAGATTGAGTAGCACGAACCCCTCTAAAAACAAACAACGACAGACAAAACACTACACAGAAAACTAAAGATTGAGCAGCACGAACCCCTCTAAAAACAAACAACGACAGACAAAACACTACACAGAAAACTAAAGATTGAGCAGCACGAACCCCTCTAAAAACAAACAACGACAGACAAAACACTACACAGAAAACTAAAGATTGAGCAGCACGAACCCCTCTAAAAACAAACAACGACAGACAAAACACTACACAGAAAACTAAAGATTGAGCGGCACGATCCCCTCTAAAAACAAACAACGACAGACAAAGCACTACACAGAAAACTAAAGATTGAGCAGCACGAACCCCTCTAAAAACAAACAACGACAGACAAAACACTACGCAGAAAACTAAAGATTGAGCAGCACGAACCCCTCTAAAAACAAACAACGACAGACAAAACACTACACAGAAAACTAAAGATTGAGCAGCACGAACCCCTCTAAAAACAAACAACGACAGACAAAACACTACACAGAAAACTAAAGATTGAGCAGCACGAACCCCTCTAAAAACAAACAACGACAGACAAAACACTACACAGAAAACTGAAGATTGAGCAGCACGAACCCCTCTAAAAACAAACAACGACAGACAAAACACTACACAGAAAACTAAAGATTGAGCAGCACGAACCCCTCTAAAAACAAACGACGACAGACAAAACACTACACAGAAAACTAAAGATTGAGCAGCACGAACCCCTCTAAAAACAAACAACGACAGACAAAACACTACACAGAAAACCAAAGATTGAGCAGCACGAACCCCTCTAAAAACAAACAACGACAGACAAAACATTACACAGAAAACTAAAGATTGAGCAGCACGAACTCCTCTAAAAACAAACAACGACAGACAAAACACTACACAGAAAACTAAAGATTGAGCAGCACGAACTCCTCTAAAAACAAACAACGACAGACAAAACACTATACAGAAAACTGAAGATTGAGCAGCACGAACCCCTCTAAAAACAAACAACGACAGACAAAACACTGTACAGAAAACTAAAGATTGAGCAGCACGAACCCCTCTAAAAACAAACAACGACAGACAAAACACTACACAGAAAACTAAAGATTGAGCAGCAAGAATCCCTCTAAAAACAAACAACGACAGACAAAACACTACACAGAAAACTAAAGATTGAGCAGCACGAACCCCTCTAAAGCCCGAAAGTGAGCTCGTGTGCTCCAGATTGGTTGGTAGTTCCTGCTCCAAGAGAGACACCCGACGTGCTACCTATGCTACAAATCTGGTGATTAATCAATAGGTTTGATAGGACGTTGACCAGCACAATAGGCATATAATTGTTCGGATCTGTTAAATCACCGACCATTGTTTTCGGAACAGTGATGACTACTACGTACAACTATAGCGGAAGGTATTCTTAAAGAAGATAGTTTTTGTGACATTGTACAGGAAATACGAAATAAAATTTGGTTTGAAGGATTCTACTGGTGTTCCAATCTGGATTCATACAGTATACATATCTTTATTTCTGGTAACCTTTATTAATACAATGGTATACCGAAAAAAATTTAAGTGCAACAATAACATAATAACAAAACAAACAGCTTTGCACAATATTTACAACACAGGAGAGAGAGAGAGAGAGAGAGAGAGAGAGAGAGAGAGAGAGAGAGAGAGAGAGAGGGGGGGGGGTTAAAGAGAGACGGGGGGGGGGAGAGAAAGAGCATAGTAGGTAAGTGATTGTTGTTTAACGCCATATGAGTACATTTTCAGCCATATCATGGAGAGAAGAAATTACATTCGATAAGATGATGAAGTCCGCTTTGTACTCGACCATTACGTTTATTTAGATTGTTTATGGCTGTCTCACTGAAACTGAAATCTTTCTCAATTTAACTACTATTATGCTGCATTGATTTTTCATCCGAGAAATGCATGCTTTAACCTTTAATTGTAGCATGCATTCTCTTTCTTTATTTTTTTTTATGATTTATATATACCAGAATGTAAGCAACAGCTAAGAACTATGAAATAATACATGCAGATACGAGATATTACACACTTTAATTCTGTGCTGTAGTTTTATTACTCTCAGAGAGCCGTGCAATACTCAACTACATAGATGTTATGTTGTATGCATGGTTTCATATTACAAATCAGTTTTCCGAGATAAAGGTTAAACAATCTCGATTGACGTTCGATTGTTTAACCGTTTAACCCGGACGTTCCAAAAATTTAAATATGGAACATTTCTGACCCTATCGTTGAAGTTAATGCAGTGGTACGTCACTTCGTCAGCCGTGGGTTGTTATACGAAAAATTTGGCAATAAATGTGTGAAAATCTTAAAATTCTGGAGAACTGAGCTATCGTATGCACAAAACAAAAACAGGGACATAAAGATGCGTCTTTTAGGAATGGATACATGTCCTAGTTTGAATGACATAATGGAAATAAAGTGCAATAAATGTACTCGAAGCGAGCAGGGGTACGATTTGTAAGCCCGCCGAATTGCATGCCTTGCATCTTCGCTAGCCAAGGGTTACGATCCGCTCTACTCTTCTTCACCCTTGGCATCGTTAGTCGGATTTTTGACATTCCCGCGCACTGCCACCTGCTGGATTTTGACAGCTATGCCCCTTGTAATGATGTCATTTTCAGCCAATCGACGCGAGGCTTTCATTTCCTTTTGTTTGAATGCCCTGAAAATTGACTCGAGATTATAATATGGCTGATGCTGAAGCGAAGATTAGACGAGGCTCATTCTGTTATTCAATGGTAAACTAGTGCTTTTATTTCAAACTTACAAAATTATTTTATTTGTACACGCATTTTTATTTTGTTGACATTTTTCCTACAGAACATGTGCTTTTTGTAAAGCGCGTTCTGATTGGTTGCAGCTACCCCTAGCTGCATTGCATATACACCGTCACCGTGTGACCTCGAAAATCCGTCTAACGATGCCAAGGGTGAAGATGAGTAGAGCGGATCGTAACCCTTGGCTAGCGAAGATGCATGCCTTGTGGATTATTAGTATCTATATAGGGTCGACACATGCAATTTGATGTTAACATAAGATTGTATGAATATTGACACGAACAAGTTAAAATAAGGAAAAAGAGATGAAATAGTAAAGAAATAAAGAAATTTTATTGAAAATAAATTTGTAAACAGAAAGTTAGAAAAGGGGGGGGGGGGTGGTCCGTGCCACGAGCGCCTGTTTGTCAAAGTACAAGGAAAGATGATACATAAAGATATATATATATAATTGTATTTCAATCAAATTAACACATAGAAAAATAATTAGCTCAAATGTATACGTCGTGTTGAATAGGAATTTCCATTCAAATGTCAACGTCTTGGGTAGATTTTACAAACACTTTCTAACGTCATTGTACAGATCGACATTGTTTGATATCTTTCTGAAACCATACTCGAACAAAGGCAACTCTCTTAAGGATTTTTTTTTCGCAATTTGTCAGTTCAAAGATCTTTTCTGCAATATAAAAGACAATGCTTGGAAAAAAGTCAATGAAAAATATGTAATAAATATATTATGACATGAAATTTTCCATATCATACATGGCTTTTTCCATATTGGCACTGGTGTCAGCCCGAGACTCCCATATCAATCCCGGCAGCGATATGGTGATAGGTACTGATTGCATAGATAATTGTAAAACCAACTACCATAAGATCACTGCCACGACGGTCCCTTCATGCATGTGTAAGCGGTGCCGATGCACTCATAAACTGAATAAACGTCAGAGGTTATTTCTTGACAAATGTTTCTGAAATTTTCGCTCTCAAAAATGCAAAATGTTTTGAAGTTTTTCTTTGTAATTGTCGCATAATTTGTGATTTAGGATTTAAAATAAAAATCACGATTTAAACACAATTTTTAATTTTAACGTAACAAACTACTTTATAATTTTATTTTTTAGCTTCAATAATTCAATACTGTGCTAACATCGTAAAAAGTTGAAAACTATGAATCAGAATATAATATGAAGATTGTGATGAAAAACTTCAGAATATTTTGCATTCACCAAAATTGGTAAAACAAAAAAAGATCCCTGTATAAGTTTTTGACAAAAATGCGACCGTTTTACATGAACATCCGAGGTGACGAACACCTATGTTCGCTTACAAATTGCACGACGTCTACGTTATGAATGAATGTGTGATTGTTGTTTAACGGCAACTCAGCATTTATTCAGCTATGCTATGGCGAAAACAAATTACTTTTAATGAGATGATGATGATGATGTCGTCCTTGTATTAGAACAACATGCTTAGTTAGATGTTGATAGTGCCATCTACTGAAACAACACTCCGCGGGGAGACATGTCGCTCCACTCGGACACATCTTCCTGATTCCAGGCCAACCAGTCTGTGGTATTACTCCTTAATGCTGCTTGCATAGCAGAGAAGCAGCATATATAAATTTTCTAGTCTTTAATTTAATCCGACAGGGGCTCGAACCCACGATCTACCACACTCGAGGCGAGCACGCCAACCAGTTTTACAACAACGATCCGGTTCCATTAGAAGAGATTGAAGATACCAAAGGGAGGTAATCAGAATCCGTATATCGAAGAAGAACAGACAACACAATGGCCAAAAGAAAAAGTACAAAAGGACAAACAACTATATACAAAACATACACATAAAACCAAAGATCGAGTAACACGAACCCAACTAAAAATCGGGGATGAACTCAGGTGCTCCGGATGGGTAGGCAGTTCCTGCTCCACTAGTGACATCCGTCGTATTAATCTGGTTACAAACCCGGTGATAAATCATGAACGAGGAATATTAAAATACAAAGCTTAATTGCTCAGTGTTGTTCAACAGTTGTAATCAACAGTACTAGTAACTACTTCTCTCCTCAGTTCAGGACCACGACATAACCAATAGAAATATAGCTAAGTCATGGGGTAACAATATGACCAACAAACGTAGTGTGATTTAATTTGTTAATGAGATAATAATCATTTTTTTCTGCAAATTGTGCATGTGCATCAATAATACAGTTAAGGAAAAGACAAACGACCGGATTTAATCTGTTAAAGGGATAATACCGTAATTCTCTCCTCTTGAAAATTGGATGTCCACAACAGCAATACAAATACGAACAAACAACAAAAAGGTGACACAGGCGTGGCGGGGTTTAATCTGTTAAAGGGATAATAATTCTCTTTTCTTGAAAATTGGATGTCCACAACAGCAATACAAATATGAACAAAAGCGACATAAGCGTGGCAGGATTTAATCTGTTGATAGGATAATAATGATCTCCTCTTGCCAATTGGTTCATCAATAATACAAATAATATGTGGATTCTGAAGAACTCTCAAGATCTGTTAGAGTACATATAATCTAGGTGCCTCTTATTCTGCAAAAGCATTAAAACATTTGACTTCTTTACCCTCTACACAACTACCAGTATTCCGCACTCTAAGCTGAAGGATTGATCAAGGGAGTTGGTCCACCGATGTTTCATAAAAAAGAATGGCCAACGTAGATACAAATACCTTGTGCTAGGAAGAGACATATCTTATTTTGTAAAACACCACTGTGATTCTACCAAAAAGTTCTCTGAAAATGATATTATCAACATGCTCGAGTTTTTGATTGACAACATATTTGTTATGTTTGGTTGACGTGTTTTTCAACAGACAGTCAGCATATCTTTGGGTACAAACTGTGCTCCTCTTCTCGCCAACTTGTTCCTTTATTCGTTTCAGGCAGGGGCTTCTCAAGAAAAACGAAAAGATCCTTTAATTTCAAGTTCCGCTATATAGATGATGTCCTTTCACTAAATAATTCTAGATTTAGTGATTTCGTTGATCGCATATATCACATTGAGCTTGAAATAAAGGATATCAAGATACAAATAGGTCTGTTTCATATCTTGACCTAAACCTCGAAATAGATAGTGATGGGCGGTTAAGAACGAAACTTTACGACAAAAGTCTGTGAAAAGAGATGATTTAAATTTTCCCATTTATATGTAGCAATATTCCAGGAACACCTGCATATAGAGTATCTATCTCTCATTTGATACAATACGGGGTATTCCAGAGCTTGTGGTTCCAATCAGGATTTTCTTGATAGAGGGTTGCTGCTAACAAGGAATCTACTGACACAAGGGTTCCTCTTGGTTAAGTTGAAGTAATCACTTTCCTTTCCTCAATGTGTGACGTAAAAATATTTTTGACATTTACGTCACCGAATATGGTACTGCTTTGACAACTATTTTACCTATTTTGTTCCTGTATTTAAATACTGTTACAGTGACAGCCGGAACCTTTGAACCGTAATGAGAGCGGGAGGTTTGGCGCCTTAAAATCTGATTCAACCCACCATTTCTTTAGAAATGCCTGTACCAAGTCAGGGTCATTACGGTTTTCACAGTTTTCCGGTTGTTGACTGATTTTGTCTGTTTATATAATTATGAGTTTTGACTTTCCCTTTATAAGATTGTTCGGAGTTCGGTAATTTTGTTATTACCTTCATGACTTATCAACCGGGTTTGTAACCAGATTAACACGACGGGTACCACTAGTAGAGACAATCGTAACTACTCGGCCATTCTCGCTACCCTGCAAATAACCTCGTACGTACATAGTAGAAATTCTTCTTAAATTGTTTGCCGGAAGCTAAGTTAAGCCGCACAAAAATATAGTCCAAGAACATCCAATATGGAAGACATACTAAGTAAAATCTAATCATGCGAAACTAATTAAAACTTTAATTGAAATATAGAAAATTGTTTAAAATATAACTTGATCAAACTTTCATGTAACTGACATGTGAAAAGTAGTGCGATTTATACGCCTAATGCATATGAGGTTATTTGCAGGGTAGCGAGAATGGCCGAGTAGTTACGATTGTAGTAGAGAAGGAACTGCTTACACTTCAGGAGCACCTGAGTTCACCACGTTTTTAGTGGGTTCGTGTTACTCGATTTTTAGTTGTATGTGTATGTTTTAAAGATCGTTGTTTGTCCTTTTATGCTTTTTAGCTTGCCTTGCCAAAGGCAATGTGAGCTTTTGCCATCACTTGGCTTCCGTCGTCCGTCATCTGTCGTCCGTCGTCGGTTAACTTTTCACATTTTATTCTTCTCCTCTGAAACCGCTCAGCCAAATGAAGTGAAAGTTGGTAGGAAGCATCTATGGAAGGTCCTGCTCATTTTGTCCCGATCCATCAACAAACATGGCCGCCATAGGCAATTCTTGTTTCTGATTGGCCGATTTTTAAAAATGTCCTCTGACACCGCTTGGCCAAATGAACCGAAACTTGGTAGGAAGCATCTATGGCAGATCCTCTATAAAGATTGCTCATTTCGTCCCGATGCGTTGACAAACATGGCCGCCACAGGCCATTCTTGCTTCTGATTGGTTGATTTCTAAAAATTCTTCTCCTCTGAAACCGCTTGGCCGAATGAATCGACACGTGCTAGGGAGCATCCTTGGAATGGCCTCTCTACAGATTGCTCATTTCTTCCCGATTCATTAACACACATGGCCGCCACAGGCAATTATTTTTTCAGATTGGTCGATTTCTAAAAATCTTCTCCTCTAAAACCGCTTGGCCGAATGAACCGAAATTTGGTAGGAAGCATCTATGGAAGGTCCTCTATAAAGATTGCTCATTTTGTCCCGATCGGTTAGCAAACATGGCCGCCACAGGCAATTCTTGTTTCTGTATGGTTGATTTCTAAAAAAAATATTCTCCTCTGATAAAAGAAAGATAACTCTTGTTTAAATAGAGATATCTGTATTCAAAATGCAGTTATCTATATATATATTGCTGATTTTTTAAAAATCTTCTCCTCTGACACCGCTTGGAGAAATGAACCGAAACTTGATAGGAAGCATCTATGGAAGATCTTCTGTAAAAATTGCACATTTCGTCCCGATCCGTTAACAAACATGGCCGCCACAGGCGACTCTTGTTTCTGATTGGATTATTATTTTCAATTCTTCTCCTCTGAAACCGAAACTTGGCCAAATGAACCGAAACTTGGTAGGAACCATCTATGGGCGGTCCTCGATAAAGATTACTCATTCAGTCCCGATCCGTTAGCAAACATGACCGCCACAGGCGATTCTTGTTTCTGATTGGCTGATTTTTTAGATTCTTCCCCTCTGAAACCGTTTAGCCAAATGAACCGAAACTTGGTAGGAAGCATCTATGGAAAGTCCTCTGTTACGATGGCATATTTCGTCCCGATCCGTTAACAAACATGGCCGCAACAGACGACTCTTGTTTCTGATTGGCTTATTTTTAAAATTCTTCCCCTCTGAAACCGCTTGGCCAAATGAACCGAAACTTGGTAGGAACCATCTATGGGCAATCCTCGATAAAAATATTAATTTCGTCCCTATCCGTTAACAAACATGGCCGTCACAGGGGATTCTTGTTTCTGATTGGCTGATTTTTTAAAATTCTTCTCCTCTGCATCCGTTTGGCCAAATGAACCGAAACTTGGTAGGAGGCATCTATGGAAAGTCCTCTGTTACGATTGCATATTTCGTCTCGATCTGTTAACAACATGGCCGCCACAGGCGACTCTTGTTTCTGATTGGCTGATTTCTAAAATATCTTCTCCTCCGAAACCGGTTTGTCAAATGAACCGAATCTTGGTAGGATGAATCTATGGCAGGTCCTCTATAAAGATTGCTCATTCCGTCCCGATCAATTAACAAATAAGGCTGCCATAGGCAATTCTTATTTCTAATTGGTCGAGTTCTAAGCATCTTGTTCTCTAAAACCGCTTTGCCAAATGAACCGAAACTTGGTAGGTAGCATCTATGGAAGGTTCTCTATAAGGATTGCTCATTTTGTCATGATCCATTAACAAACATCGCCACCACAGGCAATTCTTGTTTCTGGTTGGTCGATTTCTAGAAATCTTCTACTCTGAAACAGCTTGACCAAATGAACCAAAATGTGGTAGGAAGCATTTATGGAAGGTCCTCTGTGGGAATTGCTCATTCCGTTTTGATCCGTTAACAAACATGGCTGTCATAGGCAATTCTTGTTTCTTATTGGTCGATTTCTAAAACAGCTTTTCCTTTGAATAGGATAGTCAAAATATAAGCCAATAGCTAATAGCCATAAGTTCAATGTAGCTACCTTTTACTGAAGTGCCTTTATGAAGCCAAGAAAGCGAGCGGCCATGTATATTGGTCTTAGTGGTATCGAATATGCCAAGAAAGCGAGCGGCCATGTACCATGTATATTGGTCTTGGGGGTATCGATTTTGCCTCTGTTTCTGCGATTTGTCGATTGAATATAAAAACAAAAGGCTTGAACAGGATTCCTGCGTTGGAAAAAAAAAGAGGGGGTGATCTTAGGTTCATATGATAATACGATATGGCTCATAATCAAAATACACGTACTTTTCTGTTATTACACCTCACCATGATATAGCTGAAATATTGCTGAAAGTGGCGTTAAACACCAAAAATCAATCAATCAATCAATCTGTTATTACACAAAAGACAAATATTAACCAAACTGATTGGAGAAAACATGTTCTGCCTGATGGCATATCACCTTTCCATAGTTTTACCATCTAAATTCATATTGCTCGAATTTATACTGGCTACACGAAGACCTGTTTTATCCTTGATATTACGTGTTATTTTTTCCAGAATTACTCACTTCTGGTCAATTGTACTATTCAGATGTAATGATTTTATTCGATCTTTTTTTATTATTATTTTTGAACTATCCTTAAAGCTCTAATATCACAACATTATTTTTGCTTGATATATATTGAAATTTAAAAAGAAAATTAGCATATAAATTTCATATCTGGGGTGTACTTCTGACTACTTCTTTTTGTTAGAATTGAACAAAATATAAAAAATATACAATTACATTACATTTGTTATTCTTCACAGGATATATACAACATATCAATTCTAACAAAAAGAAGTAGTGAGAAGTACACCACAGATCTGAATAAAATTGTGTATAAAGACCATCCATATTACAGTGAATGAATGATTGTTGTTTAACGCCAATTCAGCAATTTTAGCTGTCATGGCCAGAAGTTAATTTTCAATGAGATGATGATGAGGTCCGCTTTGTTCTAGACCAACAAGCTGAGTTGAATTTTTATAGTGCTACCTCACTGAAACAACAGTTCGGGGGATAGACATGTCGCTCCACTCTGACACATTATTCTGATTCTGAGCCAACCAGTCTTTGATCTTTCTCCTTAATGCTACCTGCTTAGCGAAGAAGCAACAAATACCAATTTCATAGTCTTTGGTTTACCCGATCGGGGCTTGAACCCAGAATCTACCACACTAGAGGCGACCACGTTAACCATTACGCCAACGATACGGTTACGATATATTGGTTAGATGAGGTCTTTTGCATATGATTTAAACCTTTGTATTCAGATATTTTATGGACCAAACGTTAATGCAAAAAAAAAGAAAAAAAGAGAAGATTTATAGCTACCAATTTAACATTAGTCAGCTCTACTTTATTATTTTTTGTAATATTTTTTATCCTATTTCAGTACCACTGAGTTCTAGTCAGAAAACTAAAGTAATTATATTTCTGTATTAGTTGAAATATTATTATTTCCCTTTTTTCCTTTGCAAAAAATCAGAGATGACATTAAAAATACCCCTCCCCCCTGAAAATAAAATAAATTGACTGATCCCTACTTACTACTGACAGTATACATGTTATCATAGACGTATATATTGATGTTATTCAATACTGTATTCACTCATGATACACATGCAGATAATGTTATAAATGAGACAATAAACAGACAATATAATATATAACATGACGGTATACATTATATGTTTCTTTGTATACGATTTGTTAACCGTGTAAAATATGATATGACTGGCAGTGACGTGAATGAATGGATTTAAAATAAAATTATTTTTCTCCAATGATTTTGTTGCAATTACATATTACCTGTAGAACAAGTGAATATTATTACACTGTGCAATTAATGACCCCTTTTCCCTCTGTGATAATATCAAGGGTATCGCTTGATTTGTAAAATTCTAGACATCTTTCTAGGCGTGAAACCTATAATTAATTTCTTTTAGGTTTTCTACTAAATTTGTGTTTTTTCGAGCCTACCTGTCCATGTTATCTTAAGTTTAACCTTTCGAAGACCACACATTTTCTGAAACGTCCATGATTCCTCTACGTTCTGTCAAAATATCAGGCCATGTTTAAAGTCTTGCAGTGAAATGCCAGGCTATGGAAAATACCTACTCTAAAAATAGCTCTGTCATCCCCCCGAAATTCCCTATTTATAAGTCATGCATCAAATCCTCCATATCCATATTAAAATACAACTAAATCAATCAAATTTGGGCTTAAAATAATCCTTATGCATTTAACTTCAATTATCAATTTAATTATTCCATTCCATTCAGTATTTGTCACAATACAACAAAGTGAAAGGAACTGTTTTCTTTAAAAGGGACTACTTTGTACCACAGGGGCTAGGTGCGTCCGAAAAAATATAAAAATAAATACTATTTTATACTACAAGGGGGCGAACTCACTTGCTCCCATTTTTGTAAGTCGTCGTGTTAAATTGATCGTAACTTCGGAACGCCTTAATATTTTCAAAAAATGTTTCCACCAGTCGAAAGTCAAGTAATGTTCCTTTCCAAAGAGACCCCAATTGTTAGTGTAGGCCTCCGAACTGCTGAGGTATCATACACGAACCAAAACAAAACGGCGTGAAAATCCGAAGTCGTACAAACGCTGGGATGACCACTTCCCATCTGTGTACAGACTCTCCCATGCGTAAACGAGTCATTTTGACTAGCTAAATACTTTCATCCATTCAAATTATGATAAAATTTCTTACCTTACGCCAATTTATATGTCCTTTAAATCTGTTTTTGAAAGAAATCCCATTTGCATCCTTGACAAACGCCATAGACGTGAAAATTGAGAGAGTTCTAACGGGCTTTTTGATTGGCTGAAACACTCTTGATTGGCTGAAACACTCTATGTATGATTGTTTTGATTGTCACTAGAAAAAGAGGAGATGGTAGATATTATTTTGCTTTGTGACAAACTAACAACAACACTCCTAATAAACTGTTGCTATCAGAATCTGCTGCAAGTTGTCTTTTACGTGTAAGGAGTATGTCCTTTACATCCCGCGCTAGGGGATGTATTAAATTTGTTCCTCATAGCTGTCTGGTGTCCCTTTCACATAAAGTCGGCGTTTTCTTAGAGGAAGCCATTTGTTATTTTATTTATGCCAAATTCGCAGTCATGTTAGGATTCTAATAATAATAGGTTATTATATATTATTATACAGCTATAATTTTAATCCAATCAAAAACACCCATTTAAGGCATGTGACCGTACATTATTTTTCCCGCATTGTACAACCGGAAGCCGTATTTTTTTTCGTATTATACATTATGTAAGGGAAGGAACTCGTTGGTTTTTCTGCTAGTAAATTATTTTTAATTGTAATCTACAATCAAATTAACTTGTTCGGTATTTAACAGTTTGAGGAAAACAAATTGCTTAGAATAATTGTTGATCAGTTATTTTGCTGTTTTTAATTCATTTTAGAGATTACGAGATCTGTATACAGAACAATTTCCTAACGAAATACTGCTGTGCAACTGTTCTATTTAGACTGTATTAAAAGTTAAACATAAAATTGTTGTTATAGTATTGATCATTTCAGCTGTATAATAAATAGGTCATTATACAGTGTTATGTACAATATGGAAATATATTGTACCCGTCCGTATTGTATTGAAAGTCGTATTGTTTTCAATACAATACAGACTCGTACAATATCTTTCCATATTGTACATAACACTGAATAATAACCTATTATTATTATACAGCTATAATGTTAATCCAATCAAAAACACCCATTTAAGACATGTGACGTACATTATTTTCCCGTATTGTACAACTGGAAGCCGTATTTTTTCCGTATTGGACGTCCAATACGTTTTTTTTTGTATTGTACATTATGCAACTCGTTGGTTTTTGTCGTCTGCTAGTAAATTATTTTTAACTGTAATCTACAATCAAATTAGCTTGTTCGATATTTAACAGTTTGAGGGAAAAGAAAGTTGTTTAGAATAATTGTTGATCAGTTATTTTTAATTCATTTTTAGAGTTTACGAGATCTGTATTGATACAGAACATTTTTTTTTTTAAATATTTCTGATTTAAATTTTCTCACAAATAAATAATTTTGCCAGACTTGGGAGAAAAAAATAATCTGACTAAGGAAAATCAAGCAGTATAATAGTTATGTAAAACTGGATATTGAATAGAACATTTCTGATTTCATATGTAAAGAAAAATAAATGATTCCATTCTCCCAAAACTTGTCTGTCCCATGGTAAAACAATAGCCCCTTTTAGGCTTATTTATACCTTATCGGCGACGGTCCCCCGATCATTGACCGATTGTCGTGCAAAAATCGTGCGATTTTCGCTTTCTATTGTTTTTATTAGATAAGAGAAATGTCTTAGAAAAATCTACTGTATACTAGTTTAACCCCTTCACTTGTTATTGAGGTACCTGAACTAAGCCAGGAGGGGTCATTTATTTGTGCGTTAGGGATATCGAATTTACATATCTCTACGATTTTTCTATTGAATGCTGGAACTGTTCCTACAGTGTGCTATATATTTTTTCATTTTATTATAGGTTATGTAAAAAAACAGCTGAGTTGCTATTGTTAAAAAAAATATGGTTGTGATCGTCTTCCGTAATTAAAACCGTCAAAATGAAATACAACCGAATCAAATGGTGACTTGTTTCAACCTCATTTAAAATATACCTTGACATTCTTTCACAATTGTACATCACGTTCACGATCTTTTATTACAACACTATTTCACTCAAGTGTACATTTTTTCCTGTTCAAGTTAAAGGACTTATCAAACAGAATCATAGTCTACATGTAATGCAGTTAATACGCATTTAAGAGCCCCAGCTTTATACTGCTCATGCTCAGCAACGGACCACCTTCGTCAATTGTTTTAGCTCATCGATGATCATGAGATTCACTAAGATAAATAGCACGGTCGGTGCAATATTTATTTATTTATTTGGTGTCAGTGTTTCAACTGTTGACAGAGTTTTAAATTCAACATGGGTAGACTTAATTACCTTTCATCTTAACTGAACTTGAGCCGTCGTGGTCGTATGGTAGTTGAATTTACAACTACCCGTGCAATCGTTGCCTAACACCACTATTGAATGCTGGAACTGTTCCGACAGTGTGCTATATATTTTTCATTTTATTATAGGTTATGAAAAAAACCCAGCTGAGTTGCAATTGTTAAAAAAAATATGGTTGTGATCGTCTTCCGTAATTAAAATCGTCAAAATGAAATACAACCGAATCAAATGGTAATTTGTTTCAACCTCATTTAAAATATACATTGACATTCTTTCAAACTTTTACATCACGTTCACGATCTTTTATTAGAACACTATTTCACTCAAGTGTACATGTTTTTCCTGTTCTAGTTAAAGGACTTTATCAAACAGAATCATACAGTTTACATGTAATGCAGTTAATACGCATTTAAACCACAGAAGAATATTTCTATTTTCCACACCTTGTGGTGTGAGGTCGCTATTGTACATGCAAAATATTAATTGGAAACCCCATTCACTGGCTATTTGCTGCCTGTCTAGAATATTAATTTTTTTCTCGATCGACAGTTCAGAAGCAAGAAAACAATATGATGAATATTGTCTGTCAATCATGCTAACAATAACTTATGCACATGACAGATCTCATTTTCAAAGCACTACATACACAAACATTTCATCCATCATTTGTCCATTGGAGGTTGATTTAAGAGAATGGAACCGATAGAAGTTAAAAAGTTTAATTTGGGCGCAAAAGGGGAAACTTTATATAATTTATGAAAATGTGATGTGAATTTTAGGGATCCTCAGATTCAAATCCATTCATCTACTTTTCTACACTTTTATACATATGTATACCCATTATTTAAAATGATAGTCATGTTATTTTAAAATATTTCCACTTTGTTTTACTTTTCGTTTTCTTTTAAGAGCCTCAATTGTTTTAGCTCATCGATGATCATGAGATTCACTAAGATAAATAGCACGGTCCGTGCAATATTTATTTATTTATTTATTTGTTTATGCTTTGGTGTCAGTGTTTCAACTGTTGACAGAGTTTTAAATTCAACATGGGTAGATTAATAGAAAGTGTGTAATCGTAAAATTCAGTGGCCAATCATCCCAGTCTGGTGACAGAAGAAAAGGTATTGTTCTGATATGCCTAACGTTGTGTCTGCAATTGACGGAACTTCACGTGAGATACAAATTCCATCCAATGAACCCCAACACAAAACCTACTTTCAGCAAACCAATTCTTTTCATTGATTGATATGAAAAAAAAGTTTATAAATCGTGATAATCATAAATTCCATCAATATCAATAAAACAATTACCTTTCATCTTAATTGAACTTGAGCCGTCGTGGTCGTATGGTAGTTGAATTTACAACTACCTGTGCAATCGTTGCCAATCACCACTTAAGTTGTGAGTTTGAACCCCATTCA
Source organism: Bathymodiolus brooksi (assembly GCA_963680875.1). Taxonomy (NCBI): domain Eukaryota; kingdom Metazoa; phylum Mollusca; class Bivalvia; order Mytilida; family Modiolidae; genus Bathymodiolus; species Bathymodiolus brooksi. The sequence continues at coordinate 58,129,338 of OY804586.1, read as the reverse complement.
TGGCGAGGTGTACTCGATAAAACATTATGTGATAAAGTTTGTCAGTGACTTGCGACAGATCTGTGGATTTCTCTGGGTACTCCAATTTCCTCCCCAAAAGTATTAACTGAAATATTTTTGAAAGTGGTGTTAAACACCTAACCTCCAATGGACAAATGATGGATCAAAAGTAGTGCATAACATAAAACACCTTTGGGTCATAATGTGGCATATCCTTACAAGTACCAATAATACTACAACAATATTGTTTCCCACACAATTATGGGAACTGTTATACACATATCATGTCATTAAACAATGTACTGAAAAAAGAAAACTTCACTCTCAAATTTTTTATTAACAATTAAATTAAATTATCTCCATGATCTCAAAATTATGTTTCAGTGTTTACTGCATCTTATGACACATTTTATTGAAATAACGCCGAATTTGCATGTGTAATAAAAGCATAATTTGCGGCGTGTTATTTGCCTGCGGGGCAATAACATGTTACGAGGGCAATAACAAGTTATCTGCCCTCTTGTGGTTTTTATGGACCCTTTACCATGGACAGGAAAAATTACATAGAGATCCACCCAACCCAGGCACAAATTGCAAAAATTTCATATCACTACCCATCAAAATATCTAAATCAAAATGTTTCCCCTCAACTTCAATACTTGCATTTTCGTATAATGTGTTTATTTTCTGAAAAATGGGCTTGCAAGCAAGTTTTAAATGATCATAATCTTCTTTGCAGTTTACAATGCAAACAACATTTTGATCTTTTGATGATAATGTCAAATCATCGGTAATTACAGAAAAGGACAACACGACAAAGTTTGAAATTCTACTATCTTTTGACCCGTCCCCCGGAATTTTAATTTTTATCTTATCTGTTTCAGGATTTACATGATACTTGATGTACCGGATAATTTCGCTTTCTAGACTAACATATGCACCAGGGATATTTCCCGGAATTCTTTCACAATGATATAAACTGTTAATATCTTCCTGGCATTGATGAAACCAGATATGTTCGTGGTAACCCATCACAAAAGACTGTCAGTTCCCTATAAGCGCTCTCGCTAACATTAATTTTTTCCAAAATAAATAACAAATCTTTAATTTTTTGTCTTTCCTCTTCAGGCAAATCTTGGTATGAAGATTTGCTGGACGAGGGATTGATATCGACCTTAACAGTCTGCCCATCAGTACTTTCTAATTTTAAGTACTGGGGTACAAGGCCATAGGACTCTACAAACCAAAGCGCAGTTTCAGCCTTCGATTTAAATTCTTTTATTTTCCTTGATTTGTTATTTTCGGTAATTTCCGAAAACTCTTTTCCACTATTGCGGTTCCAACTTTTTTATTTATTGATTTTACATAATCTATAAGGCAACTGTGCGTATCTCTCAGACTGTCAAGTTGATGTGACAGATTCTTGTTTTTTGCTAGCAAAACCCCCTTAAGATATATTTCTTCCTGTAAACTATTATGTAAATCAGAACACTTTTTTATCAAATTCTATGGTGTCGCTTGCAAACTTTTGTAAGCTAAAATTTAATTGTTTTACATTTTCTAACTCATCTGAGAATATTGCGATCTTATGCACACTATTATCAAAAGCAATTCGCTTCCTCCCTATCAATTTTCTATTTGATAACAAAACTTTAATAGTCTTACTTGAAAGTCTGTTTTCAAGTCTCTCTGTGAATTTTAACTGAAATGATTGTAATTGGGAATTTAAAATATCTATATATTTAAAATCGGGGTCCTTTGCTTTGGAGAGCACCTTGAAAAAGGAGCTAGTAATTGAAAATGTGAGAGCTATCTGTTGGATTGTGCCCAACAAATATCTACTCCTTGTGGATCAAACTATTTTACTTCATTTTAGAAGTAGCATCGATAGACCATTAAACCTACCTCAGTATCGCGGTAGTAATAACTTTTTTCAGTATCCCGGAGGAAATATATAATCAATAATTGCGGGCTTATGAAAAAAAACTATTTTGGATGAAGTGTTTTTTTTTTTTATTTTACATTTCTATATAACTGTTACGTGCCGACATACCATCGTTTTTTACGGCAAAGATTGCCTCTCAAATATCAAAGCGTCATCTAAGCGCTACGAATATTTGAACATTTTCCCGTCTTTTTTCAAGAAATTTAACACCTCGTGAAACCAAAAAATAACAGTACTTGTGTTTTATTTATTTTAATAATCTGGCAAGATATTTTTCTGGTGCACGACTGCGGAGGTGCTTAATTTCTTCGAAAACCGTCGAAATATCGCGGGCAAAATTCCACGAAATACAGAAAACAAATAACGCTCATGACGTCAAATATGTATCGATTTTGTTGGAAACAAGTTTTAACATCAAAAGTATGATGTCGTCTACAATATAAAACACATCAAATTTTAATCAAGTATTTTCTAAGATAATGATTCATTAAATATGGGGCCATATATGGCACTTATAGTCCCCAGTTCTTTTTATGGCATTGACGCCGGATTGCATGCACTGAGGTTTTCTCCTGGTTTCAATGTACACAAACTGTATTTAAAATAAATACAATTATTTACAGAAACATAAGTTATTTACTGATGAATTTCATTACTTGAAATGAATCATGAAATGTACAGAGATTGTGTATATAATGGTCTCATATATACAATCAGAAGAGTGAACATATTGATTTTAAGGGTCTGGCTGAGGTTATAAATAAATTAATATTTAACAACCTCCACAATCCTCCACCAACAAAATATTTTGATATATTCATTAACCTTCTATACTCAAAACAACCGCTCAATTTGGTGTTGGTGGAAGATTGTGGAGGTATATAAAATAGCTAAAATGTACATTAAATATGTCGTTTATAGTCCATTTTTAGCATTATTCGTCTAATTATGATGTCATTATGACGTCATAGCGCACCCAATTTCACGGAAAGATATATTTTTTGAAAATATGTTCATATAACAATTAAATTAGTAAATTGTTTTTATTCTATGTCAAACATTATTTTTTAATATAATGTGAGGCCTATTTTGCACCTTAACGCCTCTCCCTCTGTGTCAGTGACTTGCGACAGGTCAGTGTTTTTTTTTCCGGGTACTCAGATTCCCTCCACAAATAAAACTGAAAACTGACGGCCAGATATAACTGAAATATTATTAAAAGTGGCGTCAAGCAGCATAACCCTACAGCAGACATTCGATAACAAGAGATTTTTTTTTACAACTTGAGAGCTGCAATGTTATTCTGCTTGTGTTTCAATTTTCTTTTAAAATACAAAAAAGGACAGGAATATGAATGTTGCCACCTATAAACTCAAATTACAAATTTCTATAGTGTCTCCATGACTACCCATGCATGCATTCTAGTTTTTACATAAAAAATTTAAAGATAAAATTTCAAATAAGAAAGAAGTAGGTATGATAAGGACAGAAATTGGCCTTAAAAAATAGACAAATTATAAATGAAACGTATAGCTTTCGTTGTTTCTTGATTTATAAGACCTTTACCCCAACTACTATTTTGGTAACAATTTTCCATATTTGCACGTGCGACGACGTCACACTAGTCAATGAAAAGTCTATCGTTTCGTGAAAATATATGAAATCTAAAAAGAAATGTGTATTTAATGTCAATTTTCAGTATAACCACAAGCAGGTACCAACGGCATATTTTAGTATGATGTTTAATATACATAAACACATATCTCATTTAATTTTTGTGTTGGTACCCGAGTGTGGAGAGTATGAAATCTGCAATCAAAAAATAATTTTAAGGTCGATTTCTCGTCAGCGGCCATTTTTATTGACCGTTTTCATCCGTAATAGACAGAAATAGAAATCGACCTTTTAATCTCATCCAAAATAAAGTTGGCTATCGTAGTTGTTTTGCTACGGGAGTAAAACTTGAACAATTTTTATGAAACAGTTTTGACGTTAAATAAATTTTGGAGGTGATTTACTGCCAACCTGATTGTGCATTGAGTCCGACGTGGTTTTTTTTCTAACCCTCAGTGGAATGTCATGTGTTACTATGCTAAATAATACTTTAATATTATCCCCACAATTCACAAAAAGTACAGAAAACAAAACAAGCAACCAAAAAGAAAATTAGTACGTCAGATTATCTTACAAATTAATTCATTGGACATGTAAACACATCGGAACTTTCTATTTTTAGTAGTCCCTTTGCTTTTTATTATATTTTTTTCTTTAACAAATATATTTTATTTAGCTCTTTCGCAAAGTGAATTCCCGATGAATAATTGTATTAACGTAAATTTGGTTTATATATAGCTTAATATTAACGTTGCTGTGGCGTAATGGTCTAGCACACATGACTGCAGATAACAACATCGTGAGGTCAATATTTTATTCTTACTCATTTCAATAAAGTATGGAAAAACAAACAATATATTGATAATTTATAATTCATCTAATACAGTACATATAACGATATAACGTGCATGTTTTAACATAGTACACGGATGTCAGGTTTGATTTACATATTTGGTGTTTTGTTTATAATGGTCCTTTTGTTATCCTTACTAAGAATTTCATTGATATAGTCTATCGTTTATGAGTCAGTGCTAAATGTGTAGTATTTCTTGGAAGTTTAGTGGTATGATTTTACTTTAATGGGCCATGACCGATAATACAGTATTACTAAGCATTCTATTTATATAATCTATCACGTTTTACTTTTCTCCACAAAAAAAGTTTGAAGATACCGTAAATATAAGTTACCGTCTTCTAATCAAAGCATATTACCGTATTTGTACTCTTAGACATATCAGGATCGAAATAAATCATGGAAGCCAGAATGTGTTTTGAGTTTTAACATGGATTGGCGGATATTAATAAATTGTATCTCTCGCTTCTGGCTCGGGATAAAATACTATTCTCTGATGTTCTCGTGGCAAGTAGAATTTTGATTGGCTAAAAAGGTACTTTTAAAACTTCAGGGAAGCCGTGCGGTGACAGAAAATCAATAATCGCTCTCACATATGTGCTGTCCATTTACATTGTGCACAGCAGACGACACACATTTCACAAGATGACAGAAAATCAATAATCGCTCTCTGTGATCTTTGTCCAAAGATACATGTATTTATGTTTTTCCTATAATAATGACATACTTATTAATGTTGGAACATTCAGATGAAAATGTTATCAGTCTCTAGATGTTATATATCCCGTTTTAAAGGGGAAGTGGTTTTGTTAAAAGGTTCGGCTGACGCCTCACCTTTTAACAAAACCACTGCCCTTTAAAACGGTATATATAACATCTCGAGACTAATAACGTATAATATCCGCCAATCCATGTTAAAACTCCCAACACATTCTGGCTTCCATGATTTATTTCTTAATTATTCAACATGGATTATATCCTCTCCTGCCGCTGTAGCGCTGCTTTACCATGTTATGCAGTTGACTTGGTTCCTTTGACATTTTAATTACTGAGAATAATTTCCTCTCACGATTTAAAAAATTAAAAGATCAACATTCGGTTATAAAAAGATTTAAAAAAAGCAATTTACAGAGCTCAGCATTGACGAGTTTCTGCGGTTGCTAGGGATAATATTTGGTTACTAGGGACATTGTAAGGTTTAAGGAATTCTTATAATATATACTGGTAAGTAAATGATAAGATATCTCTAGATCTGCTAAAGTGTTGTTGTAGAATTTTTTTTCTTGATTAAATAAAAGGTTCATGAGATCTACAGGAAAATACTGTGCATAGGGAAACCTGTTGCTATGGACAGAGCATAACTATGAATACAAATATCAAAATGTATTTTTGAAATATGAAATGACATTTGTAGTGTGCATAGCTTGACAAAAATGTACCGCTTAATCAAATATCAAGTCAAAAGATCGTAGATGTCAAAATTCAACCATTAATTGCAATATTATAGGCTAATTTAATGTTTACAAAACCGTTGCTAGGGTGACAAAACTACACAAAAATACTATATGTTACCATAGAGAATTGGAATATTATTTTTAGAGTGTACATACACAGAATATAACATTTTGTCGAAAAGACTATGCAAGATATGTAAAATAAAACCACCATATTTGAATTTCCAATGATTAATTGGACCGTCCTCCATTTACGTTGCTAAGCAACAATGGACAAAGTGAAATCATCAAAAACAATATTTTTCTTACCTTTCAATGATTGTGTTTAATATTATATCTATATAAACAATTTCTGAGATTGGGCCAAAATCTACCCTTATCATACTCACTCCTTTTCTTTATGCTTGAGGAAATCTAAATTTTCCTAACGGAAAGGTATTTTTCCTCTAGGAAATTTTGAATAAAGCGGGAATTCATCAGTTCGTCATAGCAGGATGATCAGCGAAAAACAAGTTTTTCTTAATGAAGATCAAGGATTCCATGTGAAGATGAAATGAACAAATATTAACAACTTTGAGAGCTTAATAAAGGACGAAGCCCTTTTAACTATAGGCTATACGATTTTTGGTAATAAGTCATACTCCTATATATTCATAGCCAAATATCTTTTCACATGAAGCATGAAATTATAGAACAAAGTGGTATTTAAAAACAAAATAAAAATTATTTCAATAAGAAATTCGCAAATCTGTAACCATTTCAATTCTTCTCAATTGAAATAAACTTAAAAGAAAATTCTAATATCAAAATCGTGTGATACAAGAAATGATCGTTTACAGTGTACATGGATGACGTCATTTTCTAGTGTGCATTTCGTCTGCTTCGGAGAGGAAAGAAACATGAAAATGCATCCACTTCTTGGTCATCCTGTCTCTGAAAACTTTGTGAGCTGGTGTCAAACATTGAAGAACAGCTCCGCATCGTTTGTATGTATACAGGAAACCTATATCATCTCCACGATCTCGCAATTTGAAAGTGATTAAAACAATGTGTACATTTGAAGTGCATTTGTGTATGATGTCTGGACAACTGATTTTGTCAGGTAAGCATTTCAACACATTTTCCATGGCAAGGTTAAAAATATTGCAATTGCGTCTGACCCTCACTCCTCTTTTCACTACCACCAAGGATCCTACTATATAAATCCTTGCTACCACATTTTTTTTCTCTCTCACTATTTTTATCCCATGATCTGTGATTGGGGTATTTTTTTTTTATTCTCGTGACCCTCGATTTATGTCTCTTATTGATTCTCCGTTATTTGTGAAATTCTCAAAAATGTCAAATTTTAATTTCCGTGAATCGTGATTTGGATTTGTTAAAATTTTCTGAGCATGACCAGAAACCCCCCCCCCCCCCCCTCCCCTCTTAAAAAAAGTTTTCGTCTATGGAAAAGGTGTTCAAACTAAATGTAGATCTAAATTTACAAACATTGTTTTCTTCAATTATCATCTGTATTTTAGGAGGCATGAGATTTTTTCCTCATGCCTCCCTCTTAATTGTCATTATCATCAAATAGGCTTCGCCCTTAAACAGGTTGTGCCTGTCTCATATTATTGAAAATAACAGAACAGAATTCGCACTACACCGGAAGTACTTATTTCATTCACTGTCATTGAATTAGAATTCATAACTGTATGATAAGTTTATTCGTTGTTATGTTAGAAAGTGTTTTTTTTCCTCAATAATATACAATAATAGTCTTTTGTTGAGGTCAATACGAGTTTTTATGGACATTTAAAACGATATTCACCGAAGCCTTAGGCTGAGGTGAATATTGATTTCTAAGGTCCATAAAAAATCGTATTGACCGATACAAAAGACTGTAATTGTATTATTTTCATTAAAATGAAAAAGATTCTTTTATAGATTTCGTTAGAAAACGAAAGTGAAACCAAGTCAATACGAGTTTTAATCAATTGTAACTACTCGGCCATTCTCGCTACCCTGCAAATAACCTCGTATGCATTAGGCGTATAAATCGCACTACTTTTCACATGTCAGTTACATGAAAGTTGATAAAGTTATATTTTAAGCAATTTTCTATATTTCAATTAAAGTTTTAATTAGTTTTGCATAATTAGATTTTACTTAGTATGTCTTCCATATTGGATTCTCGTGGACTATATTTTTGTGCGGCTTAACTTAACTTAACTTCCGGCAAACAATTTAAGAAGAATTTCTACTATGTACGTACGAGGTTATTTGCGGGGTAGCGAGAATGGCCGAGTAGTTACGATTGGAGTTTTAATCAAACAATATCAAATTTTACGAATGTCAGGTGACAGGATGATAGCCAATACAATTGTTAGATAATATGAAGCAGCCGACCGCGATACTGGTATTACCAGTATTGTAATATTTACAATACTGGTATTACCAGTATTATAATATTCACAATACTGGAATACCAGTATTGTAACACTGTACAATACTAGAAATACCAGTATTGTAATGTTACAATACCGGAAATCCAGCATCGTATATATACAATACTGGATGTACCAGTATCGTGCATTTACAAGACTGGAATACCAGAATCGTTGATCTATTCACAATACCGGAATCTCTAGTATTCTTCATCCAACAATACTGGTAATACTAGCATTGTAAAACACACAATACTGGAGACTCTAGTATCCTGAATTCACCATGAGAGAGTAAAAGTGACAGTCAAAAGACACCAAAATCAGGGGCGGATCCAGGGGGGGGGGGGCGCATCCGGCGCGCCCCCCCTAAAATTGGAAAAAATATGATTTTTTTTGCGTAAAATCGTGATTTTTCACACGAAATACCCCAAACATTTCGCGCCTCCCTCAGCTCGGTGCAATTTTTTTTTAAGTGCGCCCCCCCCCCTCCTAGCTTGAAATCCTGGATTCGCCCCTGAAAATGACTATTTCAAAGGTATGTACATGTATACTTTCATATTATACAGTCCGCTTGGTTTCTAGAATCATTCCAATTAGGTTTATTGAAAATAATACTCCTTTTTAAATATTTTTTTTGGAAAATGTATTTCCAATGTTAATATATATAGCCAACCCTGGATAAAAATACTCATAATAAAATATAAGATGTAAATAAAAAAAATCAACTTCATTTATTTTTTACGCTGCATCCCATGAGTCTGTTTCTTGTTTTCTTTAATTGCAGTTATACGTAGTTCTGTGTACGATATATAACTAATGTGTAACACTTTTAATAATGAAGTACAGTCATTATCGTTATTTTTTGTGTGGTTATTTTCGAGCAAGCTGATTTCAAATTTTCAATCAATTATAGATTAAAGATGAACAAAAGATATCTCGTGCGCCATTTAAATTATATTAGAAAAAACATCGTCAATTTACTTCTTCCTGTTGGACCAACATATATCTCTTCGCTTCACCTTTCTCCCTTCCCTCTTCCTCCCCCCTCTTCTCCTTTCTCCCGGTCTCCCTATTCACTGTCCGTCTTTAGCTTTAGATGCTAATAAAGCTGTTGGACCGGATATCATAAGTAACAAGATGCTTATTGCAGTAAAAGTTCAAATTTCAAAACCATTATGCATGTTGTTTAATAAATCTCTCCATCAAAATATTTTCCCAACAGAATGGAAATTAGCCCATGTCATTCCTTTATTCAAAGCAGGAGACAAATCATTCCCTTCTAATTATAGACCAGTCTCATTGCTTTCCTGTGTTAGTAAACTTTTAGAAAAAATAGTTTTTAAACATATTTTTAATCATTTACAGGGAAATAAATTATTGTGTAAATTTCAGTCAGGTTTTTTACCAGGTTGCTCTACTACCCATCAACTTGTAGAGTTTTATCATAGAATTTTACTAGCTTTAGACAGTAAGCAATTTACAAGTGTAACGTTTGCCGATATAAGTAAAGCTTTCGACACTGTGTGGATAAAAGGGCTTTTACTCAAATTGGAAAGATATGGTATAGGGGACAATTTGCTTATCTGGTTAAAAAGTTACTTATCAAACCGCACACAAAGAGTTGTGATAAAAGATGCTCTATCAAACATTGGTCAGCTTAAAGCAGGGGTGCCTCAAGGGTCGGTTTTAGGTCCGTTATTATTTTTGGTATTTATAAATGACATTGCAGATGGTATGACTGGTTTAGGTAGATTATTTGCAGATGATACATCGATTGGGCACATTGCAAATGACAAAGATTCTTTACAAGACATGGTAAATTTAGATTTAGCTTACCTAAAAGATTGGTCAAAACGTTGGTTAGTCAAATTCAATCAAAATAAAACTGAAATTATGGTCTTCAGTTCTAGAGACACAAAACTTTATTTCAATTTTGACTTTGAGGGTGCTTCATTAAGAGATGTTGAATTGCATAAACATTTAGGTGTTATTTTTAGTAATGACTGTAAGTGGACCAAACATATTGATAAACTTATAGAAAAATCTTCTAAACAAATAAATGTATTAAGAAAACTTAAATTTAAACTTAAACGAAACTATCTTGAAAAAAATTATTTAACATTTATAAGGCCAATTTTAGAATATGCGTCTGAAGTTTGGTTTAATTGTGGCCAATTCAATTCAAATCGTTTAGAAAAAGTGCAAACTGAAGCCGCTCGTATTGTTTGTGGTTTTCCCAGTTACGCTAGTATAGCATCTATTTACAAAGAAACGGGATGGGATAAATTGAAAGTAAGGAGAGAAGTTAAAAATCTCACATTATTTTACAAAATTTATAATAATCTGGCACCTGAATATTTATCAGATTTAATACCACCTACAGTTTCTGAAACTTCAAATTATTATTTACGTAACAGTCAAAATATAAGTCAACAAGTAAACAGACTTGCACTTCTTCAACAATCTTTTTTTCCTTCAACTATTAAGCTGTGGAATACGTTGGATCTTAATATCCGACAAATCCCTATTTTAGCTCATTTTAAGTCAAAAATCCGTCAGATATATTTTCAAAATGTGAAAAAATCCGCACACTTTTCATGTGGTAATAGATATCTTAGTGTATTACACACGAGGATAAGAAACAAATGTAGTTCATTGAAAGAAGACTTGTATAGTACTAATTTAATTTCAAATCCAAACTGTATATGTGGATACCAAAATGAAAATGCGGATCATTATTTGCTATTTTGTAATCGTTATATTGCATATAGAAATAAAATGTTATCGTCATTGGCAATACTGAATATGAACGGGGTAGAAATAAATGTTGATACTTTGTTATTTGGAAATGATTTTCTATCAGATGAAACAAATTGTGAAATATTTTTAATTATTCAAAGATATATTAAAGATACTGGTCGTTTTTCAGTATAATTGTAACAAAACAACCAGGTGAATTCCCTTACAGGTATACCATTTTGACACAAATGTTAACGTGTTATTCGAATGATCATAATTGAAAATAAAACCTCTGGATGATCTTTGAAGACTATTTGATCATACAAAATAAATAGAAATATATTTACTTACCATGACTATTTTCAGCAACTAAATCCCAATAGATGAATGAAAGTAAATATGTCCATTGCCACGTAGTACCCATTTGGGTCTGTTCGATATGTATCAATAGGTTATCTATATGTTGATCATATAGTCAATGAGGCTCCATGAGGGTTTTAATTGTTTTACTGTTTATATTTTTCTTCATGCCTTCATTTACTATAAACGTTTACTATAAATTTGTGTAATTAAATATCATTATGTTCAATTGTGTATTTTGAAATATATGTAATGGGAGAAGACTGTCTAAGTTGTTTAACTTGTGTCTTATCCTTTTGTCTTTTTGAACAATAAAATATGTTTAAAGTATAAAGTATACTGTCCGTCCTCTCATAACAGACGCACAGACAGGACAAAAAAAAAACAATATACAAGTACATTCCGCAACTTCGTACCTAATCTTCCAGTATCTGCAATACTGGTATAACCAGTATTTTCCAGAATCTTCCAGTATCTGCAATACTGGTATTACCAGTATTTTCCAGAATCTTCAAGTATCTGCAATACTGGTATAACCAGTATTTTCCAGAATCTTCCAGTATCTGCAATACTGGTATAACCAGTATTACCCAGAATCTTCCGGTATCTGCAATACTCATAGTTTGGCAATGACCAGTATCTTCTAGTATTGCAGATACTGGAAAATTCTGGAAGATACTGGGATACTAGTATTTACCAGTATCTGTACCAGTATTGCATATACTGGAAGATTCTGGTAAAATACTGGTAATACCAGTATCGTGGCCGGCTGCTTCATAATATCCAAATTGTTTAAATAAAATCATTATGTAATACCTTTTATAATAAGCTGTTATTGTCATCATTAAATATTTGTATTGAATAGAATTTTGAAATAGACAAGAGCACACAAACCACCCATGTGTGACCATCGTCTAAAGTGTGTGTGAAATATATGAAACAAGGAAGTATTCAGTATATTGACTACGTGAGAAAAACCTTACTGGATATAGCGTAGATTCGTTTCTTTTGTTCAATTCTTATGCTGTGATTTACGTTGTGAACAACGGACATTACCTGTTTACGGACATAATAGAGAAATGCGTTTTTCTTTTTCTTGAATAAGTATGACATGAATGGTCCGAACTTGACCGAAGAAAAACATGAGATAGAAATTAAAGTGGTTTATTAACAATGGATTCACTCAAATGATTACCATACAAGACCATGGAACTACTGAATTGTTTCCGCCGAAGAGGTATAGTATTTTGATACTGAGTGGTCATGTGTTTGTGTAGCAGGGTATCGAGTTTTCCCTTTCTATAATATTTTTCTATTCGGGTTTTGGACCCATTCCGACATTGTGGTATTTTTTCTTCTTCATTTTGTACTTCAAAATCTAGGGATGGGTACTGAATTTTGTGCTGAATGATGAGCACAATTGATTGAAATCAGATGTTATCAATAGCATTTCTGAAGTGAAATGCAATTTATTTGAAGGTGTCAACCGAAAGTAGTCCCTTTTCAAGAAAACAGTTCCTTTCACTTTGGAGTATTGTGAAAACTACTGAATCAGTGAATGGAATGGACTAATTAAAATTGATAATTGAAGTTAAATATATAGGGATTAATAATAATTTATTTTGAGCCCAAATTTGATGGACTTAGTTGTATTTTAATACCTCTATGGAGGATTTGATGCATGACCTATATATACTGAATTTCCTGGGGATGACCGAGCTATTTTTAGAGTATGTGTTTTCCGTAGCATGGCATTTCACTGCAAGATTTTAAACAAAAAGTATATAAGCACTTGTTCCATTATTTGTTGTCAGTTTCCTAATTGGACTGCCCCTAGGAAAGTAGGGCAAATACAGCTACTTTGTAGTGGCCTACCTGGACTTCTCCTATCCAGCAGCAAGACCCTTGATGAGGGAGCATCCAGTCGGACTGGGGGCGTAAAATCCCATGTCCTGTGTTGAGAGAGTACCACGCTCTTTGTGTGTTAAAGAACTATTGCAACAACTCTCGTGAGGGGTCCGTAGGTGGTCTATTGCAAGGCAAAATTTCTGATCGTACCCATCATGCCTTCATTTTCCAGTGGCAGTCGAAATTTCCCACCCTACATTTCAGTCCACCCACTTTTCTGACCTACCTAACTTGATTCATTGTTACTTATTCTCGATCTGATAATGCATGAACTATTTGCGACTGGATGTTAAACATGCAGCAACCAACAATCAATCCTAATTGTACTATAAAGATATATGATAATTATCATTATTTGGATGCTATGTTTAAGTATCTGACCGACGGAAAACCATAATTGTAACTTCTTTCTTTCTCACGTAAGGTCAAATTCCTCGTAACATCATGTTCATAAAGTTCTGATGAAAAGATGAATAACTTTAATACATTTTATTTGTACTTTTTTCATATATTTACAAACATTCTATACATATATAGAATTTTAAATGAAAGAATGAGATATTGGCATGCAGGGAAAGAATATTCCAACAGACTAGAGGAGGCAAAATTAAATCTCCATGAAACAGTCTTCAGACAGCAAAACATGACAAATTATAGCTTAAATTATTAGTCATGAAAGTTTAATGGTTTACAGTAGATAAGGCCAAATACAGAGTTGGAAATAACAGCTTGCCCGCCAGTCCAAGACTGGTAACTTTGGGAGAAGGCTAGCTAAAATTCTACTAAATTTGCATCGTTATATAGTAAATGTAAGTAAAGGTTAGTGTTTAGAACGTGTGCATCTAAACACCACCAAGGCGTCCTTGATGCACCAAGGACACAAAAGGTACACCAAGGACATGAATCCTTCATTTTATCAGCTCCAATTGTTAACCTATGAAAACTCATAGACGGAAGATTCAAGTGACATATTTTGGTAAAGTTATGAATTATAATAACTTAAAAATTAGCGATTTTCTAGTCCTTGGTGCACCAAGGACACAAAAAGTGCACCAAGAACATGAATCCTTCATTTTATCAGCTTCAAGTTTTAAACTAAGCTGGTTAATTTTCAACAAATTTCCAACCCTGCCAAATAAAAAAATAAGTCTGGTTCTCAGACAAAGTTGCTGTATCGAAATCATGTCCGATGGATTGTTTTTATTGCCTTATTTATAACAATTGAAAATGTTACTTTTAATTGATATTACTCTCTGAGTATACGTGGACAATGCTCTGCGAACGTCTATCAAAGTCGAAGACTGAGTCTGCAGACTTTCATAGAGAGTGAGTAGGGCATTGCACTTGTACCTAAGTCATCTTTCAACAATTTGTTAATCTGACAAACCATAATAAAGTGAAAAACTACTTTAAACAGAAATGTATGCATCTTTTATAAAGACACACTTTATGATGTATTACTCACACATTCATTCTGATATAATAAATCCCCTGATAAAAGAGGCATTCGATCTAAATAAATAACTTAGAACTAGAACTAGGCCGTTACAAAAATATTCCACGAAATCAAAGATATTGTAAATTGTGTAAAACATTAGATGACGAATTCCACTTTTTTTTTTATTGTAAAGTTACTGATAATATTAGACCTGCCTTTATTGATTTTATAAAAACAAAATATCCTCACTTTAATCAACTAGATTCCCTTGAAGAGTTAAAAAATATTCTTAATCCTGATAGAGAAATTTTGCCCAGTGTTTGTAACTTTATAAAGCGATCATTAGAAGCGCGAATATGAGGTTCACGTTGGTCAGAACATATAAAACATAATATTGGATTTATCAAACGGTGATAGTTGTATTTGTTTATACATGTATATATACATTGTCTGTTTAAGGCTGGTTTATGTTTGTATTGCTATTCCCAAAAGGGTTTTATATGCAAAAAAGATCATTATTTTATTATCAAACCAAAAAATATACTACAAAACTGTTTCATCAAAATGTTTGTTTTACCAGTATTGCCATTGTATTTCTGTAACCTCTAGTTTGATAAATGTATATTATACTTGTACCTCTATTCTGCGATTGATGCAAAACAAAAGATTACAATATTTCAAAGGTAGGGTCTTCAAGGAATTTGTCAATATCGTATCACAAAGCATAATTAATGCAGGATATATCATTACATTGAGGTACAAGTGCCATTGTTTCATGTCTGTTGCATGCAACATATAAGAACAATAAGTAATTAAAACATCAAATTTTCATGACTTTTCACTGGCTTACACAAATCTGTCAATTTGGTGAATTATCTCTCACTAAGAGATAATTAACATGACAATGAACATAAACAATGTATACCTTACAACTATGTACATAACATGCAAAAGAAGTGGAGAAAACTGTAAAAAACAGTTCATTATTATAACACATGTCATTTGACCAAATTTATCTAGAAGTTTTTTGGGTGAAATATTTCAAGATAATTTTGCAATTTATTCAAAAAATGAACAATGGAAACTTTTAAGATACTAAAAATTAAATAACCCATGTATTTTATAGTGCAGACCATTAAAAATATCAATACTTTTATACTACTATATTAATGTATTTTGCCAGATTATCCTACCAGAAATAATGACTGGTATCCAATATTCCATCACGACACAATTTCTACAGCAGATACCTTGTAAACAACATGCCGGCGTAAATTATGAATCCAGTTTATGCTATAACAAGCAACACAGAAATAAGTTATGGCGAAACTTTTAGCTTTTTGAGGTATAAAATATACATATTGGAAAATAATAGCTGTAGTAAAATCTATCATGTTAAAAAAACGTTTTTTTTCGGTCGTTCAATACAAAATTATGTTTATTTCATATCACAGTAACATGGGCGAGAAACAGGATATATATGTTTTCCCTTCCTTTTCTTTTATCATTTTACGAATTTTATCTAGAATTTAGATATTTTAATTTAACAAAATTCATCATTTAAACATCAAACAAAAAAGTTTTCTATACAACGAGTGGAAATTTGAGAAAAGGAAGTGAAATTTGATATCGTCTTATGATCGAGGTAAAAGTCCACGTTTTAGTGATTACAACCAAATCGAATTTTCTTAAGAATACCTCCTATTTTATTAATAACTTAAGAGTGTAATATTTTTAAAGAGTGATGGTCAACAATTCCATCATTAACAACAAAGCGAACAGCCACCTCTAATTATTGAACACGAAATATGACTGCGACATATATCTTTGGGAATCCATGTCGTGGCTTGGGACAGGCACAGTAATGGGGTGGGATTAAACCGGTTAATGGGATCCCAACCCTCACATATTGATAATTGGATCTCCAACGGCAATATAGTTATAAACAAACGATAAAACTTGCACGGATTCGGTTCCAGTTAATAAGATTACACAATCTCGCAAAAAATGAATAACAACAAACATGGAGAGTACAATAGCAGGGTCAACAAATGCTCGTAGTTAACCGACTAATAGCTACGAGGGTAGCATATATTGGTTAAAGACAATTAACCTGAGGACAAAAAATCATAACTAATATATCCAACAGATTTAATATAAACATTGGTTGTGGTACCGCATAAACACATTGCCAGGTGAAATACACTGGTTGTGGTACCGTATGCCACATTGCCAGGTGAAATACACTGGTTGTGGTACCGTATGACATATTGCTAGGCTGCACTGGTCGTGGTACTGCATGACACATTGCCAGGTGAAAGGCACTGGTCGTGGTACTGTATGACACATTGCCAGGTGAAATACACTGGTTGTGGTACCGCATAGCACATTGTCAGGTGTAATACACTGGTTGTGGTACCGTATGACATATATTGCTAGGTTGCACTGGTCATGGTACCGCATGACACATCGCCAGGTGAACGGCAATGGTTGTGGTACCGTATAGCATATTGCTAGGTTGCACTGGTCGTGGTACCGCATAATACATTGCCAGGTGAAATACACTGGTCGTGGTATCATATGACATAATGCCAGGTGAAATACACTGGTCGTGGTACCATATGACACATTGCCAGGTGCGAGGCACTGGTCGTTGTACCGTATGACACATATTAACACATGACCAAGTTGGAAACGAATAAAAAATTTCCACAAATTCAGAAACTACAAAAGTATTCGACAACATTTAAGCTTTTGTGTCGATCGGAAATGCAAGATTACTTACTTCTATGTGACTAATAACCCATTTAGGATAAACGTGAGCATTGTTGTTCTTTCGGTGATCTTTTACAACGATTTTGTTCAATTTTGTGTCGGTCGATAATAAAGATGGCCACCATATCGAGGGGATATGTTAATTTACTTCATCCTTGGTATTTCAAAATTACCTTAAGCTATATCATACATGTACTTGCCCTTTACCAAGGTGACGTTTTCGCATGCCGATTTGAAATTGTCACAAATCAAGGACCAATTAAGTTAAAACAGGTTATAACATGGCGATAAGAAAAAATACAAAATTGTATGTTCAATTAGACTAATTTTGTGAGGAAGGTCGAATCACTTTGTTTCTACTTGTCGACCAACTGAACGAAATCTTCCTTTAAACTTATCCCGTATCGTTTTTTTTTCAATCTAAGCTATGGCCCTTCATTGTGCTCAATATTAGTTACATTAAATGACTCCATATACACATGAATCTTCTCAAACTACAATTGACCATTTGAAAAAACACTTTCCAACCATATACATAGTCAGCCAACAACACACATCTTACGAAAGCTATACCGCGGTTATAATAGTTTCTGATTCATATTATGTTAACAAATCTTCTCGGACACAATTGCCAGAGGTGTAGTGGCGGATCGGAGAGTGGGTGGAAACGTTGGAAAGTGGGTGCAAGCTTGATGAGGTGACGGGAAAGTGGAGGGGTAAGCTTGAAAACTTTCAAAACTGAAAAGCATAAAAAAGGTCTTTCGGTTTCAAACACCCTTAATTACCTCTTGATTTCGTGAAAATATTTGGTTGAATGCTTCAAATTCAGCTTTTTCTAAATCTTTGCACGAAAATGTGGGAGGGCAGAAATACTTTTTGAAAGGGGGTGTATGTGGCCCACTTATTTTGCCCCCTGCTCCTGCTTGGATTAATATTTAAGCGACATTAGGCAAAAATAACCTGGCCTGGGCATTACACATGTACAAATGTGGTAGATATACATTTGTAGTTTATTATTGTTATACATGTAATATTATGTGGATGAGAGAGGTGAATCATGTAAAAAGATTGATGGTAACTGTTTGCTCAAACTACTCGATACAACATTATGTGATCAAGTTTGTCCGTGATTTGCGACAGGTCGGTGGTTTTCTTCGGGTACTCCGGTTTCCTCTACCAATAATATTGATCACGCGATATAACTGAAATATTGTTGAAAGAGGCGTTAAATACCATCTTTATGAATATATATATTTTCCTAGAATAAAGCAAATATGCAAGAGTATTTATATTAAAAAAACCATATACTAGTCATAATATATTACATTTTTATATTAAAAGAAAAATAATTTAATAGTATTTTAATTTTATAACAAATAAAAGTATAAATTATACATGTATATAGGACGCGCTATAGTCACATTCAGTAATGCTTCACCGAGAATTATTAGTACAGTCAAAGTCATATTCATGAACATTGAAACGTCTATATGTTAAAGT
Organism: Bathymodiolus brooksi; assembly: GCA_963680875.1. Classification (NCBI taxonomy): domain Eukaryota; kingdom Metazoa; phylum Mollusca; class Bivalvia; order Mytilida; family Modiolidae; genus Bathymodiolus; species Bathymodiolus brooksi. Next base: position 58,110,323 of record OY804586.1, on the reverse strand, counting down.
ATCCGTAAAACGATCTGCTAGTTTTTTTGTGTTTTTTTTTTTAATATTCACTCAAACATGTCATATGACCAGAGTTTATTACAAATGATATTGAATTAATCACATGTTAAGAATGTGTTTTAAGATGTTTCTATAAAAAATGCGTGTAATCTTTCCTATATAATCGTCGCAGAAAGAAATTTACAATATTACCTGTTTTGTGTTAAATTGTGTTTTCCTATTAATCAATCATATATATTGATAATACTCTTGATTGATTGATTGAGCAGTTTGATATCACTGGAAACAAATCAAAAAAATAATATACATTCTCTCCATCTACATCATGTGAAAAAAGGGTTATGTTATAAAGCAGTCGTTAAAACTGAGGAGAGTGGGCCTTTGAACTTGCTTTGTTTCTCTCTCTAAGTTATAGCGCTGTATTAGTAAGAATATATGTTTTGTCACAAATCATTATTGGTGGCAATGCTTGTTTGTTTCCTATCATGTGGAACAGAAATAATTTTTTTTCTCATCTGTTGGTTTTATGCTACTCAAATTCAGCAGCGCAATATTTTTTTTTCTAGCAGGTGACAGCATAAATTTTTTTTTCGGCTACAATGCAAAATCTAATTTTTTTTTCGGTCAAAAAATGGACATTAGATGTTTATGGAGATAATCATAGAATCATAGAGAGCAATATACGTGGGTGTTCTGTGTGTCAGCGGCTACATTAGTGTTTTATTTATTCTTGAATGAGCATGGCTTGAATGGTCCGAACACAAAAGAGGGATAAAAACGAAACTGAAAGTGGTTTGTTAACAACGAATTTACACAAATGATCACCACACAAAACTATGAATTGTGAGATCAAACCACCTGATTTATTTAGTCAAAGAGGTATAGTATTTAATTACATAAATCTAATAATAATAAATTAATGTTTGGGAGGTTGGTATTTTATATTGGATAATGACCTCGTACACGTCCACATATCACACTAAACGAACCCACAAGGGCTAGGTGCGTCCGAAAAAAAAAAATACTATATAATACTAGTATTTTTTTATTTTTTTTCGGACGCACCTAGCGCCTGTGAACGAAACCCGGTACATCGAATGGGTAGACATGACAAGAAAACTTTATTTTAGCCAATGCCAATCAAATAAAATAATAAAGTAACACAAATATGCTTGTTCAATGATTGTTTGATTAGGAAATATCAAATGATGTGCTAATAAATGTTACACTGTGACCTGGAGAATATGTTTTCAATGAAAGAGAGACAACTCTAATCTATATAAAAAAAACTATAATCTGTTATTAATTTTTTTGTCTACAGACATGAAAGATATCTTTCAGAAAATTCTTGAAAAACTTTTGTCCAGTGATGTATTCAAGTTTGTGTAAAAAGTTTAAGAATAAGTCGATTTTGGCTATCCTGTTTCAGTCCTCGAAATGAAAATTTGCAATTACTGGTCCGAATCAAATTCTTGAATTTATTTTTATATACTATTATATAGTTCCATATAAAAACTGAAAAAAAAATACTGGTCTGAACAAAGTTTTACTTGTCTTGGGTGAGAGGACCGGTGCTCATCGTGAGGACTGCTTTTAATGCCCTTTGGTTTTATTACTCCCAAACACGTTTTAAATTATTTGACTTTCCAATCTTTAGATTTTGAGCGTATCAGATGAAGGTTATTCTGAGCGTATCAGATGAAGGTTATTCTGAGCGTATCAGATGAAGGTTATTCTGAGCGTATCAGATGAAGGTTATTCTGAGCGTATCAGATGAAGGTTATTCCGAGCGTATCAGATGAAGGTTATTCCGAGCGTATCAGATGAAGGTTATTCTGAGCATATCAGATGAAGGTTATTCTGAGCGTATCAGATGAAGGTTATTCCGAGCGTATCAGATGAAGGTTATTTCAGAAACGTGTTATGGGCACTTTATTAGATATCTACGGTTGTATTACAGGGTTTCAAAAATAAATCTGTTAGATATATAAAAAATGTGATCACAGAAATACAGTAGATTATGATGTATTAAAGATATCCCCCACACCACCCCACCGGTATACAGGCCTCTACATTAACATATTTTTCAACTTGTCCCTTCGGACAACTAACTAAAAAAAGTACTTGTCCGATTCAATCTTTTAGTTGTCCGAAAAAAATAATAAAAATTAAAAAAACTAGAGAATAATTATCCAGGGCTCGCACTACTTTCAGAGAGTTCACATGGAGAAGTTGGAGACAACAGAGAGAAGTGGGGAGACTTCTGGTAGACGTCAATTGCGATTAATCTAAACGTTGTTTCGCGACCCCCTCTGACGTTACCCTGCCCAAATTTAGTAAATAGTTAAAGTTGCCTGAGCTGATTTGTTCTGGTTTTTTTCTATATTCATAACTACCTTAAGGACATATATTCAATGTCACATTTTTATTTCTGTCTACCTTGATTGGAGTCTTGCATACCAGTGATTTTTATATGTACCCCCCCTTTTTCCTTTTGAAATATTACTGTGTTGTGATCCAATACCACACAAATTGTAATAACTCATATTTGTCAGGGGCGTAGCTAGCCTTTTTTGCAGTGCAAGCAACCAAACCTGGAAAAGGGGGGGGGGGTCTGGTGGGGTTTCATTGTTGATCGTACATATGTCTTCAACCGACGTAGTACACTGAACGATCGCTCTGCGGTAGCACTCGTTACCGGCATTGTCAACATGATACACAAGATGGTATCTATAGAAGGATATAGCACCGTATTTATCGCATCAAGTGTCTCACAAAGTGAAGTTGGCATCTGATCGCGAGGTGTTTTACTCCAGCGTGTTCGCCATCGAGCGATCTCCCTCTTGAATTCGTCTAAATTACATGTCAGGTCAGTCTGGTATATCTCATACAATATCGCGATTTGTTCGTTCGTAATATTTCCTATAACACGAGGAAGCAGATACTGTGCATAGAAGCGATTTACTGATTTTATCAGACGCGACTCCAATTCCATTATCATGTGGTCTATAAACGCATAGTACAAAGAAACTTTCCAATACTGTTTTGGCGTGTCTGCAGGGTGATTGGCTCTGGTAGTCTGTCTTCCATATTTTTTTTGCTCTTTATTTTTTTTTCAGCACGCCGATGTGCACGCAACTGCGTGTTGGCGTATAGGGAGCTACGCGCCTGTTTGTGTTATATAAATCTTTGTTTCTGGTTAAAAAAATATACCTAGATACTATATATACCAGTATCTAGGTATATTTTTTTTACCAGAAACAAGTGCCTGTGATATTAATAAAGCAAAGTATTTTATTTAAACTCACAGAGAAATAAAAATTTATTTTTTTATTTTTTATTATTATTTTTTTTAATCACAGATTTTATTGCACTAATTGCTGTTAACAATTTACTAGATATACAGCTTTTACATAGTATCCCTAGTTGTTAATCACTAAATAGCAAGGGATTTGCTATTTAGTGAAGCTTAGTTCAAACTAAATGTTGTTAGTACACTTATACAGTTAATATCAAGTAGATATTGTAATTCTGACATGTAATAAACATATAATAGATGTCTATGGTGATTTCACATACTTTTTGTTGACAATATCCGGATATTTGACACTTTCAAACCGATCACGGTCGAAAGGTTAATTGTTCATGCTCGTGGATTACATGCACGATTGCGGTGTTGCTTTTTCCTATTTTGATTGTAGTTCGCTTTATTTTCTAATTGTTAGAATATGATATCTATGAGTGAAAGGATTACTTCTGTCTGCTGGAAAATGTTTTATTTGTGACATGTAAGTATTGAGTTTACTACAATATAAGTGATGAAGGCAAGTTTCATTTTATTGATTTTTTTTCTACACATGTGAAATCACGTGACATTACAAGAATTCTGAAGTCATGTGATATATCAGCTGTTTAGGTATACATGTGCTTTGCCTATGACATTTCCTGTTTTGACTTGTCTAAAAATATTTGTATCGAACACATTATTTACCTCATCCTTAACAATTTTAAATATATCTACTTTTTTTTGTTTTTGATTTGAAATATAATAGGCTTTATATATAGAAAAAAATATTAAGGTTATAAGCAGGTTAAGATCAAAATATGCTTGGTCATAGATTTTGTAGCCAAAAACCAGAGATTCCAGGTTAAAAACATGATCTCCTATATAAAGATTTGTTGTCATTTTTTTCACCTCTTGCCAATATTTTTTGTTATATTTACAATCAAAGTAAAAATGTTTGTAATTTTCTTTTTCTTTACATACCAGACAGTCACTATTATTTACTATTCTCCATTGTTTTAACAATTCTTTGCATGGTAATATGAAGTGAATAAGTTTCCATTTAAAGATGTTTAATTTATTTAACTCTAAATAATTAAAAGTGAAAAATAAAGTTTGTGTTAGGGATCGTCTCAAAATGTGACAGTTTTTTTCAAATGAAGTTAGTTTCATTTGGCCCAGACCACCCACCTACCCTCTCCAAATGAAAGTGTGAAAAACAGAATACCGATGTATTATATACCATGTATTCTCCATATGCATGTCATGATAAAGGGTCTATCTATGAATCTATCCTTTCAAAATCACAGACACTTGATTTCATCTAAGTGTACATATAATTCAACAAACATACTGTACCAATAAAATTATGTTTATTGATTAATATGGACATCTCTGTAATGTGCATTCTTATAATAAATGCAAAGATCTGGACCACTTATTTATTATTTGTGGAGCAGTGCATGCATCTTGTATATCAATAGAGATGCCAGTCAAAAATCAATTACGGGGGATGCTTACTGTTTTTTAACCATTAGATAGAGCTCAATCTAAGAAGAATTTTGAACCTTCATTTGTAAAAATCGGATGAAGGGTTCAAAAGTTATGAGCATTTGAAATTGCCTATTTTTGGTCAATAATTTTCCCAAGATGGCCGCCATCAATAATGGTTTTAATGACTGTTTTAGAGTTCTGATTTTTTGTGTAAGCAGCAGATAATGTCTCTACTTTTGTTTTTTCCCAAAGATTATAAGTTATTCTGTCAGAAAAATGAAACTGAACATGTTTGAAGTAATATTCACCATTTGTTTTACTGTCCAAAATGTGTCGGAGCCACTTTTGATCTTGACCGAAAGGTCCATTATGGCTCACATTGCCATAATTTTGTCAGAAAATAACTTATCTGACATCATAATAGAAGAAATTGTGTGTAGAAATACTTCTTTTGAGTGCAATTATAACATATGAATCACCTTTTACATCTTTTTGTGGAATTATGAATCTACCGGTATAAAGGTTGGTGTGCAATTAGTGTTCAACACTATTTGAGAATGGCACCGTTTCACAGCAGTTATATGGAAAAATGACACAAAAAGCTTCATATTTCTGAACTAAAAATGATATCCGTACAAAATTTTGAAGACAATACCACAGTGTTGTGCACGTTCTGTTGGACGTGATGTTTTTTTGTCGACACAAGAAATGGTGGCCATTTTGTTCAAAATGGCCACCATTTTTTCATAAAATTCCTCTGACAGGGAACCTGTTCCAAGATAATTTGATCAATTTTTTTATCAATATAATTAATATCACTGAAAAAAATGGATATGGAGGTTTGTACCAATGACCTTATTTGCTTTAGCATTTTATTACGGAATAATTGTCATAATGGTGGCCATTTTGAAAACAAAATGGCTGCCATTGCTTTAAAATTTGTTGCGCAAATTTACGTTTTTTAAGATTACTCCGTCGTTTCTAGTCAGAATTTGATCATCAAGGTACCAAATTAAAGATATTTTAAAATTCTATAACCTCAAGTAACTAATAACTTAAACTAAATACTTTTCATTTCATATATACCACCAATATGTAATCCCCCAAGGGGTGAAGATTCCAGACACCTACCCCTTGCCGAAAATTTAACTGGTCGGTTTGATATACATGTAGGTGTTTTTGTTTTCCTACCTCATTGTCTTGCAATCATAATGTAGCTGTACAATTGCTGAAAGTGATGTTATATGCATCAACCACCCAACAAGCATGATAGTGAAACACCTCTAAACTGAACTTCCTTAAGATCAGCTTGTGCTTAAAATAGATGGATATTATTTGCACGGTTTACACATTTCCTACAAAAGGCTACATCTGGAACCTGGAACTTTATTTAAAATAAAGTTATGTTGTTTATATAGGATGCTGTTTATATTCAGGTTTCCCTTTATTACAATTTGAGCAAGTAAATGTGTTTCAGTCTTACTCTCCATGTCGTTCGAATCCTGCTCATGGTAACTTAAGGTGTACTTGATAACACATTATTGTGTGATAAAATTCGTCAGTGACTTGCAACAGATCTGTGGTTTTCTCCAGGTACTCCGGTTTACTCCACCAATAAAACTGACCACCACGATATAACTGAAATATTATTGAAAGTGGCATTAAACACCATAACCCAACCCCTAACCCTACTCTCCGACTCTGTCAAAGTTTCAGTCTTGCTCATTACTATTCTAATTTGCTTCTTAAAACATGTTCAATGAAAACAACAAAATATTAAGTTCATTCATTTATTATTCAGGAAATGTACATGTAAAACTAAATATTTCATTATGATATAAATTATGGACTCATGATCAGCTGTACATTATCCGGCAGTCCTAAGTTCAGGTAATATCCCAAGGCCAGCTTGGATCACATGTCTCTGACCAGCAAAGCATACTTTCAGATAAACTGAAAAAAAACCAACAGAAGAGACCACAAAGAAACAGTTCTAACTACATTGTACTTATTATCCTTTCATAACTACTATTATAATAAATATAAATTCACATTAATCACAATGTGAATGTATTTAAACAAAAAAAATTACCAGAGTTTCAAATTTTTGGTATTGACCCCAAAGTTTTTATTGACATTTTTGGACAAAGTTACAAGACATCCTTGTTCTGTATAACCTAGGTAAAAATATATGTTTTGTCTACTTATACTACCTTCCCCTTTTCGAGAATATTACTTTTTATTAGCAGAAACACTGGTATTTTTTTTCATTGGTCTATAAATATGCAATAAGTTATAACATTTGTTCACTTTTATTTGAATTTAGTATGTAAATATTCAATCATGGTCGAGTATCCATGGAAGCTGGCAAATAAAAAAAATAATTTGTAGCACCATGACAAAAATAAGAATAGAATTAACTTTCTGAAGAGTGAAGACTATATAGTATATAAAAAAAAATATTATGTACACAGTCATAGAAGAAAGTGATTGACTGATGAAAAAAGAGGAAACTCCTATTCTCGTTTTCTAGCTGTTTGGACCAAGCTAGAAACATTTTATTTCCAAATATTTTCCTTAAAAAAAAGAGGAAATCAGCTGATCAGAGGAAAACTTTCATCTCTGTTTACACCCCCCTTTTCGGTTTGTTTACTTTTGTTTTGAACGCAAGTTGGAAGTATTATAAATTGACAAGAAGTTTTTCATAAACTACTTGAAAAGAAGCAATGCAAAAAATAAATTGTACGTTTAAAACATTGAGAAGAAGGTTTATACATACCTACGATAACACCCTGTGTTACAACCAGCGTCGTTGACGTTACTATTTACTTTCCACTTCCAGCGATGTACGACGTTCTCCTTCAGACATGTTTAGGGGCGTTTTAAATACTAAAAATCAGCCATGTTCCCGATCTAATATGGTTGAGATGGTATGTTTCCTACGTTGATATTGTAACAGAAAATACAAATATCGCCATCGGAGAACGCTACTCCAAATTTTTCATTGAATTGTTCATCTTGGAACTTTTCAGATGACCATTTTCCGTTTAGCATGCTCAGGAAATCGGAAGCGTCTGTGACCATGCGCAAGCTACGAATCTGCGCTTTAATTGGATAATAATTATGGAACTATATAACGTCAGGAACATGGCCAGGCAAGGCATTGAAAGGGGGGACCCTGGTGAAAAAACCGTGCTGCGAATGGTAAAATTCGAAAACAGCGATTCCGATTCAAACACGTTATATTTAAACGATTCCATATTAAAAGAAACAAAATAGTTAAAGATTTTAAACAATGTTTAGATAATTAATTAATGTAAAAAAATTCTATCTTTATATAGTTTTATCTGTAAAAATCTGACATCAAAAATTGCATTTTCATGTATCAGCAGCTACCGGAAAACAAAATGGCGGCCGAAATAACGATAAGTCGGCATCTCTAATATCAAGAAATCCATTTAAAGCCCTTTCTATACATGTGAACCATTAAAACGTTCCAAGAATCGAAAACATTATTTTTTTTAATTTGCAAAAGAAGACCGTTGCTTTTCGTTGCTTATGATATTTAGTTGTACCGCAAACAGAAAACCAGAGCTGTGCAATCGGCAAACCTCGGGTGAGTCCGCTTCTCTCCCTCAATACCTCGGCTGTAATACGGTATTTGATATGCGTCTACGCGTCACATTTCTTCGCCGGAAGACCGTATCACTTCAATAAAAAATTGCGCACCACGAATAAGTTCTAAAATGGCAACAATAGATGAGTTTGCTTTGAAAAATATTGGTCTTTGATGAAGGTACGGAATCAGCCGAGATTGCGACGAATGAAAATATATTATTATTGGACGAATATTCGAAAGTGAAATTATTTTAATACCTCCTTCATTGAAGATTTCCGAAAGTAGTTCCAATGGGAGCTATCTTATACGGACGAGGTATGATGAAGGTACGAAATCAGCCGAAGTTGCAACGAGTGCAGAGCTGTGTACATATACACCCATTACTTATTCAGTAGCCCGGGTTCTATGGTATTACGGTAGTTAATGTTTTACCAGAAATAAATAAAAACTGTTATATACCCGAGTGAAAATATTATTTTTATTACTTCAGCAGATCCCTTCCTTCATATCCAATGCATTATTTTTAACCAAAGTATGTTTACGAGTCTATAAACGGCAATCACAACAGCGTCCATTTTATAGGTCAAGAAAAGGAGATTCCTGATGGTACCGAAGTAGTTCCGAAAAACATTAACAGCGGAAATCTGATAAATTATTGTCCAACATGATTAAACAAGAAAACGTCCTTAAAATCAGATGTTTGTAAAATTTAGAAAGCAGTAAAAAAATGTACTTCAAATTGTTTTAATTATTGTAAATATCAATAAAGATGAAAATCAATCACTCCTTTCAAATCAATTCTCTCTTAAAAATAATTTCCCCCCACTTCTTGGAGAACTATTTTGCGGAGGTAAAGATTAAAAACGATCACAAATAATTTTTAGAGAAAATTGATTTGAACAGAGTGATTTATTTTCATCTTTATTGATATTTACAATAATTAAAACAACTTTAAGTACATTTTTTTTACTGTTTTCTAAATTTTACAAAAATCTTGTAAAATGAGCGTTGACAGAGATAAGAGTGGAGCGTAGCGGGAACGACAACTCTGGATAGAGAATGGATCGTAGACGTGTAGGTTGGGACTCCACTATACCAAAATAGATCTGCTACCAGGTCGCACTGCAATTGCGCAATCATGTGAAACGTAAATACCGTGGTATTATAGAACCCTCGGTACCATAGGAAGGGAGTATACTAAAGAAACAGTACAATATACAGACTCGAAAGAAATTAAAACGATGTTCCATTCGATTTTATGCCGTTTTTTAAGTGCATTTTTAAAGATTTATTGACAAATCTCAATGTGCGATTTTGGTTTTTCCAAACGTGACAGCTGAAAACCACCCACCTACCAAATGAAACTAACTTTGTTTGAAAAAAACTGTCATATTGTGCGACGATCCCTTATACATGTTAAAGTATGCATTCTGTCCTTATTTAAACATTTTTCCCATTTAGTATAAGCTATGGGTTTTCTTTTACTTGAGATTCTAATAATATTTTATACACCTCTTTGTTTTTTATTTGTAGATTTTGGATCTGATTTGTAGCTACTTTAACATACTTTTTTGGAATTACTTGAGTTTTTATTGAATCTTGTGTTATCAGAGTTTCTTTCCACAGTTTTGGGATTGCTTTTTTCAAAATATTCAGTTCAGATATCCAGTTTTGATTGTTTCTTAATTTGGCTATAATTTTATATTCTGAAATATGACCATATTCATCTAAAATATCATTAATAAAAATGATTCCACTTTTTATCCAATTAACTTTTACTAAACATTTGCCTTTATATTTTATATACTTATTTCCCCATATTATTGTTTTCTTATTTCTCTAAAATTGTGTGGACTTTTAGTCCCCCCCCCCCCCCCCCTCTACAGGTAATCCATGTTTTCAACAATTCTTTATAAAATGCTGGAATATTTTTTGTTAATTCATTTTCCAAAGATTTAAAGCTATCTAAATTCATATTAAATATGAGAAAGTTTTCTCCTATATTCTCAATACTTTTGTGGTATAATTTTTCAGTTTTCTGTACTGGAGTGTAACACCACTTTCTGAGGGTAAGATGGTTATGAATGAATAGAAAAATGATTGGTGAAGCGATTTATATAAGGGTTTCTGATAGAAAATAAAATCTGATAGCCACAAAACATGGAAATGTGCCGTCCAAGAGTTGGAGAGGCAAATCCGCTTTTTTCCTTATGTAGAGCTCTCTGACGTCCCACGGCTCTAGCAAAAAAAAAGCCGTCGGACAGCAGAGGAATCTCGGACTAAGTTCGCGTGAGCCGAGCAGGACTTATCAACTGTCAACAGGAGTTATCACCAAATTATCCCAACCTTTAAACGATAATTCCTGTAAAGATGGCAAAAGTAAATAAAATTCATCAACACCTTTAGCTAGTTAACATTTCATTTTTTTAAAAAACATAAATCAAATTAGGAACTGTCGTCTTCTTCTTTTGGTATACAGTATGCCATCTACCTCCGATGACTACATACTGTTGTATGCGTGGACTACATACAAAAATGATTAAAAATATGCCAAAAAGAAACAATAACAATTTAATAATGATATGAAAGTAAATTAGTGCAGAAACGAACTTTTAGTGATTAAAACTATTGATAGAATATTAAAGAAGAAAACTATAGTAGGTTGCAGAGAACAGCAGATGTTAGCTGTTCTCTGAAGCAGACGACTGAAGGTATAATTGATCAATATATACAAGACACGAGACAAGTATTTCAGGTCTGGCATAATTTATGTTCAGAACTGATGAGTATGTGAACTTTTAAAATGTATTCTCGCAATACAAAAACAACTAACGAACCGACTGCAAGTAATAACAAATCAGACAGACCGCAGGTGAACATTTGGGACAATTGAAAGACCTTTAAATATCTAAATATAAACGCTTCTATTCACTTGAAAGACCTTGAAATATCTAAATATAAACGAGAATCGAAAGCACGAATGCCGATAAAATTTTGTTGTTTATTTTTTGTTAATTGTGGCTTATTTAGCTTTCTGAACATTAAAAAGGTAAAAATATAAAATGAAAACACTGTTGCAGATAGAAATATATTATGTAAGAGAATACATTCCAACTTGTAGATTCTTAAAAATAATCAACTCGAACCTTACGGGTCTCGTTGATTATTTTTAAGAATCTACAGTTGGAGTGTATTCTCCACTACCTCATCTAAAGTAACATGGTGTCTGTATCTGTTAACTGATGGGATGAATTAATGAAATCCCTTTCTCAATAAGCTATTGAAATACAATTATATTTGGCATAAATCATCATTGTTAAAAATGCTTTTTTCAAGGCCTATTAGATTTGATCCATGACACTTGTTTTTTGCAATTGTTCAGTCCCATCCAAGCTGAATTTAGTGCTTGTGACAAAGTCCTAATTTTGATATAGGTTAACGTTATTATAGGAAAATAACAATCTTGTATTATTAAGATGGGCCGTCCTGGTTGTGATCGTATGGTAGTTGGATTTACAACTACCTGTGCAATCAGTGTCCATCACCACTAAAGTTGTGAGATCGAACCTCGTTCATGGTGAAGTGTACTCAATACAACATTATGTGATAAAGTTTGTCAGTGACTTGCGACAGGTCGGTGGTTTTCTCCGGTACTCCGGTTTCCAACTGACCACCACGATATAACTGAAATATTGTTGAAAGTGGCGTTAAACACCAGAATCCTAACCCTATTTTATAATGCTGCGTTCACACGTAATTCGAATTCGATTCGCATTATCGGATTCGAATTAGAATAATGCGCATTCGAAACGTATTCTTGTCCGAAAGTACATTTTAATGCGAATTGCAACGCGCATCAAATAGAGTCTACGTCCGAACGATGTTAACTTTTAATTCGCAAACGACATTACACATTATTATACTTCGTGTAAGTTTCTGTAGTGATATTTGGTACTGTAATATTTTGACATATTACCTGGACAATTAGACACTCAGTATAATAATGATATTAATGTGGTCTTGTCCAGGTAGGGTCAGGTAATATGTCTCTCAGATCTGGGTAATATTTTGGCATATTACCTGGACAAGACCACACTATTATATAACTATTGATGTTAAAGAAAATAATTTTAAAAGCAGAATTGTAAACAATTAACAAAATATACCCCAAACCAGCTTTATTGATCAGACTCGTCTTTCCTTCTCCTTTGAAAGAACGGTCATTTTATACAATAATAATGATCAGTTGAGTCAATATGACGTCACCAGCAACATGATGTTATACATTAAAAATTCATATGATGTCATTTATTAATAATAATAAAAATGAACAACAAAAAGAAAGTTTACACATGATAATGTTAATAATCTTTTTTTAATTCCAACAAAATTCCATCAAAGCACCTGCACGGATAATTCGCTTTTGCAATAGCATGTGTCCACACGACAATTTAATGCGAATCGAATAACGCATTAACGAAAACGTATTGCTGAAGCGAATTGGATGATACGAATGCCGATTTGAATTCGATGCACATTAAAAAAAAAAATTACGTGTGAACGCGATTAGCGTATTCGATTCGCATTAGATGCAAATTTAATTCGCATTAAATGTTCGTGTGAACGCAGCATCAAGGACAAGCAATGAAAATTTTTCATATTTCAATATTTGACACGAAGCATCATATAGTATAATGGTTGATATTTATACAAATGTGGGTCTCAAGAATTGCCTCTCCTGGTGCATGGGTAGCCGATCCATTAAGGTCGTGGACTTGACCACCACCCTAACACCACTGGTGTGAGTTTGTGTCACAATACCCAGCACCTCAAGTGATAAGATTTCCAAGCAAGGGAGATAATCGAACGTGGCCATCACATCAGTGTCTATCGATTACAAGTTAGACTCCTCTATCTATTTCCCGTGATGAATCATAAGGAACCAGTATCGTCTAGTCTTTTTGTCTGGCTTAAAAGGGAGGCGATTTAGCGTATTTGGGAATGGATATTCTGAGGTACAACAGAGGATGTGTTGTTATTTTGTTGCATGTTTTTTAGCTCACCTGACCCAAATGGCCATGTGAGGTATTTCCATCACCTGGTGTCCGTCGTCCGTCCGTTAACTTTTTTCACATTTTAATCTTCTCCTCTGAAACAAGTGGGCCAAATGGAACCAAACTTGGCAGAGTTACATGTACATCATATCGTCCCGTTCCGCCAACAAATATGGCCAACAAGGGCAATTCTTGTTTCTGATTGGCTACTCTTAAAATAATCTACTCCTCTGAAACTGCTTGACCAAATGGAGCCGAAATTGGCAGGAAGCATCTATGTAAGGTCCTCTATAAAGTTTCTTCGTTTCGTTCCGTTTGGCTGCTAAGAGCAATTCTTGTTTCTGATTGGCTAATGTTAAAAAAATCTTCTCCTCTGAAACTCCTTGGCCAAATTAAACCAAACTTGGCAGGAAGCATCTATGTAAGATCCTCTATAAAGCCTTTTCATTTGGTTCCATTCGGCCAACAAACATGGCCACCAAGAACAATTCTTTTTTCTGATTGGCTAATGTTAAAAAAATCTTCTCCTCTGAAACTGCTTGGCCAAATGGTGCCAAACTTTACAGGAAGCATCTATGTAAAGTCCTCTATAAAGTTTCTTCGTTTCGTTCTGTTTGGTGAACACATGGCTGCCGAGAGCAATTCTTGTTACGGTTCAATGACTTCGTCAAATTTGCATCACATTTTCATGAGCAGGTCTGTTTCTCAATTACTGTTAGAGATATATCATCTATATTTGTTCTATACATACATTGTAAGGTGTACATGTCAGTCTGCCAGGTGTCACTTGACCTTGACCTCATTTTCACGTCCAGTGACTTGCATCACATTTTCTTGAGCAAATTTGTTTCTCAATTACTATAAGAGACAGGTCAACTATATTTGGTCTATAATTACATTGTAAGGTGTAGATGTCAGTTTGGCAGGTGTCACTTGATCTTAACCTCATTTTCACGGTCCAGTGACTTGTGTCACATTTTTATCATTGTCAGTTCTTCAATTACTGCAAGTCATAGGTCAACTATATTTGGTCTGTAAAAATATTGTAAGGTGTACATGTCAATCTGGCAGGTATAGCTTGACCTTGACCTCATTTTCACAGTCTTGTGATTTGCGTCACATTTTCTCTTCATGAGCATACCAAAAATGATAGAATGGCAAAACAGATATCAGCACATTTTAAAACTTCTATCATTTGAGTAAGATATACAAAAATAATTTCCATTAAATGACAATGTTTAGTTAAAAAAAACCAAAGGAAAAACATTAACAGAACTTGAAAATTGTTTTTATTTATTAATTTTACCTCCTCCCACACCAATTGAGATCACCATGTCTGTCTGTCTGTCGTATCAGACTGTCCATCTCCCTTGTAAAGTGCAACTCCTCCTAAACTGATCATTGCATTTGAATAAAAAACTGCACAATATGAAGGTTTGCATAAAGGGCAGAAAATTGGACTTGAGCATATTTTCTAGCCATATTATCACATGACCTCTAAACCCCTATTATTCCAAAATGGTTAATCTGATTTCAGTGGAACTTTGCACACAGCTAATGCATGATGTGAACATTTTACAAAAATGAGAGATGCATAAATATAGTAAACAATTAAGGTAATGATTATCTCACTTTGAAATTTGCGTCAGTATCATTCTTGTGCCAAGTGAGAGATACAGGCTCCGAGGGCTTAGCCTCTAGTTTATTAATAAAGTGATACATCCGGATTTCACCCCTTCATATTAAAAGAGAAAGCTTACAAGTCATTGGTTACACCAACATTGGAATATGCATGCACTACCTGGGATCCATACCTTAAAGAGGACAAAAACCGTATCGAAATGGTCCAACGTAGGGCGGCAAGGTATGTAGTGAACAGGTACCACAACACTTCATCAGTCACTAGCATGCTAGAAGAATTAAAATGGCCTACATTGGAGGAAAGAAGGCAGAGGGCTAGACTAGTCTTAATGTCCAAGATCGTAAATGGTCTAGTTAAAATTGATGCCACTGACAGACTCGTACAACCATAACGAATGAGTCGAAACATAGGCCAGCACTCCTTTCAGATACCATCCATTATAAGGAAGGAGTCATTCTACCCAAGAACCATCAGGGATTGGAACGCTCTGCCCACTAACACTGCCACTTCCAAGAGTATTGAATCCTTCAAGACTCATTTACTTGATTAAATTAATCAAGTTGTTTTTACTTGCACATTTATTTTGTACAGCACTTTATTGTTAAAGTGGCATTATCTGCCAAAATCGTAAATTTTTGTTACCCATAAAAACTATCAGATATGATTGATGCCTTAATAAAACGTGTTTCTGTAACTTATAAATGTTATGAAATGTACGCGCATCGGGGAAAAAAGGTGCAACTGCTCGTGTTTTGAGATCGATCAAGAAATGGACGCCATCTAATTAATTATCGGCTTTGCTTGCGGAGTTTCCCGAATCGTCTTATTTTCTGTGAATCTGCTTTTAGCCGGCATTAATTACGGACAAAGAACCATGCAAGTTTGCAGTTAATAAGCGACAAAATACAAATTATTCTTTTCTACCTGTCACTAGTAAGGTCAGTTGCATACGGAGAAAGCGAGGTCAAATTATTTGCTTGCAAGGAAATAATAAATCGATTGTAATTTTCGTTCTCAAAAGGCGAAAAGTGGTACGATAAGCTGTTTAATGTGAAATATTTACCTTTATTTCATCATTTTAAAGCTATTTACCAATTTCCAAAACATATATAATAGTAGAGAACTCCATGGACCCACAGTGAAAGTAACAGCGCCACCTGTGAAAAAAACGGAAGTTCAGAACTCTCAGGGTTTTAGCTTTGAGGTAAAGAAAATACAGTTTAATGTTGTTTGAATCTTAGCGGTATTTTCCTTACCTCAAAGCTAAATCCCCGAGAGTTCCGAACTTCCGTTTTTTTTATAGGTGGCAATATTACTTTCACTGTGGGTTCATGGAGTTCTCTACTCAGGCGAATTCCTGACAAAAAGGACCGCTGCGTGTTCACAAGAGGTAGTCGAGGGGAGGTCATGACATGTTTTGAAAAGAATAAGGTCTTGGGAGTTGAACCAAACATGGTTTTAAATATACATGTGTATTAGAAGGAATTTAAAAAAACAAACATGACTTGAAGCGAGCAGGGGATACAAAAGGTGTCCGCCCTTGTACATGTTTATGCATTGATAGTATATTTACGTGGATAGTGACAAGGCCCTGTGATTATACAGGTAGTTGTAGTGCATCAAAATCATTACTAAAGAAATAAAAGGTAGATAAACATTGTTCAAGACGAAAAGGACAGTTGGCTTCAATTATTTTGTAAATAAACATTGTGGAATACTTGAGGGACAATAACAAAAATGACAATCCAGAGAAACTGACAACATAGGGTACACAAGACAAAGGGGAAAAAACAAAAAGTTGTATGAGAAAAAATATTGATTGTTTTGTTTCCATTACTATATATAATACTGTGAAGTTTATGTTTTAAAGATTCTGATCATTTTGAATATCTACACTTTAAAGTTATATAAGAAATTGTTGGTATTCGTTGTAAGGCATTACATTCTGCATATTAAGAAGCCCTGAACAGACGGCCATTCAATTCTAAAATTGTTTTCAACCATACAAGTCTGAAACCATATACGGGTAATTCAATCAAAAATATGTTTGCACATACAATCTATTTTGGTACTGATCAATATAATTCTTGGATTAAAAGAATAAAATATTTCATAAATACATTCCCCCATATAAGTATGAACTCACTAAGCATTAAATTATACCGAAGAGTGAATCAGTGATGTATATAATAACAACCTAATAACGATATTTTTTTTTGGCAAATCGTATATAAAGGTTTTCCATATAGTAAAATGTATATGACAATAGAAGAAGAGCTCCATATGTTGATCTGTGTAGATTAAAAATTCACAGATAAGCAATATGTAAAGTACTTTGTAATAATAATAATAAAAAAATTAAACAGTGTTCATATACTTTATGACAAAAAAGTTGTTGTAATTCTGGGAACACCAGGATGAATATCACCTCCTTTTTAAATGTAAGCTAGCAGAAGACAAACTTATTTAAGCATATTAAAAAAATACCTACTATTTTGAAACCTGTTGTTACTTGTTGAAGTGAAATCCTCTGTCACTCCTCCAATACAATAAAATAAAAATTGTCACTCCTCCAATACAATTAAATAAAAAATGTCACTCCTCCAATACAATTAGATAAGAATTGTCACTCCTCCAATACAATTAAATAAAAATTGTCACTCTTCCAATACAATTAAATAAAAATTGTCACTCCTGCTATACAATTAAATAAAAATTGTCACTCCTCCAATACAATTAAATAAAAATTGTCATTCCTCCAATACAATTAAATAAAATTTGTAATTCCTCCAATACAATTAAATAAAAATTGTCATTCCTTGAATACAATTAAATAAAAATAGTCACTCCTCCAATACAATTAAATAAAAATTGTCATTCCTTCAATACAATTAAATAAAATAGCCACTCCTCCAATACAATTAAGTAAAAATTTTCACTCCTCCAATACAATTAAATAAAATAGTCACTCCTCCAATACAGTTAAATAAAATAGTCACTCCTCCAATACAGTTAAGTAAAAATTGTCACTCCTCCAATACAATTAAATAAAAATAGTCACTCCTCCAATACAGTTAAGTAAAAATTGTCACTCCTCCAATGCAATTAAGTAATAATTGTCACTCCTCCATTACAATTAAATAAAAATGGTCACTCCTCCAATACAATTAAATAAAAATAGTCACTCCTCCATTACAATTAAGTAAAAATTGTCACTCCTCCAATTACAATTAAATAAAAATTGTCACTTTTCCAATACAATTAAATAAAAATTGTCACTCCTTCAATACAATTAAATAACAATTGTCATTCCTTCAATACAATTAAATAAAAATTGTCACTCCTCGAATACAATTAAATATAAATTGTCACTCCTGCAATACAATTAAATAACAATTGTCACTCCTCGAATACAATTAAATATAAATTGTCACTCCTCCAATACAATTAAGTAAAATTGTCACTCCTCCATTACAATTAAATAAAAATGTCACTCCTCCAATACAATTAAATAAAAATAGTCACTCCTCCAATACAATTAAGTAAAAATTGTCACTCCTCCAATACAATTAAGTAAAAATTGTCACTCCTCCAATTACAATTAAATAAAAATTATCACTCCTCCAATACAATTAAATAAAAATAGTCACTCCTCCAATACAATTAAGTAAAAATTGTCACTCCTTCAATACAATTAAATAACAATTGTCACTCCTGCAATACAATTAAATAACAATTGTCACTCCTCGAATACAATTAAATATAAATTGTCACTCCTCCAATACAATTAAATAACAATTGTCACTTCTCTAATACAATTAGAGATAAATTGTCATTCCTCCAATACAATTAAGTAAAAATTGTAACTATCCAAGTCTGAAGGACTGATAAAAACAGTACACTGTCACACACAAAGGTAAAACAAACGAACGAAGAACAAAAACTTAACAATACAGAGCATTAAGGTAAACCAGAAGGTTTTGAATATCATGTTCCCACGAACGTTTTCCAAAAGTGGAATTGGAGAGATTAAAATATAATCGGCAGCATCAATTGGCTTTATAATATTTACAGGTCATATTTATCATTTCAGAGAAAACTGAATGACTGACTGAAAGAGAAAGACATGTTGGAGAAGTCTTGTCGATGGTGGCCCATTTGGTATTTACTGTTCTTTTGTCATGGAGCAGAAGGTATTTCCACAATAATTAGTTACATGTGCAACTACTAACTTCTTATGTATCATTTTCCATGCACACACGGGGATAAGGCATCATTTGTTTGATATTTGCCATACACCCAAACGAACACAGCTTCATTTGTTTGTTATTGTCTATGCACCCAGGGGAATACAGCTTCATTTGTCTGTTATTGTTTATACACCCAGTGGAATACAGCTCCATTTGTCTGTTATTTTCAATACACCCAGGGTAATACAGCTTCATTTGTTTGTTATTTTCCATAGACACAGCTCCATTTGCTTGTAATTGTCTATACAACCAGGGAAATACAGCTTCATTTGTCTGTTATTGTCCATACACCCAGGGGAATACAGCTTCATTTGTCTGTTATTGTCCATGCACCCAGTCCCGGCAGGGGAATACAGTTCCATTTGTTTGTTATTTTCCATACACCCAGGGGAACACAGCTTCATTTGTCTGTTATTGTCCATACACCCAGGGGAATACAGCTCCATTTGGCTGTTATTTTCAATACACACGGTAATACAGCTCCATTTGTCTCTTATTATCCATACACCTAGGGGAATACAGCTCCATTTGTTTGTTATTTTCCATACACCCAGGGCAATACAGCTTCATTTTTCTGTTATTTTCAATACACCCAGGGGAATACAGCTTCATTTTTTCTGTTATTGTCCATACACCCAGTGCAATACAGCTCCATTTGTTTGTTATTTACCATACACCCAGGGTAATACAGCTTCATTTGTCTGTTATTGTTTATACACTCAGGGGAATACAGCTTCATTTTTCTGTTATTGTCTATACACCCTGGGGAATACAGCTTCATTTGTTTGTTATTGTCTATACACCCAGGGGAATACAACTTCATTTGTCTGTTATTGTCTATACACCCAGGGGAATACAGCTTCATTTGTCTGTTATTGTCTATACACCCAGGGGAATACAGCTTCATTTGTATGTTATTGTCTATACACCCTGGGGAATACAGCTTCATTTGTCTTATTGTCCATACACACAGGGTAATACAGCTTCATTTTTATGTTATTGCCCATACACACAGGAGAATACCTTCATTTGTTTGTTATTGTCTATACACCCAGGGGAATACAGCTTCATTTTTCTGTTATTGTCCATACACCCAGGGGAATACAGTTTCATTTGTCTGTTATTGTCTATACACTCAGGGGAATTCAGCTCCATTTTTCTGTTATTTTCCATACACCCAGGTTCATACAGCTTCAGTTTTCTGTTATTGCCCATACACCCAGGGGAATACAGCTTCATTTTTCTGTTATTGTCCATACACCCAGGGTAATACAGCTTCATTTTTCTGTTATTGTCTATACACCCAGGGTAATACAGCTTCATTTTTCTGTTATTGTCCATGCACACAGGGTAATACAGCTTCATTTGTCTGTTACTGTCCATACACCCAGGGCAATACAGCTTCATTTGTCTTGTTATTGTCCATACACCCAGGGGAATACAGCTTAATTTTTCTGTTATTGTCCATACACACAGGGTAATACAGCTTTATTTTTCTGTTATTGTCCATACACCCAGGGTAATACAGCTTCATTTTTCTGTTATTGTCCATACACCCAGGGTAATACAGCTTCATTTTTCTGTTATTGTCCATACACCCAGGGAAATACAGCTTCAATTTTCTGTTATTGTCCATACACCCAGGGGAATACAGCTTCATTTTTCTGTTATTGTCCATACACCCAGGGTAATACAGCTTCATTTTTCTGTTATTGTCCATACACCCAGGATAATACAGCTTCATTTGTTTGTTATTGTCTATACACCCAGGGTAATACAGCTTCATTTTTCTGTTATTGTCTATACACCCAGGGTAATACAGCTTCATTTTTCTGTTATTGTCCATGCACACAGGGTAATACAGCTTCATTTTTCTGTTATTGTCCATACACACAGGGTAATACAGCTTCATTTTTCTGTTATTGTCCATACACTCAGGGAAATACAGCTTCATTTTTCTGTTATTGTCCATACACCCAGGGTAATATAGCTTAATTTTTCTGTTATTGTCCATGCACACAGGTTAATACAGCTTCATTTTTCTGTTATTGTCCATACACCCAGGGGAATACAGCTTGATAATTATTAGTTAAAATGCATTTCATGATCGTTTATCGTTCAAAATACATGTGTGTTGTGTTGATGAAGATTTTTTGTAGATTATATTATTATATATTCTTTCAATCAGGTATAGTAAACTAAAATGAGATAAATAGCAGGTATAACAGAAATATTTTGTAAATTTTATGTTTTTTCAATAACACAATTATTTATTTTTTAATTTCAGTTAATATCATAGGGCTATTGCATGAATATTTATATAATAATGTGGTCTTGTCCATGTAATATGCCAAAATATTACCCAGATCTGAGAGACATATTACCCGACCGAAGGGGAGGATAATATGTCTCTCAGACCTAGGTAATATTTTGGTATATTACCTGGACAAGACCACATTAATATCATTATTATACTGAGGGTCTAATTGTCCAGGTAATATGCCAAAATATTACAGTACCAAATATCACTGCAGAAACTTACACGAAGTATAATATTGATGAATATTCTTTAAAGCAGAATTGCACGATCTTGTAGGTGCAATTAATTTTCTGCAAGGGATGATGCTATTAATCAATATTCTTATTTGTAAAGCATAACTTTAAAAACATAAAATGACGAAATCACCATCTTAACACATCGATGATGTCATGATTTGAAGCGATATTGCCCTGGTGAAAATATCAGGGAACATTGTGCTTTAGCTTTATGTTACCTTCTACACAAAATATTATACTGCTATAATCAAAAGATATATCAACCCAAGAAATGCAACCTTCTCCTTGGCCTATGGCCTCGTTGAATAATGTTTCTTGCATGATTTGACAAAGCCCAATAGTATCAGTATCAATCATTCAATAATTGTATTGCATCGTTATTTATTTTGTTTTATTCAGGTCAACTTCAGTTGGTTGTAAAAGAAAAGGTAACTGCTTATGGACAGAATTTGATATTGTTTTGTCCCATTGAAAACTGCTGCAGTGAGACAGCAGGATGGTCTGTCGGCAATAAGACGATAATTCTGGATGTGAAAACATTTTCAAATGATCCCAAAGTGAAATACCATGGAACATATAATAAAGATGGGTTTGGTGTTGTCATCCACAATCTGTCTGAAGCAGACTTAAATGTTAATTATCGCTGTATTTATGGATTAGACCAGTCAACCCCAAAATATTTGCTTCATGGCGATGTCTTTAGAGAAAGTAAGTAAAATCAATATAAAACACAAATATAGTATTAAATACGAAAACTGAGATCCTTTGGTTACAATATTATAATCAAAGCATGCTTTAAAGGAATATTTTGTAATATATGTCTGGTAAGTAAGAATGTGGATGTAAATGAACATGGGATACTATCCACTTTTTTCACTTAGATACAAATTAAAGTAAAGGAACAGCATTCTGCTTGTCATTCTACATTTCATAATCACAATAGGGTCTTTAATAATGATCATATATACCCTAAAAGAGTGTGAACCGGTCCCTCCCCAGCAGTACTGTGGCAATCTTCTTTCTATGAACACTACATCTGGATCAATTTGATGTTATTTGGTCTATATGTTCCTTTTGAAAAGGTACATTCATTTTAATATTTGATAAGTCAGATTTCCTTAACGAAACTCCACTGATTATTTGATAATAATAATATTATACTGACCCAGTGACCAGCGCCGATGCTTGCTCAAGTTAAAATCGTACCGATTGGAGTTTCCATCAGTTGTTGCTATGGACACTAACTGGAACTTAGAATGTGAATTAACTAGTTCTTTCAAAAACATAGCTTATCGGTGATGATGTATATAATTATGCCCATCCCAGAAGCTGGAGACAATTAGTTTTACCCATTTCAGTATGTATGTCTGTACGTCCCTTACACATTTGATTTCCGCTCAATAACTGATGTTCCCCCTTAGCAAATCATTTGAAATGTATAAACCAGGTCAGTAATCATAATAGGAATGTCAAATTTTATTTCTGTCTTTACCGCTTTATCCGTTTTGGAGATATGCCCCTTGATTTTCCGGGTGGAATAACTGTTTATATTTAGCTGCATTTTCAAATAGGGAAAAAATCAATATAAATAGGTTTGCACATTTTATGGTATGTACTATTTAAAAAAAAGCATAACAATTAGGTATTTGTATTTGTTCATATAGTTCTATCCACGAATGTTTAAAAAAATGTTCATAATGTCCTCAAGATAGTACTATCATCAATAGTTCACCCTAACCAAAGCTTACTTGCAGTAGAAATTGTTAAGATAAAATATGTGTAAAGAATCATATCATATCATAAAAATGATCTGGCTTAGTCCTAATGAGGGACATCTTCGCCAGACAAATGTTACAATCCACCTCCTAGGTCGTGTTACCCGGATATTCGTGATTAAAGGATGACATTTTGAAATGGTTGCAGCCAGCGATAGCAGCAATCAATCAGCATGCATGTTGCAAAAACACATATTTTGTAGACAAAAAGTGAAAGGATGAAATGAACATGTGTATGCTTTGCCATGAGGAAATTCCAAAAATGCACAAAATCCCACGAAGAACTTCCAAATATGCACAAAATCCCACGAGGATCTTTCGAAAATGCACAAAATCCCATGAGGAACTTCCAAAATATACACAATCCCATGAGGAACTCTCAAATATGTACAATCCTACGAGGAACTTCCAAAAATGCACAAAATCCCACGAGGATCTTCCGAAAATGCACAAAATCCCATAATTGACTTCGAATAATGCACACAATCCCAGAAGGAACTTCCAAAAATGCACAAAATCCCATGAGGAACTTCCAAATATGCACAAAATCCCACCAGGATCTTCCGAAAATGCACAAAATCCCATGAAGAACTTCCAAAAAGGCACAAAATCCCACATAGAACTTCCAAAAATGAAAAAATCCCACGAGAAACTTCCAAAAGTGCACAAAATCCAACGAGGATCTTTAAAAAATGCACAAAATCCCAGGAGAAACTTCCAAATATGCACAAAATCCCACGAGGATCTTTTGAAAATGTACACGATCTCATGATTGACTTCAAATAATACACAAAATCCCACGAGGATCTTCCGAAAATGCACAAAATCCCATGAATGACTTCGAATAATGCACAAAATCCCAGGAGGAACTTCCAAAATGTA
Organism: Bathymodiolus brooksi; assembly: GCA_963680875.1. Classification (NCBI taxonomy): domain Eukaryota; kingdom Metazoa; phylum Mollusca; class Bivalvia; order Mytilida; family Modiolidae; genus Bathymodiolus; species Bathymodiolus brooksi. The sequence continues at coordinate 58,085,768 of OY804586.1, read as the reverse complement.
CACAATCCCACGAGGAACTCCCAAATATACACAATCCCACATGGAACTTCCAAAAATGTACAAAATCCAACGAGGAACTTCCAAAAATGTACAAAATCCAACGAGGAACTTCCAAAAATGCACAAAATCCAACGAGGAACTTCCAAAAATGCACAACATCACAGGAGAAACTTCCAAATATGCACAAAATTCCACGAAGATCTTCCGAAAATGCACAAAATCCCATGATTGACTTCAAATAATGCACAAAATCCCACGATGATCTTCTGAAAATGCACAAAATCCCATGATTGACTTCAAATAATGCACAAAATCCCACGATGATCTTCTGGAAATGCACAAAATCCCATGATTGACTTCGAATAATGCACAAAATCCCACGAGGAACTTCCAAAAATGCAAAAAATCCCACGAGGAACTTCCAATAATGCACAAAATCTCATAACGAACTTCCAAAATTCACACAATCCCACGAGGAACTTCCAAAAATGCACAAAATCCCATAAAGAACTTCCAAAAATCCTATGAAGAACTTCAAAAATTGCACAACATCCTGTGAATTTCTTCCAAAAATGCAAAAAATCACATGAAGAACTTCCAAAATGCAAAACATCCCATTAGGAACTTCAAAAAATGCACAAGATGTTTTTGGCATATGCTTAGTGCTTTCAGTTAACTGTGTACATATTTTGGCATGAGGTGAAATTAATGACTTTTGCCGATTGGCTGAAAATCGTATTATAATTACTTATGGCTTACGAATTTGTAGCTAACACCACAAAAAGTGAAGAAGAGGGGGTGAGGGGGTCGTATCCATTGGCTAACGAATATGAATGAGGGAGGGTGTCCCAGTCAAGGAAATTAGGAATTTGAATCCACAGGACATTCGGTCCTGTGAACTGTGAGGAATTACAGGACCGAACTAGATTTTCCAGGACCGACAATAAAATATTGATTTTTTTTTTAAATAATAAATTTATTTTATTTAAGTGTCACATATTGATTGCATTAAACTTAGAATCACAAAACAGCAATATCTACAATTAGACAGCGGCGTAAAGGTTAGCGTGCGAGTGCTCATGGGTTCGTGCTCCGGTCGGGTCAGACCAAAGACTATAAAATTGGTATTTTTTGCTTCTCTGTTAAAGTAATATGAAATGCCAAAATCATTATTTTCAGTTTTCTAAAAATTTCTGATATATGTAAAGATTAAATATATAAAGAACGTAAACCATTCACTTTTTGAGAGCTATGATGTATAATTCAGGAGAAAACGTCATTTTATTGTCTTCGATAATTCTTGCTACCCGGACAATAATGCAAATCATATGCTATTGACCTCAGATTTGAACTCATTCGGTAGAGATTGTGTGCATGCTCCGTTATAGTCTTGACAGGTAACATCATTTTCGCTTCGATTTACATTCCATTATTTTCCATTCAATCCACGATTAAAAATAATTTTCCCTTAGCGAAACGTTAAACAAGGATCTCTTTACATGGAAAATAAACATATATCACCATCTATGATCTAAACTGCCGTAAATGTCTTTTAGCGGCATTATGTGTATAATTCAGCAAATTTCGCGGGGCCCAGTAAGGGGGCACTGCATGCGCAACTTGTAGTCATGTTAAAACATTGTTTTTTTTATATTAAAAATGAATACTACTCAGTTCAGGCCAGAATATTTTTTTTATTTTCTATTGAGCAAAGGCCAGAATTTTTTTCCAACTTTGGGTGGCCAGATTACTTATTTTATTAACAACCAGACCCCCCCCTCCGCGGAATCAAATGGTTGTCCCCAAAATAAACCAGGAAATAAACGAACCAAATTATGAAATGGTTGGTGTCAAAATAACGGTGTCAAATTATGGACAAAATAATCTTATTTTTGGCCTTTTTTTCCTTGTTGATTTTTTATTTTCTTTTCTGACATTGAACTCCAAATGTTTTCATCGTAATGGTTTTGAAATGTACATACTAATAATAATTTACACAGTTTGTACATGCGATACGTTAGTTCCGACAAGGTTTTATTTAAATTCTGAGATTTCTTGGTTCTTCTTCTTCTTCCAGATACTGAGATGACTCTTCATAGAGCGTTATACTCAGGTGCATGCTGCGGGCAAGACTAAAAACTCATAGAGTGCTATGTACAATTAAAACAAAAACGTGACTGCTGTGAGTGTGTCCAGCTGGTTCTTGAAACCTTCTAGTGAGGTGGCACGGGCGATGTGTGGAGGTAGTCTGTTCCAGTCACCAATGGTTCGTGGGAAGAATGAATATTTGTAAATGTCTTTCCTCACGTTTGGGGGACGAAACTTGTGCTCTCCTCTGGTTCTGGTATCACCAGGCACTAAGTAAGTCTCTGCAGGGATAGCCACTAGTCCTTGTTGGATCTTATACAAGAGGACTAGTCTGATCTTTACTCTTCTAACCTGCAGAGTTTCCCATTGTAGTTGTTGCACCATCTGTGTCACGCTACCAGGATGTCGGTCGTGGTAATTCCTGGTTACAAATCTGGCTGCCCGTCTTCGTACTTTCTCAACTTGTTGGATGTTTCCTGAGTTCCATGGGTCCCATGTTGAGCAGGCATATTCCAAGGTTGGTCTTACTAGTCCTTGATATGCTGCTGCTCTGGCTGAAGATTTGCAACCTCTCATATTACATCTTAGGAAACCCAGTGTTCTATTGGCCTTGGCAGTGATGGTGTTGATGTGATCATCCCATCGTAGGTCTTTACTGATGGTAACTCCAAGATATTTACTGGAGTCGACTTCTTGGAGCATGTGTCCGTGGATGGTATACCGAGCGTTGATAGGTTTACGCTTGTTGGAGTCTCGTATCACCACACACTTTTCTGGATGGAAGTCCATCTGCCATCTATTCTCCCATTCTTCCATTGAGTTGAGGTCGTTCTGCAGGATCTGTGTATCCCTATTATTTCGTATTGGACGAAACAACAGGCAGTCATCTGCGAATAGTCTGGCATCGGATTCAGTTGACTCTGGTAGATCGTTGATGAATAGTAAGAAGAGCAAAGGCCCCAGTACCGTGCCTTGTGGCACTCCAGATAGCACATCAGCGGTGGTCGATTTATGGCCCGCTAGTTGTACTTCTTGCGTTCGATGGCTTAGGAAGTCTTGGATCCATAAAAAGGTGTTATTCCGGATTCCATAATACCTGAGCTTGTGTAGTAAACGTCTGTGTGGTACCTTATCGAACGCTTTCGAAAAATCTAGGAGTATTATGTCAACTTGCTCTCCATTCGCTAGTTTTCGGGCTATTTCCTCAATTGTGATGACGAGCTGTGTTTCACACGATCGTTTTGAGCGAAAGCCATGCTGGTTATCACATAATATGGAGTGCTCATCTAGATGGTCCATTCCTTGGCTATGTATAATATGTTCCATTAGTTTACATGTGATTGAAGTTAGAGAGATTGGACGGTAGTTTGAAGCCAGGTGTTTGTCTCCCTTTTTGGAAACTGGAACTATGGATGCAGCCCGCCAGTCATTAGGGATGGTTCCACTGTCGAGCGAAAGTTGGAATATGCATCGGAGTATTGGTGATAGTTCATCTGCAAAATCGTGTAGGACTTTAACTGGTATTTCATCGGGGCCTGTTGCTTTATGTACCTTGATGTTCTTGAGCAACTTTCTTACGCCTTCTTCGGATATGTTTAAGTCTTGCATGTCTTGATATGGGCTGTTACCCATGTCTGGTATATTGGAAGCGTCTTCTTTGGTGTACACTGAATGAAATTGCTGGTTCAGTATTTCTGCCTTTGTTGGTGCGTCGTTGTGTAGGAATCCATCTGTCTTCCTTAATGGTGCTACCCCTTGCGAGTCCTGTCGCTTCCCTTTCAGGTATGACCAAAATCTCTTTGGTTCATTGTGTATGTCACCAAGCAAGATGTCATCGATGTACTTGTCATGGGCGTTTCGTAACTCTCGTTGTGTTGCTGTTTTCATGTGTTTGTAGCGATCCCAGTCTTTGTGATGTTGTGATGACCGAGCTTTATTGTATGCCCTTTGCCTTCTACGGATCATTCTTTTAAGTGTGGTGTTCATCCATGGATTGGAGTGTCGACTCCTGCTGACCTTCGTTGGAACATTTGAGTTTATGATTGTACAGAGTGTTTCTTTGAATATTGTCCACAATTCGTTTACTGTTGTCCCTTTCCTGGCCATCTCTATGATATTGGTTGTCAGTTCTCTGATTTTTAGTTCACCTGGACCAAAGGTCCAGGTGAACTATTGCCATCACTTGGCGTCCGTCGTCTGTCGTCTGTCGTCTGTAAACTTTTCACATTTCAAGCTTCTTCTCCGAAACCACTTGGCCGATTGGAACCGAACTTAGCAGGAATGTTCCTTGGATGGTCCTCTACAAAGTTACTGTTTTTCGTTCCAGTCGGATATTCAATATGGCTGCCAGGGCCAATAATATGCTCTGATTGGCTGAAATTTCAAAGATCTTCTTCTCCGAAACTAATGAACTGACTGAACCCAAACTGTAAAGGAATGATCATTGGAATGTCCTTTACCAAGTTACTGTTTTTTATGCCGATCGGAAATCCAAGATGGCCGCCATCGCAGGACATAGATTAACATTGGACCCTATGGGAAAATGTTCAAATGCCTTCTTCTCAGAAACTACAAATATGATTAAAGCCAAACTGTACATGAATGTTTATTGGATGGTCCTCTACAATCTTAAGGTTTTTTGTTCCGATATGAAATTCAAAATGGCGGCTACGGCAGAACTTAGTTTAACATTGGACCCTATGGGAAAAATGTTTCAAAATGCTTCTTCTCTGAAACCACTTGGACAGTTGAAACCAAACTGCCCAGGAATGATCATTGGAAGGTCCTCTACAAATTTTATGTTTTTTATGCCGGTCGGAAATCCAAGATGGCCACCACCGCAGGACATAGATTAACATTGGACCCTATGTGAAAATGTTCAAATGCCTTCTTCTCAGAAACTACAAATATTATTAAAGCCAAACTGTACATGAATGTTCATTGGATGGTCCTCTACAATCTTAAGGTTTTTTGTTCCGATATGAAATTCAAAATGGCGGCTACGGCAGAACTTAGTTTAACATTGGACCCTATGGGAAAAATGTTTCAAAATGCTTCTTCTCTGAAACCACTTGGATAATTGAAACCAAACTGCCCAGGAATGATCATTGGAAGGTCCTCTACAAGGTGTGTGTTTTTTATGCTGATCGGAAATCCAAGATGGCCACCACCGCAGGACATAGATTAACATTGGACCCTATGGGAAAATGTTCAAATGCCTTCTTCTCAGAAACTACGAATATGATTAAAGCCAAACTGTACAAGAATGTTCATTGGATGGTCCTCTACAAACTTTACGTTTTTTCTCCCGATATGAAATTCAAAATGGCGGCTACGGCAGGACTTAGTTTAACATTGGACCCTATGGGAAAAATGTTTCAAAATGCTTCTTCTCTGAAACCCCTTGGACAGTTGAAACCAAACTGGCCAGGAATGATCATTGGAAGGTCCTCTACAAAGTTTCTGTTTTTTATGCCGGTCGGAAATCCAAGATGGCCACCACCACAGGACATAGATTAACATTGGACCCTATGGGAAAATGTTCAAATGCCTTCTTCTCAGAAACTACAAATATGATTAAAGCCAAACTGTACATGAATGTTCATTGGATGGTCCTCTACAAACTTTACGTTTTTTGTTCCGATATGAAATTCAAAATGGCGGCTACGGCAGGACTTAGTTTAACATTGGACCCTATGGGGGAAATGTTTGAAAACGCTTCTTCTCTGAAACCACTAGAACAGTTGAAACCAAACTGCCCAGGAATGATCATTGGAAGGTCCTCTACAAATTTTATGTTTTTTATGCCGATCAGAAATCCAAGATGGCCGCCACCACAATACATAGATTAACATTGGACCCTATGGGAAAATGTTCAAATGCCTTCTTCTCAGAAACTACAAATATGATTAAAGCCAAACTGTACATAAATGTTCATTGAATGGTCCTCTACAAAATATACGTTTTTCATTCTGATATGAAATTCAAAATGGCGGCTACGGCAGGACTTAGTTTAACATTGGACCCTATGGGAAAAATGTTTCAAAATGCTTCTTCTCTGAAACCACTTGGACAGTTGAAACCAAACTGCCCAGGAATGATCATTGGAAGGTCCTATTTTTTATGCCGATCGGAAATCCAAGATGGCTGCCACCACAGGTCATAGTATTAACACAGAACCATATGGGGAAAATACAGAAATATATTCTTCTCTGAAGCTATTGCACTGATTGAACCTAAACTGTGCATCAATCATTGGAAGGTCCTTTACAAACTTTGTGTTTTTTATGTTGATCGTAATTCCAAGATGACGCAGGACATAGTTTTTACATAGGACCAATTGGTTTTTTTTATTACCAGGTGAACGATACAGGCTCTTGAGAGCCTCTGGTTGTTCTGATGGCATTGTTGTTTGCTTTTTTCCACATAAACATTTTCTTTTGCTGCATTTTGGCAATTGTTGGTGATATGCAAAGGTCAACAAGTACTATGTCATGATCACTTTTACCTACGGACGGAAGCGGTTTGCATTTGTCTACTAGTGATGGATGTGTCGTGAAAACAAGATCTAGTGTTTTCTCTCCCCTAGTGGGGAAGCTTACTAACTGCCCTAATGATAAATCATCTTGCATTTGACAAAACTTATCGGTAACCCTTGCAGGGATTGTTCTGGCAACAAGACGTCTGTGAGGCCACTCGAGGTCGGGTAAGTTGAAATCACCTCCAAGTAAAAAGTAAGCATTCTTGTGAGCTGACCTAACGCTTGTTATGTCATTGATAAGTGAGTTCGTATACTCATCATCTGTTCGGTTTGGTGGTCTATATGCTGCACATATGATAGCTGATTTGCCGTGTTTCAAGTTTATCTTAATACTTACAAATTCAGTATTATTACCAGTAAAAACAATTGAGCTTGTGAGTGTTTGATTTACAGCAATTAATACCCCTCCATGTGGGTCGTTAGGTCTATCTCATCTGTACACTTCATACTCATTTGGAAAAAATTCAGATGAATGCATGTCCTTAGTGAGCCATGTTTCCGTTCCAATTATGACATGTGGTTGAGCAGAGTCTATTAGTGCATGTAAGTCAGGCACCTTGTTTTTGATGCTTTGGAAATTTATAGTTAATGTTCTGAGCATGCTTAAATCTGGATTTACTGGATTACGTTGTTTACATTTTGGAGAGGAAGCAGCTGTGGGGCTTCCAATTGACGACATTGACAGATCGTTGGAAGAGTTTACTGACCTTGATCTTTCATTCATGTCTGATAGACATTCGAAGGAATTAGACATTGACATTGTTGATTCATATACAAAAGTTGAATGATTCGGCATATCACAGTTTGAGCAAAACCAGGTGACATTTGGTTGTGCCAGTGTTTCATACCTGGAAGATGACATCCCCGTACATTCTGTGTGATACCATTGGTCGCAGTTGTCACATGCGAGAGCCTCTTGACCCCATATGACTGCCTTCGAGCATATGCCACATGGGTATTTGATTTTCCATGGACCTGGGTTGGTCTCAACACAACCAATTATGAGCAGGAGTAATAATGATCTCTTTGTAGTTTTTGGTATGTTGTGCATTTTTACATTAATGCCATGTCTTAACCAATAAAAACTTGATGCCATAGTTGATATACGTGTTGTGCTCGTGCATGGTATGTACCCCTTATGTAGATAAACATATCTATGGTCACTCTTTTCACTGATTGGCGATTCTAATGTTAGGAATGTTTGGCACAATGTGTAATAAAATATGCATTTCCAAGCAATATGCATGATGTATTTACAATGAGCAGACTGAACACAGCTGGATGAAAAAGGAATTGTTATTGTTTTTGTTTACATCGGTAACCAAACCGGAAGTTCAGGACACAGGTACTGAAATTTATCATTCATTATTATCGATTTCAATGTTTTTGTCCAGTTTTTCGAATAAACTGATTAAGTCAGAATGAAATTCATTGCAGTTGATAATCTTTAAGGCAAAACATACATGAAAGAATTTCTTTGCAAGGCAAGAAATGCAAGAAATTTAACTTCGTTCAAAACCAGAATGATGCATGTGCTCACCTCATCATCCATCGTTGTTTACGTTGGTGATGAAATTTCATGATCGGCAATCATCGGAACGGTGCATCCGAAGGTTAATTAACCGCCATTGTCTTGAAAAACACGTACGAGATGGAATGATTTTCTGTTCTTAATCACATATGATTGCGATATTCGTCCTCAAACATGCCCGAATGGTTTAGTTTTTAGGGAATGTAAACATATCAAGAATATTTTTGAAGATGTTTATTTCACCAAAAACTCGTTTCATATTACTTTAAGTACGCAGCATTAAGGAGAAAGAGCAAAGACTGGTTGGCTCTGAATCAGTATAATGTGTCCAAGTGGGATGACAATTTGATGTCCATAAATATATTATTGCATACAGCATGATCATATTCATTAAGGTATATTTCCACTCTAAAATTACAAAACTATTTGTGACATTAAAAAATACTAAATGAAATATTCATTCTATCTAAACAAATGAATCCTTATACATTGTGTATGTAACAAAAATAGAATACAATAATAGCTCTATGCTACCAGAAAATAAAAGTATAATTAGAAACCAGAATTTAGAATTACAAAAGAATATATATATATAGCTCTTTGGTCCATTGGCTTTGATGCACCAGTTGCAGACAATAACATTTTGTTCAACATTGTGATGAAGCCAGGGTCGGTCCTGCTTCCAAGAATCAATAAATTTACGTTCTCTGTCTTTTTCATACTGTTTCTTCCGTTCTCTTCTCTCCTCTGGGGTTACTTTTCTCTTTAATGGCTTTCCTGGTATGGCTTCTGTCTTATACTGCAAGAAAGCCATGACCACCGTGTTTGTCTTTGTTTTGAAGTGATAAAATGTTCCGAATTAATGACGATTGTTAATGAAGAAAACTCTAGAGAATAATATTTTTCCGAAATACCACGATCACTGTAGTCACACGAAATATTTTACGACATCAAAATTTTACGACAATAACTGTCGTAAATAGTTAGTGTCTTTGTCAAAACTCGTGATTATCAACTACGATATGTATTATTTATTTTAGATTTTTCTTGATTTAAAAATAACAAATAACAGAGAATTATAAATATTTTTAAGTTGAATTTACCGAGAACCCGATTTATCTATTCTTAAAGGCAGCGGCTGACAAAACAATTTACCGGACAGTTGGTCCGGTGCTAATTTCCTTGACTGGTGTCCTATAGCCCTTCTTATCCCATGTGTTCGAGCTGTTTTTATTTCTTCGAGGTTTATTATTAATGGTGTAGTAAATAAATTGTAAAATGAAGACGTGAAATAAATTCATACCTATTGCTTGATATTGTAAACATAGAAATTAACTGATATCTATTGCTTGTTAATTGTAGGGGTTTAAATTAACTGATACCTATTGCTTGCTAATGGTAAATTAATTGCATTGTAAGTATAGAAATAAACTACAATGCAATTATTAGTTAGCAAGTTTTTTCTTTGGCTAATCCTCAATTGACATGGAGTAATTAACTAAAGGTTCTAGCCATATAGTGAGCCGCCATATTGATTTTTTTTTTAAATTCAACATGTCAATTAAAACGATACGATAGACAACAAAGACATCTTTGGAAATAAGTATAAATGGATTTTATCCGCAATTAAATATGCATGTTGTGAGCTGACGTCAAGTGTTTAGTTCGTACACTGAAAAGTTTCATATGACGATTATGTGCCGAAGAAACATACAATATTTTGTGACATTTTATTTTTGGCTCACCTTGCCAAAGGCAATGTGAGCTTTTGTCATCACTTGGTGTCCGTCGGCCGTTAACTTTTCACATTTTAATCTTTTCCTCTGAAACCCCAAAGCCAAATGAACTGAAACTTGGTAGGAAGCATCTATGGAAGGTTCTCTCTAAAGATTACACATTTTGTCCCGATCTATTAACAAACATGGCCGCCACAGGCAATTATTGTTTCTGATTGGCATATTTTAATTTTTTTTCTCTGAAACCGCTTGGCCAAATGAACCGAAACTTGGCAGAAAGCATTTATGGAATGTCCTCTATAAAGATGGCTCATTTCGTCCCGATCCGTTAACAAACATGGCCACCACAGGCCATTCTTGTTTCTGATTGATTGATTTCTAAAAAATCTTCTCCTCTGAAACTGCTTTCCCAAATAAACTGAAATTTGGTAGGAAGCATCATTGTAAGGTCTTGGATAAAGATTGCTAATTTCGTCCCGATTCGTTAACAAACATGGCCACCATAGGCAATTCTTGTTTCTGATTGGTCGATTTCTAGAAATGTTCTCCTCTGAAACCACTTTGCCAAATGAATCGAAACTTGGTAGGAAGCATCTATGGAAGGTCCTCTATACAGATTGCTAATTTCCTCCCCATCTGTTAACAAACATGGCTGCCATAGGCAATTTTGTTTCATGTTGGTCGGTTTTTACAAATCTTCCCTCACTGAAACTGCTTAGCCAAATGAACCGCAACTTGATTGGAAGGACCTATGGAAGGTTCTGTATTAAGTTTCCTAAAAACAGAATGAAATATGAGTGACACATGCACCGCCCACTGAGCTGTTTTCGTCCAGCACTAGAATAGAAATAAATGTGTTGTATTTGAGTAGTTAGAAGCGTCAATTGGGGCTTTGACGGTCTCAAATATCCCTGTTACTGGGTACATGTATGCGTCGCGAGTACAATTTCATTTTCAAATCCCAAATTGACGCCGCCAACCACCGGTATTCAAATACAATACAGTTATTTCTAAAATTAACTCATGTGCATTACTTGTTAATTGTAGATGTAGAAATAATGTTATGATTATTGCTTGTATTTGTGCAGAAGGTTATTGACCTTATTTAGATTCACTATAGAACACTGTGTTCATTTACTGTTCATGTTAAAAGTAATTGGGAAGCATATTTATGCCCCCTTAATTTTTTCGTAATAAATCAATAGTTATGTGGATGTATATGTATGTGGATATATGTATGTGTGTGTGTGTGTGTGTGTATATATATATATATACGTCTGAAAATTAAACCAAACAATGTTAGAATTAGATCTTTGAGTCGTCAAATTTTTGTTCTTCCCTCGACGGGATTTGAACTCACACTATTGATACACTGCAGTACCAATCGCTTAGCCTTATGTCCAGCGCCCTAGACCACTAGACCACATCCGCTAAAAAAATAGAGCTTCAATAGTCGAAGTGTTACCTTGTCTCGTAAGGAAAATCTAGAGAGACATAAGACATGTGTCTAAGCGTGTGTAGATGGTACAAATTTATTTAATATTATAATTTGACAGTAATCTAACTCGACAATTTTTTGTATATTGTATAGGATAATGAAGAATTCATTATACAGTCACAGGAAATAAAGTATATTATACAAACATCTAAGCAGGTGACAACCAAACAATATATATATCTGTCCCACTGAATCTAAAAGTTACTTGTGATACTAGGTTAATACTAAATATTATATATTTCTGAAAATTAAACCAAACAGTGTTAGAATTAGATCTTTGAGCTGTCAAATTTTTGTTCTTCCCTCAACGGGATTTGAACTCACACCATTGATACACTGCAGCACCAATCGCTTAGCCTTATGTCCAGCGCCCTAGACCACTCGACCACATCGCTACGAAAATATGGTTTCAATAGTCGAAGTGTTACCTTGTCTCGTAAGGAATATATATATGTGTGTATATGTATATGTATATGTATGTAAATGTGAATGTGTATGTGTAGGTATATGTGCATGCAGGCATGTGTGGGAGTGTATGAATGTATGTTTATTCTGTTAGTATAACATAAATTGTACAAATAATATGTATGTCTCACACTATGTGTTGCCTCTGAGTCTTATATGTTTGTATTTTCTTGTCTTGTGTGTTTATTTTCTGTATAAATGTATGTGTGTGTTTCTCTATAATTGTTTTTGTTTTGTTTTTGTTTGTTTGTTGTTGTTGCTCTTTTTGTTTACATATCAGACATATCTGCTAAAATGATATCTACTTACACTCAGTAGTGTGATGATGCAGATTCCATAGCTTGATTCATTAAGTATCCTTGTTAAAACGTAAAGTTGTATGTTGTTGAATAGAAATTGAGAGTGTCTCTTTTTCAATCTTAAATATTTTCCAGATATATTAATTTCGGAAATAGCGTATATTTGATCTCCGTTGTATTGAATAATAATATAATTCCATATATAATTCCATATATTTGTACATAATTTAAACAGGATTGTTAATTTTTAGGATTTATTTTTAGTTGAAATATATAGGATAATCAAAGTCAATTTTTATTTGTTATGTTTAAATTATGTACAAATAAAAACCACTCATATAGACATAATGAGCAAATAAACAGTCAAAATATAGACAATTCTGAATGTTTTGGTGTAAAATTTGTTAACATCTATCCAGAAATGACTTCACAATAATTTATTGAAAAAATATTGTTTTGGTTGATGTATTGTTGTTGTGTATCAATCATAATTGTTATTTGTATATGCCCTTCGATACTGGGGCCCTGATTTGGTTAATAAACTTATTTCTATTTCTATAGGTATTTTTTTACATGTGGCAATACGTTTGACCACATACTGTAGTGTTAGTAATTGTGTTGTGTTTTGTTTGTCTTCCTCTTGTGTCTTGTGTACCCAATATATGTTGCCAGTTTCTGTGGATTGTCCATTCTGTTTCTCTTACGTTTATTAAGTCATTCTATCTATTATTATCAAATGTTTGGTTTTCAGATGTTCCTGACAAAGATAAAGAGATTGATACAGCAACAATGTATGTAATTTTATATTTCATAAAGTGAAGGAACGAGAAAAAAAATAGAGAAATGTAAAGTTTTGTTTACTCGTATGAGTTTCGGGATAACTTTTTCGCTTTTTTTATTTTAATGAATAGCCATGGTAATGAAGCAAACGTTTATGAAATATAGACAATAAAGGTCAGTAATGAAATTAGTATAAACAATGTCAATAATCCATTGAAAGTGTTAGTAAGAATGGCATCTGAAAAATCCCAAGAATTTACGAGTGAACATTTTACTTTGACATTTAAATTGTTCAGGAGTAAAACAGAGTGAAAATCTTTTTGATAATTTCATAAACGAGCCGGGCGAATTATGAAATGTAAAGTTTTGCTAACCTGGTATAATCGCAAGAAAGACAAAACTTGTCTACATGAAAGAGTACCCGTTTGTTTACCTGAGGACAAAATAACTTAATAAAGTTCATCCCATTGTCTCATTTGTTAGAGTCTTCAGTGTTAATTTTTTTTCTACGGACATGTGAAATAGTGAACATTGACGGTAATAGAAAAAGGGAAATTTCCAGATTATTATTTTTTTTGTATTTACATACATATATATATTTGACGTATTGTTTGTATTAAAGCTTGATGCTTTCTCTCTATTTTTGAAACTGTAGTTTTTAATTTTTTATTGTATTTTTTTTTCTTCTTTGTTTATTTTATTCAGAAGTTGTGACACTTTTCTTTATATGGTGTGTGGTTTTTTTTCTTTCATTAAATTAATGCCTTATAAGTTTTTGAAATTATAAGTTATAAGGTCTTGGTATGCAATAAACACGTTCACATGGCTAATTTGCATAAAGTTATATATGTAATGTCGACCAATCAAAAGCCTCCGATCCAAGGTCGACTCGGAATAGTATACCAGAAGTTAATTCTGTAAACAAAACATGGGGAACATGCAGCTTACTTTTTTCTCTCTTATTTTAATCATAATGATATAACGATAGTTTTTCTGGTAAGAGGTAAAACATACAAACACAATTATCATGTATAATCCATTTTAGAACTACTGTGCCCAAGTGTGTCAACGTTTCAACTAGTCATATAATATATGACTTCGCATTTATAAAGTCTAATTTTAACGCTTTCATGCTGATATTTTCATTTTTATTTTTTATGAATAATATTTGTCGAGTATTAAGCACACAGAGAAAGCTCAAGGTATAACTTTTGTTTTTAACGGTGTTTTGAGCTCAAGCCTGTCTTCAACACACCTTCAATTTGCCAGTCGTCTGTCTGAAAATATATTATTATACCCTCCACCCGCTAACAAAGTTTGGGGGGTATATAGGAATCACCCTGTCTGTCCGTCCATGTACCTTGTAAACGCAACTCCTCCTAATCGACTTATTGGATTTTTATGAAACTTTACACATTTGTAGTACACTACCTGCAGATGTGCATGAAGGAATATGGTTGCTGTCCAAAATTTAAAAGGGGAGATAATTCAACTTATACTTTCACGAAAAGGGGGGGGGGGGCATGTACCTTGTAAGCACAACTCCTACTAATCTGCTTATTGAATTTTTATGAAACTTTACACAGTTATAGTACACAACCTGCAGATGTGCATGAAGGAATACCGTTGCTGTCTAAAATGTAGAATGGGAGATAATTCAACTTATACTTTCACGAAAAGGGGGGTCGTGTACCTTGTAAGCGCAACTCCTCCTAAACGGCTTATTGCAGTTTTGTTAAACTTTACACAGTTGTAGTACACTACCTGCAGATGTGCATGAAGGAATATGGTTGCTGTCCAAAATTTAAAGGGGAGATAATTCAACTTATACTCTCACGAAAAGGGGGGGGCATGTACCTTGTAAGTGCAACTCCTACTAAACTGCTTATTGAATTTTTATGAAACTTTACACAGTTGTAGTACACAACCTGCAGATGTGCATGAACGAATACCGTTGCTGTCTAAAATTTAGAAGGGGAGATAATTAACTTGCTAATATACCTGTATTCCAAAGTTTGAACATCATAGTATTGCAAGCGGGGGTATCAGTCATTGAGGTTACTCACAGTTCTAGTTATTTTTCTTTTCTTCATTCATGATGAGGAAGAAATTTCCATTGGGGGGCTGCATTTGTAGGGTTTTTCTATACATAAAAAATGATCTGTATGAAACATTGACTTTCGTGAACACACACTCTTATGAAGCAACATTTTTATGGATATGTATTAGGAATATCTACAGCTATGGCATTGTTAAAAATTGGTAGTATCAATTATAGGGGCTTTCATCAGATAAAATAAAGAGACGAGACATATTTTTAAAGTGTAGACAAAACTATGATGTTTCTTTTTTATTAGCTCACCTGGCCATAGGCCATGTGAGCTTTTGTCATGGGTAAGCGTCCGTCCGTCCGTCCGTTAGCTATTCACATTTAAATCTTCTTCTCTGAAACCACTGAACAGAAATCAGCCAAATTTGCCAGAAATGTTCACTGGATGGTCCTCTACCAGATTTTTGTTTTTGGTGCTGATTTGAAATCCAACATGGCTGCCAGGGTCCATAATGTGTTCTCATTGGCTGAAATTTATAAAAAATCTTCTTGTCAGAAACCACTAAGTCAATTGAATTGTGACTTTGCAGGAATGATCATTGGGTGGTCCTGTACTAAAATTGTGAATCGTTTGCCGATCGGAAATTCAAGATGGCCACCATGACTCGACTTAGATTAACATTGGACCCTATGGGAATTTCACATTTTCATCTTTTTTTCTGAAACCACAAAACTGATTTCAACCAAACTTGGCAGAAATGTTTATTGGATGGTCATATACAAGATTTTTGTTTTTGGCGGTGATCGGAAATCCAACATGGCTGCCAGGGCCCATAATGTGTTCTGATTGGTCGAAATTTTAAAAATCTTCTTGTTAGAAACCACTAAGCCAATTGAATTGTGACTTTGCAGGAATGATCATTGGGTGGTCCTGTACTAAACTTGTGAATCGTTTACCGATAGGAAATTCAAGATGGCCGCCATGACTCGACTTAGTTTAACATTGGACCCTATGGGAATTTCACATTTTCATCTTTTTTTCTGAAACCACAAAACAGATTTGAATCAAACTTGGCAGAAATGTTCATTGGATGGTCATATACAAGATTGTTGTTTTTGGCAGTGATCGGAAATCCAACATGGCTGCCAGGGCCCATAATGTGTTCTGATTGGTCGAAATTTAAATAATCTTCTTGTTAGAAACCACTTAAAGCCAATTGAATTATGACTTTACAGGAATGATCATTGGGTGGTCCTGTACTAAACTTGTGAATCGTTTGCCAATCGGAAATTCAAGATGGCCACCATGACTCGACTTAGTTTAACATTGGACCCTATGGGAATTTCACATTTTCATCTTTTTTTCTGAAACCACAAAACAGATTTCAACCAAACTTGGCAGAAATGTTCATTGGATGGTCATATACAAGATTTGTGTTTTTGGTGCTGATCGGAAATCCAACATGGCTGCCAGGGCCTATAATGTGTTCTGATTGGTCGAAATTTTAAAAATCTTCTTGTTAGAAACCACTAAGCCAATTGAATTGTGGCTTTGCAGGAATGATCATTGGGTGGTCCTGTACTAAACTTGTGAATCGTTTGCTGATCGAAAATTCAAGATGGCCACCATGACTCGACTTAATTTTAACATAGGACCCTATGGAAATTTTTTTTAAAAGTCTTCTCCTCTGAAACCAGTAAGTCAGTTTAAAGCAAACATGGGATGAATGGTCCTTAGGTGGTCAACTTTCAAAATTATGTCCTGTGACCCCGACCTCCATCCAAGATGGCAACCATCAGCGAACATAGTTTTAACATAGGACCCTATGGGAAATATATTTAAAAATCTTCTTCTCTGAAACCAGTAAGCCAATTTAAAGCAAACATGGCATGGATGGTCCTTAAGTGGTCAATTTTCAAAATTGTCTCCAGTAACCCTGACCTCCATCCAAAATGGCCACCTTCAGCAGACATACTGTAGTTTTAACATAGGACACTATGGGGAAAATGTTTTAAAATCTTCTCCTCTGAAACTAGTAAGCCAATATAGCAAACATGTCATCGATGGTCCTTAGGTGGTCAACTTCCAAAATTGTGTTCAGTGATCCCGATCTCGGTTCATAATGGCCGCCGTCAGCAGACATAGTTTTAACATAGGACCCTATGGGAAAATTGTTTAAAAGTCTTCTCTTCTGAAACCAGTCAGCCAATTTAAAGCAAACATGGCATGGATGGTCCTTGGGTAGTATACTTTCAAAATTGTGTCCGGTGACCACGACCTCCATCCAAGATGGCTGCCATGAGCAGACATAGTTTTAACATAGAACCCTATGGCATTATGGGATTTGAATAGTAACTTAGATGTATTCAGCATGCAGACATTCTTAAGAGGACTTATTTATGTCAGGTGAGCGATACAGGCTCACCTGAGCCTCTAGTTTGATACACATAGTAAAAATGAAACTGAACCATACTGGAGATCAGAATGGGGTAACTATATAAAATTTAGCTTCAGTTCAGTAATAGTAGGGGCGTAGCAATTTTATTTCGAAACACATTTCAATATCATATTGAGAAGGAAATAAAAGATAGTGATGGGAACTTTATCATTTTGAGCTTTAGAATTAATGATACTCTGTGGACACTGGTAGCAATATATGGGCCGAATAATGATGAGCCTCAATTTTTTACAAATCTACAATGTCAAATTTAAAGCTTAGGTAACACATCAGTAATAATTGGTGGCGATTGGAATGTGCCTCTTGACTATAGTATGGATACGTTGAATTATATGCATAAAAATAATGAAAAAGCACAAAAACAAATTCACTTTATGATGGAGCAGCTTGACTTAGTTGATTCTTTTCGAGAACTTAATCCTGATATAAAGAGGTATACATGGAGAGGTCCTGCTAAAAAACAAGCTAGGCTAGATTACCGGTATTTCCTTATTTCTTCTCATCTTCAATCATTTATTCATGAGTCTAATATTGGTATAGCATATAGGTCTGACCACTCACCAGTGTATCTAACATTTCCGTTTACAGAACACGACAGGGGTAAGAAGGGAACTTGGATGTTCAATAATCGTCTCTTGCAGGATGAAGAATATATTAAAATTGTAAAAGATTGTATAGCCGAGGTAATTGGTCAATACAAAACAGAAGATAATGAGAACATGTTTGATATTAAGTTCAGTATTGATGACCAGCTGTTTTGGGAAACCTTAAAAATTATGCTACGTGGTAAAACCATATCATACTCTACCTTTAAGAAAAAAGAGAGAGAAAATATTGAATTTGAACTTGAATCAAAGCTCACTATTTTATATCAGAATGGGGGAACACATGAGGAGGAAATTTCTAAATTAGAATCCGAGTTAAAAAATATAAGGGAAGAAAAAGTCAAAGGTATAATTACAAGAGCTAAAGCTAAATGGAACATAGAAGGTGAAAGAAGTACTCGTTACTTTTGCAATCTTGAAAAAAGACACTACACCGAAAAAATTATTCCAAAATTAATTTTGGAGGATAATACTGAATTTACACATCAGAAGGATATTTTAGTACAACAAAAATTATTCTATCAAACTCTATATGAAAGTAGAGGGACCATTTTCACAGATGAACACTTGGAATCTTTTTTTGAAGATAATAATCCATATATTTCTAAATTAAAACAAGATAAAAAATTAGACCTACATGTAGAAGGGGAACTAACTCCCCAAGAAACCCTTTCTGCACTAAAGCTTATGAAAAATGGTAAGTCTCCTGGTATGGATGGTTTTACCACTGAATTTTATAAATTCTTTTGGAAAGATATAAATCCGTTTTTGATTAGATCCGTCAATCATGGATATGAAAAAGGTCATTTATCTGTGACCCAAAGACAAGGAGTTATTACTTGTCTTCCAAAAGAGGGCAAGTCAAAATTTTATATAAAGAATTGGCGTCCTATTTCCTTATTAAATGTTGATTATAAAATATGTTCTTCTAGTATTGCACAAAGATTAAAAAAAGTCTTGCATACAATTATTAGTGAAACACAAGTACTTGAAGTAGGTTTTATGAAAGGTAGATATATTGTATATTGGTGAGTGTACCCGATTAGTATGTGTTCTCATTGATAGATGTGAGGATGAAGAAATACCTGGTCTACTCATACTTTTAGATTTTGAAAAGGCCTTTGATTCGCTTGAATGGTCTTTTATATCCAAATCTTTAGAGTTCTTTGGCTTTGGTGAGTCTATTATTTATTGGTTTCAAACACTATTAAAATGTAGAGAGTTGGACATTTAATCTGAAAGATTTGTAGTAAGGAGGGGTGTTCGTCAAGACGACCCTTTATCTCCTTAGTTATTTATAATTGCTGTGGAGCTACTTAGTGCTGCATTGAAATTTAATCCAAAGATTAAAGGTATCAGTATTAATAACTCAGAATTTCTTATCAGCCAGTATGCTGATGACTCGACATTGTCTCTAGCCGTTGATGAGAATTCATTAAATGAAGCTTTAAATATGATATCGCTTTTTTCCATCTGTTCTGGACTGAGAGCAAATTTGAATAAAACACAGGTAGTTTGGATTGGGGCCAGATGGGGCTGTGGATTGGAACTTAAAACAAATACAGATATTGAATGGAATCATTCGATTCTGGCTCATTTAAGTTGCTCAGTATTCAATATTATCTTGCTAAGGATGATAGATACATAGATAACTACTATTCAAAGTTAGAAAAGATTAAGAAGCTTTTGAATGATTGGTCCCTCAGAAATATATCCCTTTTGGGAAAGATTACAGTTATTAAAACATTAGCATTGCCTATTCTTGTACAGTGTTTTACTGTTTTACCAGATCCACCGGATCATATTATTAAATCTTTATAGAACATTTTCTATATATTTATATGGAATGGTAAGACAGATAAAATAAAACGATCTACATTAATTTATGATTATTCAAATGGTGGTTTAAAAATGCCCCATATTCAGTCCTTCATTCATGCTTTAAAGGTATCCTGGATCAAGAAAATTTTAGACCCCTTGAAACAAGGTCCTTGGAAGGTGCGCATGCTAATATCATACCATTTAGATGCATCTGGTGGAGAAAAACTTTGGTATCTCTCTCCCTCAGGGCTAAAACAATTGGCAAAAAGATTCAATTCTTCTTGGTGAGACGTCATTTTACATTATGCTAGTATTGTGATAATCCATCCACAGCCCCAGAGGAAATTTTAAGCCAACCACTTTGGCTAAACTCTGAAATTAAAATTGGAGGAAAACCAGTTTTATATCAGCATTGGGCAAAAGCGGATGTATTTTTTATTAATGATTTATTGATCAAATGAAGGTGGGTTTCTAAGTTTAGAACAGTTTCCAAACAAATATGGCATAATTTCAAATTTTTTAGAATACCTGTATAATGGTTTACTGAAAGCAATACCCATGAAATTTAAAGAGGTTATTGCAGTAAATAACAAATTAGAAAAAGTTTGTGACAGATATGTGACAGTGTTGAACAATACTTTAAAGCCTACAAAACCTTTTCACAAGATGATGTTAGAAAAACATAATGTGCATCTTACAAAATCACAAGAAAAATGGCAGATTAGACTTGAAAAATGAATTGTAAAAGAGGATTGGCACATTATATACTCAATACCTTTCACAACTCTTATTAGTACAAAACTTCAAGCTTTTCAGTATAAAATTAACTTAAGAATTCTTTTTACTAATGAAAAGTTGATGAAATGTAATTTATCTGAAACTGAAATGTGCAGCTTTTGTTTTGAAACTAGAGAAAGCTTGTGGTACGCTTATTTTTCCACTGCCCTCATGTCCATCTTATTTGGCTTCAGGTTGCACATTGCTTACAAACAAAGTGTAATATTGACTTTGTTATATCACCAGAAATCTGTATACTTGGTGTACTCACTGGTCAATATTTCAATATATTGAATACATTAATAGTTATAGTTAAGTATTTCATTTATGTTTGTAAATTGAAAAATCAAATCCCAGTATGGAAAGACTGTGTTGAATATATCAAGTATTGTAAAAAAAATGATTTTGATTCTCTGTACTTGTGTACCCCCAAGAAATCAAATAGTTTAAAATGTAAGTGGAATTCTATTTCTTCATTGCTTCAATGAGTGTGGTGTTTTCAGTGCCTTATTTCAGGTCAAAAATACAAAGCAAAACTTTTGGACTGGTGTTTAAAAAAAATATAATCATATGTGAATAGAGGTATTTACAATTTTTTGTGTCAAATTATATTAGTATGGTGACATTATCCATGATTGTTTTGCTATTTGTATTGTGATGTGTGCATAATTGATCAGAATAAAATATATATTACAAAAAATAATCGCAAAGGATCTGATAATGCGAGTTATTTTTATTTCTTGGCTGTTTGGTTACAACTGTATCTTCATTTACGAAACCACTTTGTTGATGTGAAATGTTGACATGAATATTCATTGGGTGTTGATCGGAAATCCAAGGTAACAAACACTGCATTGGACTCTATTGGGAAACATATGTCTAATTTGAAACTACAAAGCTGAGTAAACCCAAACGACACTTAGATGATATTTGGGTGGTCTTGAATATTCTTTTTAGCTTTTTATTGGAGGTGCGGATTAGAAATCTAAGATGGCTTCCACCGCAGAACATACAATGTAGGTGAACATGGTAAAAATGTCTTCTTATTAAATACAAGAAAGATGAATCTTAATTACATACATGTATGTATGGTTATTACATGTAGATGACTATTTACAAGATGACTGTCATATCTGGACATAGTTAATGATACATTAATATTCTCTGTAAGATCTTAAAACCAATTTGGCACCAATTGGACTGTTCTCTACTTAGTTAGAAACTGATCAGAAAAGAAAGATACTGCAAATGTATCATAATATCTGTCTAGTATATTAGTCCATTTTACACGAAAATCAATTCACATTTAAATTTCTTAAATGCTTCTGGTGTCAATTCTCGTATTTGAATCAAACTTTCCAAGCAAAAATGCAATTTGATTTGAAAACATAACCTCTCTTTGGCCATCTAACAGATACACATGTTAAGAATGATAGCTCTTGGTTTAGTTGGCATACTATTTATTTTAAACTGGCTTACATTACTAGTGTTGGGTGTCACTAGTAGAGCAGGAACTGCTTAGCCCTTCCGATGCACCTGAGTTCACCCCCGATTTTTAGTTCTTGTTTCTCAGTCTTGAGTTTTCTCTGTAGTTTGTTTTTGTAAATCATTGTTTGTCCTATTGTCCCTTTTCTTTTGCCCATTGAATAGTCCTTCTTCGACTTACTGCTTAACCCTTTGTTTTTACTTTTAAACTAAAGACATAATACATTCATTATTTGGCCTTATTTTGATTATTTAATGTGATTTTGCTTGAATATAATAAAAAAATCATTTGTTATTCCATAGTCCACGTCTGATCACGCTCCGATTAGTCTGGTGGTGGCAGGCCATTTTATGGATGGGAGAAAATAGAGTAGCAGGAGAAAACCACCGACATTCTTAAATTAATTGACAGGAAATGTTTGACGATACCAAAGGGGTGATCATTAAGTTAAGGGGTATACATAACTTTGTATCCAGTACTCCTTACTATGGATGGGGATTCAACTCATAACATTTCCCAACTCTACACTAAAAGACAGATTAAAAGAATTAATTTGACTATGTTTCATAGAATAGAATATCTTGTTTTAGGAAAGGGCATGTCTTATTTGATTTTAAAAAAAACTCTCAGATTCTAATAAAAAGCCATGTCTACTTGATACATTGACTTACACATAGACATTGCAAATGAGGACCGGATAAAAATGATAATTTATGACAAAATAATTGATTTCAATTTTCCCATTGTGAACATTCTATTTATATGTAGTATTATTCCAGCAGCACCTGTATGTGTAGTATATATCTCTCAGTTTGTGTTCATATTAAATTTCTGTAATAGAGGATTGCTGCTAACCAGGAAACTACTGAACCAAGGGTTAAAATTGAAGTCTTCACTTCGAAGGATTAGACGGTGGCTATCATACTGTGCTTAACCGTTACCAAATGTCCGTGTCACAGATGATCACAGTTATGTTTCGTAGTCACAATCCTGTCCTTTCCTCGTTCATGACATTATCGCCGGATTTTAAACATGGGTAGCACAACAATGGGTGCCACAAGCGACACAGATATTGCTGACTTATTCAGAGCACCTGAGTTAGTTCCAGTTTTTAAGTAAGGTTTTTCTTGTTCATATTGTTCAATGACATGTTTTCATGTTTTTAGTTTCGTGTTGTGGTGTCCACTACAATTTCCGCGTAAATACGATGTTTGATTCGTCTTGACTCCCATTTTGTAGGGGATTCATATTCAACACGATTTCCATATAAGATTATAGTCCTGTCGTTTAACAGTAACACAACAGGTGCCACTAGGGGAGCAGGACATTCTTTTTCCTATCTGGAATTTTTAGTGGGCTTTGGGTTGCCCAATCTTTAGTTTTCTGTGTAGTATTTCGTCTACAATTGTTTTGTCTGTCTTTTTACTTTTTGTCATTATATTGTCTGTCCTTCTTCGATTATGGTGTCTGATTACCCCTTTTGGTATCTTCAAACTCTTTTTAATCAGTACATGTAATACTTATCTAAACAGATGTTAATTTTTTGTTTAAATACCATATATTTCAGTGTTGTGCCTATTGTAGTCATAATGGTAGGATTTATCATAGGAATGGCTTATTGTGTATACAGATCACGTAAGTAGAGTAAATCAGAGTCTGTGTTCCTTACTTATTTATAAAGTTGCATCAATTAATGAAAAATCCAGGGGTTTACAGGGGTTCTAAAGATATAGATATAGCTATTATATAACTTACATTTTGTAACAGTTTCTATGTGGCAATATTCGAGAGAAAAAAATCTCATCTGCTCAGCTGATTGAAAAAACACTTTTCTGAATGATTTTGATATTGTGATAAATTAATTGTTCTTATTATATGACAGTTAAGCTTCCTATCTCTATGGTTTTACCATGATATTTGCTTTGTTCTGTCATTTTTTCCCCTTCCATTTATTTGGTTTTGTTGTTTGGTTTTATGGTGTTTAATGCCACTTTCAACAATATTTCAGTTATATCATGGTAGTCAGTTTTATTGGTGGAGGAAACCGGAGAAAACCACCGACTTGCCACAAGTCACTGATAAACTTTATCACTTAATGTTGTTCACCTCGCTCTGAGTGGGATTCGAACCCACAACATCAATGGTGATAGGCACCGATTGCATAGGTAGTTGTAAATCCAACTACCATACGATCACGACCACGACGATCCCTCTTCCATTAATTAATTTCATCTTTACTTAAGATGTTTTGCTAAAGAGTTTAGTTTTAGATTTTTTTTCCTTTTCAAGAAATGAACTGTGGTGTTTGTTATGATGTTTGTTTCAAAGGAATTTAAAATAATACAGATTTGTTTCGCTATACAATAAGTGACCAATAAAGACCTGTGGAATTATAATTTAAAAAAAAAATCTTTCGTTTTTGGTCACCTAACAAAATCTGGTATCAGGTCATGTCATGTAACCTTTCATTCATCTTCTACCGTCCAATTATATGTCGCCATGATATAGCTGAAATATTGCTGAAAGTGACGTTAATTACACACCAAAATTCCAATTCCAATTATATGCAATATAGCAATATATATTGCCCAATCAGACAAAGCTATCAGCGTGTGCTCGATTTTGCAGTAAGCGAAGCGAATAATATAACCTACTATTTTTTAATACGATATAGATTACTTAATTTTAGTTTGGAAACAAACATGTCAACAGACAAATCGACAAAGCATCGACTACGTTTTTTCATTGGATTTTAAGACCTCAACATTTGGGAGGAAAGTCACTGATTGGTTGTTTGGAAATATTACCCCTAATATGATCCCTTTTGGAATGTTATGGTATTGCCAATAAAAATACACCCCCAAAAGCATCTAATTTTTATTAGAGTGCTTTAGAATGTAAATATTGCTCGTCCGTAATAAAGGTAAACAATTTGTAATCTTATTAACTTACATTTTCAGGAATTAAAAAGAAAAGACAGAAACAAACAGGTATTTATCCATATTAGGGTTTATGGCTAGATAGTAAAAGAATTTATTTGAAATGATGAAATATACTACAAATATGATCATATTGCTCATCCATTAATCTCTGAATTTATGTAGGAACCCCTCCCACTCCCAATTACCCACCACAGGCCATACATGTACAACACAGCTTCTTCTCTGCCTCCCTGTCAACACTTGATGTGTTTTACACCATATACACACCAAGGTTGGATACACCAGGTAATCCTGGATACAGTGGCCGAGTAGAATATAAAGCAGTGTAGAGTAAAACAACATAAGTATTAAAAAAATACAAAGTCAGGTTTGGGCAAACTAACCACAGTTTTTTTTTGCTTTTCAAAGTGGCCAACAAAATCGTTTACAGCTGTGCCATCAGGACGGCTGCAATCATGAATCAGACGTACACCCCCATCTGGTTTGGGAATTACCCCTAAGGGACTTATAATTCTCGGGGAGGATTCAGTCAAAACATAGTTCCCACATTCAATTTCATTTAATATTTGCAAATGGGCTTTTTCGTATAATTGGCTACCAGGTAGGACAGAAGGATGATTTTTTGCCAAAATGTCTACTGGCAGATTTTCTTGATTAGCAATATCAAAGCCAAATTCAATCCCATGAAGTAAAAATGTTTTATCAAAATCATTTTCAAGTTCATTTTCCCAAGCTTCAAGATTAAGATCACGCATCTAGAATTTACCAAGCCTGCTAGTTTTTTGGATGTGGGAAAGAGTGTTTAGAGGCAGAGTGCAATTTTCCACAACCTGGCATGTTACAAGAGTGCTCAAATTTGCATGCAGCCAGAGTACAACCCTGGCGTGAGTTAAAATTTTTGCATATCTCCTTGCCTGATGCCGAATGCAAAGTAAATTTCCCCTGATATTGGACCCCCCGTTGTGGTTGTGGCTTGGAGGGGCGTGCCATTTTGGGTTTTTGAAAAACAGTTTGGATATGAGGTATGTCTGTACCCCATCTGAACTTATGTCTACCCTGTAGACGTCAATATTCTCTGTCATAGAACAGAACAGAGGTCATGTCATGGGTAGTAATCAATTGATAAATCCTGGTCGTTTGTAAGACAGATAATCAATTATGTTTGCTTGGTTTAAACTGTCCTCTTCTAACATTTTATGCAAAATGGCCAAACTAGCCAGACCATTGATATAAAGAAATTAATTCCAGCTTAAGCTTGGAAGGCCCAGATTTAAAAATTAACTGTCCTGTCGACGAATAAGATAACAAGGTTTCATCATTAAAACTTATGCCAGAGGCACTTACAAAGTCAACAATATCATGATAATTATTATCTTGAGTATTTGATAAAGATTTAATATATATTTGAGGGTCTTGCCACGAAAAATTTTCCCCAGTACCAATTGGTTGTCCATGATGTTGCTGCTGTTAAAGCTGGCTCAATACCTCATCCACATAAGCATCACCAGTGTTTATAGAATTGTTTTCATTATTAAGTGGAAGGTCCGGTTCTGCATGCCCCAAATCTGATGTGTCATTGTCGCATCTTCCGACAAAAATTTTTTTTTAGCTGCTTTAAGTAACATTTTAATTTGTCCCACTGGAATGAAATATACTACAAATATGATCATATTGCTTCTCCTAACCATGGCTAAACAATATTAACAGAATATTAAGTAAATAAACGTTAGAGAAAACCGAAGAGGCAATCACGAATGAACCATCCAGAGAAACTGGCAACGCTAGGTACACAAGACACAGGACGATGACAAACAAAACAAACAAAAACACAATATGTGTTGGACACTACTATGCCTAAGCAAACAAAAATAACGTAAATTAGACATGGCACTTTTGCAGTGAACAAAATACAAATAAAATGGAAAAAATACAATTTAGAGCTCTGAAATTTATCTACAGATCCCTCCAAGTGTATCAACGATCAAACACTCAGGTCGGACACAGAGTTTTGTCGGACTTCACTCTTAAAATTGTCCGACAAATGTCCGACCAAATCCTCCCAGGTCGGAGTGAGAGTCTCCACTCTCAGATAGTTAAACTGTAAACAGGAAACGTCCCCAAATTCTGCTAACCAATAAATTTGTGCATAAAGAAACATGCGTATCTTAGTAAAGCTGAAGTAAATGAGTGATATACAGTGGTACGGAAAGTATAGATATGTTAACGGCTGTCACGGGCGATATATACAATAATATCCATGAATAAAATGTATTAACATGCAGGTCCCATGTTTTAAGTGCACTAGAAGTGAATATTAATATGTCCCTATGTACTCGCGACAATCGATGCCAAGGCCCTTTCACTTGCTGCAGACAGTTGCCGGTTTACGATATCGGGTGCGTTTGCTCTTTTACTTGTTTGCCAAATGTAGGGCGAACGAACTCGGGTAAATAATTCTAATTTATACATTTATTTCTTTAAAGGCAAATTTGGATTAAAATTATTTAGTAAAATTTAAGTTTTATTTTGTTCATGGCGAATGGGTCATCAATCCGTAAATCCCGGGGTTTTTTTCTTGAAAATTGGCAGTCTGCGGAGTCCTGATATAGGTGAAATAATATTTTATTAGTGTATTCTACGTTTTTTTTTTTTTACAGTTTACCTGTCAAAACATCACTCATCTCAGCATGTTGTCGCGTCATGCATTCATGATATACAAATACACCTATCACAGGTGTGAAAAAAAACGTTGCTCAAGACTCTTTTTACTAAGACTTGTAAACATAGATAACTATTCTGTGTTTTCGATTTTCAAGCCGTCTTCCAATTTATTTGTACTTAAAAAATAAATTTATATCTTTTTTCTTATATATGTGTATAAATATCTTAATAAAAATAAATACATTTACGGTGAGAAATTATTATACCTCATGATATCATTATTTAGGTAAATACTTATTAGACAGATTTTTTTTTAAACCATTTTTTCTTTTTAATTGATAACTGACCCAAGCTAAATAAATGAAATGTGACTTAATTTGTTAATTATATAAATCCTTGCCTTCTATAAATTTTGATTTCTTATCTAATTCTTATTCTTATTATGTAACAATATGGTCAGGTTGTTATTTTCATTGAATGGCATCTCAAAATAGATGGCTTCACAGTAGGGGCTCTTCCTGTATATTGGTTACATCCTGTATATTACAACTGACAGCTAATGCATGACAAACAATTGTAATCAGCCATCGTTATCATGAAATACATTTTTTAATCTTTATTTTGATGATGGCACCTAATTCCCATCACCTAATCCAAATTAGTATAGTAGAGGAGTACCGTATTTTTCGGACGATAAATCTAGATAAAAATGACGATTTTGTTTACAGTACAAAAAATGTATACCTTTATTTTGCTGTAGGTTTATTTCTGAATAAGAAGACTCGTATCATCAATGTTCTTGGTGTTATTTCTTTTTAAAATAAAGCAATAAAAGTATACTAACAGGGGGTGCAATTCTGGGCATCAAATATTCAACATCCGGAAACAAATCAATATTCAATGATTGAAGTGTTATGGAAAATCAGTTCAATATTGTATTTTATAATAAAATATATACTATAAAAAATGTATCTTGTTGAAAAAAATCACAGGGTGGATCGATTTACAATATAAAATTATTATCACAAAATATCTAAATATAGCTATAGCTTTCCATCAAACACGAGCATGCGCACATGATTGTAGTAAAAAATGGCGGTTGCAATACATCTCACAGTAAACAAGCTTTTTATACTAAATATACTGGAAAATAATTTATATCAGTTTCGTTACTTAATCAATATTTTATTGCAATAATTTATATGAGGCTATGGGTGTTTAAATGTCACTTTTCAACAATATTTCAGTTATATATTGACCTTTGAGCTACCTTTCCTGGCGCGAATATGGTGCAAGGTAGAAATACATTAGGGTATTTAAACCGGACATTCTACATACCGGAAAGAAAGTACGCTTACAAATATGCATCGATCACAAAATGTTTGACATGTTCACCTCGAGAAATGTAAAAAAAAATCTTTAAATATCCACTCTCACGTCCGACCTAATAGTCGGACTTATAGAGTGTTGACTCTCAAATTAAATTTACTTCAATGATTGCAAATGTACCTACAAACAAATAGTAATAAAAAACAACAACATTAAATAGAATTAATTATAATTGTTCTCCCCCTGGCACCTAGAAATTTGTGTCAACAAGATGTTCCTTCCATTATTGACACCTGTAACCTGAGCTAATTAATTCATATCAAGCTGGCTGTAATACCTAGTCCAATACACATATTGCCGTCACAGATGAACAAGTATAGGGACTTGAAATATTTGTAAACGGAATATTGTGTAACTTTAGCCGGTGATTTTTGCATCCGTTATTTCACCTTTATATGGATATCACACTCCGAAAGAATTATCTCTTATTCATTCATGTACACAGCCGTACCGGCCTCACTGACTCTGTTTTAAGTGACAACAGATTTTTTTTTTTTAAATCGTCAGTGATTTTTCCAAACAAAGTCAAAACGCAAACTTAAGTCGAGTTTTTACTCAAATTTAATTTGGTATGTTAAGAAAACTTTTTTCGAGAAATCCAAGCCAGGGCTGGACTCGGCGTATATAATTTTAAAGCTTAGATTTCGGAAAAGTTACGATATTTCTAGCATTCCGATTGTAATCGTAAAATTTCAATGTACTAGAAAGATCTATTAAAATTAAACAGATTAAAGAAACACAAACGGTGTAACTCGAAATTATTGTACAATTCTTTGATTATGAGGTGCTCCTATGCATCGAACGACTGTTGTGCCCGAGCGTGACAAATATTGACCTTGGAGCTACCTTTCCTGGCGCGAATATGGTGCAAGGTGAAAATACACTAGGGTATTTACGTACCCGCACATTTTTGCCGATTTTGTTGATGTTTATACACATTTAACATACATTTGTATATGCATATTTTTCGTCACATTTTTCTAAGCAACAATTGATGACGGGAATCTGATATTTGGTCACAAGCTTCATATATGTATGCAATATTGTGGGAAGCGTTTTTTGGACCCGTCAGATTCCTACTTCCTGTTTGCCGAAGAGCGGGGGTATCATAAGTGAACATTAGCTCACAGTTCATCTTGTTGACACTCAAAATTACTCTTAAACTTGCTTGATATTTGTGCAGGCTATTCCTGCTTAGTAACAATTGAACATGATGTACAATAATGTCCATTAAACGATCACATGTCCAAGTTAATGTGATGTGTACATGAAATTCAAAATGTCAACCTTGTATGACTTATTGTAATTGTATTCTAAATAATATTATGATTGGTGTGTTTATTTATATTCTCCGTGTCCATCACGTATTCCATGCCCATACAACACATGAACTCTTGGTATATGTGGGAGGTGGTGTTACCCCTCGAATGTGTTATTTTGTATTGTTGTACGTTATTATCTTTCTACACAGATCCTCCATTTTCTCTAAACCATTGTTGACTAAGAAATTTTGGGTATATTATGGTAGTGTCAAGCAAACTTGGCAGGAATGCTCCTTGAATGGTTTTCGTTCAATTTGGAAATTCAATATGACACTAGAGCCAATTATTATTGATAAAATTTCAATTTTTGATGACAAGACCCTTATTTAATCCTATGAAAAGAAATCCAATGAAGCCACAATTACAGGACAGTTTAAAACCCCTTCTGGAAAATAAATTAAAATCAAGATTCTAGAAACTCGATTGAACCTAAACTGTACATGAATAGTCACGGATATTCACTTGAAAACTGTTGATTGAAGTTATAATAATTTCATGTTACACTTAATAGATGATGTCCTTCTATCCCTTTGAACTAGAAATATACAGCTATGTAATATTCATACCTTGACCTACACCTTGAACAGTGAGGTCTGGCTAAGAGATGATTTCAATTTCCCCATTGTGAATTTTCCATTTATATGTAGCGATATTTCAACACCATGTGAATATGAAGTATGCTATTCCAGACTTCTGGTTCCTATAAGGATTTCCGTGATAGAGGATTGCTGCTGAAAAAAGTACTGAACCTAAAGTTCCTGATGGTTAGATTTAAATGACCACTTCAAAAGTTTTACAGTCGTCATCTCGATTTGGTTAACTGGAATATCTGTGTTATGAATGGCCATGAATATGTTCAGTTTGTCTCTTAGTTCCTCATTCTTGATTTAAAATGAGATTCACAGCAAGAGTAACACTATTGGAGCATGAACTGGTCCGTTTCCAGTTCATCCCCGGTTTTAAGTGGTAATCACCAGTCTTTAATTTTCTTTGTAGTCCATTGTTTGTACTCATCGTTTTTGTGCTTTTTAGCTCACCTGGCCCAAAGGCCAGGTGAGCTATTGCCATCACTTTTCGTCCGTCGTCCGTCTATCAGCATTTCACATTTTAATCTTCTCTTCAGAAACCACTAGGCCAATTGCAACCAAACTTTGGTGGAATGGTTCTTGGATAACCCCCTTCCAAATTTGGGTCCGGTGATCCCGACTTCCAACCAAGCTGGCCGCCATGCTAAAAATAGAAAAAAGGGGGGATGAAATTGTAATTGTCCATTGCTACTTTAGTATAAGTCAAAATGAGCTCAAATTTTAAATGCAGCTACATGGCAAGGAGTAGTTTAACATATATTCCGTGTTTTTCTGTGAAAATTTTCTGTCAGCCGATGTATACCGATTATGCAAATAAGGCCTATTTTGATAAATTTTTAAATCTTCTCTGAAACCACTGAACCAAATTAAACCAAACCTGGCAGGGATGGCCTCTGGGTGGGTCCCTTTCAATATTGTGTCTGACAGCCCCACCCTCCATTCAAGATGGCTGCTGTTACTAAAAATAGAAATTTCTTCAATTATCCATTGCTGCTTTAGTATAAGTCAAAAGGAGCTCAAATTTTAACTGCAGCTACATGGGAAGGAGTAGTTTAACATATATTCCATTTTTTTTTTGGTGAATTTTTTCTGTCAGCCGATATATACCGATTATGCAAATTAGGTATATTTTGAAACAGAAAAAAGGGGGATGAAATTTTAATTGTCCGTTGCTGCTTTAGTATAAATCAAAATGAGCTCAAATTGTAACTGCAGCTACATGGCAAGGGGTAAGGGGTAGTTTAACATATATTCCTGGTTTTTCTGTGAAATTTTTCTTTCAGCCGTTTTATACTGATTATTCAAATTAGGCATAATTTGAAAAAGATCACATTTAAATCGTCTCCTCTGAAACGGCTGAACCAAATTAAACCAAACCTGCAGGGATGGTCCCTGAGTGTGTCTCTTTCAAAATTGTGTCTGACAGCCCTGCCCTCCATTCAAGATGGCTGCTGTTACTAAAAATAGAAATTTCTTCAATTGTCCATTGCTGCTTTAGTATCAGTCAAAATGAGCTCAAATTTTATCTGCAGCTACATGGCAATGAGTAGTTTAACATATATTCTGGGTTTTTCTGTGAAATTTTACTTTCAACCGATTTATACTGATTATACAAATTAGACATATTTTGATAAAAGATCACATTTAAATCTTCTCCTCTGAAACCGCTGAACCAAATTAAACAAAACCTGGCAGGGATGGTCCCTGGGTGGGTCTCTTTCAAAATTGTGTCCCACAGCCCCACCCTCCGTTCAAGATGGCTGTTGTTACTAAAAATAGAAATGTCTTCAATTGTCCATTGCTGCTTTAGTATAAGTCAAAAGGAGCTTAAATTTTAACTGCAGCTACATTGGAAGGAGTAGTTTAACATATATTCCATTTTTTTTGGTGAATTTGTTCTGTCAACCGATTTATACCGATTATGCAAATTAGGCATAATTTGATAAAAGATCGCTTTTATATCGTCTCCTCTGAAACGGCTGAACCAAATTAAACCAAACCTGGCAGGAATGGTCCCTGGGTGGGTCTCTTTCAAAATTGTGTCCCACAGCCCCGTCCTCCACTCAAGATGGCTGTTGTTACTAAAAATAGAAATGTCTTCAATTGTCCATTGCTGCTTTAGTATAAGTCAAAAGGAGCTCAAATTTTAACTGCAGCTACATTGGAAGGAGTAGTTTAACATATATTCCATTTTTTTCTGTGACATTTTTCTGTCAGCCGATGTATACCGATTATGCAAATAAGGCCTATTTTGATAAAAGATCACATTTAAATCTTCTCTGAAACCACTGAACCAAATTAAACCAAATCTGGCAGGGATGGCATCTGGGTGGGTCCCTTTCAAAATTGTGTCTGACAGCCCCACCCTCCATTCAAGATGGCTGCTGTTACTAAAAATAGAAATTTCTTCAATTATCCATTGCTGCTTTAGTATAAGTCAAAAGGAGCTCAAATTTTAACTGCAGCTACATGGGAAGGAGTAGTTTAAAATATATTCCATTTTTTTTTTGGGTGAATTTTTTCTGTCAGCCGATATATACCGATTATGCAAATTAGGTATATTTTGAAACAGAAAAAGGGGGGATGAAATTTTAATTGTTCATTGCTGCTTTAGTATAAGTCAAAATGAGCTCAAATTGTAACTGCAGCTAAATGGCAAGGAGTAGTTTAACATATATTCCTGGTTTTTCTGTGAAATTTTTCTTTCAGCCGATTTATACTGATTATTCAAATTAGGCATAATTTGAAAAAGATCACATTTAAATCGTCTCCTCTGAAACGGCTGAACCAAATTAAACCAAACCTGCAGGGATGGTCCCTGAGTGGGTCTCTTTCAAAATTGTGTCTGACAGCCCTGCCCTCCATTCAGGATGGCTGCTGTTACTAAAAATAGAAATTTCTTCAATTGTCCATTGCTGCTTTAGTATCAGTCAAATGAGCTCAAATTTTATCTGCAGCTACATGGCAATGAGTAGTTTAACATATATTCTGGGTTTTTCTGTGAAATTTTACTTTCAACCGATTTATACTGATTATACAAATTAGACATATTTTGATAAAAGATCACATTTAAATCTTCTCCTCTGAAACCGCTGAACCAAATTAAACCAAACCTGGCAGGGATGGTCCCTGGGTGGGTCTCTTTCAAAATTGTGTCCCACAGCCCCACCCTCCATTCAAGATGGCTGTTGTTACTAAAAATAGAAATGTCTTCAATTGTCCATTGCTGCTTTAGTATAAGTCAAAAGGAGCTCAAATTTTAACTGCAGCTACATTGGAAGGAGTAGTTTAACATATATTCCATTTTTTTTTGTGAATTTGTTCTGTCAACCGATTTATACCGATTATGCAAATTAGGCATAATTTGATAAAAGATAGCTTTTAAATCGTCTCCTCTGAAACTGCTGAACTAAATTAAACCAAGCCTGGCAGGGGTGGGTCGCTTTCAAAATTGTGTCTTACAGCCCCACCCTCCATTCAAGATGGCTGCTGTTACTAAAAATAGAAATTTCTTCAATTGTCCATTGCTGCTTTAGTATTAATCAAAATGAGCTCAAATTATAACTGCAGCTACATGGCAATGAGTAGTTTAACATATTTTCTGGGTTTTTCTGTGAGATTTTTGCAGACAGTTTATTCCATTTAGGAATATTATGAGATAAAAATCACAATTAAATCTTTTGCTCAGAAATTTGAGCTGAAATGATCTTTGGGTGGCCCACTTTCAAAATTATGTGTAGCACCCCCATTTTCTATTAACTTTAGATGTAAAATTGAAAACCAGGTGAGTGATTGCAGGCTCCTGGGAGCCCCTAGTTCATACAATGTTGATGAATGCTTTCTTCTCTATATTCCTCATTTAAGTCTCTGAATGTAATATGCAAATGAATTTGTCTGGCTGTTACTGTTCCCAAGATACAAGGGGTCGAAATTGGACCGAAATTCAATCTTTCCAAAAAGTCCCCTTTTTTCAGTGCATTCCTTATATAATTTTCTGTCTTGGTATCTAAACACATGTGAACTAGCTTATATGGTTTCTGAGATAAAGGAGGTCAGAGGACCAAAGGAGGCTACTGTGCATACATGCAGTCATGTCTAGAGCGTTCCAACAGATTTCTTGTAGCTCTTACTGTTTAAAAGATATGAAGTTCCAAAAGTGACCAAATCAAACGTCCGAGCATTTAAAGTTTTATTTCATTTATTAATGTTTTCAAATAATATGTCGACTGGATTGAAAACAAACTGAATGAATAATCAGTTGGCCGATACAGGCTCATGTGGGCCTCTGGTTAATCTTGTATGTCGTGTTCAACTAATTTCTTAATAAACGATGAATCTTGATAAACATTATATATCTTATATGTTTTCTTCTTCCAGGTACTGACGAGGAAAAGGAAGATTTATGTAATTTGGACATCGAAATGAAGAATCAACAAGGTAAAACCTATATAGGTCTGGTCCAAACTGATTGCTTCTGTCAAGTAAATATTTTGGATCGACAGACCAATCCTAATTTTAATTAGATTGAATCCTCCTACAGAAAAAAACAAAAAAGCATTAGGAAAACTGACCATCCAATTTACACATTTTAAATATTATATACACACTATACACAGTATCAAGTTAATGCGATTCTGCTGGTGTACTTTATTGTGGGTTTATGTTTGTTAGACATTGAAATGTTTAGCTACATATTTTAGCTCACATGACCAATGGCCATGTGTCCCTTTTTCAATCATTAGTCATTTTAGTCTTCGACTTGGAAACCATTAGGCCAAATTAATTATATACCATTTAAGGTCCATCCACCTTTCATCCAAATGGCCAGCGTAACTTAAATTAGAAAGGAACATGGTCATTTTACCCTTTAATGTTTTCATTGATTTAAAACACAGATTGTGTTTATTAATACGGTAATCGATGTGATATTTAGACAATATTTACATTATATGCCGCATTTACAATTGCAGCCGCATTGGTGGTGTAATGGTCGATCGGGTCAAATCAAAGACTATAAAATGGGTATATGTTTTTTTCTCCGCTAAGCACGCAGCATTAAATAGAAAGAGCAAAGACTGTTTGGATCAGAGTCGGGATAATGTGTCCGAGTATGGCGACATGTCTATCTGATTCCTGTTGCTTCAGTGAGCTTGCACTATTAAAATCCAACTAAGCCTGTTGGTCTAGTACAAAGCGGACCTCATCATCATTTCATTGAAAATTAACTTGTTCTCACCATGATATAGCTGGAAAATTACTGGGTTGTTGTTAAAAAACAATCACTCACTCACTTTTCAAAAGCATTACTGGGGTATTATTGTACAAAAACATAATAACAGTCAAAATTAAAGTATATTTTGTACACTGTGAAGTAAAAGACTCTCGTGATTCAACAATTATGAAATGACTTGGCATTACCCGTAGCAGGAGATTCCGAATATTAGCGCGGAAAATAGAGTTCGGAGTATTCAGACTTTTCCGAATGAGAAAAAAAATATTTTCGTGAAAAAACAGAGGATTTTGATGAATTTCCATATTGTTTCCGCATATAATTCGGAAATCAGTTCGGAATTGTCCGAATTAGCTCGTAAAAAAATTTGGAATTGTCCGAATACTCAGAATGAGCTCGGAAAAAATTTGGGAATTGTCCGAATACTCCGAATTGACCTCGGAAAAAAATTCGCAATTGTCCGAATACTCCGAATGACCTCGAATTTTTTTAATTCGGAATTATCTGAATTGACCTCTGAAAAAATTCGGAATTCTGAATTAAGGTCGGAAAACTACCACCCTTATTCGGAAGATATTGTCAGATTCGGAAATTATTCCAAGCTAGCTCTGAGAAAATTTCCGCATTAGCTTTGCCACTTTTGGTGCAATTTCTGAACTTCATTCGGACAAAAATTCTGTATAAATTTTTTTATACATAAATTTCCATAAAATCAGAAAAAGTAGATTTATGTCTGACAATGAAATCATTTAACATAATATACTTTTTGTTTTATTTTAATTCTTCAAAGAAAAAACAATGTCCACTATCTTTGTAAAAAAGTGTTTTTGACACTATTGTCTAAGTAGATATCTAATTTTAAAGCTCATTGAATAGGTTTCACTTTAATGCTTCTGCCAACTTCCCAGTAACATCCTTTTTAGATACATGTGGCCACCAATAATATCTGAAAAAGAAAGATTTTTTGTAATGCATGTAAATATCAAAGCATGTTTTTTTTATTCGTGCTTTATCACTATCAGTATCAGTTGATAATGTGATTTTGTTTCATATACATTTATTGCACATCCACTCAGATTGAAATATTATTTGTTGTTATTTTACATCATGTACAGGAATATCAATTAATATTTTTAAACATTTGAAAGCTTATATCAACTTCCCTACATTAACATGTCTATCTCTTTCTCTCATAATTTGTTTACGACTTAGAAAATGTGATGTCATTTAATCATTTGCAGCGTAGAAGACAAATCCTGGACATTATATTTATATATGGGGCTATAATGGTCATAATCGCATGCAAGTTGCAATTACCTATGCAAATCTTGCAACCCTGCTTATGGTGAGGTGTACTCGATAGAACATCAATATCAAATTCACTTGCAGTATTATGTCAATTTTCTCAAATAATTTTGAACGAAATATGTTATGTTTTGGTAATATATTGTCTTTTTAATGATTTATATGTAACAGAGAAGACATCGTAACTTTATAACTTGTGTCTAATTCATTGTCAATAAAATATGTCTTGAGTAAAGTACAACATTATATGACAAAGATTGTTAGTGACTTATGACAGGTCGTGGTTTTCTCCAGGTCCTATGGCTTCCTTCACCAATAAAGGTGACCGCCACAATGTAACTAAAATACTATTGAAAGTGGTGTTAAACATCATGATCATAACCCTCTTTTACTATATGCAAGTATTAAACTAAAATAAATTTAACAAAAACTGGTTTTTATGGTAGATATTTTCATTCTTCTATCATTCATATTGCATTTATTAACATGATGGTTATCAAGAATTCATAATGGCAGCTCCCTTAGAGTAGAAGACAATCAAATGATAAACAGATTTTGAACTTGACACCAAATGCATGCCAATGTATAATTTACCTGATGTTTATTCCACAACTAGTACTGTACCTAGTACAGCAAATTTACAAGTTGTTGCTGCATGTTCTGTGTGGTTATCTGTAAATACTGGTTCTCAATCTTGGTGGTATTGAGTTGATTCTGTAGACATTGTATTTGTTGGTTGTTGCGAGTGACCTCCTCTTGTAGAATGGTACAATCTACACATACTTCGTGATTTTGCGTGCTGGTTGAAGGCTCTGGAGACATTAGGATGTCCATAGATTCTTTGAAGAGTTGACTTGCTGGTAAGTAACTATAATATAATTGTATTTTCATTAAGTTTTAGGATAAATAATTGTTAGCAAAGCTAATAATCAATTTAGAAATACAAATACTACATGTAATAACTACCATTATTATATGACTTCAGATAATGTCTTTTCGACGTAATGCACTGTGAATATAACATTCCAACATCTTGTACCATACGAAACCAAAGAAAACGTCATGATAAAATCAACATATAAAATGTGTCGTATAATAAAACAATTAATGACTTTCAATTCGATGGATACCAGGATTTATTAACCCAAGAATAATATATTTGGCCGTGGTAAATATAATGTTCCTGGGTTAATAAATCATTGTATCCGCCTCATTAAAAGTCATTAATTGTATATTATCTTTTTCTACTTATGATTTTACAACCAACTTGCGTCTGAAATTTAAAAAAAAAAAAAATTGATCTGTTGACGTCTTGACGATATGTTTTTCAATTACACTTTTTTCATTCAAAGTGAATCAGTACAATGTAAGTCTTCAATAAAGTTAAACTTACCTTTCTTCTTTAAGTTGTTGTTGTACATGTAACTCAGTCAGTTCCAGTTCCTGTGCAACTGTCTTTAAGTTTTTCTGAAATATTTGTTTCAATATTTAGTGTTTGACATAACTAGTTGCTGCTTCTTCACTGATTATTGGTTTCCTAAGCAAGGTGTACTTGTGCATTATTTTTTGTCAACAAGCTTGTTTTTTATGTTTTAGTTACTATATTGGAAATTGTTGGGTATGTATAGATACAGTATGGGAGGGACTAAAATTCACAAGAAAGCTTTGCTTTCGAGTTAATTTTGTCCAACCCATGCTGTATCTATACATACCCATCATTTCCAATATAGTAAGTCACATGTACCTTGGTCATTCGACTTTCCTTTGTTAAAAGTGTGATGATGAAATGGCAAATGCCTTGGCTCCTCCTATGTGATACATTTATGTGCAGATATCATCACACTTTTAACAAAGGAAAGTCGAATGACCATGGTACATGTACATTGGGTAATATAGGATAAAGTTTGATTTAACACATTAGCATTGGCTTAAAGACAAAATCAATGCCAGAAAGTTTCAAAATCATAATTCTTGTGCATATTCTGCTAGTACATGTATACTTTAAAATTTACATAATAAGAATAGTTTATATAAATTAAACCAGCTTATATTACAATATATACATAATATATATGCACAACCTTATTTTTTTTTTACATGTTTCTTTTTTTAACCTGGGTCCATTCGCCCTTATTTTGGTCAATAAAGAAAGTCACGAGTCTCACTTGTAAAAAAATAGTGAGTTCTTACTTAGAATCTAAGCACAAGTAATGAGTCCAGGATTCGCCCATGCAAGTTGCAAGCATCTCTGATTGGGTTAGGGTTAGTTTTGTATTATTTTTGATGATAATCCATTTACTGGATTTTATATCAATAAATAATTTGAATTTGGTTGGGAGTAGTTTCCCCCCCCCTTTTTTCCCCCTAATTTGACCTACATTTGTAAATGACAACACAAGGTAGTTGCATTTCATTTTAAGAAAACTTGTTGAGCCAGATGGGTGTGTAGATAGCTTTTGAAAGATAAATCATCCAGTTCTTGGTCTATACATTGCTATAAATTATATATGATATATGATACTTACGACGAATCATATGCATTGATGCATTCCTACTCCTAGATCCTAGGCTAGCTATGTCTGACTGCCTTTACCAAATCTAAAGATTTTGCGAGGCTCTATTATGTTGCTGACATTAAGAAAGTTGCCGGTAATTGGGTTGTCGTTTGTCCATATAATAAATTCAAATATGCGTGATATCCATACTGAACGTAGCGATAATTTTTGTTGTTTACATTTTTTATATTCAAAATATTTACAAAGTTGGCGCCTCCCACGCTTCTCGATGATTGGTCGTTGAATCGGATTCCCTGCACTTCGTTAATTTCCGATGCGTCTTTACCAAAGTTTGTTTAATCAACTCATAGATATGGATGTTTAAAGTAATATCAAATTTGATCTTTAGTAAAAAAAAAAAAAAAAATAAAGAGTTTTAATTTGCTGGATTTTCTTTTTCAACAATATTTATTAAATATTTTTCTCCCATAATGCCATTTGTAAACAACCCGCCATCTTTAAATCTGTTAGTTGAAAACACGAACTAGACTTTTCTAGTACTAAAAACGTGTTCTTGGTAGCATCACAGGTAATTTGTTTACAAAGCGACTTATGAAGCACACACAGTCAAATCTATTCTTAGACATAAATTTAATCCCAAATGGATTCAAAGGCACTATAAACAACAGAAAATAGTAATCCCCCCCCCCCCCCCATTCGACTGGCCAACCTAGCGGTCCTAGGGAATCTAATCATGCAAAGACACCATTTGTAATTAGGTATCGTTTCTTTCATATGAAACTCTTTCTGCATTAAAGTAACTTTTCAAGAGCCTATATATCATAACTTCACCCATTTTCGACGGTTTGTTTCACGTTAACTTATGTTTGATCTTCTACATCCTACGATGTTCCATCACTCGAGTCGTGATGATTATACATCGGCGCGAACAGACAAGATTATAATTTTCAAACTCAAACTCAAAGACAAAGGTAAAAGTATCGCCTATCAATGGAATGTCATTTCCAATTGGATTAGTTTATATAAATAATGATCTAAAAAAAATAATCATATATACATTATATTTCAATGACCTCTGCAGTTCGCTATGCAAACAAATTGACACATTTATTTTTTTTGTCCTGTCATGAATGTATGATGCACAAATATAAAAAGCAAAGACTTTGTGTTTATCCATATTGGTCAAGTTCAGTGTTTACTATGATTATTTAGAAAGACATGACATTTCACTGTAATAATCTTTTATATATATATATCTATAGAACACCATAAGTTTTATGTAATATTTTAAATGTGTTTTATTTGTTTTCAGCTGGTACAAATTGTATGAAGCCAAAAGAAGATGTTCCCTTGCCCAAGACCCCTTATTATCGCAGGTATTTATTCATTGTGTATTTGTCTATGTTACGCCTGGTACATTTTCCACTGATTGATGCTTAAGTGTATAGTGCATTATATGGTGTGGTAGATCATGGGTTTGAGCTCCGGTAAGGTTAAAACAAAGACTATCAAATTGGTTCTTGTGCTCCGCTAATCACACAGCATAATGTTCCAGGTTGGAGAGGCATGCCTTATTCCAGACTTATTTCAGTGATCTGGCACTAAAAATCCAACTAATCGTGTTGGTCTACAACAAAGCAGACACCATCTCATCAAATTGTAACTTGTTCTCGCCATGATATAGCTTGGCATTAAACAACTAAACAACAATCATTCACTTACTAAATGTATAGATGTATAGTGTCTACAATTTTGGTTATTTGTTCCCATAAATATTTAAACTAGGACTTAACTTAGAGCAAGGTAAAATAATTATAAAATCTGATGATTAAGAAAATAATTGAATTGCTAAATCAATTATTTGTAACTTACACAATATGATTTCAAAATGGAACAAATATATTATGAAAAAAACCCAACTTAATTAGTGCTGGTCATGCAGAAATAAAACATGCAAATTGTTTTTTTTAATATATTTAATTTCATTTTACTTATAAATTTACATGTATAATTATATTGTCTGAAGTTGTAATTTGACAGCAGGATACAACTGTAATAACCTACTATATTGTATTAATATGTGAAATCTTTACATTTTGTATATTTAAATGTAATAAGTTATTTTAAGGTTTGTTTTTCTTATATATTTTGTAATTTTATTTCAGGAAAATTGAAGAACAAGATGATCAGTCAGTCATAGAGGAACCACAACATGCATATTTTCAATTCAGGAAATATTGACACGTGTGGATTAAGTGTAAATGTCTGTTGAAGACAGAAAAGCATGGCTAAATTTAACTGTAGGACAGACCAATCACTTGTTACAGATAGACATGGACATTTGAAGAAGAACTGGTTGAGAACTTTGTTGAGAGAGATTGAACTGGGACATACTCTTACTCTGAATGTTTGGGAGAATCTTCAGTTGGGGGAAAATCAATGAAAAATGATTAAGACACTTTATTATATTGAAGTGTTAGGGTGTTTATTGCCACTTTTAACAATCTTTCAGTTGTATCACAGTGCATGAAGCTCAGTTTTATTGGTGGAGGAAAACGGAAAAAAACCACCGAGCAGGATTTGAACTCACAACTTTAGTGGTGATAGGCACTGATTGCACATGTAGTTGAAAATCAAACTACCATACGATCAAGATGGCCATTTTTATTATAATATTGAAAGCATGCAACAGACAATATAGTGACTATTCCTGAAGTCTTTTTTTTTTAGAAGCCTTTGTATTCTATTTATTTTCTACTTTGTTATCCTATGTTTATGTACTATGAATATTATTATCAGCAAGTAAAAGTTGCAATATTCAGATTTCTTCCTTTTGTTTTTATGAAAAAATGATTTTCTATGCAATGAGGTTTGCTGAACAATGTTGAAAAGTGTTGTATATACAGTCATACCTGGTTATGTCAATATCAGATACACCTCGAGTGCTCTAGATTGTGGGTTCGAGCCCTGTTCGGGTCAAATCAAAGAATATAAAATTGGTATCTGTTGCTTCTCCACTAAGCAGGTTGGCTCGGAATCAGAATAATGTGTCCGAGTTGAGTGACATGTCTACCCGCAGATTGTTGTTTCAGTGAGCTAGCACTATAAAATCCAACTCAGCGTGTTGGTTTAGTACAAAGTGGACCTGAACATGTTCTCATTGAAAATTAACTTGTTCTCGCCATGATATAGCTGAAAAATATCTGAATTGGCATTGAGCAACAATCACTCACTCAATCTCAGATAAGTTGTTTCTTTGGATAACTAAAAGTAAGAAGTTTGACATTATGAGGTTCGACTGTATACAATGTTTAAACTTCAATCATCATTAAAAACCTCAAGACCTCAGTAATTGCATGTACATGATAAGTGATCAATATAGTACCTATTAACTTTCTTATGCATACTATGATGGAAACTTAATCTACTTTTGAATATTTGATGAGGAGTAAATTTTCAGAACCCAGAACAAA
This sequence comes from Bathymodiolus brooksi, assembly GCA_963680875.1. Taxonomy (NCBI): domain Eukaryota; kingdom Metazoa; phylum Mollusca; class Bivalvia; order Mytilida; family Modiolidae; genus Bathymodiolus; species Bathymodiolus brooksi. Next base: position 58,042,208 of record OY804586.1, on the reverse strand, counting down.
TGTAATCTGCATCCATCAAACCAATAACTATGTGTAGCACAGTGAATGCTTAATTTTCTGGAGAACACAAGTTTTCACTATTTTAGTGAAGTTCATGTTACTTTTTTTCAATTTTCTATGTTTTATGCTGGTCTTTGTCTAATTTTCTTTGAAAAATTTTGAATATACCAAAGAGTTGAACAGTTTTAACACCTGTTTCAGGGAAGATTAGAAACATCACTATTTATTAAATTTTTATTCTAACTTGGCAGTATTAATCAATTAGTTAATATTAGTTGATATTCTTCATTCAATTGGATATTAATCAAATTTAAAAATAAAACCTTAAGAAATGACTAAATCAACTTTTCCACAATTTTTTTTATTTTTCTGGCCTAAAAAATGACTGAGTCAAACATTCTGAACTTTTTCCAACATTAAAAAAATCAAAGTCCAACTTTCCAAGCTTTATCCAACATAAAAAAATGACGAAGTCCTATTTTCCGAATTTATTCTAACCATTAAATATTGCAAAGACTATTTTCCAAACTTTTCCGCCATCAAAAATGACAAAGTCCATCTTTCCGCATCTTTTTCCGCCATTAAAAATGATCAAGTTCAACTTTCCGAGCTTTTTCCACCAATAAAAATGACAAAGTCCAATTTTCCGAACTTTTTTTGCCAATAAAAATAATAAAGTCCAATTTTCCGCACTTTTTCCGACATAAAAAATTACAAAGTTCAAATTTCCGCACTTTTTCCGACATAAAAAATGACAAAGTCCAATTTCCGCATCTTTTTCCGCCATTCAAAATGATTAAGTCCAACTTTCCAAGCTTTTTCCCGACATAAAAAAAATGACAAAGTTCAAATTTCCGCACTTTTTCCGACCTAAAAAATGGCAAAGTCCAAATTTCCAAGCTGTTTCCGAATAATTTCATTCGGAATTCCGAACTCTATTCAGAATCTCCTGCTACGGAAACCAGAGATATGTTTATATTTCATAGATTTGTTTATTTATCAAACATGTTAATGTATCAAAGTTACCAATAACATATGAAGTGTAATTAAGAAACATTGTAATAGTTCAATAACTTTTCTTATTCTGAGTACTTCAAATATATCATTTATAACCATGGTTACTTCTCCATAATTGATTGATATAATGATATATATTTAATGTAACTGAATGTAAAACGTGTTTTGACCATATCGAGTTTGAACAAATATCAAGCGCACAACGGGTGTGTCAGTACCAACGCGCTATCGACTGGGGGTATGGACTCATTGTGTTGATCAAACAAAGCTTTAAAAAAGTTTTATTTTTGGCTGCTAAGCAACAGACACTTGTCTGTTCATCAACATAAGGAATCGTTGTGTTTATAAAATAATGCTTTAAGAAAGTTTAATTTTGGCTGCTAAGGCACAGGAACTCGTCTATTGGACAACGCATCTTTACTACCTGCACTAATCTCTATATTAGTGTGAATAGTGAAGACACGTTGATTAAAAGACAAGGGCATTTGCTCCGAGTACTTAGAGAACCAACTTTTTTTATTCTAGACAGGGATGAAAAATAGCACTCGCCCAATCGCCAACGGCGAGTAAAAAATCACATGTGCGACCAAAAATTGAATTGTGTTAGCCCAGGTGGCAAATGGTTTTAATCCCGAGTGTTAGCCTAATTTAAGTCATTAAACTGCTACTATGCCAAAAGTTATGTGAAAGTTTAATTTTGCATGCTTCCGTCTGAAAATTTGCAGTATGCAAACTGGTTCTTGACTTGTCATTTATGAAAACGTCGATATCGTGCACTTGTTTATTGAAATCTATCGTATCCGTTAAGTATTTTGAAAGTGATTTTCAACAATATTTCAGTTATATCGTGGCGGTCAGTTTTATTGGTGGAGGAAACCGGAGAAACCCAGAGAAATCCACCGACCTGCCACAAGTCACTGGCAAACTTTAGCAATTAATGTTTTACACCTTGCCCTGAGTGGGATTTGAACCCACAACATCAATGGTGATAGGCACTGATTGCATAGGTAGTTGTAAATCCAACTATCATACGATCACGGCTACGACGGTCCCTCTTCCATTTATTAATTTCATCTTTGCTTAAGATGTTTTGCTAAAGAGTTTAGTTTTAGATTTCTTTTCCTTTTCAAGAAATGAACTGTGGTGTTTGTTATGATGTTTGTTTCAATGGAATTAAAAATAATACAGATTTGTTTCACTATACAATGTGTGACCAATAAAGACCAGTGGAATTATAATAAATGATTTTCTTTCGTTTTTGGTCACCTAACAAACTGGTATCAGATCATGTCATGCAACCTTTCATTCATCTTCTACCATCCAATTATATGTAATATAGCAATATATATTGCCCAATCAGACAAAGCTATCAGCGTGTGCTCGATTTTGCAGTAAGCGAAGCGAATAATATAACCTACTATTTTTAAAAACGATTTAGATTACTTAATTTTGCTTTGGAAACAACATGTCAACAGACAAATCGACAAAGTATCGACTACGTTTTTTTCATTGAATTTTAATACCTCAACATTTGGGAGGAAAGTCACTGATTGGTTGTTTGGAAATATTACCCGTAATATGATCCCTTTTGGAATGTTATGGTATTGCCAATAAAAATACACCCCAAAAGCATCTTATTTTTTATTAGAGTGCTTTAGAATGTAAATATTGCTCGTCCGTGATAAAGGTAAACATTTTGTAATCTTATTAAATTTTACATTTTCAGGAATTGAAAAGAAAAGACAGAAAGAAACAGGTATTTATCCATATTAGGGTTTATGGTTAGATAGTAAAAGAATTTATTTGAAATGATGAAATATACTACAAATATAATCATATTGCTTCTCCTAGCCATGGCTAATCAATATGAACAGAGTATTAAGTAAATAAATGTTAGAGAAAACTGAAGAGGCAATCGCGAATGAACCATCCAGAGAAACTGGCAACACTAGGTACACAAGACACAGGACGATGACAAACAAAACAAACACACAACACAATGTGTTGGACACTACTATGCCTAAGCAAACATAAATAACGTAAATTAGATATGAACCCTCCTACAAACAACTGGAGATAAAGACGAACCGAACATCGTTATTATGCGGAAATCGTAACGGACATCACAAAACAGAGTTTAGAAAGTGAAGACACATAATAGGAGAACACAAAAAACTAAAAACATGAGCAACAAGGACCCCGCCATTAAAGCTATGTTAACTATTGCTATTTCTCCTTCTCCTGTGAAAGGCACCTCAAAGATTTAGTATTTCTTGAAATCCTATGAAATATATACATTTTAATGAAACTCTCATAAACTGCTGAATAAATTATGCCAGACATTACATGAGTAATAATTCAACTGTGTTTTTGAAAGTGTTATTTTTTTTATTTAATTAGGAATTATCTTCTATCATATATCATTATTCGATGGACTTGGACATTATAATTATTTTTTATCACAAACCTCAATTAGTGATTAAAATGTTTTTGACATTCAAAATTGGTTGCAGTGTTCATGAATTTAAATTACTCTTAAACTTGCTTGATATTTGTGCAAGCTATTTCTGCTTAGTAACAACTGAACAGGATGTACAATAATGTCCATTAAACGATCATGTGTCCAAGTTAATGTGATGTGTACATGAAATTCAAAATGTCAACCTTGTATGACTTACTGTAATTGTATTCTAAATAATATTATTATTCGTGCGTTTATTTATATTCTCCGTGTCCATCATGTATTCCATGCCCATACAACACATGAACTCTTGGGATATGTGGGAGGTGGTGTTACCCCTCGAGTGTGTTATTTTGTGTTGTTGTACCGTTGTTATCTTTCTACCCAGATCCTTCATTTTCTCTAAACCATTGTTGACTAAGAATTTTTTTATATATTATGGTAGTGTCAAGCAAACTTGGCAGGAATGCTCCTTGAATGGTTTTCGTTCAATTTGGAAATTCAATATGACACTAGAGCCAATTATTATTGATAAAATTTCAATTTTTGATGACAAGTCCCTTATTTAATCCTATGAAAAGAAATCCATTGAAGTCACAATTACAGGACAGTTTAAAACCCCTGCTGGAAAATAAATTAAAAACAACATTCTACAAACTCGATTGAACCTACACTGTACATGAATAATCACAGATATTCACTTGAAAACTTGATTGAAGTTATAATAATTTCACGTTACACTTAATAGATGATGTCCTTCTATCCCTTTGAACTAGAATTTATACAGCTATGTAATATTCACACCTTGACCTACACCTTGAACAGTGAGATCCGGCTAAGAGTTGATTTCAATTTCCCCATTGTGAATTTTCCATTTATATGTAGCAACATTTCAGCACCATGTGAATATGGAGTATTGTATTCCAGACTTCTGGTTCCTATAAGGATTTCTGTGATAGAGGATTGCTGCTGAAAAAAGTACTGAACCAAAAGTTCCTGGTGGTTAGATTTAAATGACCACTTCAAAAGTTTTACGTGGTCATCTCGACTTGGTTAACTGGAATATCTGTGTTATGAATGGACATGAATATGTTCAGTTTGTCTCTTAGTTCCTCATTCTTGACTTAAAATCAGATTCATAGGAAGAGTAACACTATTGGAGCATGAACTGGTCCGTTTCCGGTTCACCCCCGGTTTTAAGTGATGATCACCAGTCTTTAGTTTTCTGTGTAGTATTTTGTAGTCCATTGTTTGTACTCATCGTTTTTGTCCTTTTTTCTTTGGCAATTGTATTATTTTTCCTTTCATTGATGGCTTCTGATTACCTGTTTGTTATCTTCAAACTTTTCTTAGCTTAGAAATCAAGAGGTTCTAAGGAGATAAATAGGGTCTGTTTTGTTTTTGTATGTGGATGCTCATTTTTCATACAATGTTGATGAATGCTTTCTTCTTTATATTCCTCATTTAAGTCACTGAATGTAATATGCAAATGCTTTTGTCTGGCTGTTACTGTTCCCAAGATACAAGGGGTCGACATTGCACCAAAATTCAATCTTTCCAAAAAGTCCCATTTTTTCAATGCATTCCTAATATAATTTTCTGTCTTGGTATCTAAACACATGTGAACTAGCTTATATGGTTTCCGAGATAAAGGGGGTCAGAGGACCAAAGGAGGCTACTGTGCATACATGCAATCATGTCTAGGGCATTCCAACAGATTTCTTGTAGCTCTTACTGTTTAAAAAATATGAAGTTCCAAAAGGGACCAAATCAAACGTCCGAGCTTTTAAAATTTTATTTCATTTATTAATGTTTTCAAATAATATGTCGACTGGATTGAACACAAACTGAATGGATAATCAGTTGGCCGATACAGGCTCATGTGGGCCTCTGGTTAAACTTGTATGTCGTATTCAACTAATTTCTTAATTAACAATGAATCTTGATAAACATTATATATCTTATATGTTTTCTTCTTCCACTTCCAGGTACTGATGAGGAAACAGAAGTTTTGTATCATTCGGACATCCAAATGGAGAATCAACAAGGTAAAACCTATATAGGTCAGGTGCAAGCTGATTGCTTCTGTCAAGTAAATATTTTGAATTGACAAACCAATCCTAATTATGTCTCCCCTTCGAACAAAGAGAGACATATTGTTTTAGTCTGATTTTTTCTTCGCTTCTGCTTCTTCTCAGCGAAGCTTTTCCAGACCATAACTTTTTAGTTCACCTGGACCAAAGGTCCAGGTGAACTATTGCCATCACTTGTCGTCTGTCGTCTGTAAACTTTTCACATTTCAAGCTTCTTCTCCGAAACCACTGGGGCAATTGGAACCAAACTTAGCAGGAAAGTTCCTTGGATGGTCCTCTACAAAGTTACTGTTTTTCGTTCCAGTCGGATATTCAACATGGCTGCCAGGGCCAATAATATGCTCTGATTGGCTGAAATTTCAAAGATCTTCTTCTCTGAAACTAATGAACTGACTGAACCCAAACTGTAAATGGCGGCTACGACAGGACTTAGTTTAACATTGGACCCTATGGGAAAAATGTTTCAAAATGCTTCTTCTCTGAAACCACTTGGACAATTGAAACCAAACTGCCCAGGAATGATCATTGGAAGGTCCTCTACAAGTTTCTGTTTTATATGTCGATCAGAAATCCAAGATGGCCGCCACTGCAATACATAGATTAACATTGAACCCTATGGGAAAATGTTCAAATGCCTTCTTCTCAGAAACAACAAATATGATTAAAGCCAAACTGTACATGAATGTTCATTGGATGGTTCTCTACAAACTTAAGGTTTTTTGGTCCGATATGAAATTCAAAATGGCGGCTACGACAGGACTTAGTTTAACATTGGACCCTATGGGAAAAATGTTTCAAAACGCTTCTTCTCTGAAACCATTTGGATAATTGAAACCAAACTGCCCAGGAATGATCATTGGAAGGTCCTCTACAAAGTGTGTGTTTTTTATGCCGATCGGAAATCCAAGATGGCCACCACCGCAGGACATAGATTAACATTGGACCCTATGGGAAAATGTTCAAATGCCTTCTTCTCAGAAACTACAAATATGATTAAAGCCAAACTGTACATGAATGTTCATTAGATGGTTCTCTACAAACTTAACGTTTTTTGTTCTGATATGAAATTCAAAATGGCGGCTACGGCAGGACTTAGTTTAACATTGGACCCTATGGGAAAAATGTTTCAAAACGCTTCTTCTCTGAAACCACTTGGATAATTGAAACCAAATTGCCCAGGAATGATCATTGGAAGGTCCTCTACAAAGTTTCTGGTTTTTTATACCGATCGGAAATCCAAGATGGCTGCCACCACAGGTCATAGTATTAACACAGGACCATATGGGGAAAATACAGAAATATATTCTTCTCTGAAGCTATTGCACTGATTGAACCTAAACTGTGCATCAATCATTGGAAGGTCCTTTACAAACTTTGTGTTTTTTATGTTGATCGTAATTCCAAGATGACTACCACTGCAGGACATAGTTTTTACATAGGACCAATTGGTTCTTTTTATAACCAGGTGAACGATACAGGCTCTTGAGAGCCTCTGGTTTGTCTTACGAGATAGGACAATGATATTTGGTATGTGGGTGCATGACCATAAGGCGGTCTGTCATGTACCATAATGACCTTCGTGGGACATTGACCTTTGACCTCAAGGTAAAATAATTGTGTTTTAGATAGTATCATTCAAGTATGTGGGTGCATGACCATAAGGCAGTGTGTCGCATACCGTAATGACCTTTGTGAGACCTTGACCTTTGCCATCAAGGTCACATAATTGTTTTTTAAATAGTATTTTCTTGTCCGGGCCATAACATTTTTGTCTTTCGAGATAGGTCAATAATATTTGGTTGGTAGGTCCATGACCATAAGGCGGTGTGTCCCGTACCATAATGACATTCGTGGGACCTTGACCTTTGACCTCAAGGTCAAATAATAATTTTTTAAATAGTAATCAACTCATAAAGTGTAACTTATTGTTGTATAGATGGCCGCATGAAGGGGAGACATAAGTTTTAGGTATCTATAACGCTTCTTCCTAGTTTGAATTAAATTGAATCCTCCTACAGAAAAAAACAACAAAGCAATAGGAAAATTGACCATCCAATATACACATTATTAATATTATATACACACTATGCACAGTATCAAGTTAATGCGATTCTGCAGGTGTACTTTATTGTGGGTTTATGTTTGTTAAACATTGAAATGCTTAGCTACATATTTGAGCTCACATGACCAATGGCCATGTGTCACTTTTTCAATCATCAGTCATCCTTAGCTTATCACATTTTAGTCTTCGACTTGGAAACCATTAGACCAAATTAATTATATACCGTTTAAGGTCCCTCCACCTTTCATCCAAATGGCCAGCGTAACTTAAATTAGAAAGGAACATGGTCATTTTACCCTTTAATGTTTTCATTGATTTAAAACACAGATTGTGTTTATACATACTGTAATCGATGTGATATTTAGACAATATTTACATTGTATGCCGCATTTACAATTGCAACCGCATTGGTGGTGTAATGGTCGATCGGGTCAAATCAAAGACTATGAAATTGGTATATGTTGTTTCTCCACTATCCACGCAGCATTAGATAGAAAGAGCAAAGACTGGTTGGATCAGTCAGAATAATGTGTCCGAGTAGGGTGACATGTCTATCTGATTCCTGTTGCTTCAGTGAGCTAGCACTATTAAAATGGTCTAGTACAAAGTGGACCTCGTCATCATTTCATTGAAAATTAACTTGTTCTCGCCATGATATAGCTGGAAAATTGCTTGGTTGGCTGCTGGGGTATTATTGTACAAAAACATAATAACAGTCAAAATTAAAGTATATTTTGTACACTGTGAAGTAAAAGACTCATGATTCAACAATTATGAAATGACTTGGCACCAGAGATATTTCTATATTTCATAGATTTGTTTATTTATCAAACATGTTAATGTATCAATGTTACCAATAACGTATGAAGTGTATTTAAGAAATATTGTAATAATTCAATAGCTTTTCTTATTCTGAGTTAACTTCAAATATATCATTTATAACCATGGTTACTTCTCCGTAATTGATTGATATAATAATATATATTTAATGTAGCTGAATGTAAGACGTGTTTTGACCATATCGAGTTTGAACAAATAACAAGCGCACAACCGGTGTGTCAGTACCAACGCGCTATCGACTGGGGGTATGGACTCATTGTGTTGATAAAGCAAAGCTTTAGAAAAGTTTTATTTTTGGCCGCTAATCAACAGGCACTTGTCTCTTGATCAACATAAGGAATCGTTGTGTTTATAAAATAATGCTTTAAGAAAGTTTAATTTTGGCTGCTAAGGCACAGGCACTTGTCTATTGGACAACATATCTTTACTACCTGCACTAATCTCTATATTAGTGTGAATAGTGAAGACACGTTGATTAAAAGACAAGGGCATTTGCTCGGACTCGTGAGTACTTAACAAACCAACTTTTTTGATTCTAGACAGGGATGAAAATTAGCACTCGCCCAGTCTCTCACGGCGAGTAAAAAATCACATGTGCAACCAAAAATTGAATTGTGTTAGCCCAGGTGACGAATGGTTTTAAACCCGAGTGTTAGCCTAATTTAAGTCATTAAACTGCTACTACGCCAACAGTGATTTGGAAAGATTTTTTGCAATGGGCCCATGGCCCCTCTCCTCAAAATACAATGGGCCATTTTCAGTGGCAATGGGCCAAGAACTTGCATCAAACAAACTAATACTTACATGTTGTTCATTGTTGTATGTAATGTCTGCACTTGCTTTTAATGTTATACTTGTATCATGGTGGTGATTGTAAATAAATATACATTGCAAACTCATGCATCAGTTTCTTTCATTTAATTACAGAGCAAACAACAGTAATCATTAATGACTAATGAGTACAACATTTTAACGCACAATAATCAATTAAAGAAAGTCAAACTAAACAAAAACTCTATTGGACTAGATTTATGACTAGATAAATGTCACATTGGATTGTCACATTTCATGATCTGTGATTTCCTGAGGCTACAAAATGTATCTAGGTCTGTGTCTGTCACTCCACAGAGCAGACTAAGTCCTGAGATCTCTGATATAAAACCAGGAGTTGAAGTAATCAAGTTTAAACAAGTTTAAGTTTTGAATTTCAACTTCCTGACTTTGTTCTTTCGTCACTTTTCAAGAATCTCCTGGAAGTTTTCTTCTTTTAAACCTTTTCCATGTATTTTAACTCTAATCAGCTTATCAGAGATCTCAGGACTAAGTCTGTTGCGTTTTGTTGTGAGAATCTGATTCTGGATAGAAAAGGTACGTTCACTGTCTGCAGTGTAGAGTGGCAGACACAGACATATCATTGACAGTCGATGTACTTTCCATGTCCATAGCGTCATCAATGACAGAATTCTGAGACTCATTTCCTATTTCCATATCAATGTGACTATGAGCATTATTATTATTGCTATCCTTTTTGTGATTTATTAAAGAAAGCAAAGTTGTTTGGCCATTTAGGGCAAAAATACGTTTCTTTGGTGGCATGATAACAAAAATTGGTACAACAATTTAGTCGATTTGAAAATTAGTCGATTTGAAAATCTCTGTAGAGCTTGTGTTTTTATATATGTTATGATATATATCGACTTTAAATAAAACTTTATTTATTTATTACAACAAAAGACCCAAAATCAATACAGAACCGTAGTGGCCAAAAATAGTTTTAATTGATTTGATCTACAAATTGGTTTTTGATTTTTTATGTAATAAACTATATCCTTTGTAATCGATTCACATATAATTAAGAAAAACATGTCTAAATAAAGTATTATTTTTTATTGAAGTAGTAAATAACGTCCTTTAGAACCAATTATTGGGTTTCGGTTTTTAGTTTTATCGAGACACTTGGAACTCCTCTGACGCTATCAGTACGAGAAAACGATAAGGGATACCCTACAGAACAGATATGAACTGGTTCCCACTGATAACAAACAATATGTTCATAGACAATGACAGTAAGGAAACAGTTCGGACAAAACTACAGAAAATCTACGGGGAGTTATCAGAGTGACAAAGCGTGCGGCGAAAGCTATGTGCACTAGGGTGCGTTGGTTACACATCTAAATGTGCCATTTTCAACGAATATGCACAAATTGCGCATGGCGCATGGGTTTCCCAATCACGGCGCCAAAAGTTTTGTCAAAGTTTAATTGTACATGCTTCCGTCTGAAAATAGCAATGATACACCATTTTTTATTTTCATTCAGATGCAGTTTGTTTTGGTGTAAACATAAAGAACTATGTTATTGAGTTAATATTAGCCACAATTTTCCATGGTAGCATGTATACAATATATGATCAGCGACAATATACGATTATCTACAATATACAATCAGCGACAATATACGATTATCTACAATATACAATTATCTACAATATACGATCGACAAAATACGATTATGTACAATTTACGATAAGGGACAATATACGATTATCTACAATATATGAACAGCCACGATATACGATTATCTACAATATATGATCAGTGATAATATACGATTATCTACAATATATGATCAGTGACAATATACGATTATCTACAATATACAATCAGCCACAATATACGATCAGCGACCATATATACGATCAGTAGAAATGTACGATCATTGATAATATATGATCAGTTACAATGTACAATAACTGAAAATAACAACATTCAGTCAGATTAATACAAATTTAATGTTAGTTTTACACACTTGTATGTCATTTATTGTATTTTTTAAAATCCTTAATGAACCGCATCGGTGGTGTAATGGTAAGCGTGCTCCCCTTTAGTGCGATAGATCTTGGATTCGAGACCGATGTGGTCATTCCAATGATTATAAAATTTGTATTTGTTGCTTCTCCGCTAAGCACGCAGCATTGAGGAGGAAGGATAAAGACTGGGTGGCTCGGAATTAGAATAATGTATCAGAATTGATTTAAGTCATGGTGAAATATGTGATAAACAGATAATAACATGGCCTTTTCCATATCGGTCCTCATATCATAAGGATAAAGACTGGGTGGCTCTGAGAGGGGGGGGGGCAACATGGAAACCCCCGGACTGTTGTTTCAATGAGCTAGCACAATTAAAATCCGCTAAGCACGCAGCACTATGGAGAAAGGGTAAAGACTGGGTCGCTCGGAATTAGAATAATGTGTCAGAAGGTGGGAATGGTTGGGGCGACATGTAAACCCCCGGACTGTTGTTTCAGTGAGCTAGCACTATAAAAATCCAACTAAGCGTGTTGGTCTAGTACAATGCGAACATCATTATCATTTCATTGAAAATTAACTTGTTGTCGCCATGAAATAGATAAAAAAATTGCTGAGTTGGTGTTAATTAACAATCACTCACTCACTCTAAAATCTTGAATGAATTGTAATAAATATTTCATTGTACTGTATTTCAGAAAACCACATTGCACAGATTAAGAAATGGAGAATAGAGGATGAACTATTTTATGATGAAACTGGAGGATTTACAGCAGTATTGGACATGGTCAAGTCTAAAAATTATATGACAATAATTGGTGGACCAGGTTCAGGAAAGACAGCCACAGCTCGCCATATTGCATTACAGCTAGAGAGGAAAGGATGGGAAGTTGTGCCAGTGTGTAGACTAGAAGAAATCATACAATATGGTGACAGAGATCTTAAACAAGTTTTTGTACTTGATGATGTATTAGGTATTTTTGCTGTAGATATGAATATTTACAATATTATTATGAACCATAAAGAACAAATTGACAACATAATAGGGGGGAAATCAAAACTATTGTTTACTTGCAGAAAGTCGGTGTATAAGGAAGCTTCTGAGGTAAGATTGTTTGTAACAGAAAACGTCATAGATTTACAGAGTGAAGATAATCAGCTGACTGAAACAGAAAAGATGGCTATTTGCCAATATCATTGTAAAGCCAAAGATGTAAACCCAGAACTCTATACATCGCTTTCATTTACCAAGGCCAATCATATGTTTCCATTTCTTTGTCAGGTATTTTCAGGGGGAAAAAAATACCAGCAATTGGATGAAAACTTCTTCAATAAACCGTTCGGATGTTTTATTAGTGAACTGGACAAACTGCAGCAAACAAACTGTATCCAATATGCTGTTCTTGTCTTGTGTCTAATTAATAACAGCAAATTATCAATCAAGTGTTTACCCCACGAACGCATGCAGGAGGTATTTAATAATTGTAGGGTAAATCAAGGTACCTCAGATGAACTAATAAAAGATACCATTTACCACATGTCAGAAACCTACTTCACCAAGTTAGATACTGAATACACATTCTCACATGACTTTATATTTGAAGCTATTGCCTATCATTATGGTCGTCAAAATCAAAATGGTCGTCAAAGTAAAAATCAACAGCAACAGCAGATATTAAAGTATTTATCTAGCAGTTATATAGCAAATAAAGTCACAGTATACGAACAAGCTTCAAATGAGGATCTTTCCATTCACATAAGTGAAGATATGTATTTACCTCTTGCCGAAAGACTCTATTCGGATATCCAGTCTATGAATCTATTTGATGTCTTCATGAATAAGTCGCTGAAACACGGTCCATTTCTTGATGTTTTCAAAGGAATGTTGAAAACAAAATCATTTGAAGATTTTGAATTATTGATTTTAAGGAAATGTCAGAATATTCATCTTGTGAATACATTTTTTGCAAAAGAGCCTATTCAACAGATAATTGACATTATTGAATTTGATCGTTTGCAGGTGCTGTTTGATACAATACATCGTACTGTTTGTGGCAGCGAACATACATGTAATGTTAGGGTAATAAGCTGGATAATTAATTATGGTCACACTCATCTTCTTCAGGAAATAGTCAACCATGTTAAATGTAATGACCATAGCACCAGTTTGGTATTTGGCTCCGATGTCATGGAGAACACACGTTTACTATTACTTGGATGTTACAGTGACACTTTAGATATGGTTGAACTGATACTTAAATACGTAAATCCAAAGTGTATCAACAGAGATTTTACATTTGTTAGCCTTAATACTAGAAATATCACACCACTGATAGCAGGGTGTACGATAGGTAATTTGTGCATCGTGAAAGCATTGCTGAGAAATCATGCTGATATCAATAAATGTAATAATTGGAATACATCACCATTAAATACAGCATCAAACTATGGACATATAGATGTTGTTAAATGCTTACTTAGTTCTGGTTCAGATATCAATTTGACTGATAAAATTGGACAATCACCATTGTTTGCAGCATCAATGTCTGGACATTATGATGTTGTTAAATGTTTACTTAGTTCTGGTGCAGATATCAATTTGTGTGATAAAAATGGACATTCACCATTGCTTGTAGCATCATCTGGACATTGTGATGTTGTTAAATGTTTACTTAGTTTTGGTGCAGAAATCAATTTGTGTGGTCATGATGGACAAAGACCATTGTTTATAGCATCTATGGATGGATATTCTGATGTTGTTGAATGCTTACTTGAAGCTGGTGCAGAAATTAATTTGATTGATATATTAGGACAATCACCATTGTTTGCAGCATCAATGTCTGGACATTATGAGGTTGTTAAATGTTTACTTAGTTCTGGTGCAGATATCAATTTGTGTGATAGAAATGAACATTCACCATTGTTTCTAGCATCAAGGTCTGGACATTGTGATGTTGTTAAATGTTTACTTAGTTGTGGTGCAAAAATCAATTGGTGTGGTCAAGATGGACAAAGACCATTGTTTATAGCATCAATGGTTGGATATTCTGATGTTGTTAAATGCTTACTTAGAGCTGGTGCAGATATTAATTTGAGTAATAGATTAGGACGATCACCATTGTTTGCAGCATCAATGTCTGGACATTATGATGTTGTTAAATGTTTACTTAGTTCTGGTGCAGATATCAATTTGTGTGATAAAAATGGACATTCACCATTGCTTGTAGCATCATCTGGACATTGTGATGTTGTTAAATGTTTACTTAGTTTTGGTGCAGAAATCAATTTGTGTGGTCATGATGGACAAAGACCATTGTTTATAGCATCTATGGATGGATATTCTGATGTTGTTGAATGCTTACTTGAAGCTGGTGCAGAAATTAATTTGATTGATATATTAGGACAATCACCATTGTTTGCAGCATCAATGTCTGGACATTATGAGGTTGTTAAATGTTTACTTAGTTCTGGTGCAGATATCAATTTGTGTGATAGAAATGAACATTCACCATTGTTTCTAGCATCAAGGTCTGGACATTGTGATGTTGTTAAATGTTTACTTAGTTGTGGTGCAAAAATCAATTGGTGTGGTCAAGATGGACAAAGACCATTGTTTATAGCATCAATGGTTGGATATTCTGATGTTGTTAAATGCTTACTTAGAGCTGGTGCAGATATTAATTTGAGTAATAGATTAGGACGATCACCATTGTTTGCAGCATCAATGTCTGGACATTATGATGTTGTTAAATGTTTACTTAGTTCTGGTGCAGTTATCAATTTGTGTGATACAAATGGACAATCACCATTGCTTGTAGCATTATCTTCTGCACATGACAATATTGTTGATTTACTGACTGCACATGAAGAAAACGTGAAAGCACAATATAAAACTATTTCCAAAGGGACCAACGATGACAAGTTTCCTGTAGATAATACAACATTGCTTAGTCCATGTGGATATCCAGAAGAAGAAATAAATCACTAAACAGAGAAGCAGGAAGAAGAAAAAGAAGCCATTAACGTACCAAAAAATACAAGAAGAGAAGGAAGAAACAATTCTCACAATAGAACAGGAAGAACAAGAAGAAATAATGTACATGAGGGAGACAACAGAAGGAAATGAGAAAACAATTGAGGGAAGGAAAGAACAAACAAAAGTAGAAAAAGGGAGAAATAATTAACATCATAAAGGAGAAAGAAGCAACAGTTGAGATAGACGATAAAGATTCCTCTGTCATGTCAATTTTTGGTGATTTTCTTCGTACTGATGATGATGCCACATCTCCACTGTCTTGCTGTAGAAAATGGCCATTTTGATATTGTTAAGCATATTTTAGAAAATACTACAGATTTTGATTTAAGTCATACAGGTAAATCGCCATTATTTTTGGCAGCAGAAAATGGTTACTATGACATTTTAGTTTTATTACTTCACAGTAAATGCAATGATATAACTAAAAACTACCTCAACACAACTCCTTTGGAGATAGCAGTATGGAAAAATAAAATGAAAATTGTACAACTGTTGATCAAGGAAGAAAATAAACTCCAGAAGTATCGGGGAAATAACCGTTTGTTTGAAATACTTTCGGATTTGAAAAGATCAGAATTATGTATAAATGAACAAACTGCTAAAGAAGACTGTCAGACACAAGATCGTAATCATTGTCATTTACCATATCTATTGTGGCACATAATAACTGACAATGACTACTTGACCCACCTGTTAAAGATTGGATTGGATGTAAAAGAAAAAGCGTGACTATAACGGTAACACACTACTATGCAAAACATTGAATAGACCTGGTTTTATTTCACTTTACAAATTCAAACTTTTGATGGAACACTTTGAAAATGGTAATGTTGGAGAAACAAAATGGATTTCGTTAGAAACCACGAGAGGACTGGTACGTCAAATAGAGAAGTATAAGTAGAGGGTAAAACTACCTGAGGAATTTTATACTGATACCTTGGCCGAGCTTAGAAAACACATCTGAAGAAATTCAATCTAATAGACCATATCCAAGAGTTGGTATTTGGTTGTATCATTTCAATTTCGTAATTTCAATGAGCCGTAAAACAGATTTTAATGCACTTTTTTTTTATAATATTAAAATGTAGCAGAAAATAGGAAATACTCTTACCTCAAGAACTAGTTAATGATATTTTATTCACGTCTGAAACGTACCGGTAGTGACAACTAACCGATATTTACGTTTAAATCTAGACGTGGAACATATGGCGCTATGTTATATATTTTTCTTATATTGTAAACAATTAATGACTTTTTATGAGTTTGATTAAAGGATTTATAATCCAAAGAACCTAATATCCATCGAGACATAATTCCTTTTATCCTGCACTTGTTCTGTTTGAGCAGTCAAATTACATTGGCTGGATAAATGTTTATTATATACTGTCATTGGCCGAGATATAGATTATCTGGTACCCCTTTTACGTTTTACCCATGTTGAACATTGGGAAACTAGTTGTTGATCAGTTGACTTCCTGTTGACAGAAAATATCAAAAGAAGCAATCAATGGATAATTGTATAATTCTATTTTTTTATTAATATGTAATCGCCCATCGATTAATATGACTTTTTCAGCAGTAATAAACACAATTAATGCAGTGACTTATAAAGTGTATGTGTAACTTTACATTATAAGAGACTGTACTAATATTATATATATATATATATATATATATATGAATATATAAACTGAAATCAAAAGTAATGTATTGTATGACCTCATGATAAGTTATTTTTTTTGTAGATGAACATTAGATTTTCCAACTTTCAATTTATGTAATATCAATTTTGTAATATATATTCTCCCGGTGGCAAGGACCATTGATTTGTGCCATGTGCTGAGATTATATAATAAACTGACCTACACAGATTCCTTCGCCTTTTCAGACTCTTGAATGCTACATAAACATGACCTACATATATTTTGGCGCTATGTCAGGTGTTGGAATCTTATATTAATCTAACCTACATATATTCCTGTGCCTTTTCAAATGCTTGAATGTTATATTAACCTGATCTACATATATTTTGACGTTGTGCCATATGTTGGGTTCTTATATTAACTTTATGTATATGGATTTTGGCTCATAGCTGTATATATATTGGCTCTGTGTCAGATACGGGAAATGATTATAAATTAATTAGCCAATTATTGTGAAATCTGCTTTAAGATGATAATCTAAATTGTTATGAAGATGTTGATATTATTTTCATACTTGAACCGATATGTGTTACAGTATGAAAAGAATTTCCGTGTTATTGTTTGTTTATTGATGCATTTCTGTACATACGTCATTTATCTCCTGCCCCCACCCATTTTTCCATGATAGTCGTATGTAATAACATCATTTGTTATTTCGTATTTAACTATGTGTGTTATTTTCATTCTTTCGTGATAATTTGATGGTTAGCCTTTTAAGTTTTATTTTTGCATATTAACTCATGGACATGTATTAAAATTTGATAATTATAACCGCATTGGTGGTGTAAAGGTTAGCGTGCTTGCTGCGAGTGCGGTAGATCGTGGGTTCAAGCCAGATCAGGTCAAATAAATTTTATAGAATTGGTATTTGTTGCTTCTCGCTAAGCATGCATCATTAAGGAAAAAGAAAAAGTACTGGTTGGCTTGGAATCAGGATAATGTGTCCAACTAAAAATGCAACTAAGTATGTTGGTCTAGTTCAAAGCAGACCTCATCATCATTCATTGAATGTAACTTGTTCACGCCATAATATAGCTGAAAAATTGCTGCGTTGGCATTAAACAAAAATCACTCACTCACTGGTAATTCTGTATTGGTCTTAAAATGTAACTGAAATTATGAAGTTTAGAGAATTATTGTTTTACTCCATTTATTATAATATTTTTAACTGCAACACGTGAATGTATCCGTCGTTGCCATGGTAATCATGAAAGGTTTTACAAAAAGGTTTTCGTCCGATTGTAATGAAATTTCATAGGAATGTTTTTGGGATGTGTAGTTGTGAATTTAGGATTTACAATTTGTCAAAATGGTCACAGTTGCCATGGTAACCGTAAAAGTTAAAGCATATCTTTTAATTCGATTGTAATGAAACTTCACAGGAATTATCCATGGGATGTGCAGACGTGCATTCAAGGTTGAAAATTATTATTGTTATTACTATTTCTTTCTGTAACACGAGAAGTTGTCTGCTGTGGTTCGCAGAAATCATAGGTCCAATAATCTTGAGTTTGGTATGATGCTAAATTTATGTATCTAGCTATGATCTAAAATTTTGCACTGGGGCTCCTTTGGGTGTATCTTTAGGGAACTAAGCTAGTTACTATAGAATCCTATGTGGATTTGTATTCTTCAAGGGAAATATTTGCTTTAGTGTGATTGTAATGAAATTTCACAGGAATTAAAAAAAAAACATTTCTTTTAAAATGGCCACCGTTCCCATGGTAACCATGAATGTTCTAAATATATTTGTTATCTGATAGTAATGAAACTTCAGAGGAATGATCCCTTGGGATGTGTAGTAGTGCATTTTCAAAATGGCTGCCATTGCCATGGTAACCATGGAATTAAAAAAAATTAAAAATTGTTTTAAAATGGCCACCATCAATGTTCTAAAGATATTTTATTTTTTTATTATTGTAATGAAACTTCACAGGAATGATCCTTGGTATGTGTAGAAGTGTATTCAGGGTTGAAATTTTCAAAATGATCACCCTGCCTATGATTGCTATGAATGTTCCAAAGATATTTGAATTATGAATTACAAAACATTGAAAATGAAGTCGGAAATCGGTTCTCACTAGCTGAGTTTGTTGGGGAAACTTTGTATTCTGGAAACTATGTGAACTTTATTTTATCTCATGAACAAAATTGTATCACTTGTAAATATGTTTTTGATTATATTAATTGTTCAAAAAGATTCCTTATCGTATAACTGAAAATGAATTGGGTGAACATGCACATCATATGAATCCATCTTAATTTTATTTTCTTTCGATTTTGTTTGTGAATATTAATTTGTTTATTAGTGTTATATATAGTAATGTATGCTTTTATGTACTTCATTAATATATCAAATTGTAATTTTGAAAAGACGTCTAATATGATATATTTAAGCTAATTATTCACACTACAGACAAATAACACAAGTACAAAATGTAGATAATTAAGACGTTTGCTCTTGTACTCCTTTTATTTGAGTAGTCAGATTACATTGACTGGATAAAGTTTTGTAATATACTGTTTCTGACCTAAATATAGTTTTTCTGGTATAGCTTGTCTTTCCCCCGTTTCTAAGCCTCACCACATAAATTCTATATTTACTGTCAATACACCAATATTGTATATGTAATAAACTGTCACTAACCTAAATATACATTTTCTGGTATCCTTGGCACGTTTTACCTGTTGAGCTTTGGGAACCTGATTGCTAATAGAAACGTAGATACCAAATTTAATGCACACAACTCGTTTCTGGAATAACATTCATCAAGTATGGTCAAAGTCGAAAGGTTGAAAAGCCAAATAATTAAATAAGTATTGTGGGGGAAATTAAACCAAAGGGCCAAAACAGGACAGACAAAATCAGCCATGGTCACCTTTGTCTCAGGGAGGAGAACCTTATTTAAAAAATAATTACATTATTTATACACTAAGTTTCAATAACAAATATATCTAACAAACCATGGCAGTGCTGAAGCACTGACTACTGGTCAGATGAAACCCTCGGGGAATAATAGTCCACCAACAGAGGTATCGACCTAGTGCTTGTAATAAAACATAGATATCAAAGTTAGTGTGCACAAAGTTTTTCTGGAATAACCTTCATCAAAGTTGAAAGGTTAAATCAGTTGACCCCCTCTTGGCAGAAAATATCAAAAGAATAATTGTATAATTTTATAATGTATTTCAAATATGACTCAATGGATACATATTTTGTTCCAGTTTTTAAACCTCATACACAAAACCTTTGTATTTTAAGACCCTGCACTAATAGTGTCTATTTATATTGTTAACAATCAGATGGATAATGTCTTATTGTCTTATATATCCAAGGAGATACATGTATAATACATGTTGTATTTCTATGATTTTGATTATCAAATGTAAAACACACAACAGATAGAACTTATATTATACAATTATATTATATAAATATTATACATTATTAATTAACTCTATATTATTTTTGTCATTACAACCTAAACTGTCTTTACAATATAAAATCATAAACTCGGCCAATATAAAAAAAACTAAGCCAATATAGATGTTGGCATAGTTTTTCCGATATTGGCTTAGTTTTTTTATATTGGCCGAGTTTATGATTTTATAATACACATTATAAGATAAAATGTTATGGTTAATTAATAAATATATCAATTTTATATATACCCATTATAAGATAAAATTTTATGGTTAATTAATAAATATATCATTACGTGATGATATCCATATTTGCCTAGTTATTAGTCCTGGAGCAGCTGTATTGACATTCAGCTTCGCCTCAAGCTATTACAGCTACCCTCAGACTAATAACTAGGCCAATACGGAAATCATCACGTAATAATAGGTAAATATACTTTTGTATTTGTAAATGTGGTATCATATGATCAGACAAACCAAAATTGACCGAGGTTTTATTATATAGTCCTGTAAGGAAACAAGAGCATGTGGGGTACTTTCTAACCTCACCTGAGAAGTGTAGTCAATTCTGTGCCTTCTTCATAAAAAATTGATGGATTATATATGTTTAGTCCTATATTTTATTTTTTATTTAATCACAATTGAATATTTATATGACAATGTCTTTATGCAAATTAGTGAGTGAGTCATTATTCTTTAACGCCATCGGTGGTATAATGGTTAGCGTGCTCGCCCCGAGTGTGGTAGATCCGTGAGTTTGAACCCTGGGGAGTTCAAACTAAAGACTATTGAAATTGGTATTTGCTGTTCCTCGGCTAAACACACAGCATTAAGAAGTACGAGAAAAGACTGGTTGGCTCTAAATCAGGATAATGTGTCTGAGTGGAGCGACATGTCTACCCACGGACTGTTGTTTCAGAGAGAAAGAGAGATTGAGAGAAACAACCAACACTATAAAAATCCAGCCAAGCGTTGTTGATCAAAGCAGACATCATCATCATCTCATTGAAATATAACGTGTTCTCACTTTAATATTGTTGACAAATTGTTCATTTGGCGTTAAACAACAATCACTCACTCACTCGCTATATCATAAAACATTTATTACATTTGTAATTTAAGATAATACTGAAGGCATAATTGAAATAAATTTAAGATTCTATTTTTATTTTGAATTTAATGTTGAATATTATTTCTGTAAATTGTGTCATTTAAATTACTTATATGATTTATAATACAATAACATTCTTAGAAATCTATCTTACTTATTTCAAAGTAGACTTCCTGTCCTGCCGAGTGTCTGATCAGGGCCAATAGGTTCATTCCTTTCTGCCAACTTGTGAGGTTAGACTTGTAAGTTTAGAGATCTTCTGCTTGTACCCAAGCATGAGAATATTTACTCACCAGACATAAATTATTCACCATAGAGATAGAGTGTAATACCAGTACCTGTGTTTCTCGTTCACGGGTACAGAATAATGTGGTTTCTAATTCTAGAGGAAATACCCTCTATGCTTAACTTTAAATGTATCCATGAGCCGTACATTCTATTGATAGACTAGACAATTCATACTTTTGCAGCCTTCACCTTTTCGTAATGACAGGGATTTTTATCGCCGATGTGACGTTGTTCTACCCAATAAAGTACATAGTCAGCCATGTTAAAAGCTTTTTTTCAGTACATCATGTAATGTCATCAAAAAGATATTTGTTATCATTATGCAATGATAATCTGTAATATTGCTCACTTGGTGTTAAAGAACAATCACTCATTCTAAGCTTCTGTTTACAAATAAAATATTGAATACGCCGTCACCCTTCGACCCTATTCCCCCGGATTGTGGGACAGTCGTACTGTAGATAAAAAAGCATTAAGTCATGCAAGAAGAGATACAGACTTCTGACTATGACAAACGGAATATATCCTTGGTCATCTGTGAGAAAGGTTTGGAGATACCAAAGGGGTAATGCAAAGCCTTAAATCAAAGGACAAACAATGCAATGACCAAAAGAAAAAGGACAAACAATACAATAACCAAGCAAAAAAGGACAAACAATGCAATAACCAAAGGAAAAAAGACAAACAATACAATAACCAAAAGAAAAAGGACAAAAGGACAAACAATACAATGACCAAAAGAAAAAGGACAAACAATACAATGACCAAATGAAAAAGGACAAAAGGACAAACAATACAATAACCAAATGAAAAAGGACAACTAATGCAATAACCAAAAAGAAAAAGGACAAACAATACAATAACCAAAAGAAACAAGACAAACAATACAATAGCCAAGAGAAAAAGGACAAACAATACAATAACCAACGGAAAAAGGACAAACAATACAATAACCAAAAGAAAAAGGACAAACAATACAATAACCAAAAGAAAAAGGACAAAAGGACAAACAATACAATAACCAAAAGAAACGGGACAAACAATACAATAACCAAAAGAAAAAGGCCAAACAATACAATAACCAAAAGAAAAAGGACAAACAATACAATAACCAAAAGAAAAAGGACAAACAATACAATGACCAAACGAAAAAGGACAAAAAGAACAAACAATGATCTACAAAATACTACACAGAAAAAATATAGATTGAGCAACACGAATCCACACTTAAAAATGGGAGAGAGAGCAGGTGCTCAGCAAGGGTAAGCAGTTTCCCCTCCACTAGTGGCTCCCGTCATGTGACTGATATCTAGTAACGGCTAACCAAGTCATGAAGGCAACCAAACGTCTTCCAAAGTTATGACTTCAACTTTATCACTAGGATACATTGGTTCATGTTGTTAGCAGCAATCCTCTATATAGGAAAGCCGGATCAGAACCGTAGGCACTAGACTATCGTATCAACTGAGAGATGCATACTCCATATAGAAGTACTTCTGAAATGTTGCTACTTATACATGTAATGGTAAGTTAAGCAACAATGGGAAAACTGAAATCATCTCTTGTCGTTAAGTTTCCCTCTTAACTGGACATTACTGTCAGTTCAACGTCTTCTATCATATATGTATTGTATTAGTAATACTCTACTGGTATTTGTATTTTCTATGGTACCTATGCTAGCCAGAAATAAGAAAGATTGGTATATTTGGCAGAATCACGATAATGTATCCGAGTAAAGCGACATATCCTAATACACAATCTTGCTCTAGCAAACTAGCACAACGTTTTGGTTGAATACATAGCAGACATCACATTCATTAATTACTACTTTTTTCTCCCTTTGAACTAAGCTTCTCTAGAAGAGGGAACAGTTTCACCTCCGCTGGTGGCTCCCGATATTTAGTATTGGTTAACCAATGTTGTTTTAGTTAACTAGCACCACGTGTTGGTTGAGTACATAACAGGCATCACATTCAATAATTACTTGTTTTCGCTTGACATAGCAGATACTCCTGGTTGAGTACACAACAGGCATAACATTCATGTCATTACTGCTTGTTCACGGTACGACATAGTTTATGTAAAATCCTCCCAACATGGCCCAAGGAAGCAATTAACAACTCGCTAATAAAGTATATGAAATATACACTATAGATATGGTGGTTGTCTTTTCTGTTATAGTTGCCATACCAACAAATTTACATCATGTAGCACGTCAACAGCGTCAGCATTGTCAGGTCTGGTTATTGGTGTTCAACGTCACTTTTAGTCATACTGTTGTTGTATTGTAAGGCTCAGTTGTCTGTGTGGAGGACATTGTCTCATTGTAAAACGTTATTATATAAATTTCTATCGTGTGTACCTCACCATAGGAGCGGTAACAAAATAAAAAAAACATATAATATCACACTGTCAGAACAGTTCATAAATCTAATAGAAAAATCCTAGAAATAAAATGAAAAATAAGAAATAACACACTGTCAGAACAGTTCCTAAATCTAATAGAAAAATCATAGAAATAAAAGGAAAAATAAGAAATAACATACTGTCAGAACAGTTCCTAAATATAATAGAAAAATCCTAGAAATAAAAGGAAAAATACCGCACTGTCGGAACAGTTCCTAAATATAATAGAACAATCCTAGAAATAAAAGGAAAAATACAAAATACCACACTGTCAGAACAGTTCCAAAATCTAATAGAAAAATCCTAGAAATAAAATGAAAAATACCGCACTGTCGGAACAGTTCCTATATATAATAGAACAATCCTAGAAATAAAAGGAAAAATACAAAATACCACACTGTCAGAACAGTTCCTAGATCTAATAGAAAAATCCTAGAAATAAAAGGAAAAATACCGCACTGTCGGAACAGTTTCTATATATAATAGAACAATCCTAGAAATAAAAGGAAAAATACAAAATGCCACACTGTCAGAACAGTTCCTAAATCTAATAGAAAAATCCTAGAAATAAAAGGAAAAATACCGCACTGTCGGAACAGTTTCTATATATAATAGAACAATCCTAGAAATAAAAGGAAAAATACAAAATGCCACACTGTCAGAACAGTTCCTAAATCTAATAGAAAAATCATAGAAAGAGGCAAACTTGATACATCTAACACACAAATATATGACTGCTCACTTTAATGGCTTGGTACAGGCACTTCAATAACAAGTGGCGTGGTTAAGCTAGTTTATTGACCCAGACTTCCCGTCTTTGTAAAATGATCTTTATAAATATATATATATATATTTAATATATATTAATCTTCGTGACACATCCATGCCAAAATCTAATTACCAATACCATTATTATCTGTTCTCGCTATGACATGGCTGATACTCCTTGTTGAGTACATAACAGACATCACATTCAATTCATTATTACCTGTCCTCGCTATGACATAGCTGATGCTCCTGATTGAGTAAATAACAGACATCACATTCATGTCATTATTATCTGTTCTCGCTATGACATGGCTGATACTCCTTGTTGAGTACATAACAGACATCACATTCAATTCATTATTACCTGTTCTCGCTATGACATAGTTGATGCTCCTCATTGAGTAGATAACAGACATCACATTCATGTCATTATTACTTGTTCTCGGTATGGCATAGCTGATACTCCTGGTTGGGTACATAACAGATATCACATTCAATTCATTATTACCTGCTCTTGCTATGACATAGCTGATGATCCTGGTTGAGTACATAACAGACATCACATTCAATTCATTATTACTTGTTGTCGCTAAGACATAGCTGATGCTCCTGGTTGAGTTTATAACATACATCACATTCATGTCATTATTATCTGTTCTCGCTATGACATGGCTGATACTCCTTGTTGAGTACATAACAGACATCACATTCAATTCATTATTACCTGTCCTCTCTATGACATAGCTGATGCTCCTCATTGAGTAGATAACAGACATCACATTCATGTCATTATTACTTGTTCTCGGTATGGCATAGCTGATACTCCTGGTTGGGTACATAACAGATATCACATTCAATTCATGTTTGATTGTTCTCGCTATGTCACGACTGATGCTCATGGTTGAGTACATGACATACATCACATTCAATTCAGTATTACCTGTTCTCGCTATGACATAGCTGATGCTCCTGGTTGAGTACATAACAGGCATCACATTCAATTCATTATTACCTGTTCTCACTATGACAGCTGATGCTCCTGGTTGAGTACATAACAGGCATCACACTCAATTCATTATTACCTGTTCTCACTATGACAGCTGATGCGCCTGGTTAAGTACATAACAGGCATCACTTTCAATTCATTATGACCTGTTCTCACTATGACAGCTGATGCTCCTGGTTATGTACATAACAGACATCACATTCAATTCATTATTACTTGTTGTCGCTATGACATAGCTGATGCTCCTGGTTGAGTACATAACAGGCAGCACATTCAATTCATTATTACTTGTTCTCGCTATGGTATAGCTGATGCTCCTGGTTGAGTACATAACAGGCAGCACATTCAATTCATTTGTGCTTGTTCTCACTATGACATAGCTCATGCTCCTGGTTGAGTACATTCAGGTCATTATTATCTGTTGCCGCTACGTCATATCTGATGCAAAATCCTCCCAACATAAAGCAGTCATTAATAATTCGTTAATAATGTATGTAAAATATCTTTTCTATTATAGTTGCCATACCTACAAATGTACGTCATGTAGCACGTCATCAGCATCTGCATTGTCAGGGCTGGTACACTACTTTTAGTCATACTGTCGTTATATTGTAAGGCTCAGTTGTCTGTGTGGAGGACATTGTCTTCGCGTCAAACGTTATGTATGTATAAATTTGTATCGTATGTACCTTACTATAGGAAAGGTAACAAAATACAAAACCACACTGTCAGAACAGTTCCTAAATCTAATAGAAAAATCTTGAAATAACAGAAAAAACATATAATACCACACTGTCAGAACAGTTCCTAAATCTAATAGGAAAATCATAGAAATAACAGAAAAAACATATAATACCACTGTCAGAACAGTTCCTAAATCTAATAGGAAAATCATAGAAATAACAGAAAAAACATATAATACCGCACTGTCAGAACAGTTCCTAAATCTAATAGGAAAATCATAGAAAGAGGCAAACTTGATACATCTAACACACAAATACATGACTGCTCATTGTAATGGCTTGGTACAGGCACTTCAATAAAAAGTGGCGTTGTTAAACTAGTTTATGGGCCCAGACTTCCCATCTTTGTAAAATGCTGCAGTCATGCAAGTACTTTCTACATGTGAGTAAAATACCAACACTCACATATAACTGGCTAAACAACGATATTATAAAGAATGCTATAATCTTGATCTTTATAAATATATATATATTTTTAATATATATTAATCGTCGTGACACAGAAGTTTTCATATATATCATAGTAGTTCTATTAAAGAGAGCCGATGCCAAAATATAATTACCAATACCATCTTTCACCATCTATATGCTTCAACAAGGTGTTAATATCTTCAGAAAATCTGTCTGAAAGACAAGATGAGACAATTCTTTAACGATGATAAGTACTGATTATCACTCTCCGGGTGACAGGACAATCGCTGCAGATTACTACACAAAGCCTCATCTAACCTTCATTTTAACAGATTTCATGACACAAGAGAGAGGCTAATTATACACCTCTGTGGTTAACTCACATAATATGAATTGAATAAAGCATGCAATAGACTTTATTTCTCGTAGAGAAACCAGCGAAATCAACGGTGTCCGCACATTGCTGAATTAACAAACGCAATTTTGCAGGAAAGGCGATGATAACCTGTAGACCGCTGCGAGAAATGAAATTGTGAAAGCGATACCATGAACATAAATTTAATAGTCATACTTGTTTGTGAGCAACTTTGGACTATTACACTGCTCAACGCATTCATCCAAAAGCTCTGAAATATTGACGACTCGTTCGTTTCCCTAAATGTAAACACAAAAAAGACAGTATCCTGTTTATGTCCTTTGGTTTCATTGCTCTCAAACTTTAAATTATTTGTTTTTCCAATCTTTAGATTTTGAGCGTCACCTGATGAAGGTTATTCCACAAACGCGTCGTGCGCACTATTTCATATGTACGTTTGTATTACTATCATTGGGTTAATACCTCTGCTGATAGACTATTAGTTCCCGAGGGTATCATCCGCCCAGTAGTCATTGCTTCGTCACTGGCATGTTTTATTAGACATATTTATTACTGAAATTTGCAGTTCCTACATAATGTAATTATTAATAAAACTAATGTTCTCCTCCCTCAAGCATAGGTGACCATAGCTGATTTTGTCCATCCTGTTTAGGCCCTGTGGTTTCATTGATTCCAAGACATTAAATTATCTGGCAGTCCAATCTTTCGATTTTGAGCGTACCTGATGGAGGTTATTCCAGAAACGCGTCGTGCTACCTAAATTTGATATCTTCGTTTAATTTTTGGCATTATTAAAAGTATAACATTTTGAAGGTACCGAAAGGGTAATCAGAATAAGTATTTCAAAGAAGGACAGACAACATAATGACAAAAAGGAGAAGTACACTTGACCATTTTTTTACACAGTCACAGTAGACCCTGACGTTTGTTTGACTAATCGAATATATATTCACCTTATGTAACAGTACACAACATTATTTGTGGTCATCGGTTGTTGGATATGACAAATAAATAATGTTAAGACAGGGTTTAATTCATGAATTTGCATTTGAAACATTATTTTGACAATTAATTGGCAAATGTGTGCTCAATGTTGATGTATATACAAAGAATAGACGACATTATCATTAAATGCAATATATGTTGATAAAGAGAATGGAATATGTGTATGTTTAATTTATAAAGCAAAATAAAACAATATTTTTTCCACACTGAAGGTTCTTTCGTCAAGAGTGTTCAAAAAAGGGAAGTCACAGTACACTTTACACGTGAAGGCACATTTCATTGAGGAAACCGTTTACATGGTGTGTTTATAATCCCTTTGGTTCAATAAAGTTTTCATTGTACTCCAGAATGAACCTCGTTCATGACGAGGTGTACTCGATACAACATTATGTGATAAAGTTTGTCAGTGACTTGCGACAGGTCGGTGGTTTTGTCTGGTTACTCCGGTTTCCTTCACCAATAAATTTGACCCCCACGATATAACTGAAATATTGTTGAAAGTGGCGTTAAGCACCATAAACGAACCCCATCTTCTTCGATTTACGGTGTACTACACATTTGCTGCATATATATATTCAAGCTTTTTTCATCATATGTTCGCGTTAAGCCAACATTCGATGTTAACGTGTTCGTTATAGTTGAGTGTTACTGGGAAAAAAGTGACATATAATTAGTATCTGATTTAGTGCGCTCGACTTGTTTCTGGCGTAACCTTCATCAGGTACGCTCAAAGTCAAAAGATTGAAAAGCCAAATAATTTAAAATCAGTTCAGATTACCTATGACGAAGGGAGATCAACCTTAGTTTTTAATCAATGACATTATTGAGGGACTATGAAAAGGTTATTTTGTAAACGAATGGTATAAACACTGTCTTTTTGACTTTCGTGATTGTGTGTGTGTGTGTGTGTGTGTGTTTTAATTTTTTTTTAATAGTTGTCTATATTTTTATACGGCAAGCCAAATTTATGAACTACATCCATTTAAGTAGAGAGCAGTAAATAGAAAATCTGTTGATGATATTTTTTTTGTAGAATTCCACAATACAGGCTGAATGGAGTCAAACACGTGTCATTGTTTACAATCGTGCGCTTGGGTCTACTCTATTCATACGTAATAGGCATACCTATTGCTATGATAAATTGATGAATTGTACATTGTGTACATTTAAAATAAAAACAGTAATAAAGGAGTTAGAATTATAGGTGCTAAAAAACTTTCTCGATAATGAATGTGTTTCTGGAAATAAGGGTAATAACAAAATTACCGAACTCCGAATAATCTTACAAAGGGAAAGTCAAAACTCATAATTATATAACTAGACAAAATCAGTCAAAGTGGGAAAGTGTTGTTATATGTTTATAGTACAAAGCATACAGGGGTGGATGTCTTATTATGCCACTTTTTTCTTCTTTATATGGTGTCTGCAAGTCTTATGGGTTCATACAAAGCAAACTCTGTTTTTAAGTTTTTAAATACTCTTATATATATATATATAAGAGTATTTAAAACTTAAAAACGAGAAAAAAATAATTATGACATAAGAAGCGAATATAATTAAAGTACATATACTATCATAGTTATTTTGTTTATTCATAAAAAGTTAATCTACGAACAGTCATTTTCTCCACTAGATCAACCAATGGCGTTTCTTTCAGATATATAAGTTTGAATTTTTTACGTAATCATTCAGGCATCTCTCTTCTTTCTTTAAAGAGTTCTGATCTACGCATAGCTAGCGAAAGTGGTAGGTCGGGAAAATGCTATATCCGGAGCCCGGTTTCAGCTTTAGAGCTTTTTCTAGAATCTCGTCCCTGTCAATTAAGCTCGAAAGACGTAATATCACGCTCTTTCGTCCTACATGACCCGTTTTTAGCCTATGGACAGCCGTGAACAACATGTTGTCAGCCCGGTCTTCAGCGAATGAAAGAACCTTCTCTAGGAAGGTTCTTACTAACACCTCTGCTTCCCTAGACCTTCTATCCAATCTTTTTCTCCCTCAATTCCACGAATAACCAAATTCCACTTTCTTCCCCACATTTCCAACTTTAATCTCTCGGATTGTTCTTTATCTCATTTATTTTCTAAATATGGTACGTGTGTGTTGTGAAGTTCATTGAACTCAGTTAGGGCATACTCGACATGGTTGTCTATGATATCAACCCTGTCTTCCACGGAATTCACCCTCAACTTCACTTCATCAATTTGCGTGTCCATTTAGGTTTGTAGTTGCTGGAACCACCCAGCAATATCTTCAATTTTTTTACATTGATAATTTGCCATGTTGATTCACAGATTTGAATTTTAAATATGGCCGACCGTGTCGAGTGGACCGTATCTTGCTACAATCGTTTCTCGAATGTTATTTTAAATGATATGGTTTGGAATCTGGAAAAGCGTATATTAGAAACTCACAGTGTAGATAATTATATGTGTAACATCTAAAGACTGTTTTTAAGTGAATATCATCAATGAATAGTTAATGTCCCGGTGCAGACAGAGAACACGTCTTTTACCTACACATGTCTAGCCGGAATTCCTTTTACACTTTAATATATTACTCTGTTTCTGCAAGAGGTCTGCAATGATGCAATGAGAAGTAACATGTCTAACTTGAGTTGCGTTCTGGTTGATTTTGCTACGAAAGTATGCGCCTTGGTACAGAAGCATAGAAGAGATATGGTGAAATTTTATTTATCTCATGTCCACGAGATACTACTGCGTGGCCGGTACTGGTCGCGACATACTAACGCATGATCATGGGATACTAACGGATGGTCACGAGATAGCTAAATCGTTGCAACGAGATCAATCTTAGTCGTTGCCACGAAATACTAAGCGTAGCAGCGCGTTAGTATCTCGTGGCCACGAGATCAATACAAAATTCCGCATTTCCCTTCCAAGTTTCCGTAAAGACCAACCATACATGAAAAATAACCTTGCTTTATTTAAAGTCGATGAGCCTAAACTGATATACTATTATTTAAGCAGTTATATGACGATTAACAATAACGTTTTTCCATATCAATCACATACACATCTTTATTTATGGTCTTCTAGTAATCTGTTCAATGAATTCTAGTATCAGAAACGATATCATAGTCATGGGTGGTTGAATAAAGATAGACATCTCTAGCGCAACTAGTTGAACAGGAACTGCTCACCATTCCAGAGCACCTCAGTTAAACCCCGATTTTAAGTGGGTTCGTGTTACTCGATCTTCAGTGTTATGCGTAATGTTTTGTAGATCGTTGTTTGTCCTTTTGCCCTTTTTCTTTTGGCCATTGTGTTGTCTTTCTTCGATCTACGGATTCTGATTACCCCTTTGATATCTTCAAACTATTCTTTAACTTGTTTAGAGTATTTTGTTTTATATATAACTAGCCAAGACATGTGTGTTGTTTCCTTGTGTTGTCAGTCACACGTTCTTCAATGCCCATGCACTCAAGTTTGAAATAAACTGGTCCATCTTTAAATATTCATAATTAGATGGTACAGATTTCAGAGTAATTTTTCATTACATTAACTTCTTTCAAACTGAAAAAAGAAGTGAAACAAACCTTTTGATCACACGAACACGTGCTTGGAACCCATTATTGGCAAAATTAAAATATCTATATTAATGGCTTGATGAACGATCTTTGGTTTGTTGTATGAAAATCACCGTGATGTACTAGTAATGAACCTTGTTTTTGGTCCGGAATACAACCATTATATCAGATGGAATTTCCAAAAAATAATCGTGGGGTCATCGTGGTCGTGATCATATTGTAGTGGGATTTACAACCACCTGCGCAATCAGTGCCTATCACCACTAAAGTTGTAAGTTCGAACCTCGTTCATTTCGAGGTGTTCATGATACAACAGTATGTGATAAAGTTTGTCAGTGACTTGCGACAGATCGGTGGTTTTCGCCGGTCCTCCGAACTGGTTTCCTCCACCAATTAAACTGACCGCCACGATACAGCTGAAATATTGTTTAAAGCGATGTTAAACACCACCAAACAAACAACAAACAGACAATATATAGGCAACGAACAAATAAATATATTTCATTAGACCGTGATGTTCATTGACACCAACATTAGGACTACCTAGTACACGTTTGGTATAGATTCACACTAGTATCATTTGCGCACGATCTGGTTTAAACGCCATATAATGAAAGGAAGCTGCCGTATATATTTCCTTAAGGGTTCTATTCAACTAAGTTATGTGGTGACAGTCATCGTAGGAGTAGGGTTTGGTAAGGTTATGGTGTTTAACACCACTTTCAACAAGATTTCAGTTATTTCGTGGCGTCAGTTTTATACGTGGAGGAAACTGGAGTACCCCCCACCCCCCACCCCCCAAAAAAAAACCAGCCACAATTCACTGTTAAACTTTATCACATGATGTTGTATTGAGTATGCCCCGCCACGAGCGGAATTCAGTTATCGCAGAGAACAATCCAATGATTACAATATAATCATCCAAGTGATTTTGGAAAAGACTTTTGAAATATCAACAAATCAGAATGCATTACTTGACCTTAGCATCCATATTTAATTTCCTATCATGAACAAAAACTCACTTTGTGAACTAAAACATATTTTGATTTTGAAATGAGACCACACAAGGACCATCTCCTCTTAGCTTAGATTAATGTTTGTTTGTTTGTTTGTTTGATGGTGTTTAACGCCACTTCAACAATATTTCAGTTATATCGTGGCGGTCAGTTTTATTGGTGGAGGAAACCATAGGACGCCGGAGAAAACTATCGACCTGTCGCAAGTCACTGACAAACTTGTCACATAATGTTGTACCTCTCGCCCTGATCGAGATTCGAACTCACAACATCAGTGGTGATAGGCACTGATTGCATATGTAGTTGTAAATCCAACTATCATACGATGACGGCCCCTCCAGCTTGGGTTAAGTTGAATCTGTGGTTATCAGACTTAACTGCACTCGAGGCGAACACGCTAACCACTACACCTCCAGTCAACTGTTAGTCATGTCACTCGAGGCGAACACGCTAACCATTACACCTCCAGTTAACAGCTAGTCATGTCACTCGAGGCGAACACGTTAACCATTACACCTCCAGTCAACAGCTAGTCATTTCACTCGAGGCGAACACGCTAACCATTACACCTCCAGTCAACAGCTAGTCATGTCACTCGAGGCGAACACGCTAACCACTGCACCTCCAGTCAACTGCTAGTCATGTCACTCGAGGTGAACACGTTAACCACTACACCTCCAGTCAACAGCTAGTAATGTCACTCGACGCGAACACGCTAACCACTACACCTCCAATCAACAGCTAGTCATGTCACTCGAGGCGAACACGTTAACCATTACACCTCCAGTCAACAGCTAGTCATTTCACTCGAGGCGAACACGCTAACCATTACACCTCCAGTCAACAGCTAGTCATGTCACTCGAGGCGAACACGCTAACCATTACCCCTCCAGTCAACAGCTAGTCATATCACTCGAGGCGAACACGTTAACCATTACACCTCCAGTCAACAGCTAGTCATGTCACTCGAGGCGATCACGCTAACCATTACACCTAGTCAACAGCTAGTCATGTCACTCAATTTGGACACATTATCCCGACCCTTAAAAGTCAAGAAAAAATTGAAGATACTAAAACGGTTATCAAACACCCCTTGCTCATATATATATATTCCTTAATGCTGCATGCTTAGCGCCGAAGGAGCAATTACCAATTTCGTTGTCCTTGCATGGTTTGACATGACCTGTGTTTTAGACTAGTACAAAACATCATCAGCATCTCATGAAAAAGTCATGATCAAGCCGAGTTATTGCTCACTTGTCAATCACGTCTGAAAACAATCAATTAGTAAGAAAAGATATGGACATAAATGAGCATTAAAGACGCATGACTATAGCTATCCAACATTACACTTCTCAAGATAGCAATTCAAGTAAAGGAACAGTGCATTTATTGCTGTTCTACAGTGCACCGTCACAGTAAGGTCTTTTACAATGAGGAAAACACATATCCTAAAATGAGTATGAAACGACCCTTAACCTGCATAGTGCATTCCTGAGAAAGAATTATTTGCAAACCTATAGTATGAGGTCAGAATAATGTTTTGTTATTATGTTACCGTATATTTTGTTATCTATAGTTGCAATATGCACATTTTGCACTTTCATATATTCATAGAGTGAGCGAGTGCGTGATTGTTGTTTGACGCCAACGCGGTAATTTTCAGCTATATCATGGCGAATTTTCAATGACATGATGATGAGGTCCACTTTATACTAGACCAACATGTTTATTTGGATTTTTATAGTGACGAAACAACAGTCCCGCGGTTAGTCATGTCGCCCCACTCGGACACATTATCCTGATTCCGATCCCACCAGGCTTTGCTCTTTCTCCTTATATTTATAATTAATGCTACGTGTTTAGCAGAAAAGAAAGAAATACCAATATTCTAGTCTTTGGTTTGACCCGATCGGGGCTCTAACCCACGATCTAACACACTGGATGCGAGCGCGCTGACCATTACCTCACCGATGTGGTTGCTTCTCCTATAGCTAGGTGACAATAGCCGATTTTGGCTTTCCTGTTTGACCCATGTGGTTTTCTTTCTCCCAAAGATTTTAAGATTATTTCGGCTTCCAATCTTTTGACTATATACGTATAAGTACCTGCTGAATGTTATTAAAGAAACGCGTCGTGAGCACTAAATTAGATATCTACCGTTTTATTATTTCATTCATTAATATTTATGGGACATTGATCACCATTGGTATTCAGTGGCGTCAGTAAGCATTATTGGAAGGATAGGAAAAGTAATGCGGCTAGGGATTTCGGACCGCATAATGCCCCCCCCCCCCCCCCCCCCCCCCCCGCCAACAGGTCCAGGACAGTGCCCTGTAAGGAGGGTTTTGGGGAAAAAGCTTCCCAAGCTCAAGGGACCTGCGATTTCAGGATTTTAATGCTGTGTTTTCGTCTAAATTTGTTCAAATTCCTATATGTTAAATTCAGTTTTTACTTCACAAGTCTTTATTTTTTCCCATGAAAGGTAGATGCTGTATTTTTTTTAATTCTTTTATTTATCTCGGATGCATTTAGCAAAAGCCCCAATTATACACATGCAAGGCTTATCATAAACAACTTAAATAAAGATATCATGATATTATTGATCTTATTTTCCATTAAACCAATCATTAAAAAAACATAAAATTGGTTACAAAAACGGAGCACTATTGGAAGTCAGTAGAGAGCCATCAAGTGCGCCTTTTAACTCATGCAAGTACATGTCCACCCATAAAATCTTCTATATCAATGTCAAATGAACGATGAACACGCATCAGAATAAGGGAGGACAGGCGATCATTTTCCATATCTATGGTGGACCTTAAGTACCGGTAGCTATATGGCTTCTGGGTTGTTGAAAATTATAATACATGTCAGAGTGATAATCAGAAATTATCTAAGTGATGTATTAATGAAATATTAGGGGCTTGATATTATGCTTTTCAGAATAAAGTGTAGACAAGCACCTACACTGCCTATAGACTGCTACGCCACTGTTATTGACAAAAACCTTCAGAATAAATAGGAGATTCATATGAAACTTTTAAGTAAGCTTAGGTCTTATGGTGTTTAACGCCACTTTAAAACTTTTAAGGATAAATTATAGAATGCGATATAGGTCAAAGTACATCTACTTTTAGGTATATTTAAATAACTAAAGACCAGTGAAAATATCAGCAAATACTGTTTAATGTTATTTGCTTTTTGATTTAAAATGTTGGCTGTCATTTAGTCTTGAGCCATTTAATTGATTTTCATCCTACCAAAAACGTTTAAATTAATTGGCTATCCAATCTCTCGGCTTGGTGTGTACCCGATGAAGGTTAACACACAAACGTGCTCATACACACTAATTTAGTTATTTAGAAATCTACCTTTCTGTTGCATGTTTTTTAGAACATATTTTCAATGTAATACACCAGATTCACATTTGTTTTCTTAAAAAAACAAGACACTAATTTACATATCGCTATTAATAATACAGTAAGTAAAACACATGGCATTGTGATATGTCTCTTGGACAATGGCACAGGTAAAAAGAGAAATTTATTGCAACATACCACCAACAAGGAACCTTTATTTTCCAAGTATTGGATGTTGCAAGTTATTTTTTGTTCAAAACGTTGGTTAAATTATATAAAAAAAGGCGGGGTCATCATAGTCGTGATCGTATGGTAGTTGGATTTAAAACTGCATATGCAATCAGTGCCTATCACCAACTAACATCATGCACAGGCGAGGTCTGCTTGATACAACATTAAGTGATAAAGTTTGTCAGTGATTTGCTACAGGTCGGTGGTTTTCTCCGGTTTCCTTCACCAATAAAACTGACCGCCACGATATGACTGAAATATTGTTGAAAGTAGCATTAAACACCATAAACCAAACCAACCGACCTATTTAGAAAAAAACATTGTTTCAGTTTTGTTCCACAACTGATCGGTAAATAATAGTTTTCATTACAACATAAAGACACTCAAATTGTCCTATTAGCCTGATTTCACCTATTATGAAAGATGCGATCTGATTAGTCGATATGGAATTAGGAATTTGTAATGCTACCAATTAAATGAACAAATTATTTATTGGCATGAAGAATTAAAAAAAAAATATATTATGGTACAGATGATGGATGATGTAGGAAAAAACAAGCTTAACCAATCGTGACTTGCCAGCGACGTATTTGTTTTGACAAAAGGAGACGAAAGCCATTCTGATCTAATTGTGATTGTTCTTTCTTCTTTTTCACTTAGACATCAATATTCTAAATGAAAACAGGTTATATGCTTACTGTTGTTTGATCAGACTCTGGTCAAAGTTAAAATTCAAATATACGCCTAGATAGTACATACTCTGCTGTTTGTTCACTAATATGCTGTAATGTACAACATGGGTAATCACAAATCTACTGGTCTTTTTAACTTTGTTTTGTTGTCTGTTCTTCTTCAATTTACAGATTCTGATTACCCCTTTGGTATCTTCAAACTCTTCTTTCCAATGCTATCTAGGCATATATTTGAATTTTAACTTTGAGCAGAATCTGATCAAGCAACAATAAGCAGTGTCCAAACGAAAAAGAAGAAAGAACAATCACTATTAGATCAGATGATGGATGATGTAGGAAAAACAAGCTTAACCAATCGGGACTTGCCATCAACGTATTTGTTTTGACAAAAGGGGACGATCGAGAGCCATTCTGATCTAATAGTGATTGTTCTTTCTTCTTTTTCGTTTGGACACTGCTTATTGTTGCTTGATCAGACTCTGCTCAAAGTTAAAATTCAAATATATGCCTAGATAGTACATACTATGCTGTTTGTTCACTAATATGCTTTAATGTATGACATGGGTAAACACAAATATACTGGTCTTTTTAGTTTTCTTTTGTTGTCTGTTCTTCTTCAATTTACGGATTCTGATTACCCCTTTGGTATCTTCAAACTCTTCTTTCCAATGCTTTGTTTCATATTTGGGGGCCGTCATGATTGTATGATAGTTGGATTTACAACTACATGTACCTGTGCAATCAGTGCCTATCACCACTACAGTTGTGAGTTTGAACCCCATTCATAGCAAGGTGTACTCGATACAACAATATGTGATAACGTTTTTTAGTGACTTGCAACAGGTTGATGGTTTTTTCCGGATACTCCAGTTTCCTCCACCAATAAAACTGACCGCCACGATATAACTGAAACATTGTTGAAAGTGGCATTAAACACCATAAACCAACCATATTTGGCAATGCAATGAAATATGTATGCAAAATACAAAACTAAATAATTTGTAATGCAATTTATTAATGGTAAATCAATGAGTTGTTATTTAAATAATAAAATCTGCTAGATACGTCACTATTTCTGTTATTTTACGTCCTATCCGTGTCATATTTGAACAATTTTTTATCGCTATTGCAAAGACTACATCTATTAATATTCATTGTATAAATGATCTGGTGCCCGTCCTTCCTCATACCAGTACTTGAAGAGCTATGGAACCACAGAAGATATCAGGACAATGAAATACAGTCAAACCTGCTTTAGTGACCACCTCTATTAAACAAAAACTAGTATTATGTTACCTTCATTTTAATTTCCTTTCACAGTGCTTTTCATATTAATTAAACCTGTATCTAGTGACCACCTGTTTTATGTGACCCTATTTCAATGTTCCAGTTGAAGGTCACATAGGACAGGTTTTACTGTATTCAAAGAATATGTCAACATATTTTTTCCAAATAAACAGAATTTTGGAAAAGACTAAAAGAAATAGCCGATTATACATTATTTAACCCCATACCAGTACTTGAAGAGCTATGGAACCACAGTAGATACCAGGACAATGGAATACTTAAAGAATATGTCAAAATATTCTTTCCAAATAAACAGAATTTGGGAAAAGCCTCTAAAAGAAACAGTAATACACATTATTTAAATAACAGTCAAAATATTTTCCCAAATAAACAGAATTTGGGAAAAGACTCTAAAATTAATAGCAGAAGAATACACATTATTTAAAAAACAGTCAAACTATTTTTACCAAATAAACGGAATTTGGGTTAAAGACTCTGAAAGAACCAGCAGAATACATATTATTTAGAAAAAACAATTCACAGATATTACACAGCTTTAAGACATTTATAAGAATCTCCTTCTTTACAACACTTCTTTTTTTTAGGACAAGACGAATTGTCCGTACAGTCTTTGATGAAGTGGTAACATGTAGCATTTGGACGTGGATTAGCGGGATAATTTTGTGGGTAGCAGTCCTGAAATATACATTGCTTTATATATTAGATTTCCGTTGCTATATACAGTCAAACCTCTCCATGCGGTCACCTCTATTAGGCAGTCACCTCTATTAAACAGTCACCTGTATTAAAAGGTCACCTTTTTCTTGTCCTGTCATATAAAAATTTCATATGAATTTAACCTCTTTTAAAACAAGTTTAACTGTGTTAGATTTACGGTAATATATGATATAAGCTCTGTATACCAGGTATTTATTTTGCTTCCATTAACGGACATTCACATTATAACAAATCGGAAGTGGATGTTTTTGTGTCCATATTGAAACATTGCATGAGATCTCTCGCATGGTAAAGAGTAAAACTTGTTTTTAAAAAGGAAATTATGTTAGTATTACTGTGAAATCATAATTAATCGTAGGGTTCTAGTTTTCGTGGTTTACTTACTTCAACCACGAAGATTAAAATCCAACGAAATACAATTTACCCATTGATTGTAGCATGTAGTGTTTGAAACCACAAATTGAAGAATCTAGGGATCAATGCATTTTGTAGAAACCACGAAAATTGGTGCCAACGAATTAAAGTACTTTCACAGTATGTAACACAACTACTGCCAATTTTGATATTTGACTTCAACTTTCGAATGCTGTCCAAACAGACTAATTTGCAATAATTGGGATAAGGTGTTTAATGCTGCTTTCAACAATATTTCAGTTATATTGGAGGAAACTGGAGTACTGCACAAAACCACCGAATTGCAGCAATTCACTGACAAACTTTATCACAATGTTGTATCAAGTACATCTCGCCATGAGCGGGATTCGAACTCACAACTTAAGTGGTGATATGCACTGATTGCACAGGTAGTTGTAAATCAACCTGGCATAGGATCACGACGGACTCTGCAAATTTTGAGAAAATGCACGAATTAGTCAAAAAACGATATCAACAGTTACTCTTTCATCTTAAATGTAAAATAATTAATAAACAATTTGCATATTCCATGTTTCTCATCTTTTTAGCTTTCTGTGTTGTGTTTTTTTTTGTTTATCCTCGTCCTGTGTCTTGTGTACCCAATGT
Organism: Bathymodiolus brooksi; assembly: GCA_963680875.1. NCBI lineage: Eukaryota > Metazoa > Mollusca > Bivalvia > Mytilida > Modiolidae > Bathymodiolus > Bathymodiolus brooksi. Next base: position 58,001,755 of record OY804586.1, on the reverse strand, counting down.
TGCCAGTGTCCATTCTTGATTGCACTTTCGTTTTCTCTAACATTTATTGATTATAATATTATAAGTTTAACATGAGTTACTTCCCTTAGGATGAGGAATATGGTCCATTCCAGGGCAAGAATTTGACTATATTTGTATCATCATTTGTTTATGGGACCATCGTGGTCGTGATCATATGCTAGTTGGATTCACAATTACCTGTACAATAAGTGCCTATCACCACTAATGTTGTGAGTTCGAACCCCGTTCATGGCGAGGTGTATTCGAAAAAACATTATCTGATAAAATTTGTCAGTAACTTGTGACAGGTCGGTGGTTTTCTCTGGTTTCAATCTGATTCAACACACCATTTCTTTGGAAATGCCTGTACCAAGTCAGGGTCATTACGGTTTTCCCAGTTTTCCGGTTGTTGACTGATTTTGTCTGTTTATATACTTAGTAGTTTTGACTTTCCCTTTGAAAGATTGTTCGGAGTTCGGTAATTTTGTTATTACCCTTATTTCCTCAACCAATAAAACTGACCACCACGATATAACTGTAAAATTGTTGAAAGTGGTGTTAAACACCATAAACCAAACCAAAATAAAACTTGTAAACAACCAGGAGATAATTTTATCACAAATGCAAAATTCACAGATTGCTACACCATTTATTTTTATACATAAATATTTATTACAAACAAAATGTTATTTCCACTGAACTTTGCATACAAGTTTTAAAAACCCTTGAGGTAAATAATTTGTATGATATGTTGATTTGCCACGTTACGCCAGGCCATGTCACGTAGATTGGAGGTTTTCGTGATCGTAATTGCATGATATTTGGATTGACATCTTTTTATGTAATTCATAGGTTCCTTTTACACTAAGGATGGTGTTCGAGTGCCTACATTGACAAGGTGTACTCGAAACAGCCTGGTGCAATAAAAGTTTGATGGCAGGCCACCTTATAGACTACTCATGTTTCAATTCGAATTGAGAAAGCAGTTTGAAAAGGGAATTTATTCCTTGTTTTCATACAATTCTCTTTTTTACAGGTGAATCCTATTGTTGGACATTTAAATGTTTTGATGTATGACTGGAAGAGAAGACAGTCATTGATTAAAACTCCCCAGAAAAAATTCAACTCACCTTGTATTGGATTTTTATCTTAAAAAAAATAATTCGCTATATATATACATTTGTATATATATAACAGTAATCTAAAACTGACCGCCATGATAGCAATGCAGAAATGTTTAAAGTGGAGTCAAACAGCATAAATTTCAATTTGTATAAAAAAACAACACAGCACAGTATATCAATTTCATTAGTATAGTATACTAATATTGGCATTAAACAGACATATATCATACGCCAGTCCCTAGTAGTAAATATCTTCCACAGACGTACAAGCATCATTCATATAAAGAGGATGTAGGAGTGAGTGATTGTTGCTTAATGCCAACTCAGCAATTTTCAGCTATATCATGGCGAAAACAACAAGTTAATTTTCAATGGAGATGATGATGAGGTCCACTTTATACTAGACCAACATGCTTATTTGGATACTTATAGTGCTAGCTCACTAAAACAACAGTCCCGCGGATAGTCATGTCGCCCCACTCGGACACATTATCCTGATTCTGAGCCAACCAATCTTTGCTCTTTCTCCTTAATGCTGCGTGCTTAGCTGAAAAGCAACAAATACCAATTTTATAGTCTTTGTTTGATGTGATTGAAGCTCGAACTGACAATCTACTGCACTCGAGGCGAGAAAGCTATCCATTACACCAAAGATGCGGTTTTTCTTATAAAGGAAAACTATGCTTACCACAAGTACTGCAACATGGAGGAGGTCCACAGCAATGTAAGCACATTTTATGTTCTACAATAAAAAAAAACATTATTTTAAATTAAATTTTGATATAAAAATTAATTGATAAGTATGCACAGTTTATGTGCTTTGTTCATGCCATATTGACCACCCCTACCCATGGTATATCGAATCCCCTACCCATGGAATTTTGACCCCCTTATCAATGGTATCTTGACCCCACTAACCATGGTATATCGACCCCACTCCCCATGGTAGTTTGACCCCCTATCTATGGTATATTGAACCCCCTACCCATGGTATGTTGACCCCCTACACATGGAATATCGACTCTCCTACCCATGGTATTTTGACCCCTACCCATGGTACAAAAATGTACATCGAACCCCCTATCCATGGTATATTGACTCCCCTATCCATTGTATATTGACCCCCCTACCCATGGTATATCGACTCTGCTACAAATGGTATTTTGACCCCCTACCCATGGTATATCGAACCCCATTTCCATGGTATATTGACCCCCTATCCATGGTATATCGAACCCGTCCATGGTATTTTGACACCCTTACCCATGGTATTTTGACCCCCTACCCATGGTATTTTGACCCCCTACTCATGGTATATTGAACCCACTATCCATGGCATATTGATTCCCCTATCCATGGTATATCGAACCCATCCATGGTATTGTGACATCCCTTCCCATAGTATTTTGACCCCCCATATCCATGGAATATCGACCCCCTTACCCATGGTATTTTGATTCCCTATCGATAGTATTTTGTCCCCCTACCCATGGTATATCGAACCACCTATCCATGGTATATCGAACCCCATATCCATGGTATTTTGATCCCCATACTCATGGTAATTTGACCCCCCTACCCATGGTATATTGGCCCCCCTACCCATGGTATATCGACCCCTCTATCCATGGTATTTTGAATCCCCTACCCATAGCATATTGAATCCACTATCCATGTTATATTAACCCCCTATCCATATGGTATATCGAACCCACCATCCATGGTATTTTGAACCTCCTACCCATGGTATTTTGACCCCCCTACCCATGGCATATCGAACCCTCCATCCATGGCATATTGACCCCCCTTATCCATGGTATTTTGACTTCCCTACCAATGTATTTTGATCCCCTACCCATTGGATTTTGACCTTCCCCTACCCATGGTATTTTGACCCCCCTTTTCATGATATTTTGACCCCCCTACCCATGGATTTTCGAACCCCCTACCCATGGTATTTTTATCCCCTACCCATGGTAATTTGACCTCCCTATCCATGGAATTTTGACCGCCCTACGCATGGCATATCGACCCCCCTACCGATGGTATTTTCAGTCCCCTATCTATGGTATATTGAACCCCCTACCCATGGCATTTTGACCCCCCTACACATGGTATATCGACTCCCATAGCCATGGTATTTTGACCCCCTACACATGTTGAAAAAATGCATATCGAACCCCCTATCCATGGTATATTGACCACCCTACCCATGGTATATTGACTCTTCTACTCATAGTATTTTGACCCCCTACCCATGGTATATTGACCCCCTTATCCATGGTATATCGAACCCATCCATAGTATTTTGAAACCCCTACTCATTGGATTTTGACTCCCCTACCCATAGTATATCGACCCCCCTACCCATGGTCTTTTGATCCCCCTATCAATGGTATTTTGACCCCCTACCCATGGTATTTTGATCCCTATCCATGGTATATCGACTGCCCCCCTAACCATGGTATTTTATCCCCTCTATATATGGTATATTGAACCCCCTACCCATGGTATTTTGACCCCCTACCCATGGTATATCAACCTCATTATCCATGGTATTTTGACCCCACTACCCATGGTATATCAAACCCCCTATCCATGTTTTTATTTTGACCCCCCTATCCATGGTATATCGAACCCCCCTCCATGGTATTTTGGACCCCCTACCCATGGTAGTTTGACCCCCATGATCGAATAGAGTATACGAGTGTCCTAAAATGCATTGCATGCATATGGACAAATTGGTCTTCAGGTTCACGACTGTTTTTCTGTACTGAGGGAAATCAGATGTTCTCCATTTTGTAGCTGAATTTTAATAACAGATAATATTTTAATTTGATTTGAATACTGCAATCTGATTGGCTGAACCGCCTGGAGCAACATTTGTTATACATGATAACTTGGGTTGGTATTGTGATGTCCCCAACATATTCATTTGCCAATGACAAATGCAAATAGTCACATGAAATAATCGTAATTAAAATTGAGGAATCATTAAATTTTGTTGTAAAAATTAAATTATAAGGAATATTTGAAATTTTTGAACAGGTTACTAGTATACTTGCATAAACTGGTTTGATACAGTTGACGCTTTTCATAAACCGCTACCCCAAACCAGGTTATATTGTATTTGTTGCAATTTCAAATATTCCTTAAATACAATAATAAAATATCATGATCTTCTAATTCATCCTACACAATATACAGTAAAACCTGTCTAAACCGAACCCCTTTAGGATTGAAGAATTTGTTCAGTTTATACAGGTGTTTGGTATACAAAGGTTTAAATTACACATATATTAAGTAGATCGGACTGTAAAGTCTGTCTGGTTTTGTCAGATTTTCGGTTTACTCAAGGTTCGGTATAGACAGGTTTCTCTGTAATTAAGATTGAAAAAAAACCTGGGCTGTCGTGATCGCATGGTAGTTGGATTAACAACTACCTGTGAAATCACTGTCAATCAGAGCCCATCACCACTAAAGTTATGAGTTCGAATCCTATTCATGGCGATGTGCACTCGATACAACAGTATGTGATAAAGTTTGTCAGTGACTTGCGGCAGATCGGTGGTTTTCTTCAGTTTCCTCCACAAATAAAGCTGACCGCCACGATATAACTGAAATATTGATAAAAATGGCGTTAAACCCCATAAGCATAACCATAGAAATATTTTTCTAAATTATGAAATTAAGCAAAAAATCCACTGAAAAAGCCTTTTAGTAAGAAAGGATATGGATGAAAATGAACATGAGAAACTATCCAACATTACGCTTAGACACAAAATACCATATTTTTCTAAAGACGCTTTTTTTTCTAGAAGAAACCAAAAGGTGTCTTATTTAAGGGTGCAACTTATGTGTGATGAAGGATCCTTCATACATAGATATAACAATAAAATTGTTCCAAAATCTGGTTTCATTTGTCATCGAAAGTATTCTAGACTCTGCGTCTTTTATATAGTGGCAACTTGTATATGTACAAAGCAAAATAAAATCTCTTATTTTAATGCGGAATGTGTGGTAAAGTAAAGGAACATGCTTTTATTGCTGTTATACATTTCACAGTCAAAGTCACAATGAGAAATAACTCATACCCAAAATGAGTGTGAAATGACCCTTTATTTCTAGAATAGTTATATAAAAAAAACATTGTTGTATTATCTTGTTCTTCTGATCTTCTGGTAATTAGCTTGCCTGAACCTGGAGGCTTTACTGGCAGTTTACATGCTATACCACAATCAACAGGACAACAGATGGTACCCAAGATATATAAATAAACTTACCTGAACCTGGAGGCTTAACTGGCAGTTTACAGGCTGTACCACGATCAACAGGACAACAGATGGTACATAAAATATACAAATAAACTTACCTGAACCTGGAGGCTTTACTGGCAGTTTACAGGCCCTACCACAATCAACAGGACAACAGATGGTACCCAAGATATATAAATAAACTTACCTGAACCTGGAGGCTTAACTGGCAGTTTACAGGCTGTACCACGATCAACAGGACAACAGATGGTACATAAAATATACAAATAAACTTACCTGAACCTGGAGGCTTTACTGGCAGTTTACAGGCCCTACCACAATCAACAGGACAACAGATGGTACCCAAGATATATAAATAAACTTACCTGAACCTGGAGGCTTTACTGGCAGTTTACAGGCTGTACCACAATCAACAGGACAACAGATGGTACCCAAGATATATAAATAAACTTACCTGAAATGGGAGGCTTAAGTGGCAGTTTACAGGCTGTACCACAATCAACAGGACAACAGATGGTACCCAAGATATATAAATAAACTTACCTGAAACAGGAGGCTTAACTGGCAGTTAACAGGCTGTACCACAATCAACAGGACAACAGATGGTACATAAAATATACAAATAAACTTACCTGAACCTGGAGGCTTAACTGGCAGTTTACAGGCTGTACCACAATCAACAGGACAACAGATGGTACCCAAGATATATAAATAAACTTACCTGAACCTGGAGGCTTTACTGGCAGTTTACAGGCTGTACCACAATCAACAGGACAACAGATGGTACCCAAGATATATAAATAAACTTACCTGAACCTGGAGGCTTAATTGGCAGTTTACAGGCTGTACCACAATCAACAGGACAACACTTGGTACCTAAAATATATACAAATAAAACCATTTACAGTCAAACATCTCTTAAGCGACCTTCCGAGGGAACAGTCAAATATGGTCACATAATACAGGTGGTCGCTTAATACAGGATTAATTGATATGAAATGCACTATGAAGGGTAATAAAAATTAAGGTAACATAAAACAAGTTATTGCTTAATAGAGGTGGTCCCTAAAGCAGGTTTGATTGTATTTCATTGTCCTGTGAACTGTTGTCACAATTTGAGACAAATAAACGAAATCCATTGTTTTATTTATATCAATAGTATGCAATGATAAGTTTGTAGGAGGGAATTTAGATATAGCATTTTCAGCATCATAAATACAAAAATATATAAAATCTTGTTTTAGTAAATACATCATGATGTATTTATTGTACTGGTATAGTTTTGTAGGAGATCTATCTTTTTACAGTTATAATTTTTTTCAAATGGCAATAGTTATTTTCATTTTTAAGTAGATGGTTTCTTTCCTCCATCACCGAGAAACCGCATCACCTCGGGTCAAACCAAAGACTATAACATTGGTATTTGTTGCTTCTCCGCTAAGCACGCAGCATTAAGGAGAAAGAGCAAAGACTGGTTGGCTCAGAATCAGAATAATGTGTCCGAGTAGAGTGACATGTCTACCCACGGACTGTTGTTTCAGTGAGCTAGCACTATACAAATCCAACTCAGCGTGTTGGTCTAGAACAAAGCGGACCTCATCATCATCTCATTGAAAATTAACTTGTTCTCGTGATAATATAGCTTAAAAATTGCTGAATTGGCGGTAAACAACAATCACTCACTCACTCCAGAGAAGACTTTTACTATATGAGTAACACATTGGTGTCCTATCAGAAAGAGGAACGGCTTACTCTTCACAAACACATGGGTCCACACCCCGATTTTTTTCTTATGGGATTTGTGTTGTTCATCTTTTTTGTCTTGTGCCAACTACTGCTTTTATCTCTGGATTGTCCATTCTCAATTGTCGCATCCTTTTCCCATAAGGTTTTTATAGTACTGGTCGTGTGGAAGATATTTACCCTCAGCTGTGATTAGAAGATTTTTTCTATATATTTAAAGATCTTATGGTATTCATACAACAAATATTCACAATTGTCACAAAAGATATTGTCTTCCCTTTATACTTTATACATAGGAAGTGTTTCTATTTTCTTTTTTAAATGACCAACCACATTGGTGAACTTATTTTTACAAAACTTTGATTCTTTTTTAAAATGACCAACCACATTGGTGACCTTGTTTTTACAAATTTCAATGTTTCTTTTTCTTGCTACACGTAGTGCCAATTGTTAATATATAATGTATGTAATTTTAACTTGGATCTTAAACTCTTATTTCTATAAAATACTGAGTGTGAGATCATGTGAAATAAAATGAATGCTTTAAAAATTAAGAAATTAAAAAATAGTAGTATTACTGTGAGCACAGCTCACTAAGATATACCTCCACTCCCCACATCTGACCAGCCTATTTCCATAACCAAAATATTACTGATTGTTCCAACCAAAATTGAAAGGGACCATCCTCTCTTCACCGGTAAGCTGCTGATAAAATTTCAAAACATTCTGAGAAACACTACTCAAGTTATCATACGACATAGGATAAAAATCCTATTTTCCTTCACATAAAGTCCAATAACTCTGGATCGACAAAAGTGAAAATCGTCAAAAATGAAAGGGATCCTCCTCTCTTCACCAGTAAACAGCTGATAAAATTTTAAAAGATTCTATGAAACACAACTCAAGTTATTGTACGACATAGGATTTGTCTACAGACGGACGGACGGACGGACGGACATGGTGAAACCAGTATATCCCTACAACTTTGTTGTGGGGGGTACAACAAAATCACAATTCACAATATATTGTACCGTGTTTACAGTCTTCATTAGAACGATGACTAAATAACACTCAATTTGTTCCTCTTTATTAGTGCTCAAAATCACATAATTGCAGGATAAACAAACAATATTCACAATTGCCTGTAAATATTTTAATATACTGTACCGTGTTTACAGTCTTTCTTAGAGGAACACTGTCTGTCATAACGTTCACAAAAGATGTCTCTCCTATAAGGTGGACATTGACTCTATAAATAATAAAATGAACATTTTTACGGTTCATATTGTACTGCAGCAGGTAAGAAGAGCTTGAAGATATCAAATGGGTAATCAGAATCAGTATATCGAAGATGGACAGACGACACAATGGTCAAAAGAAAAAGTACAAACAACGATCTACAAAACATGCTTATAAAACTAAAGATCGAGTTACACGAACCCCTCTAAAAACCGTTGGTGAAATCAGATACTCCGGAAGGGTAAGCAGTTACTGCTCCACTAGTGACACCCGTCGTGTTAATCTAGTTACAAACCTGGCGATAAGCCATAAACGAGGAAAGGACCGGGAAGTGTTTACGACAAGTGGAACATATCCGTGGTCATTTGTGACACAGATATTCCATAGCGGTCAACCAAGTCATGGTGGTGACTGTTAAACTTTCGAAGTGATGACTTCAACTTAACTAAGAGGAACCATTGGTTCAGCAGTTTTCTTGTATCAATAACTGTACACTGTCGTGGGAAACGAATGGTTTAGTATAGTCAGATCTTCTTCATAATCATATCTCATCTGTTCATCTATTTCATTGGTCTCATCACAAAATTATAATTTTATATACATAATCATCCAATCAGAATGTTTCTTTCATAATCTCTTTAATATGACTAATAGTTGTATTTGTTTGTTGTTATAGACGATAAATATAGATAAGGTACAGAACAGACAAACCTAGAGGCTCGGTGGGCTGAGCTTGTGTCGCTCATCTTTCATTGTGCTTTGAGGAAACTTAATACAGAACCTTCCATAGGTACTTCCCATCAAATGTTGGTTCATTTGGCTAAGCAGTTACAGAGAAGAATATTTATAGAAATCGAACAACCAGAAACAAGAATTGTCTATGGCAGCCATGTTTGTTAACGGATCGGAACAAAATCAGCAATCTTTATAGGGAACCTTCCATATATGTTTCATACAAAGTTTCGGTTCACTTGGTTAAACGGTTTCAGAGAAAAAGATTTTTAGAAATCGACCAATCACAAACAAGCATTGCCTATGGCAGCCATGTTTGTTAACGGATCAAAACGAAATGAGCAATCCCTATAGAGGCCCTTCCATAGATGCTTCCTATCAAATTTCGGTTCATTTGGCAAAACGGTTTCAAAGTATATGATTTTTAGAAATCGACCAATCAGAAACAAGAATTGCATGTGGCGGCCATGTAGTGAGTAGCAAACGATTTCATTGGTCAATACTTTTAGAACTTGCATAGTATTGTTATTTTTCGTATTCAAAGCATGAGTAAATTTTGTTTTTATTTACAATGCAGTAAATTTCTTAAATCCATTTTTAAAAATTCATTAATAGGAAATTTATAAAGTAAATCGCAAATTTGTGGTAATTGGTCATCTGCCATTTTTTGGACATGCATGCTGTTCGATCGCACATAAATTGCCCCAAAATCGCACAGTCGCGTGAAACGTCAGTATAAAAGCAGCGAAGCTCGAAATGACGTCAGAGTTTTGCTAATTTTTAAAGCATACAGTCGTTTGGACTTTTGTTGTTAATTTTTTTGCATTAAGGAAAAAATTGTAAAAGTAAAATTTAAGAAAGGTAAATAATTTTTAGAGCTTAAAACAATATTATTGTTGTTTCTTTATATTGTTAATGGTTGAGCTTAACATATAATATTATTTTCCAAAGTTATCATCTTAAATAGAAATAGTATGTAAAAAAAGAAACTTAGCAATTTGTTTTAGAACAGGATTTAAATTTTATTACTGTGCACATATTTCTAAATAAATTTAGAAATCCAGCTACAGTTCAACATAGGTAATATTTATTGATTCTGCTATGTATTGCACTACTCCGGATTATCTTACCGTTACCGATTCTATTATTAGTCACTCCGCGCGTATGAAAATCTTATGTTAATTAGTTCTTTCTCTATATAAAAAGTAGTTCTAGAATGTAAACAGTGTCCATGTTGTTGTGCCCAGGCCTCAAACACAGGCACTCGGGTACACTCTGTGATATTCGTTCTTTTCATTAAAATTAAATATTTTCCCTTTTAGTGCCTCTATTCTAACCTTCTCTATGCAGAATCACCTAATTTTGACGTATTTTACACATTTTGATACAACCCATTTTTTCAAAATGTGTAAAATACATCAAAATTAGGGGATTCTGCGTAGAGAAGATTAGAATTGAGGCACTAAAAGGGGAAATATTTAATTTTAATGAAAATAACGAAAATCACAGAGTAAACCCGAGGATATTTTTGCAAAATTGGCAGGAGGACAACAATTCACGAAATTATATTTGATACAAGCTTATCTACAATTATCTGTACATGAGAATTCAAAGGAATTAGTGACAATAAACACTCATAAAGGACTCTATTGATACAACGTACTATAGAAGAGGTGTTGCAGGGTAATCCTAGCGTACAGGTCATGTTAGATGATATGGCTATCACAGGCAAAGATGATCAAGAACATCTCCAGAACTTAGATAAAGTGTTGGCCAGACTTGAAGAATACGGATTACGATTGAATTTGGATAAATGCCAATTTTTCAAAGACAGTGTTACATTTTGTGGACACATTATTGACAGAGACTTCATAAAACACCAGATAAAATCCAAGCAATTACTAATGCTCCAAAAACTGAGAACATTACACAGCTCAAATCGTTTTTAGGACTAATGAATTATTATGGTAAATATTTACCAGATCTTGCAACTGTGCTCAATCCGTTACATCGCTTGCTACACAAATGTCAACAATGGAAATGGGACCAAAGTTGTGAAGATGCATTTCGAAAAGTGAAAGAACTTGTAACATCCGAACAAGTACTGACTCATTACGATCCAGAGAAACCTATAAAACTGGCATTTGACGCATCAACCTATGGAATTGGGGCTGTAATTTCCCACATTATTGAAGGACATGAAAAACCAATAGCCTTTGCTAGTCCGACACTCAATCCAGAAGAAAAAAACTTCGCACACATTGATAAGGAAGCTCTTGGACTAATATGGGGAATAAAGAAATTCCATACATATCTCTACGGACGAAAATGTATTCTAGAGACTGACCATCAACCTCTAGTGCACATCTTCAAGCCTGAAAAGGGAATTTCTTCAACAGCATCTGCAAGAATTCAAAGATATGCAACATTTCTCTCTGGATATGATTACGAGATAGTATTCCGCAAAACTGAAAAACATGCCAATGTCGATGTTTTATCTAGGCTACCTTTGCAAAATTCTGAAAAGGAAGTCGACAATGAAGAGCCAATCAATGTGTTTCACATTGAGCAAATTGCAAATTTGCCAGTATCGAATAAGGAGATACAAATCGAGACAAAAAAAAGACAAGACTTTAGCACTTGTACATGATTTCGTACGGAATGGATGGCCACAAGCGTGCAAGAAATGGAATACCATCACGTGTTGTAACTGATAATGGTCCTCAGTTCACGTCATCTGAATTTCAACAATTTATGGGTTTAAATGGAGTAAAACACATAAAGACCACATCTTATCATTCATCAAGCAATGGAATAGCTGAACGGTTTGTTCAATCGTTTAAACAAGCAATGCGTGCTAGTGAAAATGACTCTGGAACAATTGTGAAAAAGCTCGCCAAATTTCTGTTAGCTTACCAAAATACTCCGCACCAGACAACGAATGAAACACCATCAATGTTATTCATGGGAAGAGAACTCAAAACAAGATTACACAATATTAAACCGGACATCATTGCTAAACAGGAAGAAATGTGCAATCGCAGGAACTTTCATAACCGTAATGTTCATATCCATAGTTGTTAGAGATTACAGAGGAAACAACAAGTGGACATCAGGAACTATAAAACAAAAAACTTGACCGATGTCGTACCGTGTAGAAACAGAAGCAGGAAATGAATGGAGAAGACACGCAGATCAAATTCTGGACTCTAAACTTACCGACACAAAAACATATGATGACAATATTATTGAACCAAATGTTTCCGTTGAATATTCAGTTACAGAACAGCAAATATCTAAACCGAAACGTGTTGTAACAACTTCGTCATCAACTTAGAACAATAAATCAGAAAGACATTATCTGCAACAAGTCCGTAAACCACCTAGGAAAATGGAAGATTATGTGTCAAACTGAAAGCACTGTGTAAGGGGCATAATAATCCACGTGCTTCAGTTGAAACCTTAGGGTTTCGTTGTGTATTTGATTATTAGCTTAGTGTATCCGTATATCCGTAGATAGATTCGTAGTTAGCAACTTTTCACCGACAATCTTAAATATTGACTTTAATTTTGATTTTCAATTATTTCATATTTTTCAATATTATTTCTAATATGAAGAGACTTTAAAGTTTTGATTTTGATAATTTGTTCATGTTTAATTGTTTAATTTTTCCAGTTAATTATTCAAAACTGCAGGTGTCAAACCAGTAATTCAACCAATCAGAGCTAAGAACATATACAAAAGTAGTCCCTTTTAAAGAAAAAAGTTCCTTTCACTTTGTTGTATTGTGACAAATACTGAATGGAATGGAATAATTAAATTGATAGTTGAAGTTAAATGTATAAGGATTATTTTGAGCCCAAATTTGATTGATTTAGTTGTATTTTGAAATGGATATGGAGGATTTGATGCATGACCTATAAATAGGGAATTTCTGGGGCTGATATAGCTATTTTTAGAGTAGGTATTTTCCATAGCCTGGCATTTCACTGCAAGACTTTAAACATGGCCTGATATTTTGACAGAACGTAGAGGAATCATGGAAGTTTCAGAAAATGTATGGTCTTCGAACGGTTAAACTTAAGATAAAATGGCCAGGTAGGCTCGAAAAAACACAAATTTAGTAGAAAACCTTAAAGAAATTAATTATAGGTTTCAAACCTTAAGTTAAAAAACATCAAATTGAACTTTTGTTGCTATCATGTTCAAATTAGCCTAATAATGTCACAACAGACACAGAGTGACATTTGTCATACAAACATGTTACAAAATGCATTGTGGTGTCAGATTACATGGTCGAAATGCATGTTATGTAATATTTTGGAATATTGCTCCCAAACACTGGATATACATGGACAGAGGGTATTGCAACTCAATTTATTTTTATTTATGACTTTATAATTATTGGGAATATGTTATTGAATGTGTTTTTGCAGTAGAAGGGCATATAATATTGAAAATATGGTTGATATTAAGAATTAAAAAAATTTCATCATGCAGCAGTTTGTTGACTTCAAATATAGAATATGGCGATATCATGATTGGATTTTTTTCACTCCTACAACTTTTTCCTGGTAAATTTTGATAGTTTCAGTTAGAATACATGTACAATGTACTTATAAAATAATATAAGGCTATAGAAAGCAGTTTTAATTGAAATTTATGTAGTAAAAACCTGGTAATTTAAATGATCCCAGAAAAATTATTTTGACTGCTTAGCATTTTCTGTAAATTTTTCAAATTGTCAATTTGGATTTCATGTTTTAGAGTATTATTTGGCTGTAACAGTACATTTGAACATCCAACTTACTTAGATAGTGGGAACAAATGATGTATTATAGTTTTGTACCATAAGAAATTCCAAAACTTGAATATCAATAAATCATATTTTTGCATATTTGATGGAATTAGAAGGAATTTCAACTGTAGATCTATATACAAAAACATATTTGATGCCTTAAACTACATAATTTATGGGGTTAAAGCATGAATTAACAAAATTAAGAATGATGTGAACTCATTTCATGGGACGAAAAAAAAGGGGGGGGGGGCTAAATGTAAACATTTCATAGTATTTAGCTATTAAATATACAACTGAGGCATATATATGTGTAAAAATTGCTTATTATGTTAGACATTAACTTAATAACTGTAATATATAAGAGAATATGTAAGTTTTGTTATATTACACAGTCTGAACTCAACAGCTGTAAATGGAGATGTTTTCATTAAAAATCTTCAAGGGGGTACCTTTGCATTTGAACACTTATACTTGCAAATATTAGACAGCCACATACCTTATGAGGTTTTTTGTGGTTGATATTGCCTAAGGAATAGAAATAAGGCCAATAAAGGGTTAGAGAAGCAAGTTTTGTTGCTCTTTAGGTTTCAAACCAGTAATTCAACCAATCAGATCTAAGAACATATACAAAAGTATTCCATTTTAAAGAAAAAAGTTCCTTTCACTTTGTTGTATTGTGACACATACTGAATGGAATGGAATAATTAAATTTATAATTGAAGTTATATGTGTAAGGATTATTTTGAGCCAAATTTGATGGATATAGTTGTATTTTGATATGGATATGGAGGATTTGATGCATGACCTATAAATAGGGAATTTCTGGGGGATGACAGAGCTATTTTTAGAGTAGGTATTTTCCATAGCCTGGCATTTCACTGCAAGACTTTAAACATGGCCTGATATTTTGACAGAACGAAGAGGAATCAGGAACGTTTCAGAAAATGTATGGTCTTCGAACGGTTAAACTTAAGATAAAATGGCCAGGTAGGCTCGAAAAAACACATATTTAGTAGAAAACCTTAAAGAAATTAATTATAGGTTTCCAACCTTGTAGGTGTCAAACCAGTAATTCAACCAATCAGAGCTAAGAACATATACAAAAGTAGTCCCTTTTAAAGAAAAAAGTTCCTTTCACTTTGTTGTATTGTGACAAATACTGAATGGAATGGAATAATTAAATTGATAATTGAAGTTAAATGTATAAGGATTATTTTGAGCCCAAATTGGATTGATTTAGTTGTATTTTAATATGGATATGGAGGATTTGATGCATGACCTATAAATAAGGAATTTCTGGGGGATGACAGAGCTATTTTTAGAGTAGGTATTTTCCATAGCCTGGCATTTCACTGCAAGACTTTAAACATGGCCTGATATTTTGACAGAACGTAGAGGAATCATGGACGTTTCAGAAAATGTATGGTCTTCGAAAGGTTAAACTTAAGATAAAATGGCCAGGTAGGCTCGAAAAAACACAAATTTAGTAGAAAACCTTAAAAAAATTAATTATAGGTTTCACACCTTAAGTTAAAAAACATCAAATTGAACTTTTGTTGCTATCATGTTCAAATTAGCCTAATAATGTCACAACAGACACAGAGTGACATTTTTCATACAAAAATGTTACAAAATGCATTGTGGTGTCAGATTGCATGGTCAAAATGCATGTTATGTAATATTTTGGAATATTGCTCCCAAACACTGGATATACATGGACAGAGGGTATTGCAACTCATTTTATTTTTATTTATGACTTTATAATTATTGTGAATATGTTATTGAATGTGTTTTTGCAGTAGAAGGACATATAATATTGAAAATATGGTTGATATTAAGAATTTTAAAAATTTCATCATGCACCAGTTTGTTGACTTCAAATATAGAATATGGCGATATCATGATTGGATTTTTTTCAATCCTACAATTTTTTCCTGGTAAATTTTGATAGTTTCAGTTAGAATACATGTACAATGTACTCATTAAATAATATAAGGCTATAGAGAGCAGTTTTAATTGAAAATTATGTAGTAAAAACCTGATAATTTAAGTGATCGCAGAAAAATTATTTTCACTGCTTAGCATTTTCTGTAAATTTTTCAAATTGTCAATTTGGATTTCATGTTTTAGAGTATTATTTGGCTGTAACAGTACATTTGAACATCCAGCTTACTTAAACAGTGGGAAAAAATTATGTGGAAGCATATATTTATTGAGTTTTGGGAGAAATTATAGTTTTGTACCATAAGAAATTCCAAAACTTGAATATCAATAAATCATATTTTTGCATATTTGATGGAATTAGAAGGAATTTCAACTGTAGATCTATATACAAAAACTTATTTTATGCCTTAAACTACATAATTTATGGGGTTAAAGCATGAATTAACAAAATTAAGAATGATGTGAACTGATTTTATGGGACAAAAAAAGGGGGGGCTAAATGTAAACATTTCATAGTATTTAGCTATTAAATATACAACTGAGGCATATATATGTGTCGAAATTGCTTATTATGTTAGAAATTAGCTTAATAACTGTAACATATAAGAGAATAGTTAAGTTTTGGTATATTACACAGTCTGAACTCAACAGCTGTAAATGGAGATGTTTTCATTAAAAATCTTCAAGGGGGTACCTTTGCATTTGAACACTTATACTTGCAAATATTAGACAGCCACATACCTTATGAGGTTTTTTGTGGTTGATATTGCCTAAGGAATAGAAATAAGGCCAATAAAGGGTTAGAGAAGCAAGTTTTGTTGCTCTTTAGGTTTCAAACCAGTAATTCAACCAATCAGATCTAAGAACATATACAAAAGTAGTCCATTTTAAAGAAAAAAGTTCCTTTCACTTTGTTGTATTGTGACACATACTGAATGGAATGGAATAATTAAATTTATAATTGAAGTTATATGTGTAAGGATTATTTTGAGCCAAATTTGATGGATATAGTTGTATTTTGATATGGATATGGAGGATTTGATGCATGACCTATAAATAGGGAATTTCTGGGGGATGACAGAGCTATTTTTAGAGTAGGTATTTTCCATAGCCTGGCATTTCACTGCAAGACTTTAAACATGGCCTGATATTTTGACAGAACGTAGAGGAATCAGGAACGTTTCAGAAAATGTATGGTCTTCGAACGGTTAAACTTAAGATAAAATGGCCAGGTAGGCTCGAAAAAACACATATTTAGTAGAAAACCTTAAAGAAATTAATTATAGGTTTCCAACCTTGTAGGTGTCAAACCAGTAATTCAACCAATCAGAGCTAAGAACATATACAAAAGTAGTCCCTTTTAAAGAAAAAAGTTCCTTTCACTTTGTTGTATTGTGACAAATACTGAATGGAATGGAATAATTAAATTGATAATTGAAGTTAAATGTATAAGGATTATTTTGAGCCCAAATTGGATTGATTTAGTTGTATTTTAATATGGATATGGAGGATTTGATGCATGACCTATAAATAAGGAATTTCTGGGGGATGACAGAGCTATTTTTAGAGTAGGTATTTTCCATAGCCTGGCATTTCACTGCAAGACTTTAAACATGGCCTGATATTTTGACAGAACGTAGAGGAATCATGGACGTTTCAGAAAATGTATGGTCTTCGAAAGGTTAAACTTAAGATAAAATGGCCAGGTAGGCTCGAAAAAACACAAATTTAGTAGAAAACCTTAAAAAAATTAATTATAGGTTTCACACCTTAAGTTAAAAAACATCAAATTGAACTTTTGTTGCTATCATGTTCAAATTAGCCTAATAATGTCACAACAGACACAGAGTGACATTTTTCATACAAAAATGTTACAAAATGCATTGTGGTGTCAGATTGCATGGTCAAAATACATGTTATGTAATATTTTGGAATATTGCTCCCAAACACTGGATATACATGGACAGAGGGTATTGCAACTCATTTTATTTTTATTTATGACTTTATAATTATTGTGAATATGTTATTGAATGTGTTTTTGCAGTAGAAGGACATATAATATTGAAAATATGGTTGATATTAAGAATTTTAAAAATTTCATCATGCACCAGTTTGTTGACTTCAAATATAGAATATGGCGATATCATGATTGGATTTTTTTCAATCCTACAATTTTTTCCTGGTAAATTTTGATAGTTTCAGTTAGAATACATGTACAATGTACTCATTAAATAATATAAGGCTATAGAGAGCAGTTTTAATTGAAAATTATGTAGTAAAAACCTGATAATTTAAGTGATCGCAGAAAAATTATTTTCACTGCTTAGCATTTTCTGTAAATTTTTCAAATTGTCAATTTGGATTTCATGTTTTAGAGTATTATTTGGCTGTAACAGTACATTTGAACATCCAGCTTACTTAAACAGTGGGAAAAAATTATGTGGAAGCATATATTTATTGAGTTTTGGGAGAAATTATAGTTTTGTACCATAAGAAATTCCAAAACTTGAATATCAATAAATCATATTTTTGCATATTTGATGGAATTAGAAGGAATTTCAACTGTAGATCTATATACAAAAACTTATTTTATGCCTTAAACTACATAATTTATGGGGTTAAAGCATGAATTAACAAAATTAAGAATGATGTGAACTGATTTTATGGGACAAAAAAAGGGGGGGCTAAATGTAAACATTTCATAGTATTTAGCTATTAAATATACAACTGAGGCATATATATGTGTCGAAATTGCTTATTATGTTAGAAATTAGCTTAATAACTGTAACATATAAGAGAATAGTTAAGTTTTGGTATATTACACAGTCTGAACTCAACAGCTGTAAATGGAGATGTTTTCATTAAAAATCTTCAAGGGGGTACCTTTGCATTTGAACACTTATACTTGAAAATAATAGACAGCCACATACCTTATGAGGTTTTTTGTGGTTGATATTGCCTAAGGAATAGAAATAAGGCCAATAAAGGGTTAGAGAAGCAAGTTTTGTTGCTCTTTAGGTTTCAAACCAGTAATTCAACCAATCAGATCTAAGAACATATACAAAAGTAGTCCATTTTAAAGAAAAAAGTTCCTTTCACTTTGTTGTATTGTGACACATACTGAATGGAATGGAATAATTAAATTTATAATTGAAGTTATATGTGTAAGGATTATTTTGAGCCAAATTTGATGGATATAGTTGTATTTTGATATGGATATGGAGGATTTGATGCATGACCTATAAATAGGGAATTTCTGGGGGATGACAGAGCTATTTTTAGAGTAGGTATTTTCCATAGCCTGGCATTTCACTGCAAGACTTTAAACATGGCCTGATATTTTGACAGAACGTAGAGGAATCAGGAACGTTTCAGAAAATGTATGGTCTTCGAACGGTTAAACTTAAGATAAAATGGCCAGGTAGGCTCGAAAAAACACATATTTAGTAGAAAACCTTAAAGAAATTAATTATAGGTTTCCAACCTTGTAGGTGTCAAACCAGTAATTCAACCAATCAGAGCTAAGAACATATACAAAAGTAGTCCCTTTTAAAGAAAAAAGTTCCTTTCACTTTGTTGTATTGTGACAAATACTGAATGGAATGGAATAATTAAATTGATAATTGAAGTTAAATGTATAAGGATTATTTTGAGCCCAAATTGGATTGATTTAGTTGTATTTTAATATGGATATGGAGGATTTGATGCATGACCTATAAATAAGGAATTTCTGGGGGATGACAGAGCTATTTTTAGAGTAGGTATTTTCCATAGCCTGGCATTTCACTGCAAGACTTTAAACATGGCCTGATATTTTGACAGAACGTAGAGGAATCATGGACGTTTCAGAAAATGTATGGTCTTCGAAAGGTTAAACTTAAGATAAAATGGCCAGGTAGGCTCGAAAAAACACAAATTTAGTAGAAAACCTTAAAAAAATTAATTATAGGTTTCACACCTTAAGTTAAAAAACATCAAATTGAACTTTTGTTGCTATCATGTTCAAATTAGCCTAATAATGTCACAACAGACACAGAGTGACATTTTTCATACAAAAATGTTACAAAATGCATTGTGGTGTCAGATTGCATGGTCAAAATGCATGTTATGTAATATTTTGGAATATTGCTCCCAAACACTGGATATACATGGACAGAGGGTATTGCAACTCATTTTATTTTTATTTATGACTTTATAATTATTGTGAATATGTTATTGAATGTGTTTTTGCAGTAGAAGGACATATAATATTGAAAATATGGTTGATATTAAGAATTTTAAAAATTTCATCATGCACCAGTTTGTTGACTTCAAATATAGAATATGGCGATATCATGATTGGATTTTTTTCAATCCTACAATTTTTTCCTGGTAAATTTTGATAGTTTCAGTTAGAATACATGTACAATGTACTCATTAAATAATATAAGGCTATAGAGAGCAGTTTTAATTGAAAATTATGTAGTAAAAACCTGATAATTTAAGTGATCGCAGAAAAATTATTTTCACTGCTTAGCATTTTCTGTAAATTTTTCAAATTGTCAATTTGGATTTCATGTTTTAGAGTATTATTTGGCTGTAACAGTACATTTGAACATCCAGCTTACTTAAACAGTGGGAAAAAATTATGTGGAAGCATATATTTATTGAGTTTTGGGAGAAATTATAGTTTTGTACCATAAGAAATTCCAAAACTTGAATATCAATAAATCATATTTTTGCATATTTGATGGAATTAGAAGGAATTTCAACTGTAGATCTATATACAAAAACTTATTTTATGCCTTAAACTACATAATTTATGGGGTTAAAGCATGAATTAACAAAATTAAGAATGATGTGAACTGATTTTATGGGACAAAAAAAGGGGGGGGCTAAATGTAAACATTTCATAGTATTTAGCTATTAAATATACAACTGAGGCATATATATGTGTCGAAATTGCTTATTATGTTAGAAATTAGCTTAATAACTGTAACATATAAGAGAATAGTTAAGTTTTGATATATTACACAGTCTGAACTCAACAGCTGTAAATGGAGATGTTTTCATTAAAAATCTTCAAGGGGGTACCTTTGCATTTGAACACTTATACTTGCAAATATTAGACAGCCACATACCTTATGAGGTTTTTTGTGGTTGATATTGCCTAAGGAATAGAAATAAGGCCAATAAAGGGTTAGAGAAGCAAGTTTTGTTGCTCTTTAGGTTTCAAACCAGTAATTCAACCAATCAGATCTAAGAACATATACAAAAGTAGTCCATTTTAAAGAAAAAAGTTCCTTTCACTTTGTTGTATTGTGACACATACTGAATGGAATGGAATAATTAAATTTATAATTGAAGTTATATGTGTAAGGATTATTTTGAGCCAAATTTGATGGATATAGTTGTATTTTGATATGGATATGGAGGATTTGATGCATGACCTATAAATAGGGAATTTCTGGGGGATGACAGAGCTATTTTTAGAGTAGGTATTTTCCATAGCCTGGCATTTCACTGCAAGACTTTAAACATGGCCTGATATTTTGACAGAACGTAGAGGAATCAGGAACGTTTCAGAAAATGTATGGTCTTCGAACGGTTAAACTTAAGATAAAATGGCCAGGTAGGCTCGAAAAAACACATATTTAGTAGAAAACCTTAAAGAAATTAATTATAGGTTTCCAACCTTGTAGGTGTCAAACCAGTAATTCAACCAATCAGAGCTAAGAACATATACAAAAGTAGTCCCTTTTAAAGAAAAAAGTTCCTTTCACTTTGTTGTATTGTGACAAATACTGAATGGAATGGAATAATTAAATTGATAATTGAAGTTAAATGTATAAGGATTATTTTGAGCCCAAATTGGATTGATTTAGTTGTATTTTAATATGGATATGGAGGATTTGATGCATGACCTATAAATAAGGAATTTCTGGGGGATGACAGAGCTATTTTTAGAGTAGGTATTTTCCATAGCCTGGCATTTCACTGCAAGACTTTAAACATGGCCTGATATTTTGACAGAACGTAGAGGAATCATGGACGTTTCAGAAAATGTATGGTCTTCGAAAGGTTAAACTTAAGATAAAATGGCCAGGTAGGCTCGAAAAAACACAAATTTAGTAGAAAACCTTAAAGAAATTAATTATAGGTTTCACACCTTAAGTTAAAAAACATCAAATTGAACTTTTGTTGCTATCATGTTCAAATTAGCCTAATAATGTCACAACAGACACAGAGTGACATTTTTCATACAAAAATGTTACAAAATGCATTGTGGTGTCAGATTGCATGGTCAAAATGCATGTTATGTAATATTTTGGAATATTGCTCCCAAACACTGGATATACATGGACAGAGGGTATTGCAACTCATTTTATTTTTATTTATGACTTTATAATTATTGTGAATATGTTATTGAATGTGTTTTTGCAGTAGAAGGACATATAATATTGAAAATATGGTTGATATTAAGAATTTTAAAAATTTCATCATGCACCAGTTTGTTGACTTCAAATATAGAATATGGCGATATCATGATTGGATTTTTTTCAATCCTACAATTTTTTCCTGGTAAATTTTGATAGTTTCAGTTAGAATACATGTACAATGTACTCATTAAATAATATAAGGCTATAGAGAGCAGTTTTAATTGAAAATTATGTAGTAAAAACCTGATAATTTAAGTGATCGCAGAAAAATTATTTTCACTGCTTAGCATTTTCTGTAAATTTTTCAAATTGTCAATTTGGATTTCATGTTTTAGAGTATTATTTGGCTGTAACAGTACATTTGAACATCCAGCTTACTTAAACAGTGGGAAAAAATTATGTGGAAGCATATATTTATTGAGTTTTGGGAGAAATTATAGTTTTGTACCATAAGAAATTCTAAAACTTGAATATCAATAAATCATATTTTTGCATATTTGATGGAATTAGAAGGAATTTCAACTGTAGATCTATATACAAAAACTTATTTTATGCCTTAAACTACATAATTTATGGGGTTAAAGCATGAATTAACAAAATTAAGAATGATGTGAACTGATTTTATGGGACAAAAAAAGGGGGGGCTAAATGTAAACATTTCATAGTATTTAGCTATTAAATATACAACTGAGGCATATATATGTGTCGAAATTGCTTATTATGTTAGAAATTAGCTTAATAACTGTAACATATAAGAGAATAGTTAAGTTTTGGTATATTACACAGTCTGAACTCAACAGCTGTAAATGGAGATGTTTTCATTAAAAATCTTCAAGGGGGTACCTTTGCATTTGAACACTTATACTTGAAAATAATAGACAGCCACATACCTTATGAGGTTTTTTGTGGTTGATATTGCCTAAG
This sequence comes from Bathymodiolus brooksi, assembly GCA_963680875.1. Lineage (NCBI taxonomy): Eukaryota > Metazoa > Mollusca > Bivalvia > Mytilida > Modiolidae > Bathymodiolus > Bathymodiolus brooksi. Next base: position 57,978,554 of record OY804586.1, on the reverse strand, counting down.
GAATAGAAATAAGGCCAATAAAGGGTTAGAGAAGCAAGTTTTGTTGCTCTTTAGGTTTCAAACCAGTAATTCAACCAATCAGATCTAAGAACATATACAAAAGTAGTCCATTTTAAAGAAAAAAGTTCCTTTCACTTTGTTGTATTGTGACACATACTGAATGGAATGGAATAATTAAATTTATAATTGAAGTTATATGTGTAAGGATTATTTTGAGCCAAATTTGATGGATATAGTTGTATTTTGATATGGATATGGAGGATTTGATGCATGACCTATAAATAGGGAATTTCTGGGGGATGACAGAGCTATTTTTAGAGTAGGTATTTTCCATAGCCTGGCATTTCACTGCAAGACTTTAAACATGGCCTGATATTTTGACAGAACGTAGAGGAATCATGAACGTTTCAGAAAATGTATGGTCTTCGAACGGTTAAACTTAAGATAAAATGGCCAGGTAGGCTCGAAAAAACACATATTTAGTAGAAAACCTTAAAGAAATTAATTATAGGTTTCCAACCTTGTAGGTGTCAAACCAGTAATTCAACCAATCAGAGCTAAGAACATATACAAAAGTAGTCCCTTTTAAAGAAAAAAGTTCCTTTCACTTTGTTGTATTGTGACACATACTGAATGGAATGGAATAATTAAATTGATAATTGAAGTTAAATGTATAAGGATTATTTTGAGCCCAAATTGGATTGATTTAGTTGTATTTTAATATGGATATGGAGGATTTGATGCATGACCTATAAATAAGGAATTTCTGGGGGGTGACAGAGCCATTTTTAGAGTAGGTATTTTCCATAGCCTGGCATTTCACTGCAAGACTTTAAACATGGCCTGATATTTTGACAGAACGTAGAGGAATCATGGACGTTTCAGAAAATGTATGGTCTTCGAAAGGTTAAACTTAAGATAAAATGGCCAGGTAGGCTCGAAAAAACACAAATTTAGTAGAAAACTTTAAAAAAATTAATTATAGGTTTCACACCTTAAGTTAAAAAACATCAAATTGAACTTTTGTTGCTATCATGTTCAAATTAGCCTAATAATGTCACAACAGACACAGAGTGACATTTTTCATACAAAAATGTTACAAAATGCATTGTGGTGTCAGATTGCATGGTCAAAATGCATGTTATGTAATATTTTGGAATATTGCTCCCAAACACTGGATATACATGGACAGAGGGTATTGCAACTCATTTTATTTTTATTTATGACTTTATAATTATTGTGAATATGTTATTGAATGTGTTTTTGCAGTAGAAGGACATATAATATTGAAAATATGGTTGATATTAAGAATTTTAAAAATTTCATCATGCACCAGTTTGTTGACTTCAAATATAGAATATGGCGATATCATGATTGGATTTTTTTCAATCCTACAATTTTTTCCTGGTAAATTTTGATAGTTTCAGTTAGAATACATGTACAATGTACTCATTAAATAATATAAGGCTATAGAGAGCAGTTTTAATTGAAAATTATGTAGTAAAAACCTGATAATTTAAGTGATCGCAGAAAAATTATTTTCACTGCTTAGCATTTTCTGTAAATTTTTCAAATTGTCAATTTGGATTTCATGTTTTAGAGTATTATTTGGCTGTAACAGTACATTTGAACATCCAGCTTACTTAAACAGTGGGAAAAAATTATGTGGAAGCATATATTTATTGAGTTTTGGGAGAAATTATAGTTTTGTACCATAAGAAATTCCAAAACTTGAATATCAATAAATCATATTTTTGCATATTTGATGGAATTAGAAGGAATTTCAACTGTAGATCTATATACAAAAACTTATTTTATGCCTTAAACTACATAATTTATGGGGTTAAAGCATGAATTAACAAAATTAAGAATGATGTGAACTGATTTTATGGGACAAAAAAAGGGGGGGCTAAATGTAAACATTTCATAGTATTTAGCTATTAAATATACAACTGAGGCATATATATGTGTCGAAATTGCTTATTATGTTAGAAATTAGCTTAATAACTGTAACATATAAGAGAATAGTTAAGTTTTGGTATATTACACAGTCTGAACTCAACAGCTGTAAATGGAGATGTTTTCATTAAAAATCTTCAAGGGGGTACCTTTGCATTTGAACACTTATACTTGAAAATAATAGACAGCCACATACCTTATGAGGTTTTTTGTGGTTGATATTGCCTAAGGAATAGAAATAAGGCCAATAAAGGGTTAGAGAAGCAAGTTTTGTTGCTCTTTAGGTTTCAAACCAGTAATTCAACCAATCAGATCTAAGAACATATACAAAATTAGTCCCTTTTAAAGAAAAAAGTTCCTTTCACTTTGTTGTATTGTGACAAATACTGAATGGAATGGAATAATTGAATTGATAGTTGAAGTTAAATGTATAAGGATTATTTTGAGCCCAAATTTGATTGATTTAGTTGTATTTTGAAATGGATATGGAGGATTTGATGCATGACCTATAAATAGGGAATTTCTGGGGGCTGATATAGCTATTTTTAGAGTAGGTATTTTCCATAGCCTGGCATTTCACTGCAAGACTTTAAACATGGCCTGATATTTTGACAGAACGTAGAGGAATCATGGAAGTTTCAGAAAATGTATGGTCTTCGAACGGTTAAACTTAAGATAAAATGGCCAGGTAGGCTCGAAAAAACACAAATTTAGTAGAAAACCTTAAAGAAATTAATTATAGGTTTCAAACCTTAAGTTAAAAAACATCAAATTGAACTTTTGTTGCTATCATGTTCAAATTAGCCTAATAATGTCACAACAGACACAGAGTGACATTTGTCATACAAACATGTTACAAAATGCAGTGTGGTGTCAGATTACATGGTCGAAATGCATGTTATGTAATATTTTGGAATATTGCTCCCAAACACTGGATATACATGGACAGAGGGTATTGCAACTCAATTTATTTTTATTTATGACTTTATAATTATTGGGAATATGTTATTGAATGTGTTTTTGCAGTAGAAGGGCATATAATATTGAAAATATGGTTGATATTAAGAATTAAAAAAAATTCATCATGCAGCAGTTTGTTGACTTCAAATATAGAATATGGCGATATCATGATTGGATTTTTTTCAATCCTACAACTTTTTCCTGGTAAATTTTGATAGTTTCAGTTAGAATACATGTACAATGTACTTATAAAATAATATAAGGCTATAGAAAGCAGTTTTAATTGAAATTTATGTAGTAAAAACCTGGTAATTTAAATGATCCCAGAAAAATTATTTTGACTGCTTAGCATTTTCTGTAAATTTTTCAAATTGTCAATTTGGATTTCATGTTTTAGAGTATTATATGGCTGTAACAGTACATTTGAACATCCAACTTACTTAGATAGTGGGAACAAATGATGTATTATAGTTTTGTACCATAAGAAATTCCAAAACTTGAATATCAATAAATCATATTTTTGCATATTTGATGGAATTAGAAGGAATTTCAACTGTAGATCTATATACAAAAACATATTTGATGCCTTAAACTACATAATTTATGGGGTTAAAGCATGAATTAACAAAATTAAGAATGATGTGAACTCATTTCATGGGACGAAAAAAAAGGGGGGGGCTAAATGTAAACATTTCATAGTATTTAGCTATTAAATATACAACTGAGGCATATATATGTGTAAAAATTGCTTATTATGTTAGACATTAACTTAATAACTGTAATATATAAGAGAATATGTAAGTTTTGTTATATTACACAGTCTGAACTCAACAGCTGTAAATGGAGATGTTTTCATTAAAAATCTTCAAGGGGGTACCTTTGCATTTGAACACTTATACTTGCAAATATTAGACAGCCACATACCTTATGAGGTTTTTTGTGGTTGATATTGCCTAAGGAATAGAAATAAGGCCAATAAAGGGTTAGAGAAGCAAGTTTTGTTGCTCTTTAGGTTTCAAACCAGTAATTCAACCAATCAGATCTAAGAACATATACAAAAGTAGTCCATTTTAAAGAAAAAAGTTCCTTTCACTTTGTTGTATTGTGACACATACTGAATGAAATGGAATAATTAAATTTATAATTGAAGTTATATGTGTAAGGATTATTTTGAGCCAAATTTGATGGATATAGTTGTATTTTGATATGGATATGGAGGATTTGATGCATGACCTATAAATAGGGAATTTCTGGGGGATGACAGAGCTATTTTTAGAGTAGGTATTTTCCATAGCCTGGCATTTCACTGCAAGACTTTAAACATGGCCTGATATTTTGACAGAACGTAGAGGAATCAGGAACGTTTCAGAAAATGTATGGTCTTCGAACGGTTAAACTTAAGATAAAATGGCCAGGTAGGCTCGAAAAAACACATATTTAGTAGAAAACCTTAAAGAAATTAATTATAGGTTTCCAACCTTGTAGGTGTTAAACCAGTAATTCAACCAATCAGAGCTAAGAACATATACAAAAGTAGTCCCTTTTAAAGAAAAAAGTTCCTTTCACTTTGTTGTATTGTGACAAATACTGAATGGAATGGAATAATTAAATTGATAATTGAAGTTAAATGTATAAGGATTATTTTGAGCCCAAATTGGATTGATTTAGTTGTATTTTAATATGGATATGGAGGATTTGATGCATGACCTATAAATAAGGAATTTCTGGGGGATGACAGAGCTATTTTTAGAGTAGGTATTTTCCATAGCCTGGCATTTCACTGCAAGACTTTAAACATGGCCTGATATTTTGACAGAACGTAGAGGAATCATGGACGTTTCAGAAAATGTATGGTCTTCGAAAGGTTAAACTTAAGATAAAATGGCCAGGTAGGCTCGAAAAAACACAAATTTAGTAGAAAACCTTAAAAAAATTAATTATAGGTTTCACACCTTAAGTTAAAAAACATCAAATTGAACTTTTGTTGCTATCATGTTCAAATTAGCCTAATAATGTCACAACAGACACAGAGTGACATTTTTCATACAAAAATGTTACAAAATGCATTGTGGTGTCAGATTGCATGGTCAAAATGCATGTTATGTAATATTTTGGAATATTGCTCCCAAACACTGGATATACATGGACAGAGGGTATTGCAACTCATTTTATTTTTATTTATGACTTTATAATTATTGTGAATATGTTATTGAATGTGTTTTTGCAGTAGAAGGACATATAATATTGAAAATATGGTTGATATTAAGAATTTTAAAAATTTCATCATGCACCAGTTTGTTGACTTCAAATATAGAATATGGCGATATCATGATTGGATTTTTTTCAATCCTACAATTTTTTCCTGGTAAATTTTGATAGTTTCAGTTAGAATACATGTACAATGTACTCATTAAATAATATAAGGCTATAGAGAGCAGTTTTAATTGAAAATTATGTAGTAAAAACCTGATAATTTAAGTGATCGCAGAAAAATTATTTTCACTGCTTAGCATTTTCTGTAAATTTTTCAAATTGTCAATTTGGATTTCATGTTTTAGAGTATTATTTGGCTGTAACAGTACATTTGAACATCCAGCTTACTTAAACAGTGGGAAAAAATTATGTGGAAGCATATATTTATTGAGTTTTGGGAGAAATTATAGTTTTGTACCATAAGAAATTCCAAAACTTGAATATCAATAAATCATATTTTTGCATATTTGATGGAATTAGAAGGAATTTCAACTGTAGATCTATATACAAAAACTTATTTTATGCCTTAAACTACATAATTTATGGGGTTAAAGCATGAATTAACAAAATTAAGAATGATGTGAACTGATTTTATGGGACAAAAAAAGGGGGGGCTAAATGTAAACATTTCATAGTATTTAGCTATTAAATATACAACTGAGGCATATATATGTGTCGAAATTGCTTATTATGTTAGAAATTAGCTTAATAACTGTAACATATAAGAGAATAGTTAAGTTTTGGTATATTACACAGTCTGAACTCAACAGCTGTAAATGGAGATGTTTTCATTAAAAATCTTCAAGGGGGTACCTTTGCATTTGAACACTTATACTTGAAAATAATAGACAGCCACATACCTTATGAGGTTTTTTGTGGTTGATATTGCCTAAGGAATAGAAATAAGGCCAATAAAGGGTTAGAGAAGCAAGTTTTGTTGCTCTTTAGGTTTCAAACCAGTAATTCAACCAATCAGATCTAAGAACATATACAAAATTAGTCCCTTTTAAAGAAAAAAGTTCCTTTCACTTTGTTGTATTGTGACAAATACTGAATGGAATGGAATAATTGAATTGATAGTTGAAGTTAAATGTATAAGGATTATTTTGAGCCCAAATTTGATTGATTTAGTTGTATTTTGAAATGGATATGGAGGATTTGATGCATGACCTATAAATAGGGAATTTCTGGGGGCTGATATAGCTATTTTTAGAGTAGGTATTTTCCATAGCCTGGCATTTCACTGCAAGACTTTAAACATGGCCTGATATTTTGACAGAACGTAGAGGAATCATGGAAGTTTCAGAAAATGTATGGTCTTCGTACGGTTAAACTTAAGATAAAATGGCCAGGTAGGCTCGAAAAAACACAAATTTAGTAGAAAACCTTAAAGAAATTAATTATAGGTTTCAAACCTTAAGTTAAAAAACATCAAATTGAACTTTTGTTGCTATCATGTTCAAATTAGCCTAATAATGTCACAACAGACACAGAGTGACATTTGTCATACAAACATGTTACAAAATGCAGTGTGGTGTCAGATTACATGGTCGAAATGCATGTTATGTAATATTTTGGAATATTGCTCCCAAACACTGGATATACATGGACAGAGGGTATTGCAACTCAATTTATTTTTATTTATGACTTTATAATTATTGGGAATATGTTATTGAATGTGTTTTTGCAGTAGAAGGGCATATAATATTGAAAATATGGTTGATATTAAGAATTAAAAAAAATTCATCATGCAGCAGTTTGTTGACTTCAAATATAGAATATGGCGATATCATGATTGGATTTTTTTCAATCCTACAACTTTTTCCTGGTAAATTTTGATAGTTTCAGTTAGAATACATGTACAATGTACTTATAAAATAATATAAGGCTATAGAAAGCAGTTTTAATTGAAATTTATGTAGTAAAAACCTGGTAATTTAAATGATCCCAGAAAAATTATTTTGACTGCTTAGCATTTTCTGTAAATTTTTCAAATTGTCAATTTGGATTTCATGTTTTAGAGTATTATATGGCTGTAACAGTACATTTGAACATCCAACTTACTTAGATAGTGGGAACAAATGATGTATTATAGTTTTGTACCATAAGAAATTCCAAAACTTGAATATCAATAAATCATATTTTTGCATATTTGATGGAATTAGAAGGAATTTCAACTGTAGATCTATATACAAAAACATATTTGATGCCTTAAACTACATAATTTATGGGGTTAAAGCATGAATTAACAAAATTAAGAATGATGTGAACTTATTTCATGGGACGAAAAAAAAGGGGGGGGCTAAATGTAAACATTTCATAGTATTTAGCTATTAAATATACAACTGAGGCATATATATGTGTAAAAATTGCTTATTATGTTAGACATTAACTTAATAACTGTAATATATAAGAGAATATGTAAGTTTTGTTATATTACACAGTCTGAACTCAACAGCTGTAAATGGAGATGTTTTCATTAAAAATCTTCAAGGGGGTACCTTTGCATTTGAACACTTATACTTGCAAATATTAGACAGCCACATACCTTATGAGGTTTTTTGTGGTTGATATTGCCTAAGGAATAGAAATAAGGCCAATAAAGGGTTAGAGAAGCAAGTTTTGTTGCTCTTTAGGTTTCAAACCAGTAATTCAACCAATCAGATCTAAGAACATATACAAAAGTAGTCCATTTTAAAGAAAAAAGTTCCTTTCACTTTGTTGTATTGTGACACATACTGAATGAAATGGAATAATTAAATTTATAATTGAAGTTATATGTGTAAGGATTATTTTGAGCCAAATTTGATGGATATAGTTGTATTTTGATATGGATATGGAGGATTTGATGCATGACCTATAAATAGGGAATTTCTGGGGGATGACAGAGCTATTTTTAGAGTAGGTATTTTCCATAGCCTGGCATTTCACTGCAAGACTTTAAACATGGCCTGATATTTTGACAGAACGTAGAGGAATCAGGAACGTTTCAGAAAATGTATGGTCTTCGAACGGTTAAACTTAAGATAAAATGGCCAGGTAGGCTCGAAAAAACACATATTTAGTAGAAAACCTTAAAGAAATTAATTATAGGTTTCCAACCTTGTAGGTGTCAAACCAGTAATTCAACCAATCAGAGCTAAGAACATATACAAAAGTAGTCCCTTTTAAAGAAAAAAGTTCCTTTCACTTTGTTGTATTGTGACAAATACTGAATGGAATGGAATAATTAAATTGATAATTGAAGTTAAATGTATAAGGATTATTTTGAGCCCAAATTGGATTGATTTAGTTGTATTTTAATATGGATATGGAGGATTTGATGCATGACCTATAAATAAGGAATTTCTGGGGGATGACAGAGCTATTTTTAGAGTAGGTATTTTCCATAGCCTGGCATTTCACTGCAAGACTTTAAACATGGCCTGATATTTTGACAGAACGTAGAGGAATCATGGACGTTTCAGAAAATGTATGGTCTTCGAAAGGTTAAACTTAAGATAAAATGGCCAGGTAGGCTCGAAAAAACACAAATTTAGTAGAAAACCTTAAAAAAATTAATTATAGGTTTCACACCTTAAGTTAAAAAACATCAAATTGAACTTTTGTTGCTATCATGTTCAAATTAGCCTAATAATGTCACAACAGACACAGAGTGACATTTTTCATACAAAAATGTTACAAAATGCATTGTGGTGTCAGATTGCATGGTCAAAATGCATGTTATGTAATATTTTGGAATATTGCTCCCAAACACTGGATATACATGGACAGAGGGTATTGCAACTCATTTTATTTTTATTTATGACTTTATAATTATTGTGAATATGTTATTGAATGTGTTTTTGCAGTAGAAGGACATATAATATTGAAAATATGGTTGATATTAAGAATTTTAAAAATTTCATCATGCACCAGTTTGTTGACTTCAAATATAGAATATGGCGATATCATGATTGGATTTTTTTCAATCCTACAATTTTTTCCTGGTAAATTTTGATAGTTTCAGTTAGAATACATGTACGATGTACTCATTAAATAATATAAGGCTATAGAGAGCAGTTTTAATTGAAAATTATGTAGTAAAAACCTGATAATTTAAGTGATCGCAGAAAAATTATTTTCACTGCTTAGCATTTTCTGTAAATTTTTCAAATTGTCAATTTGGATTTCATGTTTTAGAGTATTATTTGGCTGTAACAGTACATTTGAACATCCAGCTTACTTAAACAGTGGGAAAAAATTATGTGGAAGCATATATTTATTGAGTTTTGGGAGAAATTATAGTTTTGTACCATAAGAAATTCCAAAACTTGAATATCAATAAATCATATTTTTGCATATTTGATGGAATTAGAAGGAATTTCAACTGTAGATCTATATACAAAAACTTATTTTATGCCTTAAACTACATAATTTATGGGGTTAAAGCATGAATTAACAAAATTAAGAATGATGTGAACTGATTTTATGGGACAAAAAAAGGGGGGGCTAAATGTAAACATTTCATAGTATTTAGCTATTAAATATACAACTGAGGCATATATATGTGTCGAAATTGCTTATTATGTTAGAAATTAGCTTAATAACTGTAACATATAAGAGAATAGTTAAGTTTTGGTATATTACACAGTCTGAACTCAACAGCTGTAAATGGAGATGTTTTCATTAAAAATCTTCAAGGGGGTACCTTTGCATTTGAACACTTATACTTGAAAATAATAGACAGCCACATACCTTATGAGGTTTTTTGTGGTTGATATTGCCTAAGGAATAGAAATAAGGCCAATAAAGGGTTAGAGAAGCAAGTTTTGTTGCTCTTTAGGTTTCAAACCAGTAATTCAACCAATCAGATCTAAGAACATATACAAAATTAGTCCCTTTTAAAGAAAAAAGTTCCTTTCACTTTGTTGTATTGTGACAAATACTGAATGGAATGGAATAATTGAATTGATAGTTGAAGTTAAATGTATAAGGATTATTTTGAGCCCAAATTTGATTGATTTAGTTGTATTTTGAAATGGATATGGAGGATTTGATGCATGACCTATAAATAGGGAATTTCTGGGGGCTGATATAGCTATTTTTAGAGTAGGTATTTTCCATAGCCTGGCATTTCACTGCAAGACTTTAAACATGGCCTGATATTTTGACAGAACGTAGAGGAATCATGGAAGTTTCAGAAAATGTATGGTCTTCGAACGGTTAAACTTAAGATAAAATGGCCAGGTAGGCTCGAAAAAACACAAATTTAGTAGAAAACCTTAAAGAAATTAATTATAGGTTTCAAACCTTAAGTTAAAAAACATCAAATTGAACTTTTGTTGCTATCATGTTCAAATTAGCCTAATAATGTCACAACAGACACAGAGTGACATTTGTCATACAAACATGTTACAAAATGCAGTGTGGTGTCAGATTACATGGTCGAAATGCATGTTATGTAATATTTTGGAATATTGCTCCCAAACACTGGATATACATGGACAGAGGGTATTGCAACTCAATTTATTTTTATTTATGACTTTATAATTATTGGGAATATGTTATTGAATGTGTTTTTGCAGTAGAAGGGCATATAATATTGAAAATATGGTTGATATTAAGAATTAAAAAAAATTCATCATGCAGCAGTTTGTTGACTTCAAATATAGAATATGGCGATATCATGATTGGATTTTTTTCAATCCTACAACTTTTTCCTGGTAAATTTTGATAGTTTCAGTTAGAATACATGTACAATGTACTTATAAAATAATATAAGGCTATAGAAAGCAGTTTTAATTGAAATTTATGTAGTAAAAACCTGGTAATTTAAATGATCCCAGAAAAATTATTTTGACTGCTTAGCATTTTCTGTAAATTTTTCAAATTGTCAATTTGGATTTCATGTTTTAGAGTATTATATGGCTGTAACAGTACATTTGAACATCCAACTTACTTAGATAGTGGGAACAAATGATGTATTATAGTTTTGTACCATAAGAAATTCCAAAACTTGAATATCAATAAATCATATTTTTGCATATTTGATGGAATTAGAAGGAATTTCAACTGTAGATCTATATACAAAAACATATTTGATGCCTTAAACTACATAATTTATGGGGTTAAAGCATGAATTAACAAAATTAAGAATGATGTGAACTCATTTCATGGGACGAAAAAAAAGGGGGGGGCTAAATGTAAACATTTCATAGTATTTAGCTATTAAATATACAACTGAGGCATATATATGTGTAAAAATTGCTTATTATGTTAGACATTAACTTAATAACTGTAATATATAAGAGAATATGTAAGTTTTGTTATATTACACAGTCTGAACTCAACAGCTGTAAATGGAGATGTTTTCATTAAAAATCTTCAAGGGGGTACCTTTGCATTTGAACACTTATACTTGCAAATATTAGACAGCCACATACCTTATGAGGTTTTTTGTGGTTGATATTGCCTAAGGAATAGAAATAAGGCCAATAAAGGGTTAGAGAAGCAAGTTTTGTTGCTCTTTAGGTTTCAAACCAGTAATTCAACCAATCAGATCTAAGAACATATACAAAAGTAGTCCATTTTAAAGAAAAAAGTTCCTTTCACTTTGTTGTATTGTGACACATACTGAATGAAATGGAATAATTAAATTTATAATTGAAGTTATATGTGTAAGGATTATTTTGAGCCAAATTTGATGGATATAGTTGTATTTTGATATGGATATGGAGGATTTGATGCATGACCTATAAATAGGGAATTTCTGGGGGATGACAGAGCTATTTTTAGAGTAGGTATTTTCCATAGCCTGGCATTTCACTGCAAGACTTTAAACATGGCCTGATATTTTGACAGAACGTAGAGGAATCAGGAACGTTTCAGAAAATGTATGGTCTTCGAACGGTTAAACTTAAGATAAAATGGCCAGGTAGGCTCGAAAAAACACATATTTAGTAGAAAACCTTAAAGAAATTAATTATAGGTTTCCAACCTTGTAGGTGTCAAACCAGTAATTCAACCAATCAGAGCTAAGAACATATACAAAAGTAGTCCCTTTTAAAGAAAAAAGTTCCTTTCACTTTGTTGTATTGTGACAAATACTGAATGGAATGGAATAATTAAATTGATAATTGAAGTTAAATGTATAAGGATTATTTTGAGCCCAAATTGGATTGATTTAGTTGTATTTTAATATGGATATGGAGGATTTGATGCATGACCTATAAATAAGGAATTTCTGGGGGATGACAGAGCTATTTTTAGAGTAGGTATTTTCCATAGCCTGGCATTTCACTGCAAGACTTTAAACATGGCCTGATATTTTGACAGAACGTAGAGGAATCATGGACGTTTCAGAAAATGTATGGTCTTCGAAAGGTTAAACTTAAGATAAAATGGCCAGGTAGGCTCGAAAAAACACAAATTTAGTAGAAAACCTTAAAGAAATTAATTATAGGTTTCACACCTTAAGTTAAAAAACATCAAATTGAACTTTTGTTGCTATCATGTTCAAATTAGCCTAATAATGTCACAACAGACACAGAGTGACATTTTTCATACAAAAATGTTACAAAATGCATTGTGGTGTCAGATTGCATGGTCAAAATGCATGTTATGTAATATTTTGGAATATTGCTCCCAAACACTGGATATACATGGACAGAGGGTATTGCAACTCATTTTATTTTTATTTATGACTTTATAATTATTGTGAATATGTTATTGAATGTGTTTTTGCAGTAGAAGGACATATAATATTGAAAATATGGTTGATATTAAGAATTTTAAAAATTTCATCATGCACCAGTTTGTTGACTTCAAATATAGAATATGGCGATATCATGATTGGATTTTTTTCAATCCTACAATTTTTTCCTGGTAAATTTTGATAGTTTCAGTTAGAATACATGTACAATGTACTCATTAAATAATATAAGGCTATAGAGAGCAGTTTTAATTGAAAATTATGTAGTAAAAACCTGATAATTTAAGTGATCGCAGAAAAATTATTTTCACTGCTTAGCATTTTCTGTAAATTTTTCAAATTGTCAATTTGGATTTCATGTTTTAGAGTATTATTTGGCTGTAACAGTACATTTGAACATCCAGCTTACTTAAACAGTGGGAAAAAATTATGTGGAAGCATATATTTATTGAGTTTTGGGAGAAATTATAGTTTTGTACCATAAGAAATTCTAAAACTTGAATATCAATAAATCATATTTTTGCATATTTGATGGAATTAGAAGGAATTTCAACTGTAGATCTATATACAAAAACTTATTTTATGCCTTAAACTACATAATTTATGGGGTTAAAGCATGAATTAACAAAATTAAGAATGATGTGAACTGATTTTATGGGACAAAAAAAGGGGGGGCTAAATGTAAACATTTCATAGTATTTAGCTATTAAATATACAACTGAGGCATATATATGTGTCGAAATTGCTTATTATGTTAGAAATTAGCTTAATAACTGTAACATATAAGAGAATAGTTAAGTTTTGGTATATTACACAGTCTGAACTCAACAGCTGTAAATGGAGATGTTTTCATTAAAAATCTTCAAGGGGGTACCTTTGCATTTGAACACTTATACTTGAAAATAATAGACAGCCACATACCTTATGAGGTTTTTTGTGGTTGATATTGCCTAAGGAATAGAAATAAGGCCAATAAAGGGTTAGAGAAGCAAGTTTTGTTGCTCTTTAGGTTTCAAACCAGTAATTCAACCAATCAGATCTAAGAACATATACAAAAGTAGTCCATTTTAAAGAAAAAAGTTCCTTTCACTTTGTTGTATTGTGACACATACTGAATGGAATGGAATAATTAAATTTATAATTGAAGTTATATGTGTAAGGATTATTTTGAGCCAAATTTGATGGATATAGTTGTATTTTGATATGGATATGGAGGATTTGATGCATGACCTATAAATAGGGAATTTCTGGGGGATGACAGAGCTATTTTTAGAGTAGGTATTTTCCATAGCCTGGCATTTCACTGCAAGACTTTAAACATGGCCTGATATTTTGACAGAACGTAGAGGAATCATGAACGTTTCAGAAAATGTATGGTCTTCGAACGGTTAAACTTAAGATAAAATGGCCAGGTAGGCTCGAAAAAACACATATTTAGTAGAAAACCTTAAAGAAATTAATTATAGGTTTCCAACCTTGTAGGTGTCAAACCAGTAATTCAACCAATCAGAGCTAAGAACATATACAAAAGTAGTCCCTTTTAAAGAAAAAAGTTCCTTTCACTTTGTTGTATTGTGACACATACTGAATGGAATGGAATAATTAAATTGATAATTGAAGTTAAATGTATAAGGATTATTTTGAGCCCAAATTGGATTGATTTAGTTGTATTTTAATATGGATATGGAGGATTTGATGCATGACCTATAAATAAGGAATTTCTGGGGGGTGACAGAGCCATTTTTAGAGTAGGTATTTTCCATAGCCTGGCATTTCACTGCAAGACTTTAAACATGGCCTGATATTTTGACAGAACGTAGAGGAATCATGGACGTTTCAGAAAATGTATGGTCTTCGAAAGGTTAAACTTAAGATAAAATGGCCAGGTAGGCTCGAAAAAACACAAATTTAGTAGAAAACCTTAAAAAAATTAATTATAGGTTTCACACCTTAAGTTAAAAAACATCAAATTGAACTTTTGTTGCTATCATGTTCAAATTAGCCTAATAATGTCACAACAGACACAGAGTGACATTTTTCATACAAAAATGTTACAAAATGCATTGTGGTGTCAGATTGCATGGTCAAAATGCATGTTATGTAATATTTTGGAATATTGCTCCCAAACACTGGATATACATGGACAGAGGGTATTGCAACTCATTTTATTTTTATTTATGACTTTATAATTATTGTGAATATGTTATTGAATGTGTTTTTGCAGTAGAAGGACATATAATATTGAAAATATGGTTGATATTAAGAATTTTAAAAATTTCATCATGCACCAGTTTGTTGACTTCAAATATAGAATATGGCGATATCATGATTGGATTTTTTTCAATCCTACAATTTTTTCCTGGTAAATTTTGATAGTTTCAGTTAGAATACATGTACAATGTACTCATTAAATAATATAAGGCTATAGAGAGCAGTTTTAATTGAAAATTATGTAGTAAAAACCTGATAATTTAAGTGATCGCAGAAAAATTATTTTCACTGCTTAGCATTTTCTGTAAATTTTTCAAATTGTCAATTTGGATTTCATGTTTTAGAGTATTATTTGGCTGTAACAGTACATTTGAACATCCAGCTTACTTAAACAGTGGGAAAAAATTATGTGGAAGCATATATTTATTGAGTTTTGGGAGAAATTATAGTTTTGTACCATAAGAAATTCCAAAACTTGAATATCAATAAATCATATTTTTGCATATTTGATGGAATTAGAAGGAATTTCAACTGTAGATCTATATACAAAAACTTATTTTATGCCTTAAACTACATAATTTATGGGGTTAAAGCATGAATTAACAAAATTAAGAATGATGTGAACTGATTTTATGGGACAAAAAAAGGGGGGGCTAAATGTAAACATTTCATAGTATTTAGCTATTAAATATACAACTGAGGCATATATATGTGTCGAAATTGCTTATTATGTTAGAAATTAGCTTAATAACTGTAACATATAAGAGAATAGTTAAGTTTTGGTATATTACACAGTCTGAACTCAACAGCTGTAAATGGAGATGTTTTCATTAAAAATCTTCAAGGGGGTACCTTTGCATTTGAACACTTATACTTGAAAATAATAGACAGCCACATACCTTATGAGGTTTTTTGTGGTTGATATTGCCTAAGGAATAGAAATAAGGCCAATAAAGGGTTAGAGAAGCAAGTTTTGTTGCTCTTTAGGTTTCAAACCAGTAATTCAACCAATCAGATCTAAGAACATATACAAAATTAGTCCCTTTTAAAGAAAAAAGTTCCTTTCACTTTGTTGTATTGTGACAAATACTGAATGGAATGGAATAATTGAATTGATAGTTGAAGTTAAATGTATAAGGATTATTTTGAGCCCAAATTTGATTGATTTAGTTGTATTTTGAAATGGATATGGAGGATTTGATGCATGACCTATAAATAGGGAATTTCTGGGGGCTGATATAGCTATTTTTAGAGTAGGTATTTTCCATAGCCTGGCATTTCACTGCAAGACTTTAAACATGGCCTGATATTTTGACAGAACGTAGAGGAATCATGGAAGTTTCAGAAAATGTATGGTCTTCGAACGGTTAAACTTAAGATAAAATGGCCAGGTAGGCTCGAAAAAACACAAATTTAGTAGAAAACCTTAAAGAAATTAATTATAGGTTTCAAACCTTAAGTTAAAAAACATCAAATTGAACTTTTGTTGCTATCATGTTCAAATTAGCCTAATAATGTCACAACAGACACAGAGTGACATTTGTCATACAAACATGTTACAAAATGCAGTGTGGTGTCAGATTACATGGTCGAAATGCATGTTATGTAATATTTTGGAATATTGCTCCCAAACACTGGATATACATGGACAGAGGGTATTGCAACTCAATTTATTTTTATTTATGACTTTATAATTATTGGGAATATGTTATTGAATGTGTTTTTGCAGTAGAAGGGCATATAATATTGAAAATATGGTTGATATTAAGAATTAAAAAAAATTCATCATGCAGCAGTTTGTTGACTTCAAATATAGAATATGGCGATATCATGATTGGATTTTTTTCAATCCTACAACTTTTTCCTGGTAAATTTTGATAGTTTCAGTTAGAATACATGTACAATGTACTTATAAAATAATATAAGGCTATAGAAAGCAGTTTTAATTGAAATTTATGTAGTAAAAACCTGGTAATTTAAATGATCCCAGAAAAATTATTTTGACTGCTTAGCATTTTCTGTAAATTTTTCAAATTGTCAATTTGGATTTCATGTTTTAGAGTATTATATGGCTGTAACAGTACATTTGAACATCCAACTTACTTAGATAGTGGGAACAAATGATGTATTATAGTTTTGTACCATAAGAAATTCCAAAACTTGAATATCAATAAATCATATTTTTGCATATTTGATGGAATTAGAAGGAATTTCAACTGTAGATCTATATACAAAAACATATTTGATGCCTTAAACTACATAATTTATGGGGTTAAAGCATGAATTAACAAAATTAAGAATGATGTGAACTCATTTCATGGGACGAAAAAAAAGGGGGGGGCTAAATGTAAACATTTCATAGTATTTAGCTATTAAATATACAACTGAGGCATATATATGTGTAAAAATTGCTTATTATGTTAGACATTAACTTAATAACTGTAATATATAAGAGAATATGTAAGTTTTGTTATATTACACAGTCTGAACTCAACAGCTGTAAATGGAGATGTTTTCATTAAAAATCTTCAAGGGGGTACCTTTGCATTTGAACACTTATACTTGCAAATATTAGACAGCCACATACCTTATGAGGTTTTTTGTGGTTGATATTGCCTAAGGAATAGAAATAAGGCCAATAAAGGGTTAGAGAAGCAAGTTTTGTTGCTCTTTAGGTTTCAAACCAGTAATTCAACCAATCAGATCTAAGAACATATACAAAAGTAGTCCATTTTAAAGAAAAAAGTTCCTTTCACTTTGTTGTATTGTGACACATACTGAATGAAATGGAATAATTAAATTTATAATTGAAGTTATATGTGTAAGGATTATTTTGAGCCAAATTTGATGGATATAGTTGTATTTTGATATGGATATGGAGGATTTGATGCATGACCTATAAATAGGGAATTTCTGGGGGATGACAGAGCTATTTTTAGAGTAGGTATTTTCCATAGCCTGGCATTTCACTGCAAGACTTTAAACATGGCCTGATATTTTGACAGAACGTAGAGGAATCAGGAACGTTTCAGAAAATGTATGGTCTTCGAACGGTTAAACTTAAGATAAAATGGCCAGGTAGGCTCGAAAAAACACATATTTAGTAGAAAACCTTAAAGAAATTAATTATAGGTTTCCAACCTTGTAGGTGTCAAACCAGTAATTCAACCAATCAGAGCTAAGAACATATACAAAAGTAGTCCCTTTTAAAGAAAAAAGTTCCTTTCACTTTGTTGTATTGTGACAAATACTGAATGGAATGGAATAATTAAATTGATAATTGAAGTTAAATGTATAAGGATTATTTTGAGCCCAAATTGGATTGATTTAGTTGTATTTTAATATGGATATGGAGGATTTGATGCATGACCTATAAATAAGGAATTTCTGGGGGATGACAGAGCTATTTTTAGAGTAGGTATTTTCCATAGCCTGGCATTTCACTGCAAGACTTTAAACATGGCCTGATATTTTGACAGAACGTAGAGGAATCATGGACGTTTCAGAAAATGTATGGTCTTCGAAAGGTTAAACTTAAGATAAAATGGCCAGGTAGGCTCGAAAAAACACAAATTTAGTAGAAAACCTTAAAAAAATTAATTATAGGTTTCACACCTTAAGTTAAAAAACATCAAATTGAACTTTTGTTGCTATCATGTTCAAATTAGCCTAATAATGTCACAACAGACACAGAGTGACATTTTTCATACAAAAATGTTACAAAATGCATTGTGGTGTCAGATTGCATGGTCAAAATGCATGTTATGTAATATTTTGGAATATTGCTCCCAAACACTGGATATACATGGACAGAGGGTATTGCAACTCATTTTATTTTTATTTATGACTTTATAATTATTGTGAATATGTTATTGAATGTGTTTTTGCAGTAGAAGGACATATAATATTGAAAATATGGTTGATATTAAGAATTTTAAAAATTTCATCATGCACCAGTTTGTTGACTTCAAATATAGAATATGGCGATATCATGATTGGATTTTTTTCAATCCTACAATTTTTTCCTGGTAAATTTTGATAGTTTCAGTTAGAATACATGTACAATGTACTCATTAAATAATATAAGGCTATAGAGAGCAGTTTTAATTGAAAATTATGTAGTAAAAACCTGATAATTTAAGTGATCGCAGAAAAATTATTTTCACTGCTTAGCATTTTCTGTAAATTTTTCAAATTGTCAATTTGGATTTCATGTTTTAGAGTATTATTTGGCTGTAACAGTACATTTGAACATCCAGCTTACTTAAACAGTGGGAAAAAATTATGTGGAAGCATATATTTATTGAGTTTTGGGAGAAATTATAGTTTTGTACCATAAGAAATTCCAAAACTTGAATATCAATAAATCATATTTTTGCATATTTGATGGAATTAGAAGGAATTTCAACTGTAGATCTATATACAAAAACTTATTTTATGCCTTAAACTACATAATTTATGGGGTTAAAGCATGAATTAACAAAATTAAGAATGATGTGAACTGATTTTATGGGACAAAAAAAGGGGGGGCTAAATGTAAACATTTCATAGTATTTAGCTATTAAATATACAACTGAGGCATATATATGTGTCGAAATTGCTTATTATGTTAGAAATTAGCTTAATAACTGTAACATATAAGAGAATAGTTAAGTTTTGGTATATTACACAGTCTGAACTCAACAGCTGTAAATGGAGATGTTTTCATTAAAAATCTTCAAGGGGGTACCTTTGCATTTGAACACTTATACTTGAAAATAATAGACAGCCACATACCTTATGAGGTTTTTTGTGGTTGATATTGCCTAAGGAATAGAAATAAGGCCAATAAAGGGTTAGAGAAGCAAGTTTTGTTGCTCTTTAGGTTTCAAACCAGTAATTCAACCAATCAGATCTAAGAACATATACAAAATTAGTCCCTTTTAAAGAAAAAAGTTCCTTTCACTTTGTTGTATTGTGACAAATACTGAATGGAATGGAATAATTGAATTGATAGTTGAAGTTAAATGTATAAGGATTATTTTGAGCCCAAATTTGATTGATTTAGTTGTATTTTGAAATGGATATGGAGGATTTGATGCATGACCTATAAATAGGGAATTTCTGGGGGCTGATATAGCTATTTTTAGAGTAGGTATTTTCCATAGCCTGGCATTTCACTGCAAGACTTTAAACATGGCCTGATATTTTGACAGAACGTAGAGGAATCATGGAAGTTTCAGAAAATGTATGGTCTTCGAACGGTTAAACTTAAGATAAAATGGCCAGGTAGGCTCGAAAAAACACAAATTTAGTAGAAAACCTTAAAGAAATTAATTATAGGTTTCAAACCTTAAGTTAAAAAACATCAAATTGAACTTTTGTTGCTATCATGTTCAAATTAGCCTAATAATGTCACAACAGACACAGAGTGACATTTGTCATACAAACATGTTACAAAATGCAGTGTGGTGTCAGATTACATGGTCGAAATGCATGTTATGTAATATTTTGGAATATTGCTCCCAAACACTGGATATACATGGACAGAGGGTATTGCAACTCAATTTATTTTTATTTATGACTTTATAATTATTGGGAATATGTTATTGAATGTGTTTTTGCAGTAGAAGGGCATATAATATTGAAAATATGGTTGATATTAAGAATTAAAAAAAATTCATCATGCAGCAGTTTGTTGACTTCAAATATAGAATATGGCGATATCATGATTGGATTTTTTTCAATCCTACAACTTTTTCCTGGTAAATTTTGATAGTTTCAGTTAGAATACATGTACAATGTACTTATAAAATAATATAAGGCTATAGAAAGCAGTTTTAATTGAAATTTATGTAGTAAAAACCTGGTAATTTAAATGATCCCAGAAAAATTATTTTCACTGCTTAGCATTTTCTGTAAATTTTTCAAATTGTCAATTTGGATTTCATGTTTTAGAGTATTATATGGCTGTAACAGTACATTTGAACATCCAACTTACTTAGATAGTGGGAACAAATGATGTATTATAGTTTTGTACCATAAGAAATTCCAAAACTTGAATATCAATAAATCATATTTTTGCATATTTGATGGAATTAGAAGGAATTTCAACTGTAGATCTATATACAAAAACATATTTGATGCCTTAAACTACATAATTTATGGGGTTAAAGCATGAATTAACAAAATTAAGAATGATGTGAACTCATTTCATGGGACGAAAAAAAAGGGGGGGGCTAAATGTAAACATTTCATAGTATTTAGCTATTAAATATACAACTGAGGCATATATATGTGTAAAAATTGCTTATTATGTTAGACATTAACTTAATAACTGTAATATATAAGAG